>OZ026836.1:5012992-5752876 GCA_964023205.1 Lutraria lutraria | reverse complement strand
AGTGGCTGCAGTCGACATGATGACCGTTGCCCAAAAGTGGTTGCTTAACATGTAAATACATTTGTAATCCTTGCTGGTTTAACTTTGATCGGAAAGCCTGTGAAATCCTAATTCCGTGTGTCTTTATACTCATTTTTAATTCTATTCACTAAGAAAATTGATTTTCTCGAATGTAAAAGGAAATCTCATCACCGATTTATAATTAACCATAGATTACCGGTTTTGATACCGTGTTAAAATGCTGACCACTTAACGCTTGTTCACAGGCATAAAATAGACTGACGTAACATAGCCAACCCTATTCTTAAAGCCCTAACGTAGCTGATAAATATAATGGCCAAGACCTAAACATGACTTCTAGAAGGCGGGTCAGAAGTCGCATTACTCTTTAACTTTCTAATTTCTTGACGGTTAAATGCTATTTAAAACCAGTAATGTTAGAGAAGCCGAGAAATTGATTAGAGAGGCCTGCCATTACCAGCAATTAACATGGAAAATTATTTTTAGGACATTTCACCTTATACGACATAAACCGTTCATGGCTGATAACCAAAGGCATTGTTGTGCTTGGTAATGTTTTCATTTCTCGTATTAAACACTGGCTGTACTACTTCAGATGAAGCATCAAACGTAGGCTTACGTAAGATGAACTACGCATGCGTGATACTATCAGAAAATAAATATTCATTTCCGGGTGTACTTGAGCTCAAATTAAGTACAAACGATATTGCGACTCTACCAAAATGTCTGTAATTTCATACGTCGATATTCTTTGCAGTCGTTCGAACCAATAATTTGTATATCTATGTACTTTTAAAAACCAAACGAATGCTCAAGTTTTTTTTATATGAACTATTAAAAAAATATGTATACAATGTAATGATTGTATAGTATTTTAAATGATGATTGCATGTTCATGAAATAAGTCACACCAAAAAAGTTGATTTGACGTGATAATAATAATAATAATAAATTTATTATAATAAGGTTTCATATAATATATATAATCATGTATGAGATAAAAATGATAAAAGTCACCACAGTTGACCAAGTGTGACCAGGTAAATTTATCTGGACTTGTCGAAGAATAGACGATATAATATGAGATGATTGCCTGCTAATCTTTTCACCTCACCGGACCGGGCTGACCATCTGTTATATATTCTTTGATACCTGGATTTTATCCACTACCTAGCCAAATCTCTCTCGTACAGGTATTGATTTACTAAACAAACATTTTATACACTGTCATTGTCAGTATCGTCTTTTATGTGCATTACACCGCTCGTAAAATTGCAAAAAGTCATCATAAAGGTTATTTTCATCATTACTTTAGGAATTAAAGTCATTGGTACGTACGCGCTGTTTTTTTTCAAATAACATTGGTTGACAATAAAGTCGCATGCTGTCCGTCCGGCACGGGCTCGGTTATAGGGGGACGTGTAAATTATGACAAATTCAACCGTCGGATTGTTTTCCTTATTTCTATTCAATGTTTAATTTATTTCCCTAGTTTTATTAAACTTGTCACGCCTGGTTACATCTGATACATATTATAAATCGGGAACTTAAGGTGACAACTTATTTTCTTGAATGGTCTTGCAGCTGAGTTACAATAGAAATTGACCAGTGGTCAGCGCAGTTTTCATCAAACGTTCTGACCAATTCTCTTCGGACAATGCGCGTGTCATTTCGGACCGGTCAATCGTCGGACACAGGGTCATGGTGCTTCGAATTGAGCTTTAGCGGTCAGCGGTCATTTATTTGGACGAAAAAGTCCGAAGTGTTCACCTGCTTATACTAGAGAATTTAGTAGCTCAAACTACTTGTAAATTTAATTTTGATATAAAAATAGTTAATGACTTTTAATGAAGCTAAAATGGCAGGCTGTGAAATTTCTCTCAAGAAAATATCGATGGTATTTTCGCGTATTTGATGTAACCTATGAACTTCTGAGGTCATATCAGGTCACGTGGTACGGAACATATCTAAAGTTATTAGCATTTTTGACATACTTGACAAATTACGAAATAAATATAATAAAGGATTACTTATTTTCCTATAGCTTTAATAAATTGGTTTGTATCCAGTTTATTCATAATTTATACAGACGTTTGGCACCCAGAATCAGGCACTGGTTATAAAAAGGATGTAGCTCTTTCATGATCAAATACCTATTTTCTTACACTGCAATACTTACAAACCATTTTCATTTATTTGGAACACGTCTGTCCTTAATGATATGTATGAAGCAAGATGACAAGACAGTAAAGTATTTGTTTGTTTGTTTGTTTGTTTGTTTGTTTGCTTGTTTGCTTGTTTGCTTGCTTGCTTGCTTGCTTGCATATTCTTTTTTTGACATCGTATATATTCCACAATACATTAGTTTAAGATTTGTAAAATTAAACACATGTTTAGGATAGAACTAATGATTTACTTCCACATTGATTCATTCTCCGGCTAATATTAATTGGCGTTACATTCGTGTTGAAAACACCCACCGTTAACTTTTAGGCATCCAAATCATTTTCAGAAATAGAGGTCAATAATGGCCCTGTTAAACGGACCGATATACCTACTCAAGAGATTAAAATATTTCCGTTTTTCAATTTGTAAAATCAGAGGAAATAGAATTGGTTACGTTTGAACTATGAATGCAGGCCACATGAGGGAATGAGTTGATATTTTATATCATAATCAATGTCCGCGAAAAAGTGTGATTAATCATGTGGTGGTTTACTTTGCCCTCTGCTTGTCCCAAATGGTACACAATAACTTTAAGCACAGTGACTGCTAAGTATTTTCTGATGTACGGATATATACGCCTACATAGTATTACGATGCTGGTTTAGTTCCAATTATGCTTTCAATCGATTCTATTACAATATTATAAGTTATTATGATAATGACTCAGAAACTTACATATCCAAATTAGATATTAGTACTAGTAAACATTATTTTTTATCATTTAAAAAGGGTGTAAATGCAATAATATACCAAGTGCGATCTTTCACTCAAAGATTTCAGTTTCAGCGACTAAGAATTGATTATACAGTTACCGTAGTGTTAGTATGCCATAGATATAGTGATAGATCTGAACCAATTATATTAGTGACATTTTCTGCATCTGTTTGACTGAAGGCTTCGATGTTTTGTAGACAAGCATATCTATAATGATTCATAAAAATAGTTCAAGGCAATAAGTCTAAATGGATATATTTATTAGAATGGATTGCTTGTTTGTTTGTTTGTTTGTTCATATCGAGTTTTACGCCCCTTTTCAACAGTCAAAGTCATATGAAGCGGACAGTTCACCTAATCATCGCTCCTGGGAAGAACCGGTTCTAGACTCCCATCGTCCGTAAGCAACTGCCTACTTTCTCACATTGAGAGACATGGAGTCAGTAAAAGAACGAAAGGATGATGTCTGTTAGAATTATTTATCATGTTTTTCACAGATAAAAATATGGAATGTGACCTATATTGGCCTTTTTTATTTCTAATGTATTAATGATGTTAAAGATAGAATGTTAACCAACATTAGACAAGTGAATCAAAGCTGATAAATTTTCCATGCAAAAGCTATGGTCGCGGGTACCAGTCAATAAATACACTGTAGTGCACCATGCGTAAATTAGCGGCTAATATTGATTGTCCAGTGCGTGTATCCGATATTAGTACAAAGTTTCAAAGTTTATTAAGATTATAACATGTATAAAGCCAACATATTTGTTTTGATCAGAAATGATCACTGAACAAATATACATAAAATGGATGTTATAATTGGTTCAAGATGATAGATATATGTTACCAGTGTATTAGAATAAACCAATAGATTATTAAGCACCATTAATAATAACAAACAAATAATGTAAGAGGTGTATCACGCCCTTTTGACTACATGTAATTTGATGACATGTACTTACTGCTGTAAACATTTATGCACAATTTTGTTTCAGCAAACATAATTTAAAAAAAAGTTGGCAGGCTTTTTAGAGTGTTTTCTATGTGCTGTAATCGTTCAGCTATTCCTTATTCAGTTATGAGAATAATAGTGTCCTCATTTAAATCACAGCTACATTATCTAACATTCACACGAAGTTCACCAATGAGCCATATATTACGTACAACCACAAAAGTGTCATTTTCCACTGCTAAGGGTTTGAAAAGAAACGAAAGTGTCTTCTTCGGATTATATTGTGTCCTACTCAAAACTCAATCAGACCCCTTATTAAGAATCGCAACATTAAATATGACGAAACAATTAAATGCGGTGCATTTTTTTCTTTTAGCTCTTAAGATGGGACGTACAACAAATGTAGGAATTATTTATAGTTGCCATATTAAGTCATAGTTGCGGTTTGAGATGTGGGTACATCTGTGTACAGACACATGTCGTTTGTACACACATTGTTTTAAAGACAATATCACGAGACAGAAAGACGGACGGACGAAGGAAGCATTCAAAATAGCACATAAGCTTTTTAAATTATAGTTTAACTGTTTATTGGGCGATTTATCTATGCTATAACAAAGATTCAACATTTTATATGTGTTTGAATCTATTTGAAAAAGTACCCTTAGACAAGCCGCGACAGGGTTCAAGTTTCAAGTTTATTTCATTCACTCAGCATATATATATACTCTGTAAGTATAGCTTGTATTGTAAAAAAATGGCATTGAAGTTTTCAAAACTGTTACATCTATTTTGCTGATTGATAATTTTAGATCAAAACAAAAGAAATATACAGTCAAGCCTGTGTTAGCGGTCACCTCCGAATTAAGGCCACCCTATGAGTAAATGTCGTTCTTTTATAAAAACCCTTATTGAAAATATTTACAACAAAATGACTTCCGAATAAAGGCCACCTGTCAATAAAGACCAGATATTGTCTTTTTTCCGAGAACGGCCTTAGTTGATATGTTTGACTGTGTATAGTATACGCATTGTTTGGAGTAAATCGTTTACGATTCTTAAACTGCAACACCAGCGATAAATTGTAATGTTTCGTAAATTCAAAACTACCGGTATATTTTGATTCAAGAAATAAAAAGAATCTTAAGACAGTCGGTGTTTCATGTTCGGATTTAAAACTATGTAAAACACGCGAGTAGCAAGTGAAAGAAATACTACTCTTACTTTACGATAAAAGTGAATAGAATAATAAATACGGAATATCAAAGAAAAGTAAACACACTTTCAAGCTAAGAAAACAACTTAGGAAGCCAGCGGCTACACATTATGAAAAAAAAACACGAACGAAGGTCTTCTAAAAAGAATACAAAAATCTCTCTTTTTTAGGATCAGACACGTGTGTATTGAAAGGGGTCGTTTTCCTTAATTTGTGATTGCCTAACATCGCGCAAGTCGGTCATTGGAGAAGGGAGAAAAGGACCCGAAAGAAAATGCAAATATATGAAGTGTTTGAAGATTGAAATGGATGAGTTAACTGTTAGTCAGTCATCAAGCCAGATTTTCCTCTCAAAACTCATTGATTTTCGTATTCCATCGTAATTATCTGTCGATAATGCCACCAGCAAGAACGAGACCCTGGTTTGTGATCTTTTGTAGGGTTCTGCATATCAAAATAACCTTAAGGGCTTATTAAAACGTTACACGTGCTTCAAAAATCGGGCGATCTCCCAAATCTATAGAAAATCTCTGAAGTTTTTGGAATAATGTTAAAATTTGTATGCGTAATTAGTAAATCCCGTCACTACGTGTCAATACGGCTGGTTCGGGTTTTTTCTATAGATCAAATTGAAGTTGAATACGCGACGGCCAACGAATCAATCTTATTCACCCATCACTGATGTGAAACAGTTTACAGTGTTGTATCGGTTCCATGTTTTTTGTTGTGTTAAAATGAAATCTTTTTAAGGTCTCACCCTGATGTCATCTTTATTTAATTTCCATTTTTCATAGTCGAATGATTTCGTACGGCACGAAACTAAATCCCCTATCAAATACAATAGTAACTCGTCATTTCAGTGAATGTGATGTGTCAGCTTAATAATAAGCCATCTATTCTAAGCGACAACTGAACAAATTGTTATAAAAATCTGCTAATGAACTGTATTCTCCAATTATATTTCACAATCTTGCACTTTTTTAATTGAATAATCGTGGATGGGTTTGATTAACCAACGAGCATGCAACCCGAGTTAGTATTTTCTTCAACCGTGCAGGGTAGTTCGCGATCAGTTTTGTGAATAATTAGCATGAATGAGTTTCTATCTAAAATAATCTTTAGTGAATATTTCTCTACGAATAAGAGTAACGGGAGATTAAGATGAATTTTTCTTGATGCGTATTTGTCCTTTTTTCACAGAGAAAAAAGCGAAACAATTATTGTGACTATACAGTTCATATAAATGTTCTGTTCTGTATAGTACTAGTCTAGTATACAGACTTTTGGTCGTAATAAATATAGCTGAAGGTTAAATTCACTATTTCTTGAATTGTACGAACTGGGTAGCCATTACTGCTGCATGACGCTAGTAGATTGTTTTTTAATTTTGCAAATCAGACTTGCCTATGTTTAGAGAAATACAGACCTTTGAAGGATTTGGAACGTTCGAAGAACTCCGAATTTTCTTCTCAATGCTTGAACAATGATATGTTGCTATCATAAAAACGCTTTCAAAACTACCAGATGTGTACATGTATGTCATTTTGAAAATAAAACTACTTTTTAGTAATTTATTTCTGTTGGTTTGTGGCGGTAACTAGCCACTAGCGATAAGGAAAAAATAACAGCGGCGACAGCATTTGATAAACTATTTTCAAATGAAGACAGCTTCCAAAACATTGAGATTTTAACATAATGTATGTAGCATCAGAAAATCTGAGCCCTGAGGGTCAATGAAGATTCTATCGAACTTTACCATGGATCGGTATACAAACACTATATTCTTTTGAGATTTGCCGGAGTCTAAAATCATTAAAGATTTGTACTTGCGAATCAGCTATTCATGTTGATAATCCATCAGTTTGTAAAGTAATTTGAATCCAATTCTAATTTCTATAAGTTGCTTTTTCGAAAACATCATGGGAACATCTTAGAATAGTTCGACAAACAGAGAAACTTTAAATCGGACTATGGCTAAATTGATACAAGATAAGATGATAAATATTATCGCTATTTGTTTAAACAAAAAAGGTTAAACACGATTAAGACTGTTATTTGATCATCACAACTCAACACCTGCTGAAAGTATCGTAAAACTGCAAGTGTCCGAAAATCCGGTAAGCCCACAGGAGCCTAAAGTTTCAATTTGAACGATAGTAAATATGTCACTGTTTTATTTCCGGATTCTGTTTTGTATTATGAATGTAAATCAAGTTTGCTTAAAGTATCGCTTGGGCTTTATCCTAACAAACTAGCATGGTATCAATTTTAACGATGTAATTCTAAAACATATATCTTTCAAAATCAACATTTCTCTATGAAAAAGCTGACATATAGCTCCCTGTAATAGGGCCGCTGACCCCTAATTTGTATTTTGATCGCAGAAGTGAATGACTAGTCACCTTGAGTTAATGAACGGCCATGGTCTCAATTTTAATGCGGTACGCTGACGCGAAATTGTAGCAACTTTTGTCAAAATGTCACCTCCAGTCCGTGATTTAGTAATCCAAAGAAACAAAAGAAAACCAAAGAACGTGAGTTACTAACCGAAAGAAACAAAAGAGCTGAAAAGGAGGTAGAGATGGTTAAGGAAAAATATGCTCGCTTGTGTTTTACACGAAGACATCCCGTTTTGGCGTTATCGAACTCTTATCATTTATGGACAGGTTTTACGATTTTAAGATCAGAATTGATAATAAGGGCCAAGATTGAAAATTAACATATTTGTCACTAAATAGTGGATGGCAAGTTCGAACATGGTATAAATCTTAAAGTTAAACAGCATAGAACAATGTTATCACTACAATTAGTAATTTTGAAGTCGAATAATTTATGTTATCAAGAACTGAGAATCCCCATAATTTATTTCAATTTTTTTTTCGTATTTCTTTTTCTTGGTTTATTTTTTTTCAGTACTCAGTCCATCATGATATATCTATCCTTGTTTTCTACCCGTAATCGTTATGGGGTTGCATCCATGTTTTGATAAATTGTATAGCCAATGCATATTGAATAATCACGAAGATTTATTTCTTATAAATTTGGAACTGATTCGCTGACTTGCATGGATTGTAATAATCATTGTAACCTCTACATGTTTGCGAATGTCAGTTGTACGCTAAACCGCCTCGTAGGTTAATTTAGTGGTCTTTGAAAAAAAAATGTCAGAAACGACTTAATTTAACATACTGGTTAACTAAACACGCAAGTGTCGCTTTAACCTCCATGCAATATTAATAAACCCACTAAGTTTATTAGATATTACATAATATCAGTCATAATGCTTATTTGAGAAATTGATTATTGCACATCTATCTTAATATTAGCTCAGAACGCTTAATTTTCTTGCAATGAAATCCTTCGCTCGCACAATTAAATCCATACTTCAAACGTGTGCCGAATCGCGAAATGGACCAAAAGCCGTTAAAGACTGTCCCTGAAGCAATTTTCTGTACTTTCGACTTTTTATGACCGATATTAGTATCCTAGTGACAAATTAAGATAATTATCTTCTAACAGCATCACAACCAATGGTTGATGCTACAATACACGGTTATATTTATCATTATGCTTATTAATTAAATATTCTGTCGTATATATTGAGACACTGAAGGCACGCGAAGAACTTACACTACAAGCGCAATCTGTTAAAAAAATAAGATTTTTAAATAGATAAAATACGCATGTATAATTTTGCTCAAGATAAAAAAAATCCAATATATTTATTTAACTTTCTTAAACTTGGATTTCACAGGTTCATTTTTGAATGGATGTCAACTTAATAGTACATCACTATACTTATACCACATTAAACCAAATATGAACAGAACAGATACTTTATTACATGACTTGAGTCTAGGCTCATCATCATTTACATAATACAAATATATACATAATTTACATGCGACATGGGAGTAAATATGAATAAGTTAGAAACAATAAGAATGTATTGACACAATTCTGGCAAAATTCAATACATATTGCAAAACGGCAAAGCTGAGCCCTTGTTCATTAAGAAATGGAAAAAAAAGAAATCAGGGCGCTGTATTCAACCGTGTATATATCTTTTAGAGTTTTCTTGTAACTCGTAACTGAAATTATATTTTGATATAGCACTTTGATAATAATGAAAAGTTACAATCTTTCGTATATTGACGTTTATTAAAAAAAAACGGTTATCAACAATTTATATCAAACTTTTTTTTCAATAAAAAATCAAACAGATCTGTCTTCTCATAGTTTAGCAACATTTAAACAACTAAATCATATTATATTTCTAAATCGCCGCTGCAAAACGACCAACATTTAAAACCTAACGGGACAACGTACTACTCAAAACGGACTCTATAACTCTTCATTTATTTTTCACGAACATCAAAATTTGATGCGATACTGATAACCCGTCATTTGAGTTCTTCTTAAATTTACACTGTCATGTCCCATTTACTTTCAGCTACAATTAGGCGAGAGATCAAATTAAAGATCAAAAGAAAAAATGCTTCATTTTTGACAGATAACCTCAGCATCATGAAATATAACTCATTAAAGGGACCACGTGATTTTACCCGGCACGAGAGCATCTGTCCTAGAGGGGAAATTAAAGGTACTTAACTGAAATGTCTTTTTTGCGAGTTTAAAGGTACTCATATTTGTGATTGCTCTTAAACTGTAAATTGAAGTAGAACACCTCAGAACTACTAACGATTAATTAATTATTGCACAATTAAGGGAAATAATCAAATTATGAGAGTTGTTTACAATGTTTAGATTAAAGAACAAATTACATTTAAAAATGTCACGGTTTCTAATATGGTTTTGTGCAAAACGCATGAAACAGTTAATAAATATTAGTAATAGTTTAATTATTTGCTTAAAAGATTGAAAATTTGTAAATCAATAAATATGATTAAAATTAGAAGACAAAAATAAACGGTTTAAAAAAAGTAGTAAAAGGCCAATACTGAATGATGTTATGAAGAATTAAAGCGGTTGTTCCGTCATTTTAATAAACGTACGCTATTATACTGGTTATATTTCTGCAACGGTACTTCAAACGACACTTGTGTTTTGAAGCATTAAATATTCGTTGATTGGAAGTGTGGGGCCGCAATTAAATCTATTCTCTGACAAAATACATTTATTACACGGTTCGTGAAAGAATTTATGCGGGGTCGTTTTGTCAATTTCATTTTTATGAACGATCGATAAAATTCGCCAATTATTCCACCGATCGTAAAAATGAAGAACAAAAGAGGAATATCGGGGCTAGACTGAGATCAAATACTTCTTACGCTTTAAATAATTTTATCTCAGAATTTTCTATCATTATTCAAGGGCGGTTGAATAATTTCTATTCAGAGAATAAGAGAGGTTTCAAAGCGTATATTGCGTCATTTGTTGTCACAGTGAAAAAAACATCCCAAAGGTCAAGGCATTTATGAACCAAATTAGCATATCGAAATTAAAAACACATAAAAAGTTAATCTGCAATATTAAATACCGAAAATCTTATTCATTTTGCGCGTAATTATTCCAACCGGATCAGGTTGTTCACAGACATGACCAGTATCTGTGTTGTAATCTTATAATCAGCACTTCATTATAAAATCAAATGTTTTTTCTCATCATGTCTAACTTAACGTTCAAATGTTCTTTGGTACCCTTGTGTATAACACGCTTATAACTATTTTACTAATACAAGAAATCATTAAAAAGGTATTAATCTAATAAAAATATATCAATAATACTGCATGTTCTTTTATAAATGTCTGGGTTATTGCACAAAGGTTTTCTTTGTTGATTTTGAGCGCCTTTTTCCTCGCCTATCTCCCACACAGGAACCTCGGACCTTTTTGATCTCCACACCGGAAGTTTGAAGAGTTGCTACAAGAGCAGCGATGTATTGAATCGCCAAACGAAGTGTTGCGATTTTTGATAATTTCTGATGTTCACCTAGACTGTTCTTTGGTACCACCTTTCTTAAATCATCAAATGCATCGTTTAGCATATGCATACGAGTCCGTTCACGAACAGTTGCGCCTATTCGAACAAGCTCCGGCACGCGGCGTGAACATTTTGATTTGTTTTTCCCGGAATCAGAATCAGACTCACTACTTCCGGTTCCTACATCAGATGACATTGGTTCGTCGTCCCACTGCTCGAAGGATTTAGCGACTTCTGTTACGTTGTCAGTTTGTTGATTCCATGTTCTATGGTAGCCGATCATTTCGTCCACATATTGTTCACAATAATGATACATATATTTCTCCTGATCGTCCGTCCATGGATATGTGTTCCGTTCCATTTCACAGTATTCATTATTTGATTGAAAGTTAAATCTGTTCGTATCATCACGACACATTGACGTCCATTGACTTTGGTCCTGTTTATCTATCATTGAAGTTATAGTGCTGTCATAGTAATCCACGTTTTCAAAATGGCACATATCCGATTCATTCATTGTTGATTGAAAGTACACTTTTTCCGAATATAGAAAAAAGTGTTTATTATATATTTTAGTAAAAATATTTTGTTTAATTCTAACGTCAGTACTAGTTCAACCAAAGTTTCTATTCACAAGATTTTCAGTGGATATTCTTTAGTATTTCAAAGTAAAATTTATCATGTACGTCCAAGTATCATAATTAATGAAATAATGTTTATCAAGCACATACGTACGCTTAAAATGAAAGAAAAAGTCGAACTGACTTTGATGTACGTATTAAATTGTTCTTACGCGCGTTTATTTGATCCGACAAATGTGTGAAAACAAGAGTTAATTTATTAACAACTCATCGACATCATAAACCGAAATATCCCCACCCCCGTGGATCAAATTTATCCAAGATATCCCATTAGTTTACATAGAAAATTCTGATTTACCGATTGTATTTCAGTGGAGGATTAGAGTGATTCGTATGAAAATATACAATATGACGAATTGCACTTAAGTTACAGTTAGATCATCAAAAGATATTAAGATGTTCTGAAGTACAAATAATGTCAGCAAGAACAAGCGTACTATCAGATTGAAACTGTAAATAATAATGTAGACATCAAATATTTCAATGAATCTAGCGTCAGACACGTGGTGCTTGTCTTGCGTACTTTGAAACATTTAACGTTTGGAAAAATCATGCCACGCCACCGGTAGCCGTATTTTTATAATTACTCTTCAAGCAAACTTTGTGTTGATAGTGAATATATAACTTTAAGAAAAGACGAACTACTGAATAAAAAATCCAACAAGATAATAAGTTGAGAAAAATTGCATTTTGTCCTATGGAATAATATACGTAATATCTGCTAAGCTTGTAATACTGGACGGAGTATTTTCATGTACATTAATTGAACGAAGTAAATATAAACTTTTGTATCAATTTATTACTCGGTGGTACACGGGGTGGCGAGTAGTTTATGGACAGTTTTCAATTTCTTTTATAATTATCATGATAAAAAAGTACAATACTTATCAATAGTAAATTCAGATACTATAATAATCTGTTTAGGGAGATTTAAAATTGCGTTTGAAATAACTTACAATTAACACATGATACAAGTTTAACTATAACTAGTTTAAAATAATGCTAGGATGCTTCATTGTTCACATTTATGACTATGATAGGGTGTCCTTTGTGTCGTATAGATAGTAAAAGGGAAATAACTCGTACGGTCATATTTATGTTTTTCTAAACATAATGTGTTGCGGCAATATTTTTTTTATACGATCGCGATTTTTATTTAACTCTGGCAAACAAAATTAAAGGAAACATAGATTTGTCAGATCTGGTGATCGTTCAGTTGAAGAGTAAAAATTTGATTGTTGGTAGGGAATTCTTTTTTGGATTTTTTCTATATCTGGAACGCGTGCGAAAAGGTGAAACAGTGAGACGTACGGCGTATGTACCGTTCCTCGATCGGGCCTAATACAGATGATGGTAGGTCAACTTACAGATATCTCGCTTGAAAGGTAAAGAATAAAGATAAGCTAAGGGTTTTGTATATTGAACATTCCCGCTATGCCAGTGGTAACATAGTAAGCGTACATTTGTTTCTCTACAAAGCTACGCACCCATTGCACGTGCATGTAAAAATATCTGCTCGTTTTTTATTATGTAAATAAGATAGACAGTTGATGCTGACGTAAGTATATCTCTGTATATATACAAACACGTATATCAATTAATAAAAACATGTCAAACCCGGTAAGTTTATGTGATAAAGCAATGAAGACTTTCCAGATTGACTGCCTGAGATTAAAATGATAGCAGTTTACTATGCACAGCATTAAAGTATGTTTCCGTTCAAAATATACGAGTAATCTGAGCGTGTATTGCATTTAACATTCTATCCTAACATAGTTTTATAATATAATAATATTATTATATAATCTTTTTCTCTGGAGTTTAAGCGATAGAACGTCGTACCAATAGCTCGGGTAATTTGACAAAATTTCAAGTTTAAAAGAGGAAGACCTCGACCACACACCTATAAGTAGAGCCACCTACCTTCCGTAAGCCAGCTGGGCAGTTTTCTCAGATGTGACTGTTTTTTTCTGGTCCCGGTTGGGACTCGATGTTAGTATAGTCTAACATGTTTGTAATAAATTATTTCATTATATGTTATTGTATAATTATATATATGTAAGTACATTTACATTATGATAGTTTTCTTGTCCCTCCGTTGTTCTACTATTATGCCTTTTGCACTTTTAATAATGGCAAGGACTTATATACATACATATGTATGTATGTATATAAGTCCTTGATAATGGTCACTAAAATTAGTTTTGCTCTTAAAATCCAACCAGAATCAGCTATAGGCGACTCCCCCACCCAAAAAAAATAATAAAAGAATAAAGAAAGAAATCATTTAAAAGAAACATTATTAAGATGTAGTCCAGGAAATCTGTGTTGGTGAATGCGTGAATATAACTTACGACATTAACATTAAACCAACTGAGATGAACAAGGTTAAGAAATTGAGTCCGGGTATCCTCTATTAAAACTACAGCGGCATGCATATATGGCAGGCCTGTCGTGAAAGATATGGCATGATCCTAGTGTGAAGTCTTGAAATTTAAAATATTCAAAAAAACAGATACAAGCACTCATGCAACAATTAAAGTTTAAGAGCCTATTTTTGTTACAAATTTACATTTACGGCGTAAACTTGCGTTTCGCTTAATAGTGTGAAGTACTTCTAGTACTTTGATTGCGATAAATTCAAAACGAGGCTTAATCTTGGCAACCGCTAGCCCGGATGTTGCTTGGGAAAATGGAGGACAACCATAGGTCGGTTGTTTACAAATGGTGGTCGTAATATATTGAAGTTGTCCGACCGCTTGTCTCCATTTTATGCAAAAAGAGGACAAATATATCAAAGACTTATTTCAACTTATATATAGTTGTAAGGATTTAAACGTTTTCAGCGATATTTAAATCATTTAGACCGAATTCTTATAAAACACGGATAGAAACATGGCGCTCGAAAGAGCGAAGGTAAGGATCGTTAAGCACTTAATAACCATATTTTGTATGTTTGTTTATTGAATCGTTTGAACGGAACAACATCATTAATTGTTTTCAGATTCTATACGAAACTCATCGACGTTATATACTCATACATCGTGTGTTATGAGTTCTCATGACCAAGTTAATTCATGATCACTTAGGGACATTTTTAACCTTATCTCTTTCATGTCATGACAGGGATTTCATTTGACCCTTAAAATAATGTTTTGACTCTCGAAATTAATAAACTGAGGATTCTGACTCTTGAGAGTCAAATTTGTAATTACAATAGTAAGACATTTTACTGTTTCTTTGTATTTGATTTTGACCCTCATTTTTTGACGTCTGGTGAGAACCCTGCCATTAACCGGCACCTTCTTGGTGACAGTTTTGTTATCTTCCTATTTGTATGTAAATGTGTTTCACTGAGTAGTTAAATCTGTTATTACAACCTACATGCCTGTTGGGAGCAATTTCATGTTGAAGGGGTCTATAAGTTTTAAATTTTACATGTCTGGCAATGGGGTCAGTGGACTGGAGAGAATTAGTTATTCAACTTATTGCATTTTAATTATACAGGTCGTCCCTATACCGCCTATCTTACCCTTAACCTCCTTAAAATGCACGTCAGTGCAAGTCTGCAATCAATTATCATGCAAACATTAAATCCTCATAAACAATTCTTCATCTTGTCAAAAAACATAAAAATACTCTCAATAACAATAAAATAACACATTGATCAGCTGATCGCATTTCTTGATGCACTGACGGCCATATTGATTTTGCTTAGTGACCTTATTTTCGTTTATCGACCAATCAAATGTGAGATACATATAGTAACGCGGGAAATTCCTGCGACAGTACTAAACTCCAACAAATGTGCAGACCATCCACATTTGCAGAAATATCAAAACTTTGTTTTAAAGGATCAAATGCTATAAATTCAGACACATTTATATAGCAGTGTCAATTTGAATTGAATTCAAATGGCAGTATGAACGATAAATTAACTGTAGAAATGATATAAATCATCGATGAACATGTTTGAAAGTCGTGGTATGCAATGTAAACAAATGCTAGGTGGAAACAGAAGTGGAGGCAACATGCAAGTGCCAGTCATCGTTATTATCCAGGTATTGGCGGTAATAGTGTCACCGCGGTAATTAGCATATAAGGGATAGTGTAAAAGCTGAATGTCATATAGACTGGTTATATTTCCATTTGGAAAATGTAGGATGAGGCCTGCAAATTAAGGCACAAATGTTGAAAGACTACAAAACGTACAGAATTACCAACGTTTAATGACCAGAGCATTCATAAATAGTTGTGCACTCATGACAATATTACGAAAATAAATAAACAAAACAGGGATACAAAACCCAGAAATTAGTGGGTACGGTCACTAAGCATTCGAATAAGCCTTGGACAGTCAACGTACCCACTAGATCTTCATCATACTTTTATCCTTTTAAATGTTTTTGTGAATAGGGGAACTTTTATTTCTTAAAAAAATTTAAACTTCGGTAAATCCACCAAAGTCAGTCCAGCCTGTTGCGCATGAGTAAACAGACTATATTGCGAGTATACTCCTTATGGAGGGATGCAATTACTCAAGATGATGATGATGATGAAGCCCCTAGCTAGCCATCTGGTTCCTACTGCCCTCCTTTAAAGGAAAACACCATATTAATCATAAAAACATAATTATTCTAGTCAATATTAATTTTGTCATTTCTATAATCTTATTCAAATGTTTGTTCATCAACATTGGGAGTAAGCTGTCAATGTTTTATTTTATGGATACTTTTATTTAATGCCTATGATTGCAGCCCTTTTTTATTCCTTTGGGGAACAGGTATCGGTCCCTTTGATGGGGGGGGATTTGCATTGTGAAACACCAAATTTGGGATTTTAATTGTCTGATTTCTCATAATAATTTTTAATATAATTTCTTAAAACTTTCCTTCTTCACCATCTGCTCCAATATGTGATGGTTTTACAATTTTACTCTCCAAAATGTCTAATGAAATTGGTGGGTGCATGATCATCCAAAGTCATGTAACTTTTCTTACAAACTAATTTAGAGTATGATATATATCTAGTTTTTTTTTTATTTAAAAAAATATTCTCATTCATTTTATTCTGAATAATAAGTACTGTAAGTTTCATAATTAGATCTTTTTCATATTACCTGTCATAAGTTCATGTCAACATTACTTTCTAGGAAAGATTAACATGTCCCCCGATTCCTGTAAAGGTAGGTTGTGTATCTTGTTGTAAAATATAATTCACCACCGCTTTTAGAAATACATTTTCAGATGTATTAGTTTTGTAAATTGAAGCATGAATTGATTGTTTAGTAAGGAACTGCATTATTTGATTATGAAATTTTCTACATTGTGTTTATTGAAGTATGTAGACAGTTGTTGCATGATAAATGCGTCTGATGATGCCACAAACAGAATTGTAGTGTTTCACTTTAAAATTCCACCACATCTTTTAAATTTAGTCTTTTTATAATTATATTTCATAAGATCTACATGTTTGAACTTTTGCCCTTCCTGTGTGCCTTATACATGTGTGTACATTCATATAGAACTGAATAGAACAATTTCCTGTTATTTGAATCCATATCTTATACTACTTTCATTGTAAAGAATTTTATCTCAAAAGCACTGGGCTAAATACTTAATTATTCCCTTTTAAAAATATCCATTATGTTAAATAACATGACGTTGATATGAGTGCTTGTCAAATCAATATAATTGACTTACAAATGGTTATAATTGTATAATCTTCTGTATCTGACTTTTCAATTTTAATTATTTAAAACTAAACAGTACCAGTACTTAAATATCTAATTACCTGTTTGAAATGCGACCATAAATGATATTTCATCGTGACAAAATTATTATTTGTTTGCTAATGATGATTTTTTTTCATTATGTATAAAATATTTCTTTAAATCAACAGAGCAATAAAACATCATCTGTAAGGAATTTCAATTTTTAAACCTGTTGTCATGCTTGTCTGTAGACAGGCTATAATATATCATTCATGTTTAATTGCCTTAAACCTTGTGAGTGATTTATCCATTTCTGTAAGACATATCCCTAAATAAGACTGCATAGATTAACAAGAGAAATCTAAAGAAATATTAATGATGTGTGTGTTATGCTAGGTCCAGTTATTTAATTGTATTGATGAGATTGTTCACTATTTCGAAAAAGCTAGTTTTTATATCATTTTGAAACGTAAGATATAGTTTTAATGTGATGTGAAATATCTGTATTATGCAATCCAAAGTACTGATTCGATTTAGGTTCATAAATTATTTATGTTCAAGATACTCTACAGAACTTCAGTAACTATCCCACTTTTTGTTTGTTTTATATTGTCTGGTAGTTCAATACAGCGAGGCATCATTGATTGTTTTGAAGTATTTTAATTCATTGCGTCAGTCATTGATTCATTTTAAACCTGCAGTTTAATCATGAACTTGAATCAATATAAAAGCTAGCCTACTGTTCTCAATTTCACCCAATTCAAACCAAAATAACACAAATTGTTATTTGATGTTAAAAATGTCACACATTTGATTAGTTACTATAATTGTACATTACATTTTAAAGCACAGTTAGTACAATCTAGAAATGCTTGGTTACATGTCGCTTGAAAGCTTATACGCACCCAAACCTATATTATTTTACCATGCATGTATTTGTTGCTTTTGCAATGTAAGTTCAGCTGATGGTGGACAATTTCTCCCAACTTCTTTTTGTTCGATATGATTTGTTCGAAAGGGAAAAGATGCTGTTACACAACTAGCACTTATTTGAGAGTTTTGTACTGCTATTGTTAATGCATGAAAGTTATTGTTTGTGCTTTTCATTTTCCACCAAAAATTTTTTTTTATATAATTATGCCTTTAGAAATGGCCTGATTTTGTGTTACCAAGTTTTGAGTGCTTTGTTTAATATAATATATAGAACTGTGATTAATTGAAATTTATTTCTAACAACCTTTTACCTTTAATAAAAAGCATCATATGTATTAGCCTCATCTAACTCTTTATCATCTGTTAGTGTACATGTATCACTTTTTTGATACTGGTTTTAAAAATTCAGTAAATTGTATATTTTCATATTATTTCCTTGTTGAATTTCAGTGTGTGCAGACCCCACTGCAAAGCTGCAGCAAGACAAGGGGTTTGCCAGGATTGCCTCCTTTACCACAGGCAATGAAGGAACCAACTGATCTCTACCAGGTACATGTTATAAACTTCTAAATAACTGTTCAAGATATGTAAATTTCAGTTTGATACAAATGTACATATCAGTTATTAATGTTTAGGTTTATAATTATTTATTATGTTATTAAATGAAAATTTTCAGGCAGTTTGTAACTAAATAAATTATCCTATTGTTTATACTATACTTGTTAAAATCCAGACAAAATAAATCAGTGACATTTTAATTATGCAAGCATATTAATTTTATATTTATTCAACATCACATGTATTACATTACAGATTGTTCTGCGTAATAGTGAACACCCTCCAATAATGAAAGGGACTTCATGGACCCTTGCTGCTCCCTTCAAGGAACAGAAATTTCACAGAACTCCGAGCGAATCTATCGCCAACAACTATACACCATCAGCCTGTGATCTCAAAATGAAAGATATTCCAAAATTACAAAGACTGAAATTACGAGGTACTTGGATTAAAGATTCAGTTTTTAAGCCTAATGATAAGCACCAGATATTTATTAGAATGCATAAATAGTAGGTACTAGTGGACCTTTGCCATAAAATTTACCATCAACTATAAACAAAACATGATTATACATAGTCTTAACAATAACCAGAATATTGCCATCAAACCTCAGCTATTTTTTATCAAAAGAATACCAGACTTGGTTTTTGATAGGTTTTGTGGTATTCTAGAGATTATGAGATAAACATTATATAAATTTATATGTTAAAACCTCCCATGTGAAGTAATTAAGATATTAAACAAAAATTTATCTAAACTTTGAGTTTTACTATGTTCCAACATTTAATGGTATTGATTTACGTAAACATGTGTCTTCAATTAGTACATATTCTCTGAGAATATGAAAACAAACTAGTAAACAATTTCTTATAAATTCCTCCTGTCATTCCAAGATATTCAGTTACAATTCTTTCTCCCTATGGGGGGTGAATGGTAAATCGGTCAAGAAAAATCAGGATTTTGTAGAAAAAGCAAGAATTTTACAAATTATGGAATAAACAATTATGTAAATAAATAGTATTCTGAGAATTAAGTACATGGATTAAAGGGGATTTGAACAGAGACATTTCTCTGTACAATTGATGGGAGATTATAAAAAAATTCCAAATTATATTGGGAGATATATGATATGTTTGTAAAATATAAAAATGTATTTTGACCTTACATTCTACATTTTTTTAAGTGAACTCCACTTGTAAAAGTGCACTTTTTCATAATATATTAAAATCCTATTGATCTAAAAATTGTTTCTGTATATTCAGTTTTGGGTATACATTGCTTGATATGATTGTTGTTTGGCAAGACAAAAGGAGTACTGTTTCCAGTACCCTACTTACCCTTTTTCTTTGATGCAAATCCTTAATAAAAACAATAAAAACCAAAAAATTACAATTCTTTTTCATGTATAAGTGAAGTTTTTAGACCTGTCCATTTTATAATCATATAATTGGAAATAGAACTATTTCTTTTTCGTATAACTCTAAGGAAAAGGATGAATTTGTTCTTTATAATTCACTATGGAGTGAAAAGAACTTCAATATGTTTTGATAAGACAGAAGTTGAACTGAAACATTACCAAAACATGCAAGCAAAATATCTTGATGGTAATGAATATAAGAGTTAGAATGTTAGTTCATGATCAAACAGACAATAAACAATCGTAAAGTAATACAAAAAATGTACTTTCAAACCTGTGTTAGCAGCCGCCTCTGAATAAGGACAACCCTGTAAATAAAAGACTTTCGTCATTAATTAAAAAGAAGGCCACCTGTCAATGAAGGCTACATTTTGTCTTTCCCAAGGGTGGACTTTGTTCACAGGTGTTACTGTAGTTTAAACCATATTGTTTACAGTTTAGGCATACATGATTAATCAGCACGTCTTTTTTAGCCAAACATAGATATAAACTAAGTCCATCTTGCTGTTCCATTGTCATTTCTCTCAACTTTCTAACATTCTTGTACTGTTTGATGTTACAGCATCAGTAAATGGAGGAACTCCTAGTCCCAGACAGCTGATGAGAGGTAAAACTGTGCTGGATAAAATACCTCCCGGAAGAGGCGTCAATGGACATACACAGAATGGGTGAGTTTTTGTCCATTTTGTCACATCCAGACTTATGTCAAATACATGGCTAATGGTGTTTTTGTGGGTGCTGCAAACCAGAAAACTATAGATAAGTTTTTGATTTTTGGTTTGGAAACTTTGATTTTAGTCATTTGAATGAATGTTGGTTTAAACAAACCAAAAATTGCAAAACCCGGTCTCTTGGGCGTTTTGGTATCATTCAGGATACTTGTTTATCATCCATGTTAGAATAGATTTGTGAATATTGAAGAAATGGAATATTGAAGAAATGGCAATCTTTTTCAAATGTTGTAAATTTTTTTTTTTTGTAAAACAAACTGGTATTCACAAATTTATTACTTTTTGTCTACTTTGATGATTACTGTAGTATTTAATTCTATGTATAATTTCATTGTTTAATGAATTTTATAGGCATGATCAACGTATGTCCCCAGACCTGCCTGAAGTAGTAGAAATGCCTCCTAGTAGACCTTTGACCCCTCATGAACAGATTGATATAATGATGGCTATAGAATGTGAGGATGACGTTCAAACAGGTCTACCTAGTGACAGAGATCTTGAGGTATGAGTTGATTTATACATTTGTGTTAATTATATTGCAAGCTTTCCAATGAACTGGCTCAAATTTCCTGATCACTTCTGAAAGTAAGCACATTTTAAATAAAATTTAGTACATTTATAATCTTTATTCACAGATATTTTATGGAGTTGTTTAACAGTATTGTCAAACCTGTTATAGAGCCACCTCCAAAAAAGCCACTTGTGAATAAAGTCCATTCCTTTAAAAATCAGCATTAATTATATAGAACAAAATGACCTCTGAATAAAGGCCATCTGTCAATAAAGTCCATATTTTATCTTCTCCAAGGATGACCTTTCTTCACAGGGTTGACTGTACATGTTTGTAATTATAATTGTTGCGCCAATTGAAAAGTTAAAAATTAATTTTCTGTATTTATAATAATTGTCTCAAAATCAAGTACAGTGATAAAAAAGTAGCCAAAATTTTGATCCCTCTATTTTCATTTCAGAGATATTACTATTATGTAAAAAAGGGTATAGATAAAACAATGATTGCACAGCCAGACCCCAGCATAATGAAAAATGTGTGTGGAATGGTACCCAGCCCTTTACTGACAAATCATGATCTAGACCCTATGATACAAGATTTGTCTGAAGAAATCAATCATGATTACGAGTATAGCATTAGAAAATCAATAGGTGAGTTTGTTTAATTGTTTATTCCATTAAAGCCTGAATCATGGAAGCTACTAAATGGCCCCGTCTTTCAATTGATCTTTTATTAAGTAGATGCTTGCTAGATAAGCTCAGTTTAGTCTGATCAGCATTTTATACTCTTGTGGTATATGCTTCAAGCATGATTGAAAGTATAGTATTTTTCTTGTTCAGAAAATTGTATTACTGCCATTGGTTCAGAACTCCTCAATATAATTAGATTCTTGTCAATTGTTTCTATGTATAAACCTTTGTTATTCAATCTTATTCTTTGATTTTTTCAGTTGATTATATTCTAAAAGACGAAGAAGAGAAAGCCAGATTACATATTGCCACTGTGCCAAAATCCTTCCCTCAAAGGTAATATTAGTACTAACAGTATTATCTCCCTTACATACAGAGAACTTCCCCATATCTGAGATATACTGAACCGTTTTACCTTACGAATTTGATTTATTTGAACGTTTAAGATTTCTTTTCAGATATAATTGGACCAATATCTTAAAATGTCATCAGTTTTGTCTTCTGGCTTATACTATGTAATTGTTATGGCACATGTAAAGCTATTCAACAATTTCAATATTAAAAGGCTTAAAGATTAAAAGTTGAATATAATACTGTTATTCAGATGAACAACTTTGCTATAGCCCATCAATGGCACTTCAGCTTGGAATTTTGTTCATAATTCTTAGACCTGAAATGTTTAAACAATTTCTTATCTTTTTCCTCATGTCTATTGCATTTTAAGTTTTTAACTTAATTGGTTCTATGCAAAGCAGGTGCTCATTAATATGTAATTTATGTCACTTGAATGGTTTTCAATTTTTATATAGCCTTGTTAAAATTCTATGCTACTTACTATACATAAATCTATGTTTCAATCTATCTTATTTGTTCAATTGATTTTAAATGGTTTCAAGTAGGTAAACTATAGTCTGAACCAATATATAACAGTCACTGGATGTCTTCCAATAATTAAATATGTGTTGAGCTTGGCACAATGCCAGTGGGGATTTTTTAGTCAATGTTTAAAAATCAGTTGATCGGCATTTCAATTTGTTTGTTTGAAAATAATTTATTCGGTATTGATAGGGATTTTTGACATTATGCATGTTAAATTCCCCCTTTGACAATGTGTTATGGGCATTTAGATAAGGCTTATCTGTAGTTAAAACTTGACTTGAAGGCTGAAGTCCATGACTAATGGTGTTGTATGTACTGAATAAGTTGAATGACATCATGCCTATGTTTTATAATTTTTACTGATTTAGAAATTCCCTGATATAAGTCCAGACATTGACAACTCTTTTAAAGTTATATACATGTTTTGTATATGTAGATCCAAAATTAGAATATCAATACATTTGCACTCAGACCACTATACATTTTAAGTTTCAATATCAGTTTATAAGAACCTGGAAATGAAACTAGCATGTATAAGATACAGTGTATATCACTGATTTATCATTTTACCAACAGCCAAGGTCATGCGGTGACTTTCAAGCTTTAATAGTGGAGCAAGATCCCTAGCTTACACCTTAGTAGAACCTCTGACCTCATGTAAGCTAGCCTGACAACTTCCTCATATGTGAGATTTAAACTTAGAGACCTTTACCACTAAACCACAGGGACCCTGTAAAATATATCAACATAGATTATTTACCTGTAGAAGTAATAAAATACTGCTCTGAATTTTCTGGTGTCAAATTGAATTGATGCCAAAATGAGTAAATACACTCTACCACCTTTAAAAACTTTATATAATATGTTGTTTTTCTTAATTTTCTTAGAATTATTCGAGCACCAGTTCCATGGCACGAGACATTTCTACAAATGAAAGAATACAACAGTACACACTTGTTTATTACCAATCCCATCATGCAGGAACTTCAGGATATTTGGTTTGACCAGTGAGTAGTACTTCATCTCTCTGATAGAAATGAAAAGTTGAAAGAAAATAAGATATCCAGTTTTGAATCACCAATGTTGAAATAAATTATACATGTCCTTTTTGTCATATCCAGTGATACCGGCTAAAGACTTTGGTTTATGACATTTAAGTTGCAGAAGATGTATTATAAAGGTTCAATCACCCATGTATGATGCATATGACGCATGTTTTACATTCAAATTCAGGTGCAAAAACTGGATGCATCTTAAACAAAATTGGGTTGAATTGAATGAATTTGACTGGAGATGATATCTCTAAGAACGTATTGAATTAACAATGGGAAACTAATCGTTCATAGTGTTTCTCAAAAGTCCATGAACATTGTAAATTCTTATGTAAATGTTAATGTGTTCATCATCTTGTTTGTATTAATTAGGTTTAGTTCACTGAGATTCATCAACTTGAAGGAATTAGAGAGAGCAGATTTACCATTGCTACCTTCTGAGTTTGAATCTCTCATTAGAAAACAGTGTTGGGAAGCCCATGAAGTTCTTAGAAAAAGGTTTGTAATTCCAACATTTTACAGAATTGTAACCATTCCTGTTTGTGTAATTATTGTAAGTAGTAATTTATTGTTAGAAAGAAGTCATACTTTTATTTTCAAACATAATATATAATAATAATGTTTATATATCATCATCTATTAGACATAAGGTCTGCTGTTAACATGTTGCTGTATTATAATCATTGATTTGATTTATAAATATCACAAAATGTTGTTTTTTCCTATCTTTATATCATTATAATAAGACAATTAATGAGGTTTAATTCATCGATTTTTGTCATCACCTTCTAGTTGGATCCCAACATGTGCCAAAGTATTCGTAGACCATGCCGATCACTGGCAGTCTCTTGTTGGACCTAATGATAATGACAGTACTGAGCTTGTACAAGAGTTCTTCTCTGCTGTGGCTGCCATAATGTCTGGACAACTTAGAAGTATGGTGATCAACTCATTACATGATTTCCTTATCTTCTTCCAAACACACAAGGTAATGAATGATATTTACTATATGTTGTCTATTGTATATTCTAGAATCTCTTGCAGTTTTATTTATATGAATCTATACATTAATGTATTCAAATTTTAAGAATGGTACAAATTATTTTAACGCAAAGGATTTTTTTTTACTTAGGGATAATTCAATTCAATTCCTTTTCCCATGCGGAGAATAGGGTCATGAACGTCCTATTTCAAAAGTTCCCTTTTTACGTTGATCTTAGTACCTCTTTTTATTTAATCTGTAGATAATGCCTTTATCTCATATGGCAGCTACTTCTGGACAGCAAATCATTCAAAATTTCTGTCATACAGTTCTGTCAATATAATAATAGTCATAAAATTGAAAAAAAACCTTCAAATATGTTGAGTATAGTATATAGTATTGTTGTAGGTATTTCATCATTGACACATGTATGTAATTCAGACATTTACTTTGTGACCATAAGATATACATGGACAACCTCTTAAAATTCTGAATCATGCTATTGATGTATGGTATGTTTTAATACATATATCATTAAAATAATTTCAACTTGAATTTTTTGATATATCATGTTTTGTTTTGATATCTTAAGTATTTACTGTATTTGATTCAGGATGGCAATGATTATGGTGAAGACTTTGATGATCTACGATATGTGATGGCACAAATCATGATAATCAAACTAAGAGTTGAAGAACCTAAGATTGTGTTTGATCCACCATTCAGGGAGATCAGAGATATCATACTAAGATGTTTCTCTGAGATTATTGCCTCTGGAGAAGGCTTGATGAGGGTGGAGTGTACATTATTCCCAGATATGAGGGGACAAAAACTTTTACTGAGATCAGTGAAAATTGATGAAACACTGGTGACTGATTACGTAGACAAATCTATGGAGATTTTCAAATTAAACACAGTCGGCCCACAGAAGTAAGTTAAAACTTTGTGGTTATGATTTAACGTTAGTACATAGGGATAAATCAACTAGAAACTGAGACATAATGTCCATTTCTATTATCTTGACTGCATTCTTCAAAACTAGTAAAATTTACTTATCATTTTACTCAGCTGTTTGATAGATATTTTTTGAATTTTATATTTTAAAATTGTGAATTTATCAGATTATATAATGCTCCATATGGAATGAAAGATCACTTCTGACCTTTTAAATAGATTTACTAGAATCTTTATTTAAACTTTTTGAACTTGGTGTTACTGAGTTGTGATCATTTGATCCGCCTCTGTGGTCGAGTGGTTAAGGTCACTGACTTCAAATCACTGTAACCTTCTCACTGATAGAGGGTCGTGTGTTCGAGCCCTGCTACCGACCGTGTCTCTTTATGTGAGAATGTAGGCAGTTGCTTTCGGAGGATGGGAGTCTATTACTGGTTCTTCCCAGGAACGATGATTAGGCGAACTGTCTGCCTCATATGACTCTGACAGTTGAAAAGGGGCATAAAACTTCACATAAACAAACAAAAAAGTGATAATTCATGTTTTACATTTTGTATGAAATGCATGATTTGAAACCTTTTCTTGTATGCCATTGTGTTTTATCAGATATCTATCGACATACAAGAAATATTTGGAATTGTTGAATAATAAGGCTGACCAAGATGTATCTGCATTTTTGAGAGAATCTCACTCCATAGCTGCCTTCAAATCTGTAAGTTTCTCTTTTCATTCTGTACTGAATTTTTTTATTTACATTCATAAATATTACCATACCATATAATATTATGTTGAAAATATGTTGAAAGTTTGTTGGTTATTGTTAAGAATTTGTATCATAGAATTGAACTGAACACAAAGGTTCATCGGTACATGATTAAGTCTATTCTATAATGTAAGATTTTCTACATAAGAAATGTGGAAGGAGTCTTCTTATTTAAGCTTCTAAGTGTTTAACAGGCTCTATTGTCTTTAATCAGATTGATTGTGGATGTGTTTATTTGAGAAATTCTTCAGCCATATCTTAATGATTGTCTTAATTTCATGGATGAATGTTTTGATACATATGCTGCTATAAGGAGTCAAGACCAAGTTCTAATACTATAGTAATAAGTAGGCGTGGTTCTACAGTGAGTCAGGTCATAGTAAAAATTGATGGTATTCTTTCCCCTGAGGAGCAACATAGAATTAATGCGATGAGATCTCAAAGTCCGAGACTCAGTTTTTCGGGGAACTTGTTGACTGAAATAGATCCAATGAATGAAGCAGTCTTGAATAAATTAAGGAGTCGCAGAAGTAGTGTAGTTAGTGTCAGTGATGGTGAAAGGAAGGGTTATAATACCAATGAGGGTAATGTAATGTTATATAGAGGACTTTTGGGACTAGTTGATCCGACAGATCTGTTGAGTCCAAGAATCGAAGTAGGGGAATATTACTCCACTGATCCAAGTTTTGCTGCAGTACATGCTGGACATAGAGCCGTTGCTGATGTTGATAAAGAAAGTGTTAGAAAGAGAGATTCTGATCCATTAAATTCTAAAATAGATGAGGATTTTAAAGAAGGGAATGGTGAAGTTGATGCTATGTCTGACAGTGAAGATGGACTGATCGAAATCAGTGTTCCAGTGCCTAATGGAGACAACACTGTTGGTGATAGTGAGGAAGCAAAGACAATGGAGAATACAGACTCAAATTGTGGGGATAAAGAATATGCTAATGATCTGACTGAAGTAGATAAATATAAAGGACTGAATATGGACTGGATTTTTGAAAATTCATTCTCAGATGATGCTAGAATACACTTTCAAGAATGCGCTGAAGTGATTAAAACACTGTTGTAACATAGATATTGTTACTATTATATATAACTTCATCCCTGAACTTGATGGGGTTTTCACTTCTTCACATAATTGTGTATGTGTTTGTAAATAATCTTATTGTATCACTAACAAATATGGTTGTTGTTTTACTTCAGTTTTTTATAGATCAGTATGAATTACTGCCTAGAATTAATGAAATAAGTTTTTTTGACATTTGAACAAATATTATCATTATATTTTTGCTTGTCTGATCCATTCATTTTAAGAGTTTTTGGGGGTTTTACATGTTATTTGCATTTCAGATATGAATACTAATGGCATTAAAATATCAATTTAAGTTCAGTAAGCAAGATTCTAAATGTTTGAGATGTTGTTAAATGTAAATTGTGATATTGTTAATTATCTGTTGATTTGTAAAATATCAAATAACTACAAATATCATCCTTATATGAAATATAGAAATAAGTAAATATAAAGGAGTGCTTCATATGACTTGTCTTGAATATACGTCAAAAGGAAAAATTATTGAAATTAGAATGCTAACTTTTTATTGAAAAAAGAATTATAAGGGTGAATTAAAATTTATTTTTGAAACACCTGAAAAAGTTTTAAATTTTTTGTTTTGTGCTAAATTAGGAAGGTATGTTTTAATAACTTCAAATAGAAATTAATTTTGTGTATTTTTTTCCAGAAAATCAACAGTTTCCAGGACTTGAAGAATGAGATATCGTTACTAAGAATCACAGTTCCATTGAGTATGTTCTGTCTTGATTGTGTTGCCCTCAATCAAGATCTCGCTGCTCGAGCTGAAAAACTGAAACAACGATTGATCTCACATGAGATTGATGAGAACAGAGATATGAATAAAAGGTAGGGCTTTGTCGAAATGTATTGGTTTGGGTTTAATTGTCCTCAATAACAGGAAGGTCCTGATTGGTTTGGCTGTAAAAGGGGTCACTGGAAGCTAACAGCTAGAGTCTGTAGGCTTTTCTTTAAATTCAAAACTCAGATTGGATGATTGTTCTTAGTACAGTTTGAATATACAATGTACTTGTCAAGCTTGCAATTTTAACTTCAGTATTTTGCTGACTTATTGTTAAGTATTCTCAAGGTATATATAGACGATTGTTTTCACAATTTTTTTTGGTATACTACAGTATATGCCGGCGCTATGATGAGATGGCACACAGAGTCAGTGAAGTACCTGATAATACAGTCAGTCTTGTTGAGACACAGGAGTTCTTGAAACAGGTAATATATGAACTAGTTGTGTAATTATCTTGCATCAATTTTGAGCAGAGAGCAGTAGGATGTTGGTCCTTGATACTGAATTTTAACTAAGTCAAAACCAACCAACTGATTTTAAGGTATTGAGAAATAGATTTAGTCTATACAAGAGTTGACTTTTATTTTGAATGGGAACACTAAACAGAAATAATGAAAATATTTTTGGAAGGGTTCAAATTGCATCATATGGCTCAATTTTCTAATTGTATTGTACTCCTACATATAGTTCTCTCCTGGGTCCATATTTCACATGTGAGGAAGCTATCCGTCTAGGTAACAGAGGTTCGATGGATCTACCCTGGTGTATACCTTGGGTTTTCCTCCAACATCAGTACTGAAAAGTCACCAAATGACTCAGGCTGTTGGTGCGACCTTAAAGGGGCATACCCTACAACTTGGTGCATTTAGAATTAAAGCAAAATGATGATAAATTAGAAGCTTGTAAAGAAAAAAGACGACAAAGAAAGTTTCAGCCAAAAATTCATCCGATTAAAAACAAAATCTTAAAAAATATGTATTTGTGACACATGCATTTAGTCATGGAAATTTTTGGGTGGAAGTGATTTATTATTCATAGCTGTTTTTTGCGGCTAGTACCTAAACTAGTCATTTTATGACCCATGTTTTCCTGCAATTATCCATTATATATTGTTTTACATATACATCTAGCGCATTTTTACACTTTCACAGAATGTTTGTCAGTTGTAGGGTATGCCCCTTTAAACTGCAGTAAAAAAATTGTAACTTAACTTTCATTTAAATAGATTATTTCATGCTATTCGTGCTTGGTGTTGATGGCCACCATTCTGAATTAAGCTTATATAGAATTTGTACAGAACTGGGTTATTTGTATTGTATACAGTAGTCTTAATTAAATGCTGATTGTCATCTAATTTTTACTCTCTTCCTATAATAAGCTGATAGAAACTATGGTAAAGTTACATCTATTGTTAAGATATTGTGATATGTTTAAAACATGAATATAAATGTATGTTAATCACTTTTGAATGCTTTTATGTTTATATATATGTTACATACACATGGTAAATTGTTCTATCACTCATGTTTTTCTTTAAGTTCTATCTCACAATTTTTTTGCACAGAAAATATGTACTGTTAGCTAGGACTGCATGTTAGTTATTTTTCATGAAATTGCTTTTGAATGCCGTAATAGGTTAAATGTAACTAAAAGTTGAATGCATATAATATGTTAGTATAATCACAGTTATTATGGCCAGATTCTCACAAATTGCTTAAACTTCTTCTTAAGAGAAGTCTTCAAATTGTTGTTATATATGTTAAAATGTTTTCAGTCTAAGGAAAAGACAGTTTATGAGTTGAAGGAGCAAATAGATGATCGGGCTGAAAGATTAATGTTCATTCTTGATTATGCTTTGTTTCCTAGTAAGTCATGTGACTGACTTTTGTGATCATGTGATATGTGTTATCACATGACTGATGTATCTAATTTTATGTGTTAATCGTTTGATGATATTTGTAATAATGTTGTCGTATGTGTTTGCAGTTCCGGTTCATGGTTATTTCTGTTGTGTTCATGTTTATATTTTTATGTCAATCATTATTATCTTATTAGAACACAAAAAGTTGAATATATTGGTAGGTCCTAATTGTTTGGTCCTAGATGTATGAAGCCAGTATATTGTAGGAATGTGTTACCTAGGTTTATAAGGGCTGGGGGGGGGGCATTAGAATTAGAATAAGTTACATGGCCCTTTCTTATTACCATTACATCTAAAATCATTGGGTGGGGGGGGGGGGGGGGGCTAAGCCCCCACCTATCTCCCCCCCCCCCTAATTTCTACAGCCCTGTAAAATAAATACCTGTGATAAAAATAGGTACTTAATGACATATTGATAGTGGTCAGAATTTGATTTTAACTAATGTGTAGTAAGTAGACTGTAAAATGTGTATATTTTGTCCTACCTAGTCACAAGACGTAACCGTTCTACAATTAAAAGAGGAACTACAGGATGCAGCTGAAAGAATTTTATTTATATTAGATGAGGGTATATTCCCATGTAAGTAAAAGGGTGACTCAAATGGATATCACGCCCCACCCACCTTTCACCACAATATTCCATGGGAATTTAAAAATTGAAGTACCCTCTTTGTTTTCAGGCTAACAGTGACAGTAAATGTTGTTTTTCACAATCCCTGCTAATTATTGCCTTCCAGTATAAATTTCATGTATATTTGTTTTTATTGCACAGATTTTAATAATACTTGCATTAATATTTATTGAATGTACCAGCCTGATATTTTACAATTTTATAAATTAAATTTTATCCTTATTTATACTTTATTATATTATCATTTTATTACAGTGTAATGGTTACTTATTCTTTAAGAGTTTGATTAGGGATATGCTAATATAAAGACTGCAATGCTGCTTTTGTACATACTGGATATCTATAAAATAACTGTTAAAAGAACCATGGTTTTGATTGAAGTATATTCCTGAATAATTAATGTCTTAATAATTTATCAGTACAAATCTGGTGTATATAAGCTTGAATAAGAAATAAGTTAAGGAGGTATAAAGTGAGATATGAGGATACTGTCTGAGTTTTCAAGAAGAGGTGGCCAGAGGCCAAATTGACTGCTAAATTAGAAATAAAAATTGGCTACCTATAAATCTAGATATATCATTCAGATGTAGGAAATGAGTATGTAAAGCTTCCTTCGATCAAGGTTTGGCCTCTTACAGGAAAATTTAATGAAAACCATGGCTATGGTATACTTATCTTTCATTGTGCCACTGATTAAAGAGTTATAACTTGTCCATAAATGTTTGTGTGTTACTGCATTATTATCATACATTTTTGTTTGTCTATGTATTTTATCACATGTACCCACTAAAACATATGTCATAGATCTGAAATATTGAGCTCTATCACAGATTTAGAATTTACCATCATCTATGTTAATCAAATCAAGGAATATAAAAAACTTGTTCAAAGCTGTTGCTATTGTTTAAGGAGATCTTTTCTGTCTGTGATGTGATCAAACTTGATTTACTTTCTTGCGTTCCTTAAAAAATGTGATACAGCTTGATATGATGATCTTTTCTTAATGAATACTTATACTTGTCCTTTGTTGAGTTTACTAACATGTTGGCATTAACCCGGTGTTATTGTTTTAGTCCCAAGATGTTACTGTGTACAAACTGAAAGATGAGATTGAAGATGCTGCTAACAGACTCATGTTTCTGTTAGATTATGCAGTGTTTCCTAGTAAGTACAGGATACAGATTGATACATGGTATTCTTCTATACACCTATAGCAGTCTTCTGTCTCTTTGCTTCGATTCATCTTACAAGAACTAGTGTCTGTAGAACTTCTTCTTTCTCTCATTGTACCTTTCAGGGCTCCTTTTCATTCTTACTTTCATGCTTCTTTGTACATTCTTTATCTTTATCTACTTCTTACCTTTTCTTTTGTTCCAGTGAATGATGTATGTCCTTTTATCCACTATTTTCTTTTCTCTAAAGATTAGATGTCTTGTTATTCTGGTATGTTTTTCATCAGAAATTTCATTTATCTCTTCTTGTCTTCTCTAATCCTCCTCTGTGCATTTAGATTTGTAGGTACCTGGTTTTTCAAGACAGTATAGGAATGAGTGGCACTAAACCTTTCATGAATGCATGCATATTTTCCATACTTTTTATATCTTGTTTTCATGATTTACCAAACTTCCTTTTTCCATTCTTTTTTTCTGTCTTCTTCTCATATTTCTTCTTTTTCTTTCAATTATTCTTTCTATCTTTCCTGTCCTGATATAGTCAGTTAATAGTGAAGAAACTGGAGAGGAACTGAAAGCTTGTGCTCAGCGTCTACTTTATCTTATTGATATCGCTTTGTTTGCTAGTAAGTCACAATATTGCCTTCTTTTAGAATGAAGATTGTTCCCAACAAGCACTTTCACATTTTTATCCACTTGTTGTTTGCCTGTCCTCCATTTTGGGTTTTGATTTTTCTTTGAAAGTCAGCCTTGCTGGTTAAACTTTATACTATCAAAGATTTTTACAATCTAAGAACCGATCTTGTTAATCTATATCTGTATAACTTTTTAAGTAATCTTCTTTTTTTCATTTTGCTATGCAGTCTTCATAGTTACTCTCTAGTCTGTAGAAAATATTTTTTGGAATTACAATTTTTAGTTGAGTTTAATTGAGATTGGGCATTTAGACAATGTTTTAACAGAAACCTTTTCTTGTTTTCAATTATAAGTAATTAATATGTTTTCGATATACATGTGTCAATCATTTTAAAATCATTTATAAATATTTATGATAATAGGTATATGAATACTAACTGAAAATATTTTTAAGGTGTCTCTTATTTTATCAAAATATAATACCTGACTGACATTAAACATGTATGATTATGTGTAAAGTTTATTATTTTCATTGTCCAACCTTTCTGTAGATGAGGATATCAAACTCAACAGTCAAGTGTTCCATTGGCCAGAAAGTATCAAAGCTATGTTTGATCTCAGCCAGAATAGAATTATGGCTAAACGTGAACATATTGAGGAAGAGCTTCGTACCAGGACTCGTGCTTATGAAGAGAAACTTAATGACATGATGAAAGAAGTAGAATCTTTCAAGAAGAAAGAGGTAAGATTTGTCTAGATTCTACGACAATAAAACAAACATGAAGACAAGTGTCTAAGAACAGACACTGATCTTTATTTTGATTGCTGATATCTGTCTGTTAGTTAAGGCTTGTGTCAAACATGTACAGAAATCTAAGTAAACAGTTGTTACAGAAAAAATTAGTCATACATGTTATATTTGCCTGAATAGGTCAAATGCCTTCGAAACATATTTTAGAGTATTTTAAATAGGTAGATCTTTTGATCTGTATTGCATTTAGATCAGGAAGTTTTTTAATTGGAGAGAGAAGACCTATATCAGTCATAATAAAAAAAATAATTGTACGCTTGTGATTCGATTTTATTCAAAATGTTAATTTGTAGATTCCGTTCTGTGGTGATATTTTCTTGATACTGTTTGTTGTTTCTTTTATTTGTAATACAATATAATTGTAATTTTCTTATTTCAGTTCATGTCTCAAGATGAGATGAAATCCAATGTAGAACAACTTTCACGTCTTCAAGAAAATCTAGAAAAAGCCAGAGATGAACTTGATGGAATTAATGAAGAGGAACGTCTCCTAGAATGGGAACAGAGCTTTTTCCCACAACTTAACACCATGTTCACACTTAAAGAACCCTATGATAAACTATGGAACACAGCTTGGACATTCCACCAGAGACACGAGGCTTGGATGAATGGTAGAGTGATGTTGCTGAGTATTATTCAAGAGTTATCTTTATATCAAAGAGTTAACTTCCTTAGTTCTTTAATTAGTTCATGACCATTTTATTTATGACTGAATAAACCAATATTTAAGCCAGTTGTCACTTTCAACTAGATATGAATTATAATATGGCTGTAATGTGCTTATATGATAAAATTAATGTATTAAACTAAATAGAATAATGCATGGATAATGAGTAGCACTGTACAATATATAAGCTTATGATATAAATTACAAATAGATAATAATTACATGCATGCATGAATTAGCAAGGACATTAATTAATAAGGCTCCAACATGTAACATTTATAGATAATGTTTAGTAGCAAGTTAATAATTCAAGAAAAATCAGTAAATTAATCTAGACTTCATAGACTAGATCATATTTAGATACCAGTAAATAAGTCTCATCCATGTTTGTATAATAGGAATTCAATGACAACTGACATTATTAATAAGTTATACTAGTATTAATTGGCTCATTCTAATTCTCCATAGCTCAGAGGCCATCATTTAATATTTTCTTATGAATTGGTTAATGAATCTGATCACATTTAGTTTGTTTTTATGAATTATGTAATCTTTAAGCAGGAAACTGGAAAGACAAAGTGTAGTCATTCACACTTCCTATATAAACTGACTCCTCATTACATAATTGTGTCATGAAGGTATATTTTAAGTGTTACTAATACCTATATATTATCTTGCCTGTAGCTCTGTTTTTTTTGATTGGCTATAACATAGTATTGGCTTCAACTTAATGCATGTATATAATATTAATTGTACTAAATGAAAAATTACATATAACCAACATGTATATGTATGAAAGAGATGGATTTAAATTTACAATTTGGTTGACATTTTTAAAATAGATTTGCAACTTCTCTTACTTGAAATCTCTAAAAAAAGGAATGTTCCTATGTTCAAAATTTTATATAATTTTTCTTATTTTGTTGCAATTTTGTGAACTGAAAGAAGGTTAAGCTTTGTTGACCAGTGTAAATACTGAAAAGATAGTGAAGAACAGCCTATCTGTTTGGTAGATACACTGGTTTAGCACAAGCTTGATACAACTTTTTTTCATAAACATAATATTGCTCAAATTTGTACCAATTGGATTGATTAGATTTACTTCTTTAACCATCTCTGCTGCATACATAACCATGACATAGTGTATAAGATATATAAATGTGTGTGTAGCTAGTGTCTGCAATATCAAGGGAGGTAATACAACTGATGAGTATATCCAGTTGCTTCTGTTCCATATTGATGATGTGATGTACTCTAAGTGTTGTATCCCTTTCTTATCATTACTTAATGCTTTCTGTTCGTAGTCTATAGCTTGCTCAAAATTTATGTCCAGTTTGCCTCCTGAGTTATTTTTTTTAACAAAATACCTCAATTATTTTATGATAGGGCATTTTTGTGGTTAAATTTCATGAATACACTTTTTTCAAAATTCTTCAGTTTTGGAAATTTTGACTTTGCATGATAGGAGTAGAATGACTGATTCTTTTCTTGAAACTTTGTTAAATTGTATATTTTAATGATGTTGAATATACTGGGGATTTCTTTTTGTTAGAAATACAAGACTGTTCAATATAAAAAAGCTTTTATTTATGCTTAAGTAGGTTTCCTTAAGTTAGAAATGGTTAATTCCTTATTAGTTAGAAATTGTTAATTTTGGCCAATTTATACTTAATCCTTTGTTTTTGTTTGGTAAACTGTATTGAATAATTTTGAGCAAGTTCAGTTGGCTTTTTTAACAACAATTCTACATAAATCTTCATGTATGTTTCCATACTGATAAACTGTTCTGGTTTTATAGCTGTCTCATCACCACATTCTACTTTTTATACGCTAGGTCCTTTCACCAGTTTGAATGCTGAAGAAATCGAGAATGAAGTCGGTGACATGTGGCGAACTATGTACAAACTTACGAAAACTTTCGGTGATCAACCAGGTCCTCGTCGTATCGCAGATAGTGTGAAAGGTAAAATAGACAAGTTCAAGCAACACTTGCCTATTCTTCACACCATTTGTAATCCGGGCATCAGAGATCGTCATTGGGATGCGGTAGGTTGATTTTCTATTTATAGTAATGTGCGTGTGGCTGCGAAGTTTGAGCATTTTGCTACGAAATGGTGGCGGTTGAGTGTTACATTGTTTCTGAATAATTATGATATAACAGCCATACTAAATAATTATCTGCTTCTCATTGTTTATATATCTTCTTCGAAATATTATGTCTGTTATATAATTTTCTGGGTTCTTGCATTTACAACCAAATTATATTGATATTTATTCATCTGCCTTGTACTGTTTGAAAGGCATATCCTCAATAAGTATATAATAATTATATTCATACTACAATTTTGTGTCAGTTTAATATTTATTAAGAATATCAATCTGTTGTTAAATACTTTATCTCATCCCCCCTGAAATGGTCCTTCTTTGATAATGCCAAAGTCAGGTTGTTGGGAAGACATTTAAAATCTTTGTTTATTAAATAAAGGTACTTTTTGAAACATCAATTGATGATTTAAGTAATCCATTGAATTTGTATGCAATGTAGTTTTCTTTACAGACATCGCTGTAAGTAGGTACAATGTTGTTGCTTTGATAGATCTTGTATTCATGAAAATACACAATAATTGCTTAAAATACAAAATGTAATTGTTTTCCTATATATGTGAGTATTCTCAATTACATACATGTATCAGTTTTTTAATGAAAAACATTTAACTCTATTCCGAATTGTTGCACCCTAGTTAAAAGATATACATGTACGTATATTAATAGTTAATATACATGTACGCAATGATAGCGTAGAAACAGATCACATTAAGTAGCCTCTGACTTGTCATGTATTGGAATGGGTTTAATTGTATAATTCATATTGTTTCAGATGAGCAACATTGTTGGTTTTGATTTGAAACCACAGCCTGATACCTCCTTACACAATATGTTAGAGTATGGTCTCAACAAGCATCTACAGAAGTAAGTATTTTTTACATCAGTAGGTCAACAATATGTACTTTACAAAGTAGATGAATTCTTAATAGTCCATCTTGTTAGTTTATTTGTAACTCTTATTTCCCATAAACGAGTATTGCATAGAAACTGGTACCCGGAAGTTTTTTTGTCATTTTCCAGCATAATAAACCCAAAGTCCTCTTCAGAAAATAGGATAATGCTTCTGTAAATGTAATTTTGAGCCCACAACCTACTGCTTGCAAGTCAAATTCTCTACCAACTGAGCTAATTGAGCTGGTGTATAGTAAATTTCACAGCCATTTATTTATACAAATACTATATATACCATACTGCTACACATACTTTCAACCGTATTCTGTCATGTATCAAGTGTACTCTTTGAAGACTGTTTAATTGCCCCTATCATTTTGAATTTTGAGGACATTTATGATAAAATATATGGATAATGTTTCAGTTTAGGAATATTTCACAGAAAATTTTCTTTTAAACTTCTCATTTAGTGCATTAGTACTTTTCAAAATTGGACGGCATACTATTCTTCCTTAATGTTTAGAATTCTTGTAGCTGGTTCTCTTCTATCAGTAGAACATAACTTTATATGTACTATATTATTACAGTAAACATAGTATGGAACTATTTATAAAGAGGTAGCATCTACATTGTATCACTATTTTATTGTTTCAGTGTTTTATTGTCCTAGACTTTAGTTTTATGTTTCAATGCTTAGGGTGGCATATGACATAGCATATTTTGTATGAATTCATTCGCAATTTTTAAATATATGTTCCTTGTCAGGTATTAACAGGGGTGTGATTTTTCTATGGTTATGCATATTTCTGGGACTCACTGGGGGGGGGGGGGGGCTAGCTCCTAAGGAACTGCTCAATGAAGTTGATTTTCTTCTTTCTTTTTGCTGTATAATATGCTAAGTTTGTTAATTGGTGTTTGAATCACATTGCGTGTAATGGTAGATTATTATCATAATTCTAAGACTGTATGGACTGTAGTGACACATTTAACAATGGAACATGTAGTTGTATGTCAGCATTATATTTTAAATACTTCGCTGCCTGCGCAATATTTGTTGATTTATATCTCGTATATTGTACACTGAAGTTTTTTTTTTATTTCCTCTTACTGTCAACTTTTTATTTTATTTGCTTCCATTGTACTGATTTCAGTTTGACCCTAATGAAATATTCAGGTTTGCAAATATTTCAGCATGAGTTGTATAGTTGTTGTACATTGATTTATAGTGTAACTTCTGAATTCCGAAACCTCTGAAACCCGGAAACTGCCAAAATCGGAACTTTTTGGCCGGTCCCACATGTGTTCTGATTTCAGATGTTACACTGTATATATAGTTGTTGTTGTCATTGTTGTTGGTGGTGGTGCATATGTAAGCATGATTGACTTTGGTCTAATGCAGATCAAGATAGTGTTGCATGAATTTTATATTACTTTTTGAAAATCTTCTGATTTATCTAGAAAATACATTATTTCTTTTGCATGTACTGTCAGTTTTTGCATGTCTGTTAAATTTATGTATGTGGAGATTTTGTAAAGTTATTTTTTGTCCTAAATCTTGTCCTCTTGTCCTGAATAATTGTATAGAAGAACCTAAGATCATGTTTACTTGTGAATGCCATTAAAACTAATCACAGTAAATTGAAAAAGTGACTCAAGTCTAATTTTTTCCATTGTATTATCAATTAATTAAAGCTCACTTTATCTTGTAGTTCAGCTATTAAGGTATCCCAAACTTCTAGCTCCCCTGAAATACTGATTGGTTGTAAATTATTGTTATTCTCTATGCAACAGAGCAAACAATCTTGGTGTTATTTTCTAATTTTCCAATGATCTTATGATTATTAAGTATAGATCAGGTAAGCAATTGGCTTTTAATTGTATTTCATATTTCAAGCCTTGTATTAAATTCATCATAGTGGTTCATGAACTAACATCAACTTTTGTTTCACACTCCAGACTGGAAGAGATCGGTACTGCAGCTGCTAAGGAATATTCTCTAGAAAAAGCCTTGGAGAAGATGAAGTTTGAATGGAAGGACATGACCTTTGAACTCATACCTTATAGAGAAACGGTAAATGTGACTTCACAACATTCTGACCGAATTCAAAGATATTGATCATAATTATGATGGCATTTCTTTTGGGAAAAAAAGAATATAAAAATGATAAAATGTCTCACAGCATACCTGTTTCGAAAATTTTAATGAATGTATGAAAGTTGTTTGAACAATATTTTGATTATGTCTATGTGATGCAGTCTTTGTAGGCCTATGTATCTCTTCACTGCTGTGCTTGCACATGGCTTTGAGCTCGGTGTAGGCTTATCAGTAAAATGATGAGGAGGTATTTTGTTCATTTACTAAAGGGTCTGCTCTAAATATCTCAATATTGGAATTACTACATTATTCATATTATGATCTCTAGCTGTATAGTCCTATAATTTTGAACATATTCACTAGAAATTGTCTCTATCATCTTTCTCAAATCATTTATTTTATATGACAGGTTATTGTCCGTATAATTATTTTTGACATACCGGTAAAGATTTTATTAGTTTAAGTATTGAATAAATTTCAGAGTGAGGGAGAGTCACCTACTGGAGATAGAATAGATTTTATCTATGTAATTACATGTTCTCCATCGTGGGGTGATTGCGTATCTTAGAACAGAGTCGTTCATTGTTCTTCTGTTAATGGACTGCCATTTACATGAATGCCATTTTTGGTCATTTGTTGTGTATAAGTACTATTGTTGTGAAGTTATAAATTCATTTTGTTGTAGTCCAAATTAAACTTTAAGACCGACCCTTTTTAAAGTTCAAGCAATGTTGACTCTCATGCATGAGTTTTGCATTTTGTAAAAATTAAAATTGTGATAATGGTAAATCTAATTTAACTACTGTATTTAGCATCGGAATTTCCAGTCATACATCAACGGTGATACTATTTTTTATTCTGTTCACTTGTTACTATCTTGTTGGCATGGAAATTTACATTTGAAAATGCATGTTACAGTTAAATGTAAATATGTAAACTTTAAGGTGAATGCATTTTATGTTTTTAGTTGGAGTGGTGCCAACTTTGCCCTTTGTTATTTTCTTTGTGCATGAAAAGTTTCACTTTAATAAAATTAGTACAGTTTTATAATATCTTGAATATCATTTTGGTGTTTCTGTCTGCCCTTGAAATTTCTGTAGTAAGCTTATATCGCTGACCCTTTTCTCAAGTGTCCCTTTATTTCATTTACATTTCAAATGTTATTGAGTTGATTTATGTATACAATCAACCATGTGTTAACGAAGGCCACCATGAGAATACAGATCATTCTTTAAAAACGTTATTGATTATTTAGAACAAGAATGAAAATGAAGTGAATATGTACAATATGTATTGTATTACCAACAGTTGATCTATATTTTATCTTTCACTGTCATGGAATATTGAATTTTCAAACTATTGTAGTCACCTCTATTCACATGTACTGAATGAAGTCTATAGTTCCAGTAATCTGTTCACAAATCATGTGGTATTATTGTTGTATAGAATATTAAATCACATTTTCATATGATTTATTCATCTTTTTTCATGCATGTGTAGCAGTGCTTAATTCTTAATGTTCAGGTGCTTTAGTCATATAATATTTTTCATAAAAATATACATTTATCAAAACCTGTTGATGTAGTTTTAAGCTTAAAATTGATAGAAAAGATAACAGAATAACTTAAGTACAATTTTGCATTTAATCTTACTAACAAATCATTGTTTCATTTTTTGACAGGGACATGTAAGTGTAAAATCATCACAACATAATTACATGAAGTGAATTATTACATTGCCTTCACATTTCTATAAATCTTGCCAATATAATATTCATATTTCATGATTGTACTGAATTGCTAAACCAATCCTGATAAAACCACGGCAAATTACTCATATCATATTTAAAAATCCCGTTTTATCTTGTATTTACAATGTTTTAACATTGAATATCTCTATGTTTCAGGGTGTTTGTATATTATCCAGTATAGATGATATTCAAGTACTACTTGACGACCACATTGTTAAAGCTCAAACAATGCGTGGTTCACCGTTTATCAAGCCATTTGAACAAGAGATGAAGGAATGGGAGGAAAAACTCATCTCTATGCAGGATATCCTTGATGAGTGGCTTAAAGTAAGATTCTCCATGCATTTGTACCCAGAACTACACAAACAGAATGCCGGCCCTTATACATAGTATCAGTTCTGTTTTAGTATTATTGATTTCATGTTTTTTACCTGTATAGATATTTGCCATGTGTATTTATTTTCTTTGTGAACAATATAAACACCAAGGCTCTTATGATAGAATAATTATAATAAATTCTGCTTCAAATATCTGTGACATTTTTCATGTGACTAATGATGTGGGTTTACTGTTCCTGGTTTTCATGTATGCTGTTATCAGTTTGTTTAATTAATTATTATGTATGCAGTTAAAATAATGACTACCTGAATTAATGGAGAGCGTATTGAGTAAATTGATCATTATGGCTTTCAGTGCCAAGCCACATGGTTATACCTTGAGCCCATCTTCAGTTCTGAGGATATCATGGCACAGATGCCTGAAGAGGGACGTAAGTTTGGTATTGTGGACAGCATCTGGCGTGACTTGATGACTGAAGCAGGCAAAGACAATCATTGTTTGGCTGCGACTGACCAGCAGAACATGTTGGGTAGATTGAGAGAAGCCAATGTACTCCTTGAAGAGATTCAGAAGGGTCTTAATGCTTATCTTGAGAAGAAACGTTTATACTTCCCCAGGTAAATTTAAGTATTTTCAGTCGTTCAATCATTTCAGTTCTAAGTTAAGTATTAAACTCTCATTAAGCTATATCAAACAAGTCTATGACCTCACCCACTTGCCCAATGCCCAGGGCTAGTAAATTTCTATTTGTCCTGGTGTACTTTCTCAAAAATCATGTATTCATGCCAGTAGTAAATTGTTTATCTTCAATAGTACACTTCTTGTTTGGGGAATCACTTTTGAAATATAAGTTAGAAAAATGTCAAACTCAACTATACACTAGCTTTAATGTAGAAAAAAAATCTTTTAAATGATATACTTAAGATCGAAGTTACTGTGAAGTTAATACTAAGTTTTGTTGACTTGCAGATTCTTCTTCTTGTCCAACGATGAGTTGTTAGAAATCTTGTCAGAAACAAAGGATCCTATGCGTGTACAACCACATTTGAAGAAATGTTTTGAAGGAATCAGTCGATTGGAGTTCTCAGATCAACAAGAAATTCTTGGCATGGTGTCTGCTGAGAAAGAAACTGTTCCATTCAACACTAAGATTTATCCAGCAAAGGCTAAGGTAAAGATCTGCATTGTACTTAACATAAAGTATTACAAACATTTATATCATTACAATAATTATACTAGTTGCCTGACAAAGTAAACTACGAAACGCGTTGCAACTTAATTTGAGTTATGTTTTCTTTTTTACTATAAACATCTATGTATAAAATATGAAAATGTAAGCCTAATGTATAATATCTAAACAGTAATATATACAGTAAGAACAACTGTTTCAGTCAAATGAATGATTACAAATTGTAGAATTTCTGTTTGATCTTAGCCTCATCTTAGTACCATTTTTAGATCGGCTGTTTTCGTAGAAAAAGTCAAGCTATTGTGATCACTTCGGCATCTGCAGTGTTTGCATCCATGCAAAATCTTTAATGTAGCTCATTCTCAGAAACTATTTAGAAGATATAGCAGCTGAACTTTCATTGGTGGATAGATTTCACAGAGGCAGTAAACATATGAGCACTAGCATTGCTTGCAGTGCTCTTGTTACTGTTTTACAGTTTACTAAAAACATATCAACTTGAAGATTCATATCTCTAATTGCCTTAATCTTGTATTGTAGGGTATGGTAGAGAAGTGGTTGCTACAGGTTGAAGATGTAATGATCAGCAGTTTGAGGAAAGTTATCATTGATTCTACAGCATCTTACCCTAATACACCCAGAAATAATTGGGTGTTACAATGGCCTGGACAAGTTGTGTTGTGTGTTAGTTCCATGTTTTGGACGACTGAAGTGGTTGAAGCTATGGAGAAAGATCCTCAAAATGGTCTTGCTGTAGGTTTTTATTTTTGCTGATGCTTGATTCTTGTGGCCCTTAATTTTAGGGGCTGCATAATTGAATTTGATTTTGCAAAAATGTATAAATGAATAAAGTTTTCTGTATTCACTAGATTCCTCAATGTCTTTTTATAGATATAATAATGTACAGGAATCTAATCTAAAAATTGACTACAAAATTTAGTGGAAACAATTATTATTTAGAGAAAACCTGGTTTTCATTTTTCTCAGACATTCGTTTACAACAAAGGATGTATTGCTATAGATAATATTTTCTTTCTTCTAGGAATATCTGAAAGTGCTTAATGGACAAATTGACCAGATTGTTGAGCTGGTACGTGGTAAACTGGACGGTGGACACAGAGTGACCCTTGGTGCTCTGACTGTACTTGATGTCCATGGTTAGTGAAAAACTGTAAAACTTCAATATTTAAACCACCTTTCAGACCAAAAAAGGTTTTGTTTTGAGATGGTCTCATGATCAGATTCATTAGTTTAGAATGAAGTATCAAGGACCGGTCTTATTCATGATAGATGGTTGATATAAAAAGGTGGTCTTAACATACTTGTAGAAATGGTCATTTTGTGATGTTTTAATTTGTATAAGATTTTGTTTTACAAAAACACTAAGATGTAAGATAATGGAAGGTACTGTCTGTAATGCATTGGTTTGATGAAATGAAACTTAATCAAAACATACAAAGCTGAAATCATTTATTTTCCTGACCTAAGTTGGTACAAAACAATGTTAATTGATGTTAATTGCTTAATGAGAATGATGCTGTATACTGTACATGTAATAGACAATTTCAGTGAATAAATTGAAAGGGTTAATATTGTTGTTGGCATGTAGGTGTTTGAAATGAGTGTTTACATATTTTTCCAGCTCGTGACACTGTTGTTGATTTGGTTAAGAAGAAAGTGAACAGTCCACTTGAATTTGATTGGTTAGCTCAGCTACGATATTACTGGGAGGATAATGTCATCGTAAGCATGATCACCACGAGTATTGGCTATGGGTACGAGTATCTCGGCAATACACCACGTCTTGTCATCACTCCACTCACTGACAGATGTTACAGGTTTGTAATAAATTTGTTCATTGTATACTTTCTTGTATGTTCAACCTTGAGGTAAAAAAAAAATAAAAAAATAAACATGCAATGGAAATGCATTTTTTGGTTGTAAGTACAGTATATATTGCACTAATGATTTTTTAAAGACTTGAAACAATCTATTTACAGAACATTGATGGGAGCTCTGAAGCTAAATCTGGGTGGTGCCCCTGAGGGACCTGCTGGTACTGGAAAGACTGAGACATGTAAGGATCTGGCTAAGGCCGTGGCCAAACAGTGTGTGGTGTTCAACTGCTCTGATGGTTTGGATTATAAAGCTATGGGAAAGTTCTTCAAGGGTTTGGCACAAGCTGGAGCCTGGGCCTGTTTTGATGAGTTCAATAGGTAAAGTATAATTCTATATCCCTGTGCCATTATCAACTATGTAAGAATATTTACAGCAGATAGATGTCTTTTAAGATTTTAAGTATCTAATTTAGTGGAAAATTAAGAAGGACGGTTTGTTTTGTTATAATTTGTGTTATAAATTATCCAAAGTGCATACAACTATAAAACATTACTTTCCTTGTTTTTTTTTATATGCTTTCATGCACTACCAACACTAAAGTGTCACAATGTATCGTAGTGATAACATACGAATATAATATGTGTCATTCACATATTGATCTTAAAAATCTAGAATCAATCTAAGACTTATTTATAAATGTTCTGTTTTCTTAGAATTGAGTTAGAAGTCTTGTCTGTGGTGGCCCAACAGATTGCAAGTATCCAGCGTGCTGTTGCTGCTGGGCTGAAGAGATTTGTATTTGAAGGGACAGAATTGGCCCTTAATCCAACATGTACCTTATTTATCACAATGAACCCTGGTTATGCTGGTAGACAGGAGTTGCCTGACAATCTTAAAGTAAGAACATTGTACAACTTGCTTAAGTAAAGGGCTATGCACTTTAATGTACATAGAAATTATTTCATGTTCTAATATGCTTTAATTTTATCATTTATACTTTCTCTTTTTATGCTGGCGCTAATTCTTTACTTATCAAATGCCAACATTGGCCAATGCAGGTTTATACCTTGTCAGTCCTTGACCCTGTTGCCATGGCAACCTGACTTGCAATGCCTATGTGCCTATTAAATTTAAAGAATTTCATCTACTTTTCAACAATTCTTATTGTACATCAAATCTATTAGAACATAAATGATCCATATCAATTAATTAATGCAAGCCACGTTTTTTCTTTGTTTTTGTTAACTAGGTATTGTTTAGAACTGTGGCTATGATGGTACCAGATTATGCTATGATTGGTGAAATCAGTTTGTATTCCATGGGATTTGTGGATGCCAGAAGGTAAGACTATAATTATTCCAGATACGTTTATTAAACTGTGATGTTACCCTGTAACATAGAACCAAACTAACTCTATTCAAAGATCTTCTTAGGAGAATAAAACTCTGTTTTAGCCGGGATGACAATATTCCGGATATATAGAGATTTATCTGTCATGAAAGAGCTGTGATTTCTGAGCAAAATAAAAGTTTTTTGAAAATATCTCAAAACATAGCAAAGTTATGGTCAATTTTAGCTGCTTTGAAGGATTTTCTTTAATATAAACTGAATTAAATATGGAAACAATGTGGTTGAAGGCCTATTGTTTGGCAAATATGGTCGGCTGCATATGATTTTCAGGATTTTTATTTGTGCTCTATTGACACCCCTGTTTATGCTCAAATCTTTTTAATGGCCTTGCTTTGACATATGATAGTATTGCAACATTTTTAATGCTGTATAATTTATCTGCATCTTGATTTCACTTTATTTTTTCATTCATGAAGATTTTTTCTTGCTGAACTTCTGGTGTACAGTCTGCTTGTCTGTAAAGCCTCCATATCTTTTTTTCATTCAATACTTAATTTGTATGCAGTATTTTTTCTGATGAAGCGGACAGGTAGTGTTACCAGCATAATATTTAGATATGTACTCATAAATATCTGTTTTTAGTTAGATATGAACCTTAGTTGCAGATGTAATTTGCACACTTTATTCTACATGTGTCAAGAAATATGTCACTATTGCACTAAGATATAGATTTAGAAAATTTTAATTTATTTTTATTTTTTTGTGATGGTACACAATTGTATCAAATAGGCTTAGTTATTCATGATCTATTTTTAATATGACATTGAGCATGAACGTTTTAGATAATTATCTTTGTGTATTTGATGGCTATTGATATTGATTAAGAAATGATCACCAACATTTTTGGGGTTTAAGCTACTATAGTAAGGATAATCCTGAGGAAGATACTGTAGAAGGATATAGACTAAGTGAATGTGACCAGAGGTACACATGATCATTGTATATGTCCACATATATGTGCTCACTGAACAAAGACTGTATGAAAACTGGTCACAACATGGTGTATACATGAATGTTACAGCGATGGCAATGTGTCTTATTAATCTATTATTGTGATGTCATTCTGTTGTTGATTTTTTAAGTAAACAAACAAATTGTTGAATATTTTCCAAAGTATTGTTTTATTAAAATAAAGATGAGACAGTTATAGTTTTTGAAGAATGAATACTTGATAATAGTTGTTACATTGAACATTTCATGTTGAATTAACACAATTTTGGTGTTACTGGTATTGTAAAGATGTTTTATATTGTTATTTTAATTGTCTGTGCACTGGTTGCGTCTACTGTAAACTTAGTACTGTATCACACATATCATAATTGTTATTTCTATATCTATTGATGCATAAAAACTGTTTCATTTTGTATCAAAATGCAATTTATTTAATTAATGTAACTCATATTGTTGTATTTGAAATTTTGCATACTACCATTTGCTGGTATATCTCAATGTAAACTTTGCTTGATTATGCCAACTGTATTTTTCTAAGTACTTTGTTGAATCAATATTGCCACACTTCAATCTGTGAAATAGCACTGAGTGATTAGTTTTCAGATAATGCCATATACATACAGTTAGAAAATTTATGTCTCTAATTGCCAACAAACAGAAAATGAGAGTCATTATCTGCTTCATTTAGATTTCAACATAATCCTAGTGTTTATAAAATTATAAATTGACGTACTGTAACAGTATAATTCTTTATTTAAACTGGTGTGTTTGTCAGGAGTAGTGTATGTTAACAAGAAACAGACCTAGATTTTGATAGTATATTGAACAAAATCATGTTCTGAAATAATGATTAAAAAATGATATGTCACCAATGAATCACTTATTAAGTGCAACAGTTGTCACTTTTCATACTGTACACAATGTTTATTAATATCTTCTTTTGTTTCACAGCTTGGCTGGAAAGATTGTAGCAACTTACAGACTTTGTTCAGAACAGTTATCCTCCCAGCACCATTATGATTATGGTATGAGGGCCGTCAAGTCAGTACTCACAGCTGCTGGTAATCTTAAACTGAAATATCAACAAGAAGATGAGGCTGTGTTACTTCTTAAAGCTATCATGGATGTTAACTTACCCAAGTTTTTGGCACAGGTGAGATTTCTGGCTATATGATTCTGTCTCAAAGCACCAAATGTTTATGTAGTATAGTGATGGAAATGGTATAGAATGTTGTCATATCCAAGATATCTCTGAACAATAAATTTGTTGGTTCATACATGTTCATTCATTTACATGCTTGTTTTCCAATGCTTTCTGCTTTCTATTTATATTTTTCATAAGAAATTTCCTGTGTACATATTTATTTATATCCAGTTTATGAATTGTACCGATTGAATAAGAAGATTTTATGTACCAGTATTTTTCTATTGAAATTTAGTACAGTAATATTAGTTATAAGACAGAATATCTCATGGATCTCTTTTTTTCAGGATGTACCATTGTTTGAAGGTATTATCTCAGATTTGTTTCCTGGTGTACAATGTCCAAAACCAGATTACGGCGTCTTCATGGAAGCATTGAAAGATAACATTGCCAAGAGAGAGTTACAGGCTGTACCATGGTTCCTCGATAAAATCATTCAGGTAGGAAAACATAGGATAAAAAATAATGCTGATTTTTTAGGTTACATAATTTGTGGGGTTATTTTTCAAGTTTTCCATGAAAACCCATATGATAGGCTTACATTTCTCATTTATTGAGTCTCTAAGAGGAAATATACATTAAAATTGAATTTATTAGCAAACTTCTGTAATAGGCGACCAGGCCAATTTAAAAAAGTTTTTTTTATTTGAATTTAGCGGGAAAATTATGAAGTTTAAAAATCATATCTAAAACAAATTTAGTTAATCTTGTTTGTTAATGTTAATTTATACCTTGTAGGTATATGAAATGATCCTGGTACGTCACGGTCTGATGGTTGTCGGTGAACCACTCGGTGGTAAGACTCAAGCCTGGCAAGTATTGGCTGACGGTTTATCTGACCTTTGTGCATCTGGCCTCTACCCAGAATTCAAGACAATATACAGAATAATTAATCCAAAGGCTATCACGATGGGACAGTTATATGGTTGTTTTGATCCAGTGTCACATGAATGGACTGATGGTGAGTTAATTGATGTCTCTAGTAGTCTACTATTTTTATGCCCCCTCATATCGATAGATAGATTATATTGTTTTTATTGTCTGTCTATCTGTTTGTTTGTACAACCTTGCCTATAAACATTCCCTAATTTTATTAAAGCTTTTATAACATATATCTCTGCATGCTTATCCGTGTATCTTGAGTTAAACTTGTATCTTCATATATAAAAAGTTGGCAATATTTGCAAAATGATTAATACACCATTTACTGTTTATAAGTACAATATGTATATGTAACCTGTTGTGAATAAAGCATAAAAAAAAAAAAAAACCTTGCCTATAAAATCAAAACACTTCCACCTACAATCATCAAACTTCAGATGTATGTTCCTCATGACAACCTTTACAGGACCTGTGCATTTTCAGGTCAAAGGTCAAGGTCACAAGGCATTGTGTTAAAAAAATACATATTGTTTCTTCGATAAACAGTTTTAATTTTTAAACTTGGTTTTGTTCAAGTTTTGATTAAAGGGTCTTGCAATGAACAGCTTTTACTGTAGGCTAATTCATTACATACTTTTTTGACATTTTTCTGCATTTCCTCAGGTGTGTTGGCTAACACGTTCCGTGAATATGCCAGTAATCCAAGTGAGGACCGAAAATGGATCTTATTTGATGGACCAGTGGATGCTGTCTGGATTGAAAACATGAACACTGTACTGGATGATAACAAAAAGGTATTTAGTGAAACTTTGAATCCAGGTTTAATACATAAATTCCATGTAAACCTGTTGTTTATTTTAAACTATTGTGTGATTTGCTGGTAATTAAATCATCACCATGTTCAGGATATTCTAGATTAATTGTTACCGTAATTTCTTAAATTGTTGCTACTGTTAAACTGTGAGAAATTATTTTGACAACTTTCAGTTGGAACATTAGCACCAGAAACTTGAGTGCAGTCAAACCTGTGAGCAAAGGACATCCACAGGAAATATATAATGTGGTCTTTATTGACAGGTGGTCTTTATTTGGAGATCATTTTGTTTTAAATTATCAATTTTAAAAGGACTGGTCATTATACACAGGGTTACCTTTTTTCGGAAGTGGCCACTTACACAGGTTTGACTGTATTGAGTAATCATATGAATGTATCAAATTCTATCTTAATAAATCACATGATAACTTTTAAGGCAATTTCCTCTGCACCAATATTGATGCTGCAACCACATGGAAGATGGACACTGTCACTTTAAGTTCACTCCATATAGTGTTATATATAATCTTACTTTCAGTTATGTCTGATGAGTGGTGAGATCATTCAGATGTCCAATGTGATGAATCTGATATTTGAACCTGCTGATTTAGAGCAAGCTTCCCCAGCTACTGTCAGTAGATGTGGTATGATTTATCTGGAGCCTCATCAGATGGGTTGGAAACCACTAAAAGATTCCTACATGCAGCATACACTTCCTAAGGTAAATTCCATATTAAATCAGCTAAATGGATTCCCGAGAAGTGGCCTCTGTGCTCCAGTGGTAATGATCTTTGATTAGAAATTACACTGATGTGAATTGGAATTCCACATGCGATCAGGGAAAATTCACGTGTGTTGTCCAACTCACTTTCAGATGGTTGTAGTTTTTGCACCATTGTACACCTTTGGATCTTTTCCATTGTTTAAAACAGTAAAAGTTGCCTAATGGCCTTGGTTGTTGATGCTATGTTAATAAAACCCCTATTATGCATTGTTTTAAAATTTTGAATATTTTTTACCAAATATTGTGTCAAAGCTATTCTAACAACACTATTTCCCTATGGTGTTTTGTATCTTTCAAAAGTTTCTTTTTCTATTAATGGCCACAATAATAAGAATTACTGTTGTAAAAGATTTATTGGTTAAAATTGCCATTTTTTACTTTTCAGGGTTTGACTGAAGAGCAGTTAGGATTAGTGAATGATCTATTTGATTGGTTGATAGATCCGTGTCTGTACTTTATCCGTAGAAACTGCAAGACATTCCTTCAAACATCTGAGATGCATCTTGTACAATCTCTAATGAGATTATACTCATGTTTGATGGATGAGATTGTAAATACATTAGCACAACAAGGCAAAGAAGATGAAGACGGGCCAGTTGCCGGTACTTTGACAAACCAACAGGTAATTTTTGCATGAATATCTTTGAGCACCATTTAGACACTGGACATCAATGTTGCACAATTAGATGATTGAATAATGTATTATTTAAACTAACAGTGTGTTTTTATCATTTGCAATATTATTGATTTGATTGAAAAAAATGAAACAAGACTGCTTTAGTTAGTAAAGATGTAATGTTACCCAGTAGCTGAGCTTCAAAGACACCAACCAGGCATTTATTTAACATCTAGATAAATCATCTAATTTCATACAATTGACTTTTTGTCTTTCAGGTCACCTTATACTTACAAGGATTGTTCCTGTTTTCCCTCATTTGGTCTTTAGGGGCCACATTAGCTGGGGACAGTCGAAAGAAATTTGATGCCTTTTTCAGAAACATCATTAACGGAACTGATGCTGATTACCCGAAACCAAAAAGTATCAAAATTACAAAGGTGAGTATGTTGCTATGACCTTAGTGATTTTTGGGTATGTCAATGTCATTCTGAATCTGATAGAACAGTTGCCCAATAGTTTGATATTAATTTAGTTGAAACAATATTTATTCACAAAATTTAGCATGTAACTTGCATGACAGACATACAAAACATAAATACTGCACAGTTTGCAGACATTTCTGGATGGAAAAAACACATACATTTCATTCTGTTTTGTATTTCATATAAACATATGTTAATTTGTATTAGTGTAATGATACAAGATGTACAGTATTTAGCTTTTAATTAAACATTAATTTAACTTGTAAAGTTAAACTAGAATACTAAAACACATTTGAAAATTATAGAAAAATGTTTGTTTAACTTTATCCTGTTTATTTACAGAGTAACACAATTCCAGAAAGGAATTCCATTTATGATTTCTGTTTTGAGAAGAAAGGACCAGGTCAATGGATTGACTGGATGGATACTATAAGTAAAAGTTCACAAAATCTAGCTGCTGATGCCAAGGTGTGTACTCACTGTATTATTGTTCTTTCAATGATTATTGTTCCACTATGTGGAGATAATTTTAATCTCACCTATGACTAGAAACAAATCACTACTAACTGTAAATGTTTTAAAAAATTATATAATTCACCACACATTATACTAGAAAGTTACAGTACTCTATCACTTTATATTATTTCACTTATGTCACCAATATAGATAAATATTTTTTTTTGTTAAGCTGAAATGGACCTAACTCCAGATCTTTCACCAGATCAGAAATCATGTCAATTGACATTGAAATCTTACTAAAAAGGTTTGAGTGTCATTCGGATATAATAATTTTTATGATTATGTTCTATGCATGAAAATATTGTTCAGTCAAATTCAGATTTAAATAACCATAGTTTTACTGTGACTCATCACGAGTGACTCATGCTATGGGACTTTTTACATATTGGAAACTTCAACACTTGTTGTGATTAATTAACACAGTATTGGAATGCTATCAATTGATTAGAGTTTCCAGATTCAAAAAAAGTTCTGGGCGTACTCATGGAAACCGACCTTATATAGACTTTCACTGCAACATGGAATAGGAACTAGTTAAACAATTGTATGTCAGATGTAGAAAAAGTAGTTGTTTGGTCCGTATCAAAATTTCTGCAGGCCGAACAAGTGATAGCTATGGAAAGCTGAAGTATCGTTTTTAAAAAATCTCTATCTGGAGTCAAGTTCTTTCAATATTTAGGATAAATCAACTTGAGCAATGAAATATGTTTCTGTTGAAATCACGCTGTTGTTGCTAATGTCACATTTTTATAGTTATCACCTTTGTTGTTGTATTTCGATGCTTTGATTATTGATTGCTTATTGTTACTGTACTGTTGTGTTTTATGCCGATGTTTATTCTGTTCTCTAGAAAAAAAATATTGACTATGAAGTAAAGGTAATCTTCATATATACTGGCTGGTATTTGATTATACAGTTATACATGTAATGGTGTTTTGTACAAATAATGTGTAGTAAAACCTCACTCATGGACCACTCTTTCTGGTTCCAAAGGTGTTCATTTATTTTCGTTGGGCTCAATTTTCGTGGTTTTAACTAAAATGGCTGTTTCGTGGGACATAAATTTGTGGATTTTTATTTTTGAAAAAAGCCTTATCTCTGAATTTAAATTCTAGGGATTTGATTTCATGGATGAACCCATGAAATTAAATCTCCAATGAAAATTGATGATTCCACAGTATTTAGGTTTTGCTGTAAATTTATTGGAGCCAACTTTGATCAAATTTCACAAATGTTAACCATCAAAAACTGTAATCTTTGGATGAAATATGTTGGATAATCTTTAGCAACTGTACTTATGTGAAGCAATAAAACAAATTAGGGAGAATGTGCTATGAATTGTACAGATAAATAGGATTTTATAAATCACACTTAAAGTTCTATCAGGGTTATCTTATGTGAAATTTGGCTCCCGGATAAGTTGTCCTTATGTGTATCACTGAAGATTGAATACCATTGCAGTATGACTTAGCATGTCTTAAATGCTTAGATACCGGTATATTAATTTTCTATGTTTGGTTTAGTGGTCATATTTCCTTTAGCTTATGCTAGATGACTTCCATACAATATAAAACCAATCTAAGTGGATTTTTTCTGCTTGTTTAATGCATTTGCTATGATTATACCCTAGAATGTTTATTTATTTTATCAGTGACATTTAGATGAATGTTTCTAGTTCACTTTATTTAATGCTTGACTATGAATTTGAAACTCATTAATTTTGCATAGATCTATGATTTCATTGTCTTTTTGTTAGAGGGCTATATTCTATATCTTGTTCCGATGGCTACTTACATCCTTTTCAAATAGTTTTTCATACTTCATGAACTATTCATGAACTAAACAAGAATAACCCAAGAAAAATTCATGTTATCATAAATTCCATGCAAAGAGTCATTCATTTAATAATATTATTCATCATACCGGTACTTACCGGTACATAGGTTTCTATCCTGTACTGTTGTTATACTAACTGGCATAGTTTGTATATTCTCTCATTTCATTATCATTTCTTCTTATCTTCAATCTATCTTCATCCTTTGTCATCAGTTTTGTCTGTCCTTAGAAGGCTTGCATGATTTTGCTTAGGAAAATCTTTTTAGTTATAACCCTGCGAACGAGGAAAATCTTTTTAGTTATAACCCCGCGAACGAAATTTGAGAGGAGGTATATTGGAGTTACTCAATCGGTCGGTCCAAATACAATATCACGTTTGTGGAGTGAACCGCTTCCACTTTCCATGAGCGATTGCAAAGAAGCTTGAGTTATGTCATCACCATGAAGTGTAGATGTGCAGTACATAATTTCCATGCCCAGTGATCCACACTTTCCAGAGTTATGTGCCCTTGAACATTGCCATTTAGTATACTATGGCATTCTTAGTATCAAAGTATCGGCGGTGGTATTAGTCACGTCTGTGACAAAGCTCTAGTTCTGCTTGTATCAAAATGTAGCTAGAAGTGACCCTTAGTTGTTTTCATTTATATAAAAGAAATGCTCAGTCCTTGAATTAGTGGGTTGCCCCCTGCCCGAAAGGATACTTTCCTTTTTTAAGTCTTTTCGGGGACAAGCTAGTTTTAGAGAGTTTTCTTCACAAACTATAATGTCGGGCAACCTGTCACAAAAGACTACATACTGCTTTTCTTTTCAGTTTATCACTAATGATATCTGAATTTAAACTGCAGCTTTTGTCATTCAGATTAATTATTTGATCAATTAACTGAGACATCAACATTATTTTGCATTGATAATTATGTTGCCATTGTATTTAAGATATCGTTATTGCTTTTCATTTCCTTTGTTGAACTATAGTATCAAATATATCATACAGTACATGTTAGATATATTCATCAATCGTTTTTAATACCACTCTATTAATCAAAATAAGCCAAATCCATTGCTTTAAGTCTTTTATTTGTACCGGTATTTATTTGAGATCATTCACTTTGTTTTAGGTGAGTGACTTGATAATTCAAACCAACGAGACAGCCAGACAGACGTTTTTCTTGCAAACATTCTTGTCACATGAGAGACCACTATTGTTTGTGGGACCCACTGGTACTGGTAAATCTGCCATCACCAACAGTCACCTGCTTGGATTACCCAAAGACTTGTAAGATCTTATTTTCATTGTTGAATTATCTTAAATTTGTTACAAAATGATTTCACTAAATTTTATAAGTCAGCTCTCCAACATGGCACTTTCCAATATGTAGTTCCACACAAAAATCATGACATGGAGATATGTTGCTGATTCAGTTTGTTAGATCAAAATTTGTTGACAATTCATGACAATGGTTTGTTTGAAATGTTTTCATGTAGGTAATCAGTAGGTAATTGCTACAGGGAAATCTCACCATTAAGAATTTGATGTATTTTTGTAAATGAAGACATTATTAAATTACAATATTGTGGATATATTTCTCTGATTACTGGGTTTTAGGTTTAATATATGATTTTAGTATACAGATGATACTTTAGACTTTAAGAACATCACAAATTTTTCTTTTTTTGCAGATATGTTCCGAATTTATTGAATTTCTCGGCCAGAACCTCAGCGAATCAGACACAGGACATTATCATGTCTAAGTTGGACAGGCGTAGGAAGGGAGTGTTTGGTCCACCTATGGGAAAGAAATCTGTTGTATTTGTTGATGATCTCAACATGCCTGCTAAGGAGAAGTATGGTGCACAGCCACCTATTGAACTCTTGAGACAATGGCAGGATCATGGTCATTGGTATGACAGGAAGGACACTTCTAAATTATTCCTTATCGATGTGGTAGGAAATTATTCTCATTATTTTTATGTTAATTGGCCATTTGAATGCAAGCCCTCCCAGTTAGCTCAGTGGTTAGAAGCGTTGGTCTACTGATGAAAATGTTGTGAGTTTGAATCCCTGGCGAGGCTCACACTGTCCGTGACAAATTTTACTGAAGATATTACATTCTATGTTAAATTGTCCTCCACCTCTGAATTATTAGGGGTAGCTTGGCAGTAGCTTGGGGATAGAATTTGGTTAGTACTTGTTAAGAGTTAAGGCCCAAATTAAATCCTAGGAAGCTGGTTAGGATAACTGACCGCCAAAATTTAATTTGTGTGGCCAGATTACTTTAGCAATAAGTTTCAATATTAAAGCTGGGAAAAAATAAATGATATTTGCTTAACATCATGAATTAATAAGATTTATATTCTTACTTGCTTAGTCATATTTCTTATTTACTTAATGAGTTATTGTTTGTTTACTTATAGTTGATTGTTGCTGCCATGGGTCCACCTGGTGGTGGTAGGAACGACATCACCGGCAGATTCACTCGTCACATGAACGTTATATCCATTGATGAATTTGACGATGCTACAATGACCCGTATTTTCACATCAATTACTGACTGGCATTTTGCCAAAGGTTTCGAGGGTTCATTTGTCCGCAATGGGAAGGTGAGAAATTATAGTATCCTGAGATTCAATTACAATGTATCAGATCTTCTTCATATCACAGTGAAACCTTTGATAAAGAAGGATGACATTCCTTTTTTTTAAAGCCCACTAGTTGAATGTCTAGTTAAAAATGTTTGCTTTATAACTCTGGAACAAAGGCACCCTTCATTAACTCAATGTAACATTTTTTACGTTACTTTTCAGCTGTTGGTCCAAGCCACTATGGGTGTTTACAAAGAAGCCATTGCTAATTTCTTACCAACTCCAACAAAGAGTCACTATGTGTTTAATCTTCGTGATTTTGCGCGTGTAATTCGTGGCGTTCTGTTAGTGCCTGCCACTTGTATGACTGAAACTGAAAAACTGCATAAACTCTGGGTACATGAAGTGTACAGAGTATTCTATGATCGTCTAACGGATCAAGAAGATAGGTGAGTGGTGTCATTTTGTATCTTGAGTAAAGTGCTAAACTGTTGTTGACACATCATTGCCATATACTACTATGATACACAACAGTTTTGTACCAAACTCTTGAAGTATAGAATTTATCCCTGTCATTGTAATGCACAAACATTTTTAAACTGTAAAAAGAGGATGTGTTATATTGAGTGGTTAGATAATGTATGTATTCAAATCATTATTAAAAGTTTTTTATTGACTTTTTATGCTCATAATTTTGATAGGTCTGAATTGTTTTTTCTTTTGGTTGATTATTTTTGTCTTGATTACTTACGGGTATAATAAAGTTATCATTTCAGGTACATGCCTAAAATATTCATTTATTTCCATTTCAGAGAAAAATTCTTCTCCATCGTAAAAGAGCAATGTCAGGATCATTTTAAAGTGAACATAGATAAAGTATTGGGACATCTATCTCGTAGTGGATCTGTTATTGATGATAACGTTCGTAGCTTATTCTTTGGTGATTATATGCAAGCTGAAATAAAGGCTTATAATGAAGTGACGGATTTTAAAACATTGACTAGTACTATGGAAAAGTATGTATTAATGCTTGTTTGTCCTTTTAATATTTCCCCGCTAACAAAGTTTGAGAGGATGTATATTAGAGTCACTCTGTCGGTCGGTCGGTCTGTTTGTGGAGCGATCTACTTCCACATTCGTTAAGCGATTGTAATGAAATATGCCATCAGCATGAAGTGTAGGTGTGCAAGACACAATGTCCATGCCCTGTGATCCAAACATTCCGGAGTTATGTGCCCTTGAACTTAACCATATAGTGCATTCTTAGTGTCAAAGTGGTGGCAGGGGTATTAATTAGTCAATTCTGTGCCTAAGTTCTAGTTACAGTTTGGTTAATTTCTTTTAGGTATCAAAATTGATCTTTTGTGTGATCTTTTACGATGAAATGCACAATTTTCTTGAAAAATACAATATGATGAATACTGTTTGAAATTGTCTTATACTGTTGAATTATATTTGGCTAGATAATATTGTTTTGTATACTGTTTAAGATCACAAAACATAATTCAGTTGTGCTTATTCTTAACAGTTAATTAGATATTAAATAGATCCTTGATCTTAAATAATCTTGATATGTAGTTAACCAATGTATTCAAAACCTTTTATGCTGAGCACAGGACCCGCTTCTGTGGTCGAGTGGTTAGGGTTGCTGACTTCAAATCACTATAACCTCTCACTGATAGAGAGTCATGGGTTCAAGCCTCGCACCTGACCATGTCTCTTTATGTGAGAAAGTAGGCAGTTGCTTACGGAGTACAGGAGTCTAGAACTGGGTCTTCCCAGGAACGATGATTAGATGAACTGTCCGCCGCATATGACTGACTGTTGAAAAGGGGCGTAAAACTCAAGTAAACATCAAATAAACAAAGCTAAACGCAGAAAATGACACCAGAATCCTCTTTTTTCAGTTACCTGGATGAATACAATATTGTGAGCAAAGCTCCTATGCATTTGGTAATGTTCAAGTTTGCTATTGAGCATATTTCTCGAGTATGTCGTGTATTACTACAAGATAATGGTCATGCTCTGTTAGTTGGTAAGCATGTTTTCTTTGTAAGTTTGAAGCAACCATAGAATTTTTTGTAGTTGTGTGTTTAAGACTATTCTTGCTTTTACTTGAGAGAGTCTGGTTTTCCTGAACTCAAACTTCAAATGTCTTAATCATGGTTTGGGTCAGTGATTTAATTAAGGAATGTAGTATTTCGAGAGTCTTTATTGTATAGCTGAGAATAAGAATCAGGTTTAAGTATGTCTATTGTCAAAATTTAACTATCTAATTTACTTTGTTTATGATTGTAGGTATCGGTGGCAGTGGTAGACAGAGTGCTGCTAAACTTGCTACTTTTATGGCTGACTTTGATCTCTTTATGATTGAGATCACAAGAAATTATACCCCTACAGAATGGCGAGAAGATATTAAAAAGGTATAACTTTATTAATTATCAATAACTTTTATTGCATTTTACAAGTTTTTTACATGTGTACATCATTTTTTTCATCAGCTTAAGTATTTGATGTAATATATGGTCAGTGGTCTCCAGTCTAATGTGTTATTCATTTTCTGTATTATCACCATAGTGACTTACTACAGTAATGCAGTCTTAAAATGCATGTTTTAGATTCAACTCTTGATATATTTGCTATTCTTCAAAAGTTTTGATTATTTTCCAACAATGTTTACTATTTGTTGTCTTTTAGTTGTTCATGAAGACTGGCAATGAAGGCAAACCCACTGTATTCCTGTTCGCTGACACACAGATTAAAGATGAATCATTTATGGAAGACATCAGTATGATCCTAAACACTGGTGATGTACCTAACTTGTTCGCACAGGATGAAAAAGCTGAGTTAATTGAGAAGATGCAGGCTGTAGCTAGACAAGAGGTAAATGATTTTATTCGAGATGTTACATTGGCATACTCTCAGTTATGTCACTTTGTGTATGAGAAAAAAAGCGGAACAAAATAAGCTTTTTTTTCAAATTATGAATTCTTTGGGAGATTATTCTAAATTATGTGATGATTCAAATTATAATTTTCTATAAAATATGTCAAAATTTTATATGAAAACTGCCCTGAAATTATAGAATATTTAGTCATTGTTGTTTCGATGCTAGTATTAACATAATAATTAACTCAGTGAATTTGACAATGGTTCTGTATAATTATCAGTATCCTAAATGGATTGGATCAACTCTGTCTGAGGCAAGCGCCTGGTTTTTCGACTACAAAAACAGTCTTTGAATTAGTTTTTTTGTGGCAGGTTGCCCACCAATATACTTTATGAAGAAAACTCTCAAAAATTGGTTGTTCAAATAAAGATTTAAAGAAGGAAAAAATACTTTCGGGTGGCCGGGCAACCGACTAATTTGAAGACTGCAAAAATAAAGAGAATTCATGCATATATTTTTTAAATTAGAATAATATCAAATATTACAATTCTTTTCTGCAGTATCTAACCTTATAATACTGGTTTGTGCTTTGATGGATAACAGTAGGATTTTGTTACATATCTATGATTCTACAGTGTATAATACTGGAAGTCTCATTTTCAGGCAATGAGGGCAAAAATGGTTGGTGTTAATGTTGTTCTAAAACCAATGTTTTTTTTAACTATCAAATATCACACTTTAAAGTGGTAATTGAATAGAATCGTGTTGTATTAGTTTTTTTAAGCAGATTCATCTATCAATGAAGCCTCAAGTATTCATACACAAACTTTTCTTTCACTAATCAAGTGATTTGCTCCTTTACACAGAATTGTGTTAAAGATAGGTATTAGTTAAAACGAAGTTTTTGATTGTTAGATTAAATGATGGCATTGACCAGATATTGTGATAGATCATTATATCTGTAATCTATTACTTATAGATAAAACTTTTAACCAATATTTTCTTCTTTCATTATAATAAAATTATCTGCTTGGCATCTTTATTTTTGAATATTTGAATGTAAGTTGGTGATCAACGCTCACGTTACGGTTCAGCCAAAACATGTTAAATGTTTGTATATCTTTACTTTTGTAAAGAAAGAAAAGAAAGAGAATACAATGAATGAGGTAATGTTGGAAAGTACGCCAAGTCCTAGCCATAGCGTCGATGTTCCTACATACACTTATGACAGTGATATGTATGCTGGGGTGATTATCATGAAACACCTAAATGTTGTCCTGAATTATTGTATAAAGCATGATATTGTATGGTGAATTATATTCCTACTGTACATGATGTGTTTGTAGTGATATTGTACATAATTATGTAAAGATGTTTGAAGAAAGTACGCTTTGCATGATTGGTTGATTTGTGTCATATCATTTGTAGCCTGATTTCTGATTGGTCGATAAAAAGCCATGTTAGGAATTACTGTTTTACTCACAAATACTTGTCAAGTGTTATAATTATAAGTTATTATTCATTGCAGCACTTCCGTATATCTTTTTTTCAAAATAAAAATAATCAGACATTTTTAATCTTTGTATGAAATGAAGTTCAAACTTACCGTGTATATTTTATGTAGGATGTCATTTTTTGGCAGTATATTTCTAATAATAAGTTTTGAGATTCAAGAACTTCATATATCCTTGATATTTTTAGCAATATTTCTTGATAAAAACAAGTTGATATTGTTGTAATTGTTTTGTGGCATGTTGTTCAAGTACTGTGTAAAAGTTTCAGGTTATAAATATCCATAGTTGTCATATGCCTAGAACTGTGTAAATATTTCATTGTTTTGTATTTTGATGACTGAAACTAGAAACTCTGAACTTCGATTTTTACAAAATTAGTAAACCCTACAATTAAAATCAAATCTTTTTTGTAGCACCCTGTTTATGTTTATACTGATTGAATATGTATACTAGTGTATTTAACTGGAATGTTTGTAGGGTATTTAAAGTGTAACCACTTATAATTTATTCCCTTTGTTGGATTAAGTTCTTTATAAAATTTTCATATTTTTGAAATGCATGCATTTTGTCTGATTAGTAAAACTGCTATGTTAGAGATATACATGTTAGCGATGTATTCTTACATTCCCTGGTATGAAATAGCTTCAACTTCTATATATCAGGATTAATGTATAAATTACGCTTGATTGACTATTGTTGTTCATTCTTTACAGGGAAGAAAAATGGAAGCTACACCGTTAGCTATGTACAACTATTTTATTGAACGTGTTAGACAGAATCTACATATCATCTTGGCTATGAGTCCTATCGGAGATGCATTCAGAAATAGATTGAGAATGTTCCCTTCACTTATCAATTGTTGTACCATAGATTGGTTCCAGGTAGGCTTCTTTTGTGTCCTTTTGACAAAATAAGGTGAACCAGTCTCAATCAATTTTGCTAAATAACTGTCATATTTACTAGCTGTTGACAGCTAGACTGATGGTATACCAGTCTGCTAGACATTTTGAATCACCTACTGTCAAGAATTGACAATTGTTATTCATTTGTTTAGATTTATTACTTTACTGTAACTGATATATGCATGACTGTCATGTGAAAATTATACATTGTTTGAAAATTATGTATGCTATACAGTGACACAGCTGTTCCATATTCACAATGTCTTGAAAATGGCATTGGCTGTTAAAGCAGCAAAACTTGCAACATACAGTCAAACTAGTGCTATTTATGATTGATAAATATGAAAAAATTGAATGTCAAACATCAAATACTGTAAGAATATACTTCTGTATGTACAATCAATGTTTATTTCCATGAACATTCTTTATGGATCATTTGACTTTATTTTCTTATAAAGTAAAATACTATATGAAAAATTTGAACATTTTGTGTTATAATTTTTAGACCTGGCCGTCAGATGCTTTAGAGATGGTGGCTAATAAATTCTTAGAAGATGTAGAACTGGATGATCAAATTAGAATTGGTGTTGTCAGCATGTGTAAACTCTTCCATGAGAGTGTCTTCACTCTGTCGGAAAGGTAAACATATCTTTATACATGTATACTATCAAACCTGGGCTAATAGACCCCTGTTAATAAATGGCCATCATGTGAAATTAGCCACTCAAGTTATATAGTAGACCCACTAAATCAAGAATTCCTGGACGTCAAAACTAAACCATGAGTTCCTTGAGGTCTTAACCAAGCATTCATGTATATCATAATATATATTTTCCTTCCTTGGCCTTCATTTACTTTTTGTAATGTATTTAATGTATCTCTATGTTCTTCTTTATATTCACTTTGTAAGATTTGGTACCATGAATGTATCATATGTGTTATGAAAATAACAGTGATAAGAAATGAATTCTATGTCGTCATAATATCCACCCTCAAAAAATATATTAATATCAATATATTAATATTTAATATATTAGTTTCTAGTTCCATGAAGTTCTTAATAAAAGTGCCATGTTAGATCATTGGATAGCAGAAAATAATTCATTAAAATTAAGTACCATACAGATTAATACAAATATTAAATAAAGACCATTCTTTAAAAACCTTGTTTGATAAATAAGAACGAAATGGCCTCCGAATATTGGCCACCTGTCAATAAAGGCCACATTTTGTCTTAACCTAGGGTGGTTTTTGTTCACAAGTTTTACTGTAGTTTCTCATCTCAGTTATTTGACTCTTCTTTCGATAAACCTTACATTATCTTATTCCTTCAGATTCTACGATATGTTACGTCGTCACAACTATGTGACACCTACATCATACCTGGAGTTAATTCTGACATTCAAGAAGTTGCTTGGAGTTAAACGTGATGCCATTATGTTGTTACGTCAACGATACCTGACTGGTTTAGAAAAACTGGACTTTGCTGCATCACAAGTGTCCGTCATGCAGCAAGAATTGAAAGATTTACAACCAGAATTGATCAAAACATCAGCGGAAACTGAGAAACTTATGATAAAGATTGAGCAGGATACAGTGGAAGTTGAGGCTAAGAAAGAGGTAAGAAAATATAAAAGATTAAAGCCATTTAACTGGAAATTTCTAACTGCATTTGTTCATCCTCTGGTTCATGGCTGTATTGAAACTAAAAGTGATCTGATACAAGAGATAAATGGTGCCAATTTCTACATACAAACAATTCATAAATTGATATAATACTGCATGGTTAGAAACTCCATTGAGCTTTTTCTTATGTATTGTAACTTCTTAATTATGAAATCTCTGAAAACCAAAAACGGTTTTCCTAGTCCCCATTTTTTTGCCTCTGTTTCTATAAATTATACTTCCTTCTGAATTGTAGAACTTCGGAATTCTGAATTCCAAACAAAGTTTTCATAGATTTTGATTATGTGAATGCTATTTCACTATTACAATAGTGTTTCTATTAAATGAGACTGTTTTGTTGTTAAGGTTGTCGCTGCTGATGAAGCTATAGCTAACGAGGCTGCTGCTGCTGCCCAGGCTATCAAGGATGAATGCGAGAGTGATCTTGCTGAAGCTATCCCTGCTCTAGAAGCAGCTATACAAGCTCTCAACACATTGAAACCTTCAGATATCACTCTAGTCAAATCCATGAAGGTAAGTAAAATTGCATGTCTTTATTATCATCACTCTTGTAATTGACATCTTTTTTAATTCTCACCGTGTTTACTGATACTGTAAATTTTATTTTCAAGACACTTTAAAGCCTTAATGTGCGGAACATTTTATATCTTTCTACATGTGTACTTATCTTCATTTTCTTTCATCTTACCATCTCGTGAAGTCTGGGAGAAAGTCTAAATTACATAATTATTCTATTTCTCTTTGTTATTAATTTCAGAATCCCCCACCACTAGTAAAGTTGGTTATGGAATCTATCTGTGTAATGTTGGGATACAAACCTGAGAGGAAACCAGATCCTACAGGCACAGGAAAGATGGTGGAAGATTACTGGGGACCGTCTCAAAAAGTTCTTGGTGACATGAAGTTCCTTGACAAATTAAAAACTTATGATAAGGATAACATCGCTCCTGCTGTCATTAAGAAGATAAGAGATAAGTAAGTGATGGACACAGAATTCTGGATGTATAGTTACATTACTATGAATTATAGTTACATTATTAGTACTTGAACCTTTTGTTGTTAAATTAGTCATATTTAATGATTCAGTGAGATTCAGGCTGTACTTTAAATAGATATCTCAAATTGATTGTTTTATTTTTATTTTCTCACTAAGAAATTTTCTAGGTATATAACTTGTAGTATATTAAAGTACCGGTATAAAGTAAATATAGTAAATTATAGATAAGCTTTTTTTTACAATTAGGTACATTCCAAACCCTGAGTTTGATCCTACTATTATCAAGAATGCTTCAACAGCTTGTGAAGGTTTGTGTAGATGGGTGAAAGCTATGGACATATATGACAAGGTCGCTAAAGTTGTTGCTCCTAAGAAGATCAAACTGGCTGGTGCTGAATCTGAGTTGGCTGTACAGATGGATAAACTCAACGAAAAAAGAGCCCAACTTAAAGAGGTTTGTAAAACATACACAATATACCTTAGATATTAAGACCACTTTTTGGATACATAAGAGCAGTCTTTTTTCAATGGAAATATTGAAAAACATCGGTTGCTTTAATGAGGTAATCATAGTTAGTATTGAGGTGGTCAAAAAGTGAAGTTTTACTGTGCTGGAAGTTTTTTTTCAAATATAATATCCATTGGTAAAATTTGGTTTGATACTTTTTTCACTATTAAATAAAAGTTTAAAAATTGTTGATTACATTGTACATGATTTGTTTGTGAATTTGATCCCATAACATGGTTAGAATCGTTGCCCATTCAGAATTTCCTGTTTTACAAGCCAGTCTCCTGTTAACTGATTGTTTTATTATACAGGTTACAGACAAGTTGCAAGCATTGAATGATGAATTTGAAACAATGACCAAGAAGAAGAAAGAATTGGAAGACAATATTGATCTCTGCTCTAAGAAATTAGACAGAGCTGAAAAGTTGATTGGTGGACTTGGTGGAGAGAAGGACAGATGGACAGAAGCTGCTAAAACACTTGGAGAAAAATACATAAACATCACAGGAGATGTGCTGCTGTCATCTGGTGTTGTAGCCTATCTTGGGGCATTCACAGTAGATTTCAGAAATGTATGTGTTGCTTATAATATCCTTAATGATTGATTTTTAACAAATGTTCAAAGCGTTGTATCAGGACAGGAATGAATCTTTGTGTGCAAGTTTATTTTAAGTCTTGAATTTCATACTAAAATAATTGTAAAATTGACCCTTTGGTACAAAATCTCAAGAATTAGAAGTTTTATATTTCTAGTGTTTATGATTACAATTTAATCTCATTGAATGTTAGTTTATCACTGCAATATTATAACTGTACATTAGTTATTATTTACCTGATCACTTATAAATATTGGTTGTTAGTAATTTCCAAATAAATTTGTATTTTTTGATAGGTGAAAATCAACTTGTGGTATTTTTTTCAGGATATTACCCAGGAGTGGTTGAAAGAGAGTAAGGTTAGAGATATCCCATGTTCTCCTGTATTCTCATTGAACCAAACACTTGGGGAACCAGTCAAGGTTCGTGCCTGGAATATTGCTGGTTTACCAGTAGATAACTTCAGTATAGATAATGGTATTGTTGTGTACAACTCTAGAAGATGGCCGTTAATGATAGATCCTCAGGGACAGGCTAACAAGTGGGTGAAAAATTTGGAACGACAGAATAAACTCGGTGTATTGAAGCTTTCTGACGCCACTTACCTTAGATCTCTTGAAAATGCGATCCAGTTTGGTTCCCCGATCTTAATTGAGAATGTTGCTGAAGAATTGGACCCAATCTTGGAACCAGTATTGCAGAAACTGACATTCAGACAACAGGGTGTGGACTACATCAAACTTGGTGACAATGTGATTGAATACTCTCCTGATTTCCGTCTGTACATCACAACTACACTAAGAAATCCACATTATTTACCTGAGGTTGCTGTTAAGGTAGGTTCTATGTATTATTATGATTTAACCGAGGTTTTTTTTTTGGTAAGCCTTATTGCTAACCTGTTGATATTTTACTTATAAATATGTCTTGACTATACATAGATCTACTAACATTGTCTGTTGATATCTTTGTTGTGATATTTACATTAGTATTTCATTTAATTAATCATTAGGTTTAATTAAACCATTTATTAAAGCATGATGTGAATTACTTGTGAAGTATCCCTCTTTATGATTAAAAATTAATTCTCTGTATGCAGGTATGTTTGGTGAACTTCATGATCACCCCTCAAGGTTTAGAAGATCAGTTACTGGGTATTGTAGCTGCCAAGGAGAAACCAGAACTGGAAGAGAAGAAGAATGAACTTATCTTAGAAAGTGCTGCTAATCAGAAACAACTCAAGGAAATTGAAGACAAAATTCTAGAAGTTCTCTCATCTTCAGAGGTCTGTTTAGAACTTTTTGTTTGATTTTTAGCTCACATGAGCAAAAAGTGCTCATGGTGAGCTTTTGTGATTAGTCTTTGTTTGTCGTCCATCGTCTAGATGTCACAGTTTTGATTAGATCTTCACCGAACCTTGTCAGAATGTTTGTCATAATGATAATTTTGAAGAATTCAAACATAGGTCATCTGGGGTCAGAGACTAGGTCTCCAGATCAAATCACAGGAAAACCTTGGTAACATCAGGCCTGATGACACAGGCTCAAAACAATGTTTTAATCAGCAAGCCATGATTCTCATGCGAGTGATATAGGGCCATCTATCTTTGCCCTCTTGTTTGATTTACTTGTAATAGAAAATTTGATGTTCAGAGATGCTAAGTAATAGGTATTATGCTGTTGATTTTTCTTTGGTTTTATTTGAACTGTTATGATTTCTGCATAAAGTCTTGAATTTGCATGAAGCTTTTCTTGTAACTTACAGGGTAACATTCTGGAGGATGAAAGGGCAATTACCATATTGTCATCATCTAAGGTATTATCTGAAGAGATTGCTGCTAAACAAGAGATAGCTACACAGACAGAAATAATGATAGATGAAACAAGAAATGGTTACAAACCTGTAGCTGTCCATTCGTCCATTCTTTTCTTCTGTATATCCGACTTGGCTAATATTGAACCTATGTATCAATATTCCTTGACATGGTTCATTAACCTATACTTACAGGTATGTAAAAGTTAAGTGGCTTCAAATCATGTCCTAGAATTTAATCTAAGAAACTATTTATAAAATCTTTATTGTGTCTTCTCTTATTTTACTCAGTTGGTGTCAAGATCACTATAGCTTAGAACTCTCTTGAGTCAATTCATTTGAAAATTGAAAACCTTAGTAAGCATCAGATTGGATACAGTCTAGTCTTTTGCAGGATTCCGACATTTAATATCTAGATTGAGCAGCTGAAGCCCTTATCCACTACTCTATAGGGGGCTAGTACATTGATGGGATGGTGTATGATGGTGTATTTAGGCCTTATATGGCTACATGGACCAAAATTCCATTTAATCAAATACAGTCAAACCTGTGAACAAAGGCCACCTTTGGGGAAGACATTATGTAGTCTTTATTGCAATGTGGTCTCTATTTGGAGGTAAATTTGTTCTAAACAATCAAAGATGATTTTTAAAAGAATAATCTTTATTCAAAGGATGGCCTTTATTCAGAGGTGACTGCTAATACAGGTTTGACTGTACTTACAAAGTTACTTAGTGTTAGATACTTCTTGTTATGTGCTCATATAAGTATATTCACCATTACCCAGCATTAGTTCATATGATCTTTTCCATTGTAGTCAATTATGAACAGTCAACCATCCAGTGAGTTAGAAGAGAGAATATTTAATCTAAATGATCATTTTACCAACAGTATATACAAAAATGTGTGCAGATCATTGTTTGAGAAAGATAAACTTCTCTTCTCCTTCATCCTTTGTGTCAACATATTGAAAGGACAGTAAGTAAACTTTCTTTGTTTTTAATTATACTTAAACTATTATATTGAAGTATTTCCATTTCTTAATTTATTACCATTTTATGACTAAATACATATGCTGTTACTTGACATTGATCAGCTATAGGTCAGATTTATTGTAAACAATATTTTGGAATGATCTATCTTTAAGATCAGTGAATAATTTCTAATACTGCTGTGTTGTGCTTTTATCAAACTCAACAATTATATATAAAATTACAAAAAATAGAAAAGCATATCTGGGCTGTAAAATTGCATGAAGCACTGTCAGGTGTATTAATTGTAAAGAAAGATGAATGTGTGTTTGCTGTTTTGACTGACCTTTGTATTGAAATTTTGCTGCTAAAGCTTGTATGCAGGGCGCAAAAAATTTGCAGGTCCAGATCGAATTTCAACGTCTTGGACCAATTTGAGTAGCAGAAAATGATTAAAAAATTGTTCCGTGAATTTTCTGCTAACTAATATATGAATGAAATTATTTACCAGAGGAACATAATACAAGAGTTACCATATAGGTTACCAACATTGTCTGGGTTTATTTGTGTATATGTTACCTATATAGATATAATTTTAAATGTGATTTTCAAGTTAAATTATGTAATTGATTCCTTAAAATGTCGTACTTAGTAAGTTTTATGTTAGATAATGAATATCAACTGAGTCTTTTTAAATTTTTTGTCTTAATTAATTAGCTTGCCAAATACCGGTAGATGACTTTGTATACTGATAACTTATAGTCAGTAAATATTTGTTATATACTGGTCAAATCTATTTTGCTGATAAAGAAATGCTCATTTTCTTGTTAAGTTAAGGATATGTTTTAATTCCAAACTTTTATTGTACATGTATATAAGATAAATAAATTGTTTGATGTTATTTCAAAAAAGAGAAATTTCTAGAGGGTAAGTTTCAATGCACAAAGGAAATCAGAATTTTCTATTTACTCAAGTTCCATTAGGTAACATGTGAGCAATTAGCTTATGTCTAGGAGCCTGCTGTGTTCAACTGTTGTTGTTGTTGTTGCTGTTGCTGCTGCTGTTGATATTGTGTTTTGTATAGCAAGCACCTCATGAAAGCATTACAGAGATTGTTCATGCGTATTTATCATCAATCATAATTTTGCTAATAATTAAGTTCTTCCATTTGTATATGTGCTTTAAATATTGTGTGTTTCATACAGAGATTTTTTTTAATGGACAAATCTACATAATTATGCGGATATCTGTTAATTTTTTTCTACATTGTGGAGAATGCGTAATGAATATAGGATATAAATAAATTTATAATAAAAATATTTTTGTTTTTAAGTTCGTGCTAAATTTGAATGGTCAAAGTCAGTCCATTGTATTAAAGCTATTGTTTTTTCCTGTTTTGATATTATACTGATCATGAAATGTTTAACACTGTTTGTATGAATTAATCATAATCATGGTATATGACTTTATTTTTACTGGTGAAGCACACAAAGTACTCTTATAAGTTATTCTTGACTAACATGCACTGTTGTTTGTTTTTAATTCACCAGACATAATCCAGCAGCGTAAGTTGTCATGGAAATAGTATTTCAGAGTATTTTCAACAAAATTATCCTAGACATTATAGATAGAATGAAAAATTAGCTTTTTATACCTTCATACATAGGTGCTGTTTAGAGGGACAAATGTATTTAGCTTATAGATTGAGTTTGGGTACCAGTCTTTGAAATCTGTATTCTCATTGGTCAATTTGAACAATATTCTCTGAACCATGCAATCAGAAGTTTGAATTTTAGACTGGTTCCCATCCTCATCTTGACTGTCCATACAGTATAAGTATAGCTGAGGGTATTTTATTTAAGGTTATGGATGTTATCAAAATTCTTTGATAAACCAGTAATGTTTAGACTTAATTCATTATGCTAGCATTATTATATTTTTCTGTCTGTATATAATCTGTAGAAGTGACTTTTATATTACATATTTTCACAAATGTACAATGGTGACCAGGTTTCCTTTCATTGCTTGTATTATTAGTTCAAGTCTTGTTACAAACAAAGGCACATGAGTTGTTTCAAGAGACAATATATAAACGATATTTTGTGGAACTGAAACATCTCATTTCATTTGTATATATGTGTGTGTTGCTAGAACTATTGCCTTTGTGTGTATGTAGATTATTTTAGAGTGATGCCATCCATTTTTTCAGCTACATATGTATAAGACAGTATAGTAGACTGTGAATTATTCTATCAGCTATTTCCATTCATGAATAGACTTTGCTTCCACTTCCTGTGCCTCCCAATTATAAATATTTATATTAATATCACCTCCAAAATAAATCATAGTTAGATCTTTTTTCCGATCAGATAAATATGATACTAGTACAACAACTGTATAGCCAATTTCTTCAGTACCTCCCTCAATTTACCAGAATAGCAGACGAAACCAAATATAAACCTTTTTTATGAAGCAGTACAAAGTCAATTCCTACTTGAAGTTTGGCTTCTTTTTTACAATATATTTTGTTCTTTTTATTTTTCTTCTACTGGTTTGAATTTAAGTTATTGTGTGTTTATACAAATGTAGTCAGGTTTTGAAAACAGCAGTGAGATTTTTAAATCATCACTGTTGACTATCATTTTTCTGTTCAGGATTTATATTGAAGGATAAATGATATGTATACTGTAGCTTCTCTTACAACTTTTTTCTTCATTTTAGTATGTGGTTGTAGAAAATTTACATATAGATTGATCTTTATCCTCAAATAGACATATCATAATATTTGTCTGAAAAGAATTTGAAGCAATTCTATTCAAAAAGTGTGCAAACTCCTTTTCATTAATAAGTGTGTTTGTTGGAAGTCTTTGCATGCACTAATTAATACTACATTTGTAACATTTTACTTCACATTTCTAATACTGCATAATTGCTCTAATCATACCATGTACTAATAAAACTTTAAACACTGGTACTCTTCAAAACAACTTAGTGTTGAAATATTAACAAAGACATGATGTGTTTGCTTTCCTTGTTGTTTGTATGTTAATACAGCCAATCCTGTGAATAAAAGCCACCCATTGGAAAGACAAAATATGGTCTTTAATGACTGATGATCTTTATTCAGAGATCAGTTTGTTCTAAATGATCATGACAGTTGTTCAAAGAATGGCCTTTATTCACAGAGTGGTCTTTATTTGGAGATGGCTTTAAGCTCAGGTTTGACTATATTTTGTTAACAGCTGTATAAAATGAAACCAAAGGTAGATCATATCATTATTCTGTCTTCTCTTATTTATAGGGGTCGCGTTGATGAGGATATATGGAGATTCCTTCTAACGGGTGGTGTGGCCCTTGAAAACCCCCATCCAAACCCAGCCCCTGAATGGTTGAGTGAAAAATCATGGGGAGAAGTTGTGAGAGCTTCTAACTTACCCTCTCTTAAAGGAATGATGCAGCGTGAGTACAATAAAATCTTTGTTCTAGGAAAGATGTATTGTTTTTAGGAAATTAGTATGTAATTCACTGAGTTTGTATCCCATACTTAACATTAATCTCATAAGTAGATTGAATACAACTTATACATGTAGTTTATTTTACTGTTTATTAGTAACAGTTGTGTCTGCACATGTCCTTAATGTTTTAAAATATTTCTGTAATACATTTGCTGTATGCAATGGTTACCATTTTATGAAAATTAATATTTGTTTTAATATATTAATATGAGTGATACTCATTGTTTTTACAGATGTAAATGATAATATTGGTCAGTGGAAGAAAATGTATGATTCCACACAGCCCCAGGATGAGAAATTACCGTCTCCTTTCGATGTGCTACAAGGAATGGACAAGATGGTTGTTCTCAGATGTCTTAGACCCGACAAAATGGTGCCAGCCGTCCAAGACTTCATCGTAAATAATCTGGGTCAATCATACATTGAACCTCCGACCTTTGACCTTGCTGGTTCATTTTCTGACTCTAACTGTTGTGCTCCTCTTATCTTTGTGCTGTCTCCGGGTGCTGACCCTATGGCAGCACTGCTTAAGTTTGCTGAGGATAGAGGGTTGAGTCAAGCAAAGGGAGAAATTCAGACCATATCTCTGGGTCAAGGACAGGTAATGTTGTCTATATATTTATATATGATATTATCAAATGAATTTCAAATTTTTATGATGATTAAAGTATGCTCCACAATAATTCATAATTCTAAATAAATCAGTATAAATACATCTATATTGGTTCTTTCATTTACTTTAGGGATTGAGGTTTATTATTCATTGACTATTCACCTGAAATCACTAACTATTGACAAGTGCCTGATAATGTAATGTAGTACAGTTAGTGTCATAATCAGTGATCTTTTAATTCTAGTAATTTTAGTAGTTAAGTATCACAATAATAGAAATACCTTAATTTTATTATCTACAGGGTCCTATTGCTGCAAAAATGATAGAGAAAGCTATCAAGGATGGCACATGGGTGGTTTTACAGAATTGTCACTTGGCAACCAGCTGGATGCCAAAATTAGAAAAAATCTGTGAAGAAGTGATCCGACCAGAAGAAACCCATGAGAACTTCAGACTGTGGTTAACCAGTTATCCCTCTGATCAGTTCCCTGTTTCTATCCTACAGAATGGTAAGGGTATTCTGCTACCTTCATATGGATTAATTACAATGTACATCATTCTTATATTAAGTATAAATCAACAAATGTATGCTTTTGCTCTACTTTAAAACACTCTTAAATTTCTCTTTCTAAACTCTTTTTTATCTTTACAATTTGATGAAAATAGTTTTTTGAACGACACTGAAAATCAGTGGAAATTGATTATACATACATGTATTGATAAAAAAAAATATAAAATGATAAATCTAAACAAAGTTTCAAATTAGGTTCTTTTATGGTCTTCATTCAACTTGCTTTTATTATGTATAATTTTGAAATATATATTAAAATCCTTGTTAACTATGAACTTCATTTTTCTCCTATTTTATCTTCATCTTTCTGCAAACTTATATGTACAGATTGTAGTAGGTTTTTATTGTGTCGTTTTACAAACAATATTGTACTCAATGATATTTTATTTTTATACATGAACTAAATCATTTACATCACACTTTTCATACATAAATTTTGGTAATGCACTTTTATCATTTAGTTTTGTATGCATGATTGTTGGACACTTAATTCTGTGAACATTTATGATGGGTCAGTCTGGTAACATTATTGGATTTATATTGTAGCATCATATAGCAACCTCTAAAATGTATTTAAACTGTTGAATATTATAGAGTTTTTTAATACAGTCATGGATTGTATTTTTTCAATTATAATGAATCTTTTTATGAATTTTAAAAACAATTTTGATTGATATTTATTGACAATTTAGTTAATTTATTTATTTCTGTCTATTAACTTTCATTGTTTAATTAGGAAAGATTACGGATTTACTAAAATTTTCTGAAACATATGGTTTAGAATATTTTTGTTTATATTTGATCAGGTGTAAAGATGACCAATGAACCACCTAAGGGTTTGAAGTCGAACTTATTGAGGTCATTCTTAAATGATCCTATATCTGACATGAACTTCTTCAATGGATGCTCTACTGTAAGTCTTTATAGCATTTTCACTCTACATCTTAATGAATGAAGAATTTAGAAGTAAAAACAGTTAGTAGAAATCAAACTGATGCATAGATATAAATTTTAGAAAATGTCTGTATGATCCATTGTTTGATTATAAGTGCTGTTATAATAATTGTTGTGTCAGTCAGGTTTAGTAAGTAAAAATGTATTAATCCTCCTTATTCTGAAAACATGGGGAGGACTGTTGAGACAGTTTTAGTGCTAATAGTGCAGTATTTTAATCATCTATTTCGCAAGCATAGTGTTGCAGGGATGTTATTTTTTGCAGATCAGTAGATTTCTGCAGTTTGGATCATCCCTGGGACCCCTTGGGATGGCCCCTATACCCCAAGCTTGAATGAATTTAATCGTCCTCATGTTTGCAATCCTACTCTTCACAGTCCTTGTTTGTAAGTTTGAAGCTATAAAAGTTTAGATTGTACATATCTTACCTTAACTTTAAGATGTGTTTGTCATGTATTTTTCATTTTATATTTTAGCCTCCTAGATTTCACAAGATGTTGATGGGTCTCTGTTTCTTCCATGCATTGGTACAAGAGAGAAGAAAGTTTGGACCCCTAGGTTGGAATATTCCGTATGAATTCAATGAATCTGATTTGCGTATCAGTTTAAGACAGATGTTGGTAGGTAACATTTTGTATTACTGGTTTTTGTTCATCATTTTACATATAATTTGTCCAAAATTTATCATGATTGTAATACATATATTTCTTAATATTTTTGTAGGCCTGTTTGAAAAACAGGTCATATTATGGGAACACCTATGGCAGGCGGGCGGCATCCACAACATTGTCCGCTCTCTAATTCAAATAATTTTATTCGGATCCTCACCAAACTTGATGGAAATGTTTATGGCCATGAGATCTCGGGCAAGTTTGATAACCAGGCCCAGGTACTTCTGAGTTATGACCCTTGACGCTTTGAAAAATGTATTTTGTTGTGCGTATTTTGTGACCTGGCACTCTTTTCTATGTAATTAAGAGATAGATTCTAATTGAAACATTGCAATGCTGTATATCAGTTTCCTGAAAAGATCTTACTGGTATTTAAATTCTTTAATTAAGATTTTAGATTTATGTTTTCTTGTCCTTCACCAAGGACTTAACAAATTGTGTGTCCGATGTAAAAATGGCAAGTATCATGATATTCCTCATTTCACACAAATCCGTTTCTTTCATAGATGTTCCTGAATGAGTATGAAGAATTACCTTTGCCAGCTTTACTGTATTTGACTGGTGAATGCAACTATGGAGGTCGTGTTACAGATGACAAGGACAGACGTCTGTTAAATTCACTTCTGTCAATCTTCTTCTGTTTACCTATTGTGGAAGATGATACCTACAGGTATGCTGAAATCAAACTTTTGGGATATTTTTTGCCTCAATTTTTGTGGTAACAATATACATATATCTCAAAATGTAACAAAGCTCTAGTTTGATGAGAATCAATAGTTTTAGGTCTATAATGATCTATACTTTTAAGTTTAGTGAACATATATGCTTCACAATTCGCAATTTGTTGTTAACTATACTACTTAGGCCAGAAAAAAATAGTTACCAGGTACTTGTACAACCCTATTCTTTTGGCACTGCCCCAAAAGTTTCTAAAGGCAAAATCAAATAAATACAATCAGTCTCATGATAGTGCTAAAACATTTCGGGATGATTTGTGCCTCAGAAGTATGAAAAAAATACTGAGGAAAAAAAATTAGAAAAGATTTGCAACCCAGCTACCCTATCATTTTTGGTCTAGTAACAAGAAATGACTATTATATTATTCCGCCTTATTTGTATTCATCTCAGTCCTGCAAATCCAGATATTAACTAATTATATCATTAAATCATACTGAAGTTACTGTTTCCATACTACCGATATTCTGTGTATGCTTACTGTATTGGAGGATACTTTTGATGTAATTCTATCTATTACAGATTCTCCGAGAGTGGTCTGTACTATGCACCACCTAAAACACAATACCAAGGCTACATTGATTACATCCGATCCTTACCATTGAATCCTAATCCTGAAGTATTTGGTCTTCATGAGAATGCTGATATCACCAAGGACAACAAAGAAACACAGATTGTGAGTGAATTGTCTTTAATTCCTTCAAAGTCCATTTTTTTAACCTACATGTATTTAAAACCAATCTGAGCACATTAATCGGTACATGCAATTATCATTTACAGTTGTATTTACATACAAACCTGTGAAAAAAGACATCCATTGGGAAATACATAATTTGGCCTTTATTGATAGGTGACCCTTGTTCAGGGGTAATTTTGTTCTAAATAATCAAAGATGGTTCTTTTGTGAATGACCTTCATTCACAGGATGGCCTTTATTTGGAGGTGGCCACTAACACAGGGTTGACTTTACCAGCATTATTAAGGATGAATGTATACTGCTAAGATTGCTTAAATGTTTTAATGTAACTTTGGAGTCATTCTGGTTTATTAATCAATATTTAAGATTAACCCTGAAAGTTGCACATTGTCTTAATTGGAGATAATTTTAAATATTTCTTGCATCTTTATTAAACATACATGTAATAAAAGTTTCCTTACTCAGGTAAGGTTTGTCATATATGTTAGCTATTGATACTAGTTCTCTGTACATACTTTGCTTACTCTGTTTCTCTTTATTTTCAGTTGTTTGACAGTATCCTTCTTACATTACCAAGACAATCAGGCAAGGGAGGTAAATCTGCTGGTGATGTTATACAAGATTTATCTGCTGATATTCTTGGCAAATTACCAAGTGACTTTGATTTGGAAATGGTAAGTATGTGTTGTGTTTCCTCTGTCAAAATATGTACGGGTAGTATACTAATCTATTTAAAAAACAAATTCATCTGACTGCACAAAAAACTTTTTTAAGCACTGGACATTCAGTCCCGTGAAAATGCAAACTTTACTGGACCAAATGAACTTTTAGTGGACCAAAATCTTATATAATTTGGTTAAATATAATATTTTTCAAGAGTTATTTGAATATTATATTTTTTGTTCTGAAACATGGTAAAATTGTCAATAAAAGATTTACTTGGCCTTCGGACCGCTGATCTGGACCAATGGCCATTTTGGTAGATTCAGTCCAAGGTCAGGGGCAAAACTTGCAGACTATAATTGAAATCTTAACCATATATATATGAATACACTTAGAGACTACTTCAATATTAAGACTGACTCAATCCTTTAATAACTTAATTCTAGACTTATTTCTCTATTTTTCTGTTATGTTTTAAACTTGACAATGTTTTCCGTATTTACACTACTTTATTTTATCCCAATGGTAGATTATATCAATGACCAGCTTTTGAGGTTTTGTTATTTCTTATGATATTTAACTTTTAATGGTATATTATTATTATCTTACAGGTTATCAAGAAGTACCCTGTGGTATACAATGAGTCAATGAACACAGTACTCAGACAGGAGCTGATTCGTTTTAACCGTTTAACTAAAGTGGTCAGATCGTCACTTCAAAATCTTCAGAAAGCCATTAAGGGTCTTGTTGTGATGTCCTCTGAATTGGAGGAAGTGTTTACCAGTATGATGAATGGTAAAGTACCAGCCATGTGGGCTTCAAAGTCTTACCCATCTCTGAAACCACTTGGTAGTTACGTGACAGATCTGTTAGGGAGGTAAGTCGCTCTTAAGACATCAAGTTGCTGAAATGTAGTATTGGATAGCTTACTTTATTTGCTGGTCTCATGAAATGTTAAAATCATAATGTAAAAAATTTGCTTTATGCTAGTGAAATTGTATAATGCAAACTTACAATGACATGCTGTATTTAAAATAATTGTTGTTTCCGGTAATTTACTCCTACATGTATTTCTAAAATTTTATGAACTGTCTAATGGTATCATGCAAGTCAGTATACAGTCAAACCTGTGAACAAAGGCCACCCTAGGGAAGACAAAAGGTGGCCTTTATTGACACTTGGCTTTTATTCAGAGGTCAGTTTGATCTAAGTATTCAATGACATATTTTTAGGTAATGGCCTTTATTCTTAGGGTGGCCTTTACTTGGAGATGGCCGCTAACACAATACTTGACTATACATGTATTGTTTCAGATTGAAGTTCTTCAGAGATTGGATTGAAAATGGTGCTCCAGAAACATTCTGGTTGTCAGGATTCTACTTCACACAATCTTTCCTCACTGGTATATCTTACTTCGATCAATTCTTTTATTGTCTTTTATCAATTATTCATCCTTGTTTTTTGTGTACTCTCTTATTTCTGGAAACTGAGCAATAGTTTATCTTTCCACAGCTATCACTCAGAGGGCATGAATTTTGGTGCGGACAAAAGTATCACGTTTTTCTACTGTAAAACTAGCTCGCGTTCCATGTTGCAGTACAAGCCTTCTTTAATAATTTAAGTTCAGTTTCCATGATTACTTTCAGTACTTTGATTTTCTATACTAAGCTAAAAAGTAAATGTTATCACATATATGTGATACTTTGTGGTTATTTTATTTGTTGTACACTCATTGCATTGATACTGTACTGCTCAATAATGATGCTAAATTATCATGTAGAAGACATCTTGGTCTGTTACCAAAAAAATCCTGATTTCTTAAAAAGGGGTTTGTATAGGCTGGATTATCTAAGAGAATGCATTTCTAAGTAGGCGTATTTAATGTTTTACAGGTGTAGCCCAGAATTTTGCCAGAAAATACACCATTCCCATTGATACTGTTGGGTTTGAGTTTGAAGTCCAGGGAGATGAAAAAGAAGGACTTAAGAGGCCAGAAGATGGTGCACTGATTTATGTAAGTTTATTTATTTATTGTAGTTTTCTTTTGTTTACTACTTTCTTTTGTCCTTAGCAATTTTGAAGGCACTAGAATCTTCTTTACTTGATTGAATTAAGGTCTCAATGTATGCTTTCTTGTTAGTTTCTGTTTGTATAATAATGTTTGGAATGTGGTGATTATACACATGTACTGTGTAATTATTGTTTGGTTTCAGTAATCTGAGTGTTTAATCTTTACTTCAAATTTATTTAAAAAATATACAAGAATTAAGAATTATTGTCATTAATTTATACTACCATGCTGTTTATTTACCTTGTATTGTCTTGTGATATCATTCATACTGTATGTCTGAAGTAACCAAAATGATTTTTGTTATAACTTAATTATGGACTTATTGAGTGTTTGGACTAAAATTCTATGCATCCATTTATAGGGTCTGTTTTTGGAAGGAGCTCGATGGGACAGAGAATCAAAGGCTATTGGAGAATCCCTTCCTAAGATCCTGTTTGACCCCTTGCCAGTACTTTGGTTCCGTCCTAATGAAATGTCAAAGTTCAAAGATTTACCCATCTATAGATGTCCAGTGTACAAGACAACAGCCAGACGTGGTGTTCTGTCTACTACTGGTCATTCCACAAACTTTGTACTTTATATTGAGATTCCATCAAATAAGTCACAGGCTCACTGGATCAATAGAGGCGTGGCTGCTCTATGTCAGCTAGATGATTAAAGTCAAAAATACAAGCTTTGTGTGACAATGATGACATAGTATTTGTGAAAATGTGTGATTTAAAACAAACTTTGAATTGATTTATTCTGCAGAAATTGATACACTGTCCATATGTATGACTCTAAATTGAATACATTTATGTTAATCATATATATGAATACATCTAATTATATATTGCTTTACACTTTATTATGTTTCTCATTCTGCAACTTACTGAAATGGTATCCGCCTGCTTATTTATTTCTAGTTGTGAATCTTTGTGTGTATGTAATTGTGGAAAAGTAGTGTTATTTGTACTACATCAGATTTAATACATTCTCTGTATTCTATATAGTCCATATATTCCGTCCACTGGGTCTCTAAATTATTTGCTGTCTTTGCCAAATCTTTTTTCTGTGTGCTGAATTTTGAATCACTGTTTTATTGTGTATTTTTTATGTATTTTGAATACATTCTCCTTTATGTGTCAAATTCATTCCTCTTATATTTATGATGCATTTATAGCTATTTAATTCCATCCATTATTTTTTACTTAATCTATTCCTATCAGTAATAGTATTAAACAGATCATTTTGAATGTTTTAATAATTTACAACTATTTATATCCTGTGGCTTACAGGCAATTTGCATAATTATGGTATATTCTCCATATAGTATTCTGGAAGAAAACAATGTACTATTCTCTTTTTACAGAGATCAGTAATCAGGGTCTGATAAAATACAGTATTTAATTTCAATTTAATATGTACCATGGTTTTCTATTTTTTGTATGGAACATGATCGTTGATTTTTATTAATTTCTTGTATTACTGCTTGAATCATGTAACCAATGAAATAGAAAGTGTACTAATGATTTATATGAATCCTACTATTCTGTTAATAATTATTTACCTTCGAATAAAAGAAACTGCTGATAATATACTTAATGTTAATACATGTATATTTTGTACTGTTTTTATAATTGTTGTAATTCCCTTGTTTGTCTGTGATACTTTATGATACTTGTAAAAAGTATTTTACATTTATATATTTATACACTATTGTGACTTATACATTATTTGAATGTTAATATAAATTCATACACAGAATTCTTTGCAAAGTTGAAGTGTTGATATAATTTTTGTGATGTATCTTCGCCTTTTTTTGTCAATGTCAGTTTGGAAAACTTCTTTCATTTCTCAGTACCTGAAATTATGATAAAATGTATTTACAGTAGCAGTGTCCCTTCCTTATATCATTTTGATCATGTTTGTAAACTAAAAAAGTTCTTAAAGCTATTTTGATATAATTGGTAAAATCAAAATATTTAATCTACATGTATTTATATGTTGAACATGATTTGCAACAAAATGTATTCTTAGCTTAATGGATGAGACACTATTATAAATGATTCAGAATGAATCAGCCATCAGATGTTATGTATTTATTTGTAGAAATAAGAATATAAATTTTATCGACAGGAGATTTAATATTGCTGTTGTTTGGCATTATATGTAATAGGAAAGCATTTGAAGTTGTAAATAATAAATTTGTAACGTTGTTATCATTCTGTGATAAATAAAGTCAGTGTTATACTATACAGTTTTGTTTTCTCTTAATTCAGTACCAATATTTAATGAATGAACATTCGATTTGGCTCTGAATATAAAAATTATATAGTGTTTCCTACATGCACCATCCTGGCCTTATTAATTGCATATAAAGTTCATTCAAATGCCTATCTTACACAGAATGCTGTGAAAGTATTGTCAGACTCTATGCATTGATAGGTCACATCAGTAACAACAAGGAAAAACAAAGCAACTTCCCCTTTATGATTTGAATCAGGTATTGTAGAAACTGTACCTCAATCGCAGCTTCTGTATTCAAATCACCTTGCTTTTAAAGTGAAAATGACCACTCAAACAAAACTCTTAAATATAACATCATTTTGATCTTGCAGTTAGCTCCCTTTAATCATTAACAAGCTAGCTGTCAGTAACACATGTTTTGCAAGGAATTTTGTTTGTTTTACGCCCCTTATCAACAGTCAGTCATATTAGGTGGGCAGTGTTTATTTGAGTTCTATGCCCCTTGTCTTAGGCAGACAGTTCATCTAACCATTGTTCCCAGAAAGAACCAGTACTGGACTCCTATCCTTTGTAAGCAATTGCCTAGCTGACATAAAGACATGTTTATTAGCGGGGCTCAAACCAACAATGTATACCCTGTATCAGTGTGAGGTTACAGTGATTTGAAGTCGGCAACCTTAACCACTCAACCACGGAAGCGGGTCTTTGCAAGGAAGATTTATGATACACAAACAACACAAATATAATACATTCAAAGTTTCAACTTCTTATTATTTATTTCACTGACTGTATTTTACATAGTACAAAAGATGATATGAATATATATACAAAAGCTATCTACACTATATATAGCAGTCATTTCATGAATTCTTTTTAATAACCTAAGAAAATGTCTATCATTGTATTTGAAACCTGCTTACTTAAGTAGCCAATTTAAAATTCCTGTCTGCATAAAAAATATGACTTGGTTTACTTGAATAAAACTTCACCAATCAAAAATTAAAATCTGGCTGATTTATTTGAATAAATTTTCCTCAGAGCAAAAATTGTACAAATAGCTTTGCCAGTATTTAGTAAATATTTGTTATGCATAATAAGATGCTAATGGGAAAATGTTGCCAATACGAGCTGGAATGTTAAATAAGAGTAAAAAAGACATCTAATGTGGAATGTTACATTCTACAATGAAAATATTGGACAAGTGATAAAAATGTTATAAAAATATATTTACTGTCATAACAATTTTGCTAACATCATTAATTAAAAATATCTGTATAATACAAACTATATACACAATGTTGACAATTTATATACAAATTTGATATGTATTTGATATATTGGCGATAGAATCAATATAAATTGATTGGTATAATAAAACAATACTTGCAGACATCCGTTCATACACATTGACACACACAAGTAAACACATAGTTCAATGAAAAGCACTATTATTGTCCATTCTTTCAACAGAGTTCAACTCAATCAAAAGAATGACAATTTAATTAATCTATGAAATATTGTTTAATACAGAAACTGAGATGGGCTTAATTGAAGACCAAGTCTTAAGTAATCTTTTTTCACTCAAAATGTTAGAAAACATCTAAAAACACAATACTTTCATGCGAGAATTATCTCAAAGCATTTCATACTGGCAGATAAGATCTAAATAAGTGTGTGTAGTTAAATTTTGAAAGATGTATCATAATTAATTAATCAATCAATCCAGGAATTTAAAACAGGCAAACATCATTTAGAAACATGCTCACTACACATTCTTACTTCAGCATAAGTCTCATGAATGCAAAATAATGATATAATATTCCATTCCCACAAAAGCAATAACCTTTCCTAATCCTCTCAGATATGAATTAAAGACAATAAAAGTTTAATGCGAAATAAAAGAAACTGCAATTGCGTATGAAACCATGACTTTATATTCATGAAATAAACATTATGATTTAATCATTTTTTAATTAAATGGACAATTTTCATTTGGAATGTCAGCTTTTCAGAATTGTAAAATCTTTTCACTAAATGCTGTAGAAAAGTAAAGGAATGCATTAATTTGAAGATATTTTTTCTCCATTCTTCATCACAGTAAACGCTTAAACCATAAACTGGATAAGACAAGTATTGATGCCATCATTATGTTCACTGAAACATTAGATGAGCTGTTACAACCATCACTTTCACAATAACAAGTGTTTTTAAATACACCAACATTGTCCCATGACCATCTACAACCAGAAGCCACGCCCTGATCGGTTCTTGAGGCACATCGTCGTGTAATCTTAATCCAAGCACCAACTGAAAAATGAATAAATGATTGTGGAATTCAATATGTCATGACAAGTCATGTAACAGATGATGGACTGAATTTAGTGATATTTAAACGATTAAATGTCAAAACCTTTAATTCCAACCAGTGTATTTGGTATAATAGCTTCAAACTTACTTCTCTGAGAAGTACTGGTACTAGCATGTCTTTTTTATGTGAATAAGGTATGTAATAAAGTCCAATATGACAATAAAATCAGACATGGTTCCAATGTACATTATGATTATTTCAATTTTTTTCATTCTTGTACAGGTATAAATGTGTATAGGCATAAATTTCTGAACGTTATATCCATATAACATTTCTGAAAAAAAAATTATATGGAAATTTGTTGCTAAACATAGGTGGGTTAAATTTCTGTCTACGACTTACATCCAGGACTTTCCTGATAAATCTTCACACAAAACTGTCCAGGTGTGTATGCTTCAAAACTGTTACAATCCACCACAGCATTGATGGACGGATCGAAAGGACTTTCTTGTGGACACAAATCTGAGTTTTCATTACTGTCACATTGGTAACATTGAATTGCATTGCCTGTGTAAGAAAAAACAGTCAAATTATTTATGTGCTGATCAACTGTACATCTATATTCATTTGATTTATATGTATAGTGGTCTTGATTCATAGAAATTGTGTGAATACATGCATGTATTTCTACAGGAATATATATAGCAGCGCAGTGCTACTTTAATAGCAAGTCATTAAAGAAGTTGAAAATTGAGAACAAAACCTTTTGTAATTATCTCCCTTGAAAAACACTCAGGTAAACAGGTGTTAAATCTCAAATACATCCATGAAAGGGAAATAAAAAGAACACAGAACTAAGTGTAAGATATAGGCCAGACATTGAAGTTACTAAAAAAGTAACTAAACCAAAAATATAATACTTATGCAAACATCTGAGTCATGTCGTTGCATTTCCTGTTTTCAAAATTAAGACTTTTATATTAGTCATATAATTTGCACACCTGTATTACATAAAGGTGTATTTAATATAATTGAAATTATTAAACGTAAACAAACGATTTTAAACTCAGGTTGAAAATGATACCTACCTTTTTCCACACAAAGTAACAAACCTAACCATATCGCCAGGTATGTTGTTTTCCTGGTCGCCATTTTGGCGGATGTCGTTTACCTTGGTGGCGCTTCTCACCTGAGTTCTGCTTCACTGCGTATCGTTGAATTGTCACGTGGTCTCCGGACAGGTAAACCTAGCGAGCCGGTAAGGTGTCGTTAATGCGCATGCGTTAGCTTGGGGCTCCTTAAGGTTACACGTTTTACATGCGGACACAGGGCAAGCCATATATTATTTTGTCACTTGTCTCAGTTTAAGACAGCGTCGCAAACATATAGTGTAATAAAGTCAGGTCCTTTAAGATCCGTTGCCATAAACTACATTTGTACATTCAGATAGTGACTATATTTAAATAATTTGGGGATTTAAGCAGACAAGTTTAAATATGATTATTATCAATAATAAATATATATATATATACAGACTGACGTACATTTAGCTTATCAAAGAAAAGCGTGTTTCAAAATTGGTCGATGATATTAAGTAATTCTTAAAGAAAAACAATAGAATACAATAGGAGACGCATTGCGAAATACATAAATTTTTGACATTTCAACATATTCTACATGCATGCATGCACACTAAGACGAACGTCCTTATTCACACTAAATGTATTTGTGGCGTTAAGATAAATATCAATACTGTACATAACTCTGTTTTGTTAAGTGTGACAATCTAATATGGTCTGCATTCAGTAATAACTTTCAAAATAATGATCAATTCCTATACTATACAGTATAGCATATACAGGTCATTGCTTTAGGGTAGATACGCCTATATTAATGTTTCTTGCAGATTTTGATATTAATTCTTCTATTCTCTTGTAAAGGGAGGAACAGTGGTTTAAGGGTAGAGCGTCGGATTCCTAACCCGGAGGTTGCAGGTTCGAATCCAGTCAGTGGTGGAATTTGACCGAAACCTTCACAATCTCTTCTTTCGGCCAGAGTACTGGTCAGAATCCAGGAAGCAGTCATCGAGAGTAGTTAATATAAGTTGTAAGAACTTGCTCTACAATCAATGTAAAATAAATAAGTTTAGTGTTCTTGTAAAATATTGGGTAGTGGTACTTCTTAAATGTTGATTCAAAATTTCAAATTACAAGTTGCGTTGCAACATAATGTTGGTATGTGTATGTTTATTAGTTAACTTAATACTATCTTATATGAAATTGTCATTTTTGAGCTAACTGAACAGAAGTTTCTGTGATCATTTCAATGTTCAACATTATACAAAATAAGTAGCCCCAGTATATTTTATGTACCACTTCGAACTGATGATATCAATTTTAACTTTATATTGACAAGATGCAAGTGATTTTATACGGTTATAACCAATGAATGAAATCCCCAGTTCATGTTTGATATTTTAGTCATGACTATTGTTCATGTTTTACAATGATCCCCGAGTCCATCTCAAAACTTGTAACCATGGGGGTCTGATCTTCTATTTAGTACTAGTAGTATGTGCATTTATCTTCTTATAAAGACAGGTTCAAGACCATGAATAGTTTTAGTTTAAACTTATTTACATCGAATGTAGTGTAAGTTCTCTCAACATATTAACTTCTCTCCATGACTGCTTCCTGGATTCTGACCAGTACTCTCACTGAAAGAATGGATTGTGACGGTTCCGGTCATATTCTGTCACTGATGGGATTTGAACCTGCAACCTCCGGAAGGTTAGGATTCCGATTCTCCACCCATACACCACTCCTCCTCCTACCAGTGGTAATCACATCAGTCCAAAGTTTCTTCACAGATCAGCAATAATCTTTGAGTCCCATAAATCTTTTATTATTTTGTTTCCTATTCATAGTGAATGGAACTAAAAGCAGCTGCAGACTAGAACTTTCATTTAGACTATTGAGTCTTAGAAGTTAACAGTTCTATAAAGTAAGAAAAACACAGGAAGTTTTGATCCTAAGTTTTATTTGGTCTTGAAAATTATTTTGTAACAATTCACAAGGAATACACTGATGATTATCTACTTAACTACAGGATATTCATAATTGAGTCAAAATATTGGAAGTGAACAAGCAAGATGTATAACATTTCTATGAGATATAGGTCTTGTTCCACATTGTAGTAGTTTTCAAATGAGCTTGTTCACATTTATATCTTTGTACTAATGTATACATTTATAACTATAAAAATTAAAACAGTATAAAACAATATATACAAGTTTTACTAAAGTGGGTGGTGATCAGAAAGTGTTACACAATATATATGTGATAAAATATTCTTACATTTCTGACTAACAATGAATAAACTTTGTGTTAAAATAATACACACATTTTAGTAATAACTAGTAATCCTAGATTTGGCTTCAAGATAATATTTGGTAAAATATCTTGAAGAGTTTGGCAATTCAAAGATTAATCAAAGATACTAATTTTATTTGAAACTACCACATCTCTAGTTACTAATTAAATCCAGATCAAAAGACTGTTTTAAATTCAAGTACAACCATACAGGTCCACTCCCTTGAGAGGTACAACCGCTTCCAGTCTGAAACACTACAGGACCTGATGCATATTCTACGTTCATATATCTTATGATTATTCAAAGCCTCCATTATGGTACAAAAAAAAACTTGTGGACGTAACTCTGTGTATAAAAGCAAGTATATTTTACATATATTTATCACATAAAAACAAATCTAGACTACAAATATGAAGCATATACAATCACCATACAGAATATACCTGACTGGTTTGTCCGCACTGCAAGACAGGGACCAAATATCACAAACACGCACTCGCACACACACTCAATCGAGAAAGCTTATTGCACATTCACACAAAAATGCCCTACACTAGATAAACTAAGACAAATGAATGAATGACTTAAATTCCATTAAATTTCTAATACAAAACAAAACTATAGGTCTTACAAGAATTAGGAAAGTTTGTTTTCAAGAATGAAAGAGGCCACCATTGGAAAGATGTTACGAAAATTCATAGATAGGCCAATTTTCAATAGACATGTATAAAGATTTCAAGTAAGCGTTACGGTATCAAGCCATTTGACATAAAAAGCTGTTTAATGGAAAGTCATTTTTGGAATGTTTATCCTGTAAGGCTGTATGTTAAAGCTTCGTAATGATCTGTACAGCATACTTTCAACATCAATTGAGTCAAATGTTTAAATACACTCTTATCTGTTAAAACGAGTGGCATGTAACAGTCCAAAAATGGAAAACAAATAACCCTTGACATATTTAATACATTCATACCCTTCATAAATTGAGATTAACAACTCTTAGATTATTTATTATAGAGAATACAAAAGTTAACTCTTCTGATATGTTAAATACACTTAAAACAGTATACGAAATACTGGTGATTATAATCTACCTATTTTGAGAAATATTTTTGACCATTAGTCACTCAACTGATACTTGAGTATTACAATCAGACAGAAAATGCAACAGACACACAAGTATTGTAAATTTTGAATTAAACAAAAACAAATGTTAGGTTACAGGTATGAACACAAGATTTTAGTTTATACAGGAATTAATGATAAGGAATGCCAATTAGTCAAAACAAAAAAAGTTGTTTATATTAAAATAAACAAATCTTATGAAATTTGAAGTATAAAAACCATTTTATTCAGGAATGACAAAATGGCACTTAAGATTTATGACATTACTTCTTGAAAACATGACACAGAAAACACAGATCCTTAAGTCCGAAAATACTGCTTCTATAGGCAATAATGAGTGCTTTGGGTGATGATCAAAATAAACAAATATACATGTTATTGCATTTTTTTTCAAAAGAAGTAACATCAAATGAAAATTGAACTTTGAGTCAACATTTGCACGAAATCATTGAGCGAACGAGAATGTGTTTAAAAAACCGAGTGTGGTTAAACAATCAACAATGTACATAGAATGGCATTTTGTTACAACAGAATAATAATAAAAACAGAATTGTCGCTATGTTCACAAATGACAATTTTTTATTTAAGAAATTCATTTCAATATGTATCAAAATCTTTGGCTGCTGTTTTAGATAGTCACATATTAAATACTCGTAAATGAAATTTTGTTCTAATACTTTTTTGTTATTTTACAGCCATCATGCCTTTGCATAGTTCGTCATAATGTCTTAAAATTATTCAAAGTGATTTGAACTAAAATGGATGTTATAATCTTTTAAAGAGCATTCCAATTGTTGTAAGGGCTGGTAAAATCATCATCATCATTGGTAGGCTGACAGACTGGGCACCGTTACATCCATCCTGGTTGTCACAGTGGCAGTAACGCATCTTGACTCGGTATGTACCAGTACGTTCAAGGCATTCACGTCCCTCATCGGCTCCGACCTCACCGCTTGGTGCACACTGTCTGATGTATCTCACGTTCCATTCATCGTTGTAATACACTAGATTAAAAACCAGAATCAATAATTAGTCAAAACAAACAAGTACGCAATATAAAAGTGCGGTCTACACAAACCCACTTTTTCATGCTTAAGATATTCGGGTGTAGTAGACACTTAAATTTTACCAGACCGAATCAGCTTTTACTGGACCAAATGTAAACCTGTCTTTGTCATGCTCAAATTTAACTTCTACGCATTTATCAAAAAATATTTTTTCAAATATATGATGGTGCTATAATACTTAATGGAAACTCATTATTATTTAATAGTGAAACATTGTTTTGGGCACTCCATTAAGCTTTAAATTTCACCAGACAAAAGGTTTTTTAACCGGACCAGCAGTGATTAAGACAGACACGGTGGTTAAATTCGAAGACTGAAAGTGTGCATTAAATTGAATTACATGTAGCTCTGTCTCACTTCAAGTAGACAAGTCAGACTTAATTTACATTTTTATTAGTTATACCACAACATAAAACAATGGCACTCACTACCTTGACTACAAAAACTCAAGTTCACTGAAAAGGCATCAAAATTGAATAACATAACATTGAGAATGCTAGTGAACTATTTCATTAAGGAATTAACCTAATTTTCATAAAGCATCTAATTCGAGTATTGAATTATTTAATTATCAAATTTTTTACCTTCTTGGACAACTTTTCTGCACATGGTTACACCTTCATCACATTTTTCAAGGTTGTAAGTTCTGTTATTAAACCAATCGCCGCATGTCTTCTGGAAGTAGGAGTTACAGACAAAGCATCGAATAGCAACACCTGAAAGTATAAGAGAAATTATTTTAACAACATATCAATGAGCAAGTTACTTGTTTCGCGAACATTCTAGTAAAATTAAGCATAATGAAATGCAATTTACAGAGTCACAACCAACTATTTACCTGCAAAAACCCGTTTCGCTGACTTTTTTGGTTACAAAAACAGACCAGGTAGAAACTGTAAATTTCAAAAGCCTGACTTTAAAATCAATCCAACCACAGCCTCAGGAGTATCAAGCAAAATTGACAAGGTGAACTTTTTGTGAATACATACTATGAAGGAGAAATGATTTCAAGAATACTGTAAAAGCCCAGAAGCATTAAAGAGCCAGCTGAGTAGTACTTGACTAGCAAGCTTACAAATCCAGTTCAGAGAATTCAACATTAATAACTTGTCTTCAATAGCTTAATCCATGATAACTGTTTTAGTAGAGATCATAAACTACATGCATACCAGTAACCAATTTATCTTATCAGCAAGACCATTTATTGAGAAGACCGATAGAATGTATTTTTAATTATATATACATAGCCGAACCCAACTGTGTTTACCAATACATTATTGTCACTTTGATTTAATCACAAGACTGCTTTTCATTTATGTAAATGTAACATCTGTCATGGATCAGTTATTTCTTGAATACAGGATTACCATCATATCATTCTTGAAAGTTCAGTACTTGATGTAATCATAAGCAAACTAAATCAAGACACACAAAACCTAATTTATATGTATACAGTAAATTAACATCTTTTTTATGTTACTGTTATAATGTACATTCAAGGTTAAATAATATGCGACCTTTTTCATGTACTTCAAATCTTTACAACAGCATGAATATGAAAATATGCTGTTTTTTATTATTGTAATTTATAATATTCAGAATAAGATCATAAAAGAATTTTCCAAAACATCTTCAACTATACTTTAAGACCGGACAATTACATCTACTGTAGTCTGCAGGGCTCTCAATAACAGCAGGCTGCAGGCCAATTTAGCCACTTAGAAATGTATTTGGGCCAGTTAGGAATCTCATAAGTTTATAAAATATTGCGTGAAAATGCCCGGGCCGCCCCCCCCTCCAGCAGGCCTGTTAGTCTAGCTTTTGGGCATGTTGGCCACAAACTTATTGAGAACCTTGAGTCTGTATATATTTACAATCATAAATCAAGATAGTTAGTATTCTAATCTTGTACCCATACATAAATCTTACAACATTCTTTGTAGTGTTTGAACAGGCCTCTTAAAGGTATAAATATAGAAACAATATCTAAAAAGAACAGAAATGAATTTATTCTACATGTACATGATGTTTAAATAAATTACTACTGACAGTTTCCTGCCAACAGAAGACAATGAGGTTTATACTTCTTAAAGGTATAAATATAGAAACAATATCTAAAAAGAACAGAAATGAATTTATTCTACATGTACATGATGTTTAAATAAATTACTACTGACAGTTTCCTGCCAACAGAAGACAATGAGGTTTATACTTCATATACTAGATAACTTGCCTCAGGATATCAGTTGACAAGCAATGGAAGTCTGTCATGCAAGTTTATCATGACAATGAAATAATATAAATGTACAATCCTAAGGACAAATGATGAAGGTCAATAATGTTAACCCAACAAAGTCAGTTTTTTAACTTAAGAAAAATTAAAGTATAGGTAATTTCACAGACTTAACATAAGTAGAGTGCTTTTTTCCATGAATCAAACACATATGAAGTAATAAAATATACTTAAAAGTTACAACATGTGTTTAATGTTTTCATGACCAACTTACATTAAGCTTGAAGGTGTGTTTTATGTCCCTGATAATACTTTTGTTCTTCCCTCCCACCAAAACTAAAACTATGTTCTAAGAAAGGTAACCAAGTCTTTTTTCATAAATTCGTCTTTTCATGATTTCTCTGGCTTGTAAACAACACACAAATTTTGGAGGTACATTAAATTAATGCAAGTATTACATACATGTACCCCTCGCTAGTGGACTTATCTTTGCAGATTAACAATATGTGATGATAAAATGAATCACTTAGCATGTAATACAACAAACCCCATGCTTGTTTCTCTACACACAAAAGCCCATTGGAATTTACACAACACTGCACTAACCAATAAACTTAATCTTAGATAGAATGGAACAAGGCATAATACAATTTTCAATGCATAACAAAACATAACATACATTGAAAAAATCTTTATATACACAAGTGTTTGTCACCTTAAGAAAGAGACTGTGTCACTATGAAAGGCTAACACAAGCTATAGATTGACGTAATAGTTTGGACTGAATTAATCAATATTATTATATATATATATATTCTATACATGGGAACTTGTATTCAGCAGGTCATTATGTCACAGTATAATGTTTGTGAAAACAAGATAAGATATACTGAGAAGTGAAAATGAAGGAAATGGTAACTTCATTTGATCATTATTATTAAGAAAATTTCACCAGAAACATAGATCCCACAATTCATAATTGTATTGCCAAGGCACCTGCAGTGCCTATATTAAAAAATTGGGAAGGGGTCTTAGCTTTCATTACGGTAAATTCAAGCATGATTTTAGGTAAAATTTGGAGAAGGCTAGACAACTGAGTTAGAATATAGGCTTTTTTTTATTTAAGCATTGTATGTTAACTTAGGGAATCTCTTTCCCAAAGTGGGAAAAAAGAGCCTTTTGTGATTGAGAAGTAACCAGACCTCGACTCTGATATAGTAGGAAAAAATGCCCTGATTGGTAAAACATGGGAAATTCATTATAATAATGAGATTCACACTCACATTGATGTATCAACATCATTTAATGAAATATACAACATGAACAAAGACATCTCGCTTTAAAAATGGATCCATGCCTCTGATAAATCGATGATCATTTCTGTTTACAATAGCTTGACTTACAGTCTAACAAAGAATATCAAAGAGTATTCAACTTGTGTTTAATAAATTAAAGCAGTTATCATAGATCTCAATATATTGCCAATTTACTGCAAGCTCTGAAGTCACTCTGTAGCTGTTGAAATCAATAGTAATAATCCTACAAGCAGATATACTATAGAAATAGTTCAGCACCAATGCTAAGTTATGGACATAATGGTAACAGAAACAGTTCTCAAAGGGCAATTTAGTACTTAATGAAATACATGTATGAATTAACAAATGAAACCATACAAAAAAATGTTTTAGTTAAATATCTTTTTTTTTTCATCTAGATTGTTAACATTTTACTAGGGCTGGGTACTGTGAGTAAAAATTATACTGTGGTAAGCCACAGTATTTACAAGATACAACACTATACCTGGTTCTAGAAGTGTTTGTTAAAATCGTTTATTAATTGATGATAGTGAATTTTTAGTCTGAACAGAACCAATAATTGGTATGGAAGGAGACAAATGTCTATCATAAAATTTACAGATTGTTCCTTCCAATTTCTTTGGCTCTTTCTTCTTCTCCTTTTATCTTGTTGTCGCAATAGTATAAACTACTACTACTACTACACTATTTTATTTTTAGCTTTGCTTCATATTGATGTTGATAACACATTGTGGTAAATCTTTTCAATAAACATGCATAAGCTGTCAAAGCAGATAGAACCTAGCAGCACAGAATAAAGCCATTGATGAAAGGATATTACATAATATTACTTAAGCTTATCACCTTGAACATCAAGGCCCCAAACAACAACGCCACAGGGGCATTGGTTGACAGTATGCGTCCATTACACAAAGTACCTTTAGAATATAAATTACTATGTGACGTAACAGTCAAGTGCACACACAGTGGTCTACACAAATCATCCAGGTCAAGACAGGCTTTGTCTTGGTAGCACACCCCGAGGGTATGACTAAATAAGTCTGAGATTTGGCTCGAGTGACCTGATAAGGGCAACAAATTGAAAATAACAACAATACAGCAAGAAGGTTAAATTCTAAACTTGTAAAAATAAGACATTGTTAAGATATGGTATAAATCAATACATTAATATATATGCACATAGAATAAATACGTGTAGGACAGAAAACAGAAATTTCCACAACTGGTCACAAGGTCAGAGGTAAAATTTACCTGAACACCGTGTGCAAAAAAACTGTATGACCTACTTCGAAATATTTCGCATCGGATTCTTATCAAACCAATATACAAACAAAGGATATTTGTAGCTGTTTAAGTGCTCGACTATGCGTTAAATATATTTACAAAAACCCAATCAAATATTATAAGCAGCGTAGTTTACTGAAACCATGATCCGGTAACACTAACCAAATTTTGCATGCCGACAAGAAGAATGAGATCGCCTGGATACAGAAGGGAAATCCAAGTTTCTTTACAATATATCAATAGACAAAATCCTTACCTTGGTCTATAACTAAGAAAAGAGTCACAGCTCCGATTAAACAAGCTAAAAACCACTTCATGTTTGTCTCGTTGTCAGAATCCTTATCCGATGGAGGTCACAGTCAATTCGTAGAGGACAATCTGAGCGTCACGCATGCGCAATGCACTTTATTTGACATATTGACGTCATAACCAAGAGGCCTTCAATGGGAGAAAAAAATAGTTGCGAAATATCTATAACATTGCTCAATAGTTCTTTTTTATCAGCGGTCATTCATCAGATAAATATTTTATCAGATATCTATTCCTGACAGCAAAATTTCCTAATTCATGTGATAAAATAAGCGAAAAAATATTATTTGAATATTTGGTTATCAATAGACGCGCTGTCTAAATCTAATTAATTAGCTTAATTAATTGCGTGTGTTATTAGAATTATATAGCCTACAATCAGTGACGTATTATACGTCTCTGCTACAATCAATATATTATTTTAAATTGGCTCATGTAATGAGTATGGTGACTATGAATTGCCCACATGGAACTCTGATTATGAATATTCTTCATATAGGCCTTAATGATTTATTATTTCGGTTCAGATTAAGATTTTCTATTTAAATTCAATATGTAAGTATTTGCAGAGACATAGATATATATGTCTTTGGTATTTGGAATGTCCTTACTGCATTAATTATTTTGTATTAAATGAATTATCATTCGCTTTATGATAATACTTTTCGAAAGTACACTTAATTGTAATTAACCCCGTTTTCTAACGAACGAGTGAATAAACATAATTATTATAAAATGTCTATTTGAGAAACTTTGAAAGATAAAATTGTAAAACACTGAAAGTAAGTTGCAATTCAACATCCATGTGATAGAGATAAGTGATAGATATAAGCCGAAAACTGTCCATTATGTAAAATATTGGAGTGTTTGAGGCGCGTAGCGCCGAATACACTCCAATATTTTACATAATGGGCAGTTTGAGGTTTATATGTAACTTAAATCATTTCGATAGGATTACACAATTCACTGACCATGACAATTTATCATTTTTAAAGGCATCCGTCAATACACTTTACTCATTAAAAGTCACTAAAGAAGGCTATTGGCTTTATGATTCATTTTTCTTGCATTATGATGACCAGATAAATAGACAAGATAGCGTGTGAATTTGACTGCTTAAAAGCCGTTACGGCAGGTACCTTTAAATCAACTCTTTCAATCACACTGCACGGGAAGCAGGAGGAATGTACATTTTATTCAAACCTGTTCGCATCGACTCAAGCCGTGTCATTCCTATGTATTCGTTTGTTGGGAGTGGGTTTGTAAAACATCGTGGAACAATGTGGAAGATGTGAATAGGAAAAAAACTGTTTATGTAGGATATCCGTGTAACACTCGTTTGATTTGATTTGTAATATTTTAAGGTATGAATTGTATTGAAAATTTGTTCATAATGAGTATTATGAAATTTGATCAGTTGATTCTTCACATTTATTTTTGTTGTACACAAAAGGCGGAATATAATGCAACCGGTGCGGGGCTTACCCGCAATCTCCTGCTTGCAAGTCAGAAAGCTCTACCAACTGAGCTTATCGGGTTAACAATATTACTGCTACATTCATCCTACTATTTAATTCAAAATAATTTATCACGACAATCAGAGGTTTCTTGACTAACCCAATCTTTGCTTCATCCTCAGTGTAGTATTCCAAGGTTGGTCTCACATTCATGGCACCAAAGGTAATAGGAAGAGGAAATTAATGTACCCGATGCGGGGCTCGAATCCGCGAACTACTTCTTGCAATCAGATGCTCTGCAAACTGAGCTAATCGGGCAGTTTATAGTACAGCCTGCTTATTAATACGAGTACTATGATACAGTACTGCTGGATTTTCATTAAAATCTTAAAAAAGACCATGGACTTCTATACATATAAACAAGTCCTTGACAAGACTCGTAAGATATATTTATTTTCAGATCATTACAGCATTCGATAATTTTACGCATGTGTCGTTTTTAGTGTCCAAATTTGAGTTGCAGTCCAATATGTCGACTACACTCCAATATTACAAAAAATAACGGACTGCTGTCCATTGAGAGCGATCCATTCGTAAAATTATTGGACAGTGAGAACAAAAGGATGACGTCACAGGAATGATTTAACAGTTAATACCTTACAATGAATAAGTAACTGAAATTCAATATTTGAGACTCTCCGAGGAAATAATCTAGATTTCATTAAGTTTAACTTGGTGTAAAAATCAGACATAGATTATTATTATTATACTGATTATTTGTGCGGTGTGAAATAAAAACAACAACAAATGAACACACATATCTATAATAATTATAGAATGTAAAAACATATATAATATTGTTGTTTCTTTCAGAGCCATACTAAAAACTGACTAAAACAACAGAAAAATTATATCGGTACAAACAAATTCGTTTAAAATTACTACAATTAATTTATAAAGATCGCGCGCTGCAGGTTTTATATTCAAGGGAGGTAAGTAAAATACTATCGATAGATAACAGTAAATTAACACATACTTATCTTTCTTTAATTTTGGTTTAGATTTTTTTCCACGATTCACGGGAAAAGCGTGCTGCAATGTCATCGCCGGGTAATTAATTGTAAGATGTGCGGACGGCAAGCATTTATCGTCTACTCATTGAGATGAAAGTCAAAAGAATAAAATAGTTTTGATATTTTTTCAAGATCGGTAACGATTCAGTGTACATGTAATTAAAGCTCAATCTGTCTTCGTGCTTTATCATTGATTTTTCGTCAGATTTAGTCACGTCAAAAATGGCTTATAGATAGTGGTGGTTCTGTTCAAACGAATTGACTGATACAAATGTAAGTATAGGATATCGATCGAGTACAAGGTCTATCTGCGTAGGAAAGACTTGGTCACGGGATTCACGTGAACACCGAGAGTGCGTAGCGCTCGAAGTGTTTCGAGAATCCCGTGATCAGATCTTTTCTACACAGATAGGCCGATGTACGAGGTTGGTATCTGACTTACACAACGTTCGACAGTCGTTAGATGGCTTCACATTTACCGATATGTCCACTACTGAATAGCAATACAGACGATATATTAATTCTCTCTGGCGCTGGTCATGTGCATGCCATTGACATGGCAAAACCCGATACGATGATCAGGTATATTTTAAAGCTTGTCGTCTTACTTAAAACTGTTCAAATAGCAACTAGTTACACCACCCTATGACGATAGGTCATAAATGTTTGTTGAGAGTTTGCCTATTTATACTTGTTGCAACGTTACTACATGTCGGTTTGAAAGAAAAGGAAAAAGGTTTTAGACACAAATATGTTTTTAGATATTAAATACATAAAGTGATACCCCTGTCCGTCCTTCCATCCGTTCAAATTTTTATATCCGAGCGATAAATCAAGAAATATTTCATGGATCGATTGGTTTCATATTAGCCCACCCGGTTATCGAAGTGGTTAGAGTGTTAGTCTACTGATCAAGAAGTTCTGAGGTCGAACCCTGAGCGAGGCTCACACTGTCCATGACGTACCAGAGAGCACAATCGCAAGCGACGGTCGGACAAGGGGAAAAATCACTTCTATCAAGACCGAACAATAGCCAACATCAACAAGGACACGTTTTTCCACGTACCATATGGGTCTGGAATAGGCTTTACCGAGAATTATGAACTGCCAGACAATCGAGGGATTCAGTGTAGTAATTGTTTCGATCCGACCCTACCAGTAACTTTCCAGAGTACTGTATAAACAGCCAGCTGTTTTACCGGGCTCCGCAGTTTTTGACACACCCAGGGTACAGTACAATCAAATAGAAGTTCGAAGAAGAAGAAGAAGAAGAAGAAATCTATGATTGCAAAAATTGAATCAAAATTGTGTAATTAAGCATAGTAGATTGGGGCTTCATAAATATTTGTACATACAAGTCAATAATGTCATTCTAATGGAATATATTAACTAGGCTGTGCGTGGACCTTCACATGTCACGTGGCGGCTCAGAAGTCTGATTGAACATTAAGATGTAACATACGGTATGAATTACCCTCCACCTCTACAGTAGTTGTTTAATTTTACTTTACTGATTAGGTCAGTTAATTGTTACTGGCCCATTTAACACTAAGACAACTGTTGCGGACACTTTCATATAATAAGAAGTCATGGTAAGAGTGGAAACTACAAAAAAAACACAAAAAAAAACAGACTAAGCTATTAACGTGAACGTAAATTTCTTCATGCAATATTGTCAATATTTTTTTTAATAACTTGATGTTTTCTATTAAAACAGATGGGTAGGGCTGTCCTGAATTGTTCCAATGACTGACAGAGCGATGAAGACCGATCGACGGCAAATATCAGTTAACAATACACCACAAAACACCGTAAGTAAACTTTACTTATACTATTTCTTGATAGACATCGAAGTATATGACTATCCCTCTTAGATTAGTAATTTGCTTAGAATGACATTGTAACAATTAGCATATGTTAGGCCTACCTGATTGCAGATGTGTTTCAAGAAAAAAATACACATATTACAATTACATGTACGTCTGTATATCGATCAATATGGTTCTAGCTGTATGGTGTTTGTATGGTGTCTTATCTTTGAACAATTCTAAAACACAAAATATTTGCGAAATTTTAGTGCTTCTTTATTTTTTGTATTATAGTGTACATTGTAAATATATTCCATCTTTTTAAATCTGCAAATGTATTACATGTATTTTCAACCGTTTTCAGTGATTTTCCTAACACAGAACATATAGATCAATATAGTCATACAATTTTCAAAACTGAGATGAATGCGCGCCTGTTAATATGTATGAAAGTTATATGTTAATTAAGAAGTGTTTCAGTGGTTTTATTTATTTTGTGTGACGAGAATATTTTTTATTTGTACCATCCAGCACATTTCAGACCAAGGACTTATAGTATGTATATAAGTCCTTGTTCAGACTAATGTGCTAAAATTTGCAAGGGAGATAATGCGATAAAACTGTTTTTCGACCGAAATTGAGTTGTTTCCCTTTATGAACACTAAATTACACGGCTTTTGTCTATTTAAGGCCGTTTTTCAACAACTCTTCTGTTATATATATATATTTATTATACCTCACGTGACTTATTTACTCTATACTCTTATGTGACGTCAGAGGGTGACAATCCGTAATGTTACCCTCTGACATTACATTTCGGCCCGCTTGCCATAACGAAACTGCCCTCACGCGCTCACGCGATATTACCGGGTGTCAGGTTTTATTTAGTCTCTGTCGTATCCAATACTATCCTTGTCTAGACACTTTAGGCACTTAGTAGAATATAATTTTATTTTGACATCCGGTTTTGCAGTAGACATTTTGACAGCAAAAGTAACTATGGTGTCAGAAAGAAGCTTCGTTTCAATTTCTATTATAGTTTTCGTTATATTTGTTAACATGTTTGTTGCATTTAGTGTCTTTCTTAAATATTGTTTTGTTCGGTATAATAAAATAAATATCACATCCCACATAGGGTGATAGAACGTAATGTTCACCCTTGACAAAGTAATGTCAACCTCGGCTAACGCCTCGGTCGACATTACTTGTCTCGGGTGAACATTACGTTCTATCACCCTATGGGGGATGTGATATTTATATAATGGCGGCCGATTTACCTGTCGGTATTAACCAGTACTTACTTACCATTCCACTGAGAACCGACAACTTCTCCATAATATGTGAAGGAAAATCGACTGTTTTGGTCAAATTTTCATAGAAGGGCATGGCCTGCTGCGACCGGTAATTGGACCTGGATCGCCGGGTAACAAATCTAGCGCACTAACCACTGAATCACGCCTACGGCCTACATGTCCTTTATTTACACCATGAACAAATGCAATATTTTCATAAACTTAACCTTAAAATAACACCACCAACGTAAGATTATCAGTTTATAGACTCGACACAAAGTGTATAATATAAGTATGGACAATATATTAATGTATGATATCGAAGTTGATTGCAAGAATATGCGTAGACAACCCTTTTCCGTTTCTCGTGCGAATTGTTGGTATAATTGTATTCAAGTACATATCCTCGTGAGGCGTCTATTCATTCTATCACGTTTATATAGTGTACATGTATAATTATAATCATGTAAATCGTCTGAATAACATTTCTTGTCTGAAAATTGCTTTAAGTAAGCGTTTTTGTGAGTCCATGGTAAACATGTTAATGAAATATTATCATTTGTGAAGTTGGATCTATTTATCCATATAATTATGCTGTTTGTGATAATAGGTTTTTGTTCCAATCGTAATCTAATTCCTATCATTCCTTGCTTTTAGAATATTTTTTTGTGTGAATCAAGCGTTGCATGTACATCGATACTTTCGGCTGTAATGGTAATTAAAAGGGGCTATAAGTGACTCCAAGTTATCTCACAAAATATTGAAATAGCCGCCCTTCCTACGGACCATTTAGCAATTTGGATAGTTCGATTCTCGCGTCGTTTAGGAAACAAATGCGAATGTACTTCATAAGATGATCAAATAAAAAATGTAATTGCGGCATTTTTTTCCTGGTTCTTTATCGTACACTGTGTAAGTCATCGAAACACGCCTTATCTGTTTCTTCAACTCTTCAACGCCATGTAGACATCTACTGTGATTTTACTTGACCCGGTAGTAGGGATGAGTGAGTGAGTGAGTGAGTGAGTTGTAACGCATTCTGAATTATTACTATCCAATAAATCGACTTCCTTCTCAGCAACCCATTTTCCTTTCCCCTCGTCACCATCATCATCATCATCATCATCATGATTACTTACCTACCACTGTCACAACCACCTCTATAAGATTTTACAAGATTTACAAGATTCATTCCATATACATATATTGTACATGTGGGCATTATGCCCATGAGTACACAGTTTAATGAACCAGACGTAAATACAATAAACATGAACACCATGTCAAGGTTGGTACATGCATAAAACTGGAATGTAAATCACTTAATACAATGTACATTTTTTTGTATTATGTAAATGATGATCTCTGTATCTGATCTAGATCTCATTCAATTTATTACTAAATGTATGTCATTTATAAAAAAAACGTTGATGATTATTTAGACTAGTGCAAAGTCATAGAATCAATTTCAAGAGAGCCATATTACATTTCAGAACAATATTGGAGAATAAAGTGAAAGTGAAGCGCATACACACATATGCTATATACGTATAACCACTTGAACATTCCTACTTTCATCTTAAAGGGAAATTTGTGCACTTGACGAAACGTTTATGTATCATTGATACAGCTCTTCTCATTGGGTTTGCATTTGAATGGAATGTAAAACAATAGAATTACAAAATGTAGTTTCAAATTGAAAATAAAACGTGCGTCCAGTATTGTTCCATATCAATGGTTTACACAACGATAGGTGCCTTATTTTGGTATACTGAGTTTTACGGTGTTAATTGCAAAATGCTATTTGTAGTTGGCAATACATATCAGCAGGCAAATGTCAGTTTTGTTGGACTTGTGAGTAAGGAAAATAAGTCTAGTCAAACACGTGAGCAAAGATTATCCCTTGGAAAGACAAATATGGCCTTTATTAACAGATGGCCTTAATTCGGAAGTCATTGTGTTATAAATATACAATGATGGTAGTTAAAAATGGCGTTTACTCACAGACAGGGTAACCTTTATTTTAGAGGTGGCTGCTTACACATGTTTGACCGTAGTCATTTATTTAGGACGAATTATATATGAGCGTCGAGGTCCTACAAAACTACGCAACGTTGTTTAGGTGATTCTACGTATTGTTGTTTGAGAGATGCTATACAGTGTTGTTTGAGAGATACTACATAGTGTTGTTTGAGAGGTACTACATAGTGTTGTTTGAGAGATACTACACAGTGTTGTTTGAGAGATACTACATAGTGCTGTTTGAGAGATACCACATAGTATTGTTGAAGAGATACTACATAGTGTTGTTTGAGAGATACTACATAGTGTTGTTTGAGAGATACTACATAGTATTGTTTGAGAGGTACTACATAGTGTTGTTTGAGAGATACTACACAGTGTTGTTTGAGAGATACTACGTAGTATTGTTTGAGAGATACTACGTAGTATTGTTTGAGAGATACTATGTAGTATTGTTTGAGAGGTACTACATAGTATTGTTTGAGAGGTACTACATAGTGTTGTTTGAGAGATACTACACAGTTTAGTTTGAGAGATACTACGTAGTATTGTTTGAGAGATACTACGTAGTGTTGTTTGAGAGATACTACATAGTGTTGTTTGAGAGATACTACATAGTGTTGTTTGAGAGATACTACATAGTATTGTTTGAGAGATACTACATAGTGTTGTTTGAGAGATACTACATAGTGTTGTTTGAGAGATACTACGTAGTATTGTTTGAGAGATACTACATAGTATTGTTTGAGAGATACTACATAGTGTTGTTTGACAGATACTACATAGTGTTGTTTGAGAGATACTACATAGTATTGTTTGAGAGATACTACATAGTATTGTTTGAGAGATACTACATAGTGTTGTTTGAGAGATACTACATAGTGTTGTTTGAGAGATACTACATAGTATTGTTTGAGAGATACTACATAGTGTTGTTTGAGAGATACTACATAGTGTTGTTTGAGAGATACTACATAGTGTTGTTTGAGAGATACTACGTAGTATTATTTGAGAGATGCTACATAGTGTTGTTTGAGAGATACTACGTAGTATTGTTTGAGAGATACTACGTAGTATTGTTTGAGAGATACTACATAGTATTGTTTGAGAGATGCTACATAGTGTTGTTTGAGAGATGCTACATAGTGTTGTTTGAGAGATGCTACATAGTGTTGTTTGAGAGATGCTACATAGTGTTGTTTGAGAGATACTACGTAGTATTGTTTGAGAGATACTACTTAGTGTTGTTTGAGAGATGCTACATAGTGTTGTTTGAGAGATACTACGTAGTATTGTTTGAGAGATGCTACATAGTGTTGTTTGAGAGATGCTACATAGTGTTGTTTGAGAGATGCTACATAGTGTTGTTTGAGAGATGCTACATAGTGTTGTTTGAGAGATGCTACATAGTGTTGTTTGAGAGATACTACGTAGTATTGTTTGAGAGATTCTACGTAATATTGTTTGAGAGATACTATGTAGTATTGTTTGAGAGGTACTACGTAGTATTGTTTGAGAGATAGTACATAGTATTGTTTGAGAGATGCTACATAGTGTTGTTTGAGAGGTGCTACATAGTGTTGTTTGAGAGATGCTACATAGTGTTGTTTGAGAGATGCTACATAGTGTTGTTTGAGAGATGCTACATAGTGTTGTTTGAGAGATACTACGTAGTATTGTTTGAGAGATACTACGTAGTATTGTTTGAGAGATACTACGTAGTATTGTTTGAGAGATACTACACAGTGTTGTTTGAGAGATGCTACATAGTGTTGTTTGAGAGATACTACGTAGTATTGTTTGAGAGATGCTACATAGTGTTGTTTGAGAGATGCTACATAGTGTTGTTTGAGAGATACTACATAGTGTTGTTTGAGAGATACTACGTAGTATTGTTTGAGAGATGCTACATAGTGTTGTTTGAGAGATGCTACATAGTGTTGTTTGAGAGATACTACATAGTGTTGTTTGAGAGATACTACGTAGTATTGTTTGAGAGAGGCTACATAGTGTTGTTTGAGAGATGCTACATAGTGTTGTTTGAGAGATGCTACATAGTGTTGTTTGAGAGATACTACATAGTATTGTTTGAGAGATACTACATAGTGTTGTTTGAGAGATACTACATAGTGTCGTTTGAGAGATACTACGTAGTATTGTTTGAGAGATACTACATAGTATTGTTTGAGAGATACTACATAGTGTTGTTTGAGAGATACTACATAGTGTTGTTTGAGAGATACTACATAGTATTGTTTGAGAGATACTACATAGTATTGTTTGAGAGATACTACATAGTGTTGTTTGAGAGATACTACATAGTGTTGTTTGAGAGATACTACATAGTATTGTTTGAGAGATACTACATAGTGTTGTTTGAGAGATACTACATAGTGTTGTTTGAGAGATACTACATAGTGTTGTTTGAGAGATACTACGTAGTATTATTTGAGAGATGCTACATAGTGTTGTTTGAGAGATACTACGTAGTATTGTTTGAGAGATACTACGTAGTATTGTTTGAGAGATACTACATAGTATTGTTTGAGAGATGCTACATAGTGTTGTTTGAGAGATGCTACATAGTGTTGTTTGAGAGATGCTACATAGTGTTGTTTGAGAGATGCTACATAGTGTTGTTTGAGAGATACTACTTAGTGTTGTTTGAGAGATGCTACATAGTGTTGTTTGAGAGATACTACGTAGTATTGTTTGAGAGATGCTACATAGTGTTGTTTGAGAGATGCTACATAGTGTTGTTTGAGAGATGCTACATAGTGTTGTTTGAGAGATGCTACATAGTGTTGTTTGAGAGATGCTACATAGTGTTGTTTGAGAGATACTACGTAGTATTGTTTGAGAGATTCTACGTAATATTGTTTGAGAGATACTATGTAGTATTGTTTGAGAGGTACTACGTAGTATTGTTTGAGAGATAGTACATAGTATTGTTTGAGAGATGCTACATAGTGTTGTTTGAGAGGTGCTACATAGTGTTGTTTGAGAGATGCTACATAGTGTTGTTTGAGAGATACTACATAGTATTGTTTGAGAGATACTACATAGTGTTGTTTGAGAGATACTACATAGTGTTGTTTGAGAGATACTACGTAGTATTGTTTGAGAGATACTACGTAGTATTGTTTGAGAGATACTACATAGTATTGTTTGAGAGATGCTACATAGTGTTGTTTGAGAGATGCTACATAGTGTTGTTTGAGAGATGCTACATAGTGTTGTTTGAGAGATGCTACATAGTGTTGTTTGAGAGATACTACGTAGTATTGTTTGAGAGATACTACTTAGTGTTGTTTGAGAGATGCTACATAGTGTTGTTTGAGAGATACTACGTAGTATTGTTTGAGAGATGCTACATAGTGTTGTTTGAGAGATGCTACATAGTGTTGTTTGAGAGATGCTACATAGTGTTGTTTGAGAGATGCTACATAGTGTTGTTTGAGAGATGCTACATAGTGTTGTTTGAGAGATACTACGTAGTATTGTTTGAGAGATTCTACGTAATATTGTTTGAGAGATACTATGTAGTATTGTTTGAGAGGTACTACGTAGTATTGTTTGAGAGATAGTACATAGTATTGTTTGAGAGATGCTACATAGTGTTGTTTGAGAGGTGCTACATAGTGTTGTTTGAGAGATGCTACATAGTGTTGTTTGAGAGATGCTACATAGTGTTGTTTGAGAGATGCTACATAGTGTTGTTTGAGAGATACTACGTAGTATTGTTTGAGAGATACTACGTAGTATTGTTTGAGAGATACTACGTAGTATTGTTTGAGAGATACTACACAGTGTTGTTTGAGAGATGCTACATAGTGTTGTTTGAGAGATACTACGTAGTATTGTTTGAGAGATGCTACATAGTGTTGTTTGAGAGATGCTACATAGTGTTGTTTGAGAGATACTACATAGTGTTGTTTGAGAGATACTACGTAGTATTGTTTGAGAGATGCTACATAGTGTTGTTTGAGAGATGCTACATAGTGTTGTTTGAGAGGTGCTACATAGTGTTGTTTGAGAGATGCTACATAGTGTTGTTTGAGAGATGCTACATAGTGTTGTTTGAGAGATGCTACATAGTGTTGTTTGAGAGATACTACGTAGTATTGTTTGAGAGATACTACGTAGTATTGTTTGAGAGATACTACGTAGTATTGTTTGAGAGATACTACACAGTGTTGTTTGAGAGATGCTACATAGTGTTGTTTGAGAGATACTACGTAGTATTGTTTGAGAGATGCTACATAGTGTTGTTTGAGAGATGCTACATAGTGTTGTTTGAGAGATACTACATAGTGTTGTTTGAGAGATACTACGTAGTATTGTTTGAGAGATGCTACATAGTGTTGTTTGAGAGATGCTACATAGTGTTGTTTGAGAGATACTACATAGTGTTGTTTGAGAGATACTACGTAGTATTGTTTGAGAGAGGCTACATAGTGTTGTTTGAGAGATGCTACATAGTGTTGTTTGAGAGATGCTACATAGTGTTGTTTGAGAGATACTACATAGTGTTGTTTGAGAGATGCTACATAGTGTTGTTTGAGAGATACTACGTAGTATTGTTTGAGAGATACTACATAGTATTGTTTGAGAGATGCTACATAGTGTTGTTTGAGAGATGCTACATAGTGTTGTTTGAGAGATGCTACATAGTGTTGTTTGAGAGATGCTACGTAGTATTGTTTGAGAGATGCTACATAGTGTTGTTTGAGAGATACTACACAGTGTTGTTTGAGAGATACTACACAGTGTTGTTTGAGAGATGCTACATAGTGTTGTTTGAGAGATACTACGTAGTATTGTTTGAGAGATACTATGTAGTATTGTTTGAGAGATACTACACAGTGTTTTTTAGAAATACTAATTTTAAGTAGTATAGTTTGAGAGATACTACATAGTGTTTTTTTAGTGATACTACATAGTGTTGTTTGAGAGATACTACACAGTATTGTTTGAGAGATACTACATAGTGTTGTTTGAGAGATACGACATAGTGTTGTTTGAGAGAAAGTACATAGTGTTTTTTTAGAGATACTACGTATTATTGTTTGACAGATACTACATAGTGTTGTTTGAGAGATACTACGTATTGTTGTTTGAGAGATGCTACACAGTGTTGTTTGAGAGATACTACATAGTGTTGTTTGAGAGATACTACATAGTGTTGTTTGAGAGATACTACGTAGTATTGTTTGAGAGATACTACATAACTTGTTGTTTGAGAGATGCTACATAGTGTTGTTTGAGAGATGCTACATAGTGTTGTTTGAGAGATGCTACATAGTGTTGTTTGAGAGATGCTACATAGTGTTGTTTGAGAGATACTACGTAGTATTGTTTGAGAGATTCTACGTAATATTGTTTGAGAGATACTATGTAGTATTGTTTGAGAGGTACTACGTAGTATTGTTTGAGAGATAGTACATAGTATTGTTTGAGAGATGCTACATAGTGTTGTTTGAGAGGTGCTACATAGTGTTGTTTGAGAGATGCTACATAGTGTTGTTTGAGAGATGCTACATAGTGTTGTTTGAGAGATGCTACATAGTGTTGTTTGAGAGATACTACGTAGTATTGTTTGAGAGATACTACGTAGTATTGTTTGAGAGATACTACGTAGTATTGTTTGAGAGATACTACACAGTGTTGTTTGAGAGATGCTACATAGTGTTGTTTGAGAGATACTACGTAGTATTGTTTGAGAGATGCTACATAGTGTTGTTTGAGAGATGCTACATAGTGTTGTTTGAGAGATACTACATAGTGTTGTTTGAGAGATACTACGTAGTATTGTTTGAGAGATGCTACATAGTGTTGTTTGAGAGATGCTACATAGTGTTGTTTGAGAGATACTACATAGTGTTGTTTGAGAGATACTACGTAGTATTGTTTGAGAGAGGCTACATAGTGTTGTTTGAGAGATGCTACATAGTGTTGTTTGAGAGATGCTACATAGTGTTGTTTGAGAGATACTACATAGTATTGTTTGAGAGATACTACATAGTGTTGTTTGAGAGATACTACATAGTGTTGTTTGAGAGATACTACGTAGTATTGTTTGAGAGATACTACATAGTATTGTTTGAGAGATACTACATAGTGTTGTTTGAGAGATACTACATAGTGTTGTTTGAGAGATACTACATAGTATTGTTTGAGAGATACTACATAGTATTGTTTGAGAGATACTACATAGTGTTGTTTGAGAGATACTACATAGTGTTGTTTGAGAGATACTACATAGTATTGTTTGAGAGATACTACATAGTGTTGTTTGAGAGATACTACATAGTGTTGTTTGAGAGATACTACATAGTGTTGTTTGAGAGATACTACGTAGTATTATTTGAGAGATGCTACATAGTGTTGTTTGAGAGATACTACGTAGTATTGTTTGAGAGATACTACGTAGTATTGTTTGAGAGATACTACATAGTATTGTTTGAGAGATGCTACATAGTGTTGTTTGAGAGATGCTACATAGTGTTGTTTGAGAGATGCTACATAGTGTTGTTTGAGAGATGCTACATAGTGTTGTTTGAGAGATACTACTTAGTGTTGTTTGAGAGATGCTACATAGTGTTGTTTGAGAGATATTACGTAGTATTGTTTGAGAGATGCTACATAGTGTTGTTTGAGAGATGCTACATAGTGTTGTTTGAGAGATGCTACATAGTGTTGTTTGAGAGATGCTACATAGTGTTGTTTGAGAGATGCTACATAGTGTTGTTTGAGAGATACTACGTAGTATTGTTTGAGAGATTCTACGTAATATTGTTTGAGAGATACTATGTAGTATTGTTTGAGAGGTACTACGTAGTATTGTTTGAGAGATAGTACATAGTATTGTTTGAGAGATGCTACATAGTGTTGTTTGAGAGGTGCTACATAGTGTTGTTTGAGAGATGCTACATAGTGTTGTTTGAGAGATACTACATAGTATTGTTTGAGAGATACTACATAGTGTTGTTTGAGAGATACTACATAGTGTTGTTTGAGAGATACTACGTAGTATTGTTTGAGAGATACTACGTAGTATTGTTTGAGAGATACTACATAGTATTGTTTGAGAGATGCTACATAGTGTTGTTTGAGAGATGCTACATAGTGTTGTTTGAGAGATGCTACATAGTGTTGTTTGAGAGATGCTACATAGTGTTGTTTGAGAGATACTACGTAGTATTGTTTGAGAGATACTACTTAGTGTTGTTTGAGAGATGCTACATAGTGTTGTTTGAGAGATACTACGTAGTATTGTTTGAGAGATGCTACATAGTGTTGTTTGAGAGATGCTACATAGTGTTGTTTGAGAGATGCTACATAGTGTTGTTTGAGAGATGCTACATAGTGTTGTTTGAGAGATGCTACATAGTGTTGTTTGAGAGATACTACGTAGTATTGTTTGAGAGATTCTACGTAATATTGTTTGAGAGATACTATGTAGTATTGTTTGAGAGGTACTACGTAGTATTGTTTGAGAGATAGTACATAGTATTGTTTGAGAGATGCTACATAGTGTTGTTTGAGAGGTGCTACATAGTGTTGTTTGAGAGATGCTACATAGTGTTGTTTGAGAGATGCTACATAGTGTTGTTTGAGAGATGCTACATAGTGTTGTTTGAGAGATACTACGTAGTATTGTTTGAGAGATACTACGTAGTATTGTTTGAGAGATACTACGTAGTATTGTTTGAGAGATACTACACAGTGTTGTTTGAGAGATGCTACATAGTGTTGTTTGAGAGATACTACGTAGTATTGTTTGAGAGATGCTACATAGTGTTGTTTGAGAGATGCTACATAGTGTTGTTTGAGAGATACTACATAGTGTTGTTTGAGAGATACTACGTAGTATTGTTTGAGAGATGCTACATAGTGTTGTTTGAGAGATGCTACATAGTGTTGTTTGAGAGGTGCTACATAGTGTTGTTTGAGAGATGCTACATAGTGTTGTTTGAGAGATGCTACATAGTGTTGTTTGAGAGATGCTACATAGTGTTGTTTGAGAGATACTACGTAGTATTGTTTGAGAGATACTACGTAGTATTGTTTGAGAGATACTACGTAGTATTGTTTGAGAGATACTACACAGTGTTGTTTGAGAGATGCTACATAGTGTTGTTTGAGAGATACTACGTAGTATTGTTTGAGAGATGCTACATAGTGTTGTTTGAGAGATGCTACATAGTGTTGTTTGAGAGATACTACATAGTGTTGTTTGAGAGATACTACGTAGTATTGTTTGAGAGATGCTACATAGTGTTGTTTGAGAGATGCTACATAGTGTTGTTTGAGAGATACTACATAGTGTTGTTTGAGAGATACTACGTAGTATTGTTTGAGAGAGGCTACATAGTGTTGTTTGAGAGATGCTACATAGTGTTGTTTGAGAGATGCTACATAGTGTTGTTTGAGAGATACTACATAGTGTTGTTTGAGAGATGCTACATAGTGTTGTTTGAGAGATACTACGTAGTATTGTTTGAGAGATACTACATAGTATTGTTTGAGAGATGCTACATAGTGTTGTTTGAGAGATGCTACATAGTGTTGTTTGAGAGATGCTACATAGTGTTGTTTGAGAGATGCTACGTAGTATTGTTTGAGAGATGCTACATAGTGTTGTTTGAGAGATACTACACAGTGTTGTTTGAGAGATACTACACAGTGTTGTTTGAGAGATGCTACATAGTGTTGTTTGAGAGATACTACGTAGTATTGTTTGAGAGATACTATGTAGTATTGTTTGAGAGATACTACACAGTGTTTTTTAGAAATACTAATTTTAAGTAGTATAGTTTGAGAGATACTACATAGTGTTTTTTTAGTGATACTACATAGTGTTGTTTGAGAGATACTACACAGTATTGTTTGAGAGATACTACATAGTGTTGTTTGAGAGATACGACATAGTGTTGTTTGAGAGAAAGTACATAGTGTTTTTTTAGAGATACTACGTATTATTGTTTGACAGATACTACATAGTGTTGTTTGAGAGATACTACGTATTGTTGTTTGAGAGATGCTACACAGTGTTGTTTGAGAGATACTACATAGTGTTGTTTGAGAGATACTACATAGTGTTGTTTGAGAGATACTACGTAGTATTGTTTGAGAGATACTACATAACTTGTTGTTTGAGAGATACTACATAGTGTTGTTTGAGAGATACTACGTTGTGTTGTTTGAGAGATACTACATAGTGTTGTTTGAGAGATGCTACATAGTGTTGTTTGAGAGATACTACATAGTGTTGTTTGAGAGATGCTACATAGTGTTGTTTGAGAGATACTACATAATGTTGTTTGAGAGATACTACATAATGTAGTTTGAGAGATTCTACATAACGTTGTTTGGGAGATAATACATAGTGTTGTTTGGGGAGACTACATCGTACTTTTTATCAGTATCTAATGCCTAATTGATATCTTAGACCCATCGTAATTATGATGCAATCATAATAAGTCAAATACATGACAATGTTGCATGTATATGTTTGATACGAGTTAAAACAGGACAATTATACGTTACATAAGTAAATGTTACAGCTGCAATTTCAATGCGGAATGAAAAGTAAAGTTTTAATGCTTTCCCGGCTAGTGTACGCGCGTATCGAAATTGTTGCATCATTTATCCAAGCGTAAACTAGATTTAAAAGATTATTTAATTAAGGCTAGTATTACAATCACGCTTTCTAGGAAAAGTTTATGAATGATGATATTCACATTTGCATTTATCTAATCTATAAGGAAAAAGCAAATGACTCATTGAAAACTGATATCGTGTTCTACTATTAAATCGTTATAAAACCACATACAAAATGTAGTACTAAACAATATCTATCTCTGATAAGTCAAGTCCTAAAACTGTTTGTTTCATAATCGGATAGGTCGGTTCGGAATAGTTTTTGGTCCCTGAAAGAGTGTGGAAAGTTTAAGATGTGAAAAAGTGAATATGTTAATGTGAATAAATAGTCAAGGGGTCGCTGGGAAATTTATGGTAGGTCGTGTAACCAGAAACAAAAAGTGTTTAGCGTAATTTAAGAACGATCATGATAGCTTTGATAACTGAAAAACTAAAGATGAAAGAAAATGTGTATACATGTACTATTCTTTTTGTGGCTTATCTGTACAATAAAGCACGAGGTAACGAGCACTTGTAAACAGGCTACATAAGAACAGGCATACATAAACTGTTGTCTAAGGGTCTCTCATAAGAACAATTGTGTTTTTCTCATGCAAGCGTTCGGTGACAAAATAGGCCAAGCAATACCCCTGTGGATCGAAATAAACAGCACACATACACTATCTATAACTTCTCCATTTGACATTGGTACAGAGGATTTAGAACATGAAGTTAACTCAATGAATAATTATTTGAAGGTGACACGGCTGCGGGGATCGAAGTGTATATGATCAGACTACATTCGCCTCGAAAAAAAGAAGAAAAAGCAAAATAATTGAGTCACAGGTAGTTAGAAAATCGACACCACCGATCGGTCATGATTGACGGAGTGAAAAGTGATATATCTTTGTAGCAAAGGCTGATTTACACACAGCTGTGAGCAAAGAAAGAAAACCCGTCTATACAAGACAATATTCTGATAATAGTTTTCACAATAAACTAACGGTCGGAACCAGCATTGTTTACATTCTTGACAAATATTTATTCGTCAAGACAAGACACGTATAACATCCATACAATACACAAATAGACAAGTTGACTGAATTGAAAGCTGCTAGAGCTCTCTCCACTGTACCTTAAATAACGGTACAGCGCAACCACTTCAAAGCAACATATTTTGGGAGTAGCAAAATTATGCTGTTGTTGAGCGGTTGTTGCTCTAGAGAGGTTTAATTGATAGTTAAATCATGTCGTGGAAAAATCATGTTGTTGTTGAAGGGAGTATGTGTTTCTCAAGAGAATGTCGCTCTGTAGAGGTTGTAAAAGTTTCAAGGTTATGGCGGTTAAAATTGATTATACAAGTTATAATAAATATCAACCAAAATTGAGTATGTTTCTTGCATTGATTGCTATGATTATTAGCATAAGCTTAAGAAGAATATAGAGGTGAGTGAGATGTGGGAGGAGCGATATTAAGAGTTTAAGGTCGGTGTTACAAAACTTCAGTCAAACCGTTTTGACTTCTATATCTGTAAACAGCTTGAAATATATTTTCATTAGAGTCGCGATCGTCTGATAAATTTCGAGAAACAGTACACTCTACGCTAACAGATTTCATAAATGATGCTCTGGTTGTACGATATTTTCTGCAGTGCAAATTAAAGTGTACTGTTGTTTCTCGCTCTCAGCAAGTGCAGAAAGGTGATGGAATAATATATATACAACGTACTCGTAGAATCTGCATTCACCGCTTAACTGAAAAGAAATATGATGGCCCCAGGTTGACTGGCATAAAAAGAAAGAGTTTGTACGTTTCTAAGTGACGTTGGAAGACCCCAGAAGGCTCTAGTGGTAGAAGGAAGAAAGGCGCTATAGTATTGTGATGTTCGCGTGCTCTTTGTACTCTAAAGTCATCATTGTTGCCAAGACGGTATGTTATGTTGTGAACAGATGACGGACAAAGATCAGACAGACAGGGTGGAGTTAGATGTGTCTTTATATTGTAAAGAGTACGAGTTTATGTTTGTTACATCTGTGTCCCATCCAATCTCATTTAGATTCTTTTGTATATAGACTTGTTTCATAGCGCCTGTGACAATTCCAGCAACTTTATTTTGTACTTTTCAAGGGTGGTGTTTTGCTCACGTATGCGGTTGGCAGATAAACATCGCCATACTTTTAAATAGAGTGTATAAAAGAAATATTTTAATTTTACGTGAATACAGTTAAACAATAATCTTAAGAGCAGGTATGAATTACATGTGTTGCAAAACAATACGATCAAAACATCGCTTTAGTCTGTAATTTACAACTTATTTGTATACTAATATTCCCAAAATCATTAACTGTTGTTCAGTTTGCACCATGATAAACCAAAAATGAAGTACATGTACCATCTGTCAACTTCAACTCATCTTCAAACTCAATTACACGACAAGCATAATAGATAAGGCCAGAGATAAGGACGGATATGCGACCTACCTACCCAATGTTTAGGTCAAGTTTCCGTAAACAAGAATGTCTGTTTTGGCCTATATGATGATTGGAGAATTGTACAGTCGTTCATGAGTTTCCGACCACTTAATGTCATCAAAGGCCAAATACAATGACTCATTTGTAGCACACATTTGTCAATGGTTTGATCAAAGTACCCCCCCCCCCCCCCAAATGAGCTAACTGTACAAAAAGAGCACATTTCTTTCATCCATTAAGTACACGTTGGTATTTGATTACAGGTTTGTCTGTAAACGTCTAAATCAATAAAACAACACACGTTTGTACATTGTGACAATTTAATAATAAAATTAACGATTTCAGAACAATAAGAACAATGACAAAATGTGAGTTAAAGCGGTGTTACTAATACATATATTTGTATTATTGTACACGCATTTAGCAATCCGTAAACCGTCCAAAACAGAACATACAGTGCAACCTCTTCAAAGCAACACCCTTTGTGTTTGTAAAAATTAGGTTGTTGTTCAGAGGTTGTTGCTTTAGAAATACTGTATTTTCATTCATTTTCGTCGGACTCAATTTTCGTGGTTTTTACTAAAATGGCTTTTTCGTGGGGGCATAAATTCGTGGATTTTGATTTTTTAAAAGAAATGCAATATCTCCGCATTTAAATTCGTAAGGATTTGATTTCGTGGATGAGCCGACCCACGAAATTCACAAAATTAAATCCCCAACGAAAATTAATGATTCCACAGTATTAAATTGATGGTTAAGCCATGCTGTTGTTGAAGGGAGGTTGTTGGTCAAGGGAGGGCCGTTCTGGAGAGGTTGCACTGTACATTCTCTGAAAATATTACAGTACATTATCAGTCTTGCACATTAGTATCGTATTTCCGCTATGCAAGCTTACACAGACTGGAATACAATAGTTAATGTTCATTCCTGATTTTACTTTGATTTAAAAAAAGCAAGCTGTATTTTCAGTAAATGACAATGAAGTTAAAACAAGGAAAGATTGTATCTATCAAAGTTTATAAAAACTTGTCATTTGGTCTTAAAGTAGAAATACCGAGGAAATATTAATTAATAAACATTGTTTAACTGAAAATAAAAATAGTCATGAATGCGTTCCAATGATTTATCAATTTAGGGTCATTTTATATGTTCATCCTGTAGATACTCTGTTTTTCATGAATATGAAACAATAGTTAGATCCAAACTTATTTTCCTGTTTTCCCCGTCTGATATATCATATTACAGTACATTTGTAAAATAATTGTTAATACTGTCAAATAAAGAAGTTTTCAGATTTCGAAAAATCGAGTATGAATGGTTCAATAGTTCACTTACATGATACATCAACATCATACTATGTTAGATGAAGTTATTAACGTGCCACTAAAGATTGGCGAAAATTGTCATATTTTGGAACTGGACTATAGTTTAAACTGGTTCCCGTTGACTTGTCTGTCCTGCACCAAGGAATGGGAACCAGTTTAACGATAATCTAGCTTTGCATAGCCGTCACTCGCTCGGTGCGCATGCATTTTTATGCAGTTCAAAGTACGAGTACTACGCTGTCTACGTCCGCCATAGTTCCCGTTCCTGTTGCAGTACAAGTCTATGTAAGTTCAGTTTCCACGAGTACTTTCAGTACTTTGATGTACATATGTGAACATGAACGGCAACGAGATTAAATAGTTAATATTGTTGATGATTAAATTGTTTGATATTAACTGGAAAAAATATCGAGGAAAGTGTAAACCATTCAGCATCATTCTGTTAGATGGCGAGCGCCATCTCGTTCAGTTAAATACATGTATAACATACTGACACATTAACAGAGTTGATATCACAGAAAGCTTTATATCCATTGAAGCTTATAACACACATAATAACATATTTGACGGAAACTGACAAACGTTTGACAGTCTGCAGGGAACGCGGGAAATTCATATTTCTGTTCACTGTAGTATACATAGATTTCATTGACTTTCTATGTATGACTATTCCATCAACCGGATATAAAGTATGAATTTATAGAATGCGAAACAAAGTATCACAAACACTTGGGATAACAAGATATGTTTTTAAAACACAATGCCCCCTCCGGTTGAACCTTGAAATGCACAGGTCCTTTAGAGGTTGTCATGATGAACAATTAACATACCAAGTTTGATGACTGTATATATAGATGGAAGTGTTTTGATGCAGGGGCATAAAAACATTTCCACTTCCATAGAGTTAATTTCTCCGAATTCTACTCATTGTTTGTCATTAACATAGGTAACAGATGCTACAATTTGGCATTCTGTGGGAAGACAGTAAGGCTATGAAAGTGTTTGTTTCCAGTTATATATGGTCATTAAACATAGGGTTTGTAGGTTGAGAATCTGTTTTATTTTATTTCTATTCTTGAAAGCTTGCGGAAAGGTGTGGGTGTACCGTTCCTTGAGTCAAATAAAGAGCCTAGTGACTAGTGTCACGGCGAACACTTAGTTAGGACAAGTCGTACGTGTAACAGAAACAATACATTTGTCATGCCTAACCAACTGAATGTGTATCTTTATGAATTTTGGGTCACTGTTAAGCAGTTCGCTAAGAAACAAATGTTCCAGGAATATTTCCAAGATCTCTTGAATCAACCACAGATGCTGTAGACGAAGCCGAGGTAGTTACCATAGGGTGATATGTACATGTTGCTAGGTGACGGTCTAAATGCCTCTGAAGGGTGCGTCTGAATTCTTTAGTTGTTTTTATCTCACTTTCCAGCGCTTCATTGTCTTTTTGCAACTTTTTTACTTCCTTCAAGAAAAAATATGAAATATAAACATGTTTTCATCTGATTCAATTAAATACAATTTCTGCGAATATGATATAGTGAGCGTTTTGGGAACCCAATGTACGACATCTAAAAATAGATAACTTCTTAGTAGTCTACTTTTGGTTTCGGTTGTATTTATAGCCAATTAAACACACTTATAAAAACATTGCAGACGACATAATCAGCTCGCGAAAATAACATGTACAATACATTTACAAACGTGTTGTATAATAGATATCGAACACTTGAGTACTATATTTGTCTCCAGCGTAAACGTTCTTTGTATTTTATATTTTTTTTATTTTCAAAATTGCTTAGACGAACACTATTATTTAGTGTAAATTCATTGTTTATAAATCCATGTGTTTAATATAAAACAAGCCATTTAAATCCTACTTAGACAATAAAAGTAATAATAATAATAATACAATGTTTCCACAAACAACACAAAAAAGATACAGTCGGTAGGTCGGCAAAACTCATTTTTTTCTGAAGTGTCTTTTTAGCTCGGATGTAAATTTCGTAATAAAAGTGAAGCCAAAAACTGACCCAAGGTGAAAACCAGTAACTTTTTATCATACGCCTATATTAACCATTTAGACTTTAACTGGGATGTTATGTTAGCATTGCACGGTTTTGAGATAAATTTAACTTCTTTGTTAGTTTTTAGGAATGTGATATTGGTTGTTAGTAAAAAGATAATTAGCCGAATTAAACGTGGCACTGGGGACGGCTTACGTAAGACTGGTCCCACAAACAAGATGCGAAAATACAGACTAACTCGGCGTGTAGATCAAAGGTGTGGGGGAACCAATTTAATTAATTAAAACAGGAAATGTCTTTTAAAATACAGTTATCAAGAAGAAGAATTTTTATGAAATTTTGAAATTGCCATAATAGTACCGCGTGAACACCACTTATCAGCTAGCAGTCCAATTAGGCTAGGCATTAAAATTAATATTGGGTCAGCTAAATAAATTACGCATTCAGTCATATCTACTGTATATTAATTAAAATAAATGTAAAATGTTTGTCAAGAACGGTTTATAACTTATTTCCACCGCATAAGAATATATTTTCGTATATTTTTACTTTACAATTTTTACAACCACAAGATGTACACATTAAACAATTGCAGACTCGCTGTAAGTTGGCGCGGTCTTAATTTGTTATTAAGCTCATCATATAGGCGTATAGTCATTCTACAATTTCACACAAATATATATAAAGAGAGAAACATTTTATTTCAAAAAGGCTAAAAAGCCCACAAGGATACAAATATGCATAATATACGATAAAATGAATTGCACTCGCACAAATCGAACGACTTATGTGATGCACAAAGTCAGGCTTGTTTGGATCCTTTGTAAAGATATATATTGACAACATACATGTATAAGTTAACGAACCGATCTTATCAGCTCGAAAAATTGTTTGGTCGCGAAAATATACATCGTAAATATATTTAGACAAGAGCTTGTTTTCAAACATTGCACGTTCATAAAACGACTCAATAGTACGTCTGACGGAACACATAGTTTTCTCAGTTCTTTGAATCCCGATGCTTTATTACATGCGAGAACATGTCTGCGCATGCGCGCCAGATATAAAGAAAACCTCAACAATAGGACCGCCTGTAGGACACAACTAAAACTGGTCTCAATGTAAAGGTAATATCATGGTCAAGTGAACATACAGAATAACTCAGTATTGCAGACGGTTCAAAGAGTAGGCGCTATATTGAAGTACAGTCACACCTTATTTGTAGCCTTCTCTGGATAAAGGCCATATCAATAAAGGCCACATTTTGTCTTTACAAATGGCGGCCTTTGTTCACAAGTTTGACTGTCGGCTCAATAATGAGAAAGTCTTAATAAAATGTTAAGTACTGTACATTAAGAATGAACGCCTTATTTACACCATGCTCTAAAATTCGTACATGACTAGAAGGTTCAATAAATCACAAATAAATGTAGTTCAAATCAAAACTGTCAATGAAAAAAGTTTCAAAGTTTATTAAAAACTCCCGTTAGGAACAGGCAAAAGGTGTAACAATACAACATGTTTACTAATTATCTGCCATATATAAATGAAAAAGCCCACTGGTATTAATTTAATTAACATGGATTAGCAAGACAAAGAAGTTATTAGGTGCATAAACTATATAAGTCACCAAAGAAATGAACGATATTAAACGATGTATATTTCAAATCGCATTAATATTATCTGCAAGTTACCCGACGTATCATCAACAATACATGTACATTATCAATATGTTATTGTTATCAGACCGTATATCATATATATTTTGTCTGTGTTATGTTGTCAGTGAATTATCTAAAATATGATAAAATATTCGCAATACATGTACATGTATTATCAATAGTTTTATGTTATATTATGGTATCTTATAATAATATATATATATATAATATTTCCCGTTATATCGTTCATGGCATGGTTTGTATACTGGAATGTTAAAAAGAATTCAAAATACCATTAAAAGCTCCTCTTCGTATTGCTTGCGTTTCAAGCGGCTCTTATTTGCTGAGTCTCTATTTCTCTGTTTGCGCCTTTCCACTTTCCTTTGTTCATTGGGGGACAACTAAAATGAAATAAATACGGGACATAATTGACTACATGCAGCTGCCCGAGTCTACTGACCCATCACTCCTTTTGATAAATTCATAGTAAAGCAATTATTTTTATATACCACATCGGAATAAATAGATAAATTAAAAAAAAAGTTAAATAAATAAATAAACGAACGAACGAACGAACGAACGAACGAACGAACGAACGAACGAACGAACGAACGAACGAACGAACGAACGAACGAACGAACGAACGAACGAACGAACGAACGAACGAACGAACGAACGAACGAACGAACGAACGAACGAACGAACGAAATAAATAAACGAACGAATGACCGATCGAATGAACAAATAAATAAATAAACAGATGATACATAAACAAATGATGAATCAATAAACAAATAAATAAATATAAATAAATAATGAAAAGTAACATAAAATAAATAACTTATGAATAATTTTTTTATCAAATATATTATATAGAATTATAGAAAATAGATAAATAATAAAATAAATTGAAACAAAATCAGTCGTTTTATTCAATTCTTAGTAACTGGCATTTACATCAAATATTATAATTAATTAAAATTTATAAATAAATAATAAAGTAAAGTAATTCGTTTAAAAGGAAAAAAAACTGCCGTATTTGATAAATTTCATAGTGAAGAAATTATTTCTAAATATCACATTTAAATATATGAAAACATAAATGAATTGTACTTAAATCAATGTCATGTTTCCTATTAGTAAACAATAATACATAAATAAGAAGTGACAAATAAATTATTTCGGAATGAACGAACATATATACGAGCGAGCGAGCGAGCAAGTTCAAATGCCGAAAATGAATAGAACAAGGTACAATTGTAGTTAATGATGTGGTGGACGCAATATTAAGAATGTTACTAAATAAAGTTTGATTTTAATTAAAACGAATAATGTAGAATGGTATTTTTGTTTTAATAAATCTTTTTAATCCAGAACATTTTGTAATGTTACAAAAAAAAAAACAGTAACAAAGAAAACAACAACAACAACAAAAAACCGTTCCAAAAATGTCGTGTCGAGAAATCTTGACTAAGAATTTCAACAAATTTGTTATAACTCGAATTCAGGAAAGATGAGGTCAATATTTTCTGTTAAATAATATTTGCCATTTGACATTTATTGCTAATCCATTATGCGAAATATATTTTTATTTAATGAATCGAAATCTAATAATGAATGTATAGATAAAAAGTAAGACGAAAACATGCGAAACTATGGCGCAAAAAGGTTTAAAAGTTTAAAAACAGATTGCTAATCATATGGTCAATATGATTTTGATTTCAAATTGGTATATAATTGTGTTTACCTTTTACCTTGTCGCTGATATTATTTATGAGCAATGAACTAGTGATTTTTGTTAATACGATTTTTACTCGCATATTGATACTCAAAAGACTTGGTCGAACTTGCGTGTGAGCCATTTTTTAGCTGTAATTTCGATTTTTTGCAGTAAACAAACTATACGTGCGTAAGTGATTTGCATCTTTGGTACCTATTACTAGTGCAACTTTTCTGAATGGAACTACACTATTCTAAGGCAAGGAATTTGGATGTATGGCCAGACGACTGACTCTTTAATTCACAGGCGGATTACAATTGATTTGTTGTTAGAAGTATGCAGAATATGAATGGCATGAGTTACATAATTTTAAATAAATATTAAGAGCCAATGTAGTGTCGTCTGATTTTGTTACCAAGCATTTAAAATTCACCTAACAGGCCTATATGTACTCATGCTTGTTTTTTAATACGGGCTTTTGAAGTAGTATTGTTTGTCACGTCAGTGCACTTACGTTTTTATGGTAAGAACATATTTCTTTAATTTTGTATGACTACGTAATTTTATTTATTATTATCCTGAAGAAGCCAATGCGGCAAAACATCGATGGATGAAATTAATCGTTTTTCATGTTTTTCGTGTTTGGTGATTTTTTTTTTACTTTATTGATTACGTATTTTTAAATAATGATAACACGATACATTATTATATTGTTGATGATATGTAACGATGTTTTTTATACAACCAGTCTATTGTTTGTACTCAAATTATCCATATTTACCGTCATAATATTAGTACATGATTTAATTTTGATTGAAAAAGTAATGAATTATATTTTTTATATCACTTGTCAAAAATAACCTGCCATCCAATGCGCTTAAAGGCCCATTATTTTTTTGAATTTAGTGATACAGAACAATAGATAAAAAATGATAGTAAAATAAACGAAATAAATATATAATTTGCTCTTAAACAATACTGACAAATTGACTTTCTTTAGCCACAAATCGTAAAAAATGTTGTGCTTTTTCTTATTTTTTTGCAATATCATTAAAACAATACTGTGCTACATTTCTATTGTGTACTTCGTGATTAAAAAAGAACATTTTGGAGTGTTTTTATTGCAAGTAAAAGTCAGTTTCACTTTCTAGGTTAATTAAATAAAACTTACAGAAAAAAGCTAATTGGGCTTTAATTATTAAGCAAGTATTGTCCGTAAAATCAGAATGAATGTGTACGTGCTAACTCCTATTCAATATAATGATACCTGTGTCTTGATTGTCTAAATCAATTATAAATACATTTTAATATTTCGTTTTCATTTACCTGTGTAGCGGAGAAAAATCCAGTCAAAATACTTCTTTGAACATGTACATTGTATTTAGAATACTAGCCGCTTAAGAAAGTAGGACCAGGTTACACTATATAAGAATGGTGTGTAGTATGATGTTTATTTACAGGACACTCTCTTTTTAGAAACAAAGTTACTGACCGGGGGAAAGCAACACCATTTGGAAACTAATAAAGAATGACATGAGCCACTTAGAGACATTATTTATTTCCCGTCCGACGTACCAGAAACAGAGACTAATTGTGAAAAAGGGCGTTCATGCATCGTAAAATGAAGTTTTGAAGTAAGTCATTACACAATAATGAAATTAGTTTTGATACATTTTTATTCGTTACACTTTATTCACATCTACATTTTTTACTGGGTTTTAAGGTCGTGCTAACGTGTCATTTAGCGACTTTTCCAGCTGTAACAGTAAAGATAGAACCTGAATAGAAACAAAACCACAGACCTCCCCCCTCCCCGTATTCCTCCCCGACCCTCTCCCCGTATTCCTCCCCCGTATTCCTCCCCGTATTCCTCCCCGACCCGCTCCCCGTATTCCTCCCCGACCCCCTCCCCGTAAACTCACACATGTGACTTTTTTCTGGCTCGGCTATTCGAATTCAAAGCGACGAGAGGTAGTGATTGCTAGCCAGAGATCCTAACTAGTAGACCACGGAGGCCATCATAATACATAGTGATATATACAGGTGTCATCCATGATAAGAAAATATTCATGTACAGAATAACATACGATGCTTTTATATCTACATCTTTATACACGTCTGTTAACTTTTTATTACGAAGAAAAAACAACAACACATTCATGTAAACATAGAATGCTAGCAACATATTCTGTAAAAATACGAACTACTCTGATTATCTTATCATCTATCTTGGCGAGGCTGACGTGTTTAGGTTTTATTTTTTCAATGTAAACAATTATTTCAGAACGCGGTGTTTCAAACACTTTAATAATTATATATACATAGTATTTTTTCTCAACTTGTGTAATAAGATTGTATATATATACGTAAATGGCAAAAAACTTGTAGTAGAAGGATTAGATATACGCTTATATTGAGTGAAACGAATAACTTTCGAGTTGTATTTACTTACTGGATATGTTTTTGGTGGATCGAATGTAACTGTAAGTTCACCAACACCCTGTGATAAACGCTTAGTCTGAATTTTAGCACGAAGTTCCTGCTTAAGGCTATTTGTTTCTGTTTTCTCTGATGTTGAACCACTGTCTGTGGTAGTGTCACCTTCGTCGTCAAGGCTACTGTTGACGTTGTACGGTCCCGTGAATGTGTCGTCTCTTTGTAAGGAACTGAGCGCCTCTGCGAGATTGATATCATATAATGCATTAGGAACTTCACCGATGACTTCAAACGAAGCATCATCGTCATCATCGTCACCACCGCAACACATTACAATATTGTTGTAGTTATTGCTAGTAGCTGCAACAATAGCAGCATTTCCTAAGTCCTGCAAAAATGACTGACTCGCTACAGCCATACTTTATGCGGCTTACAAAGTACGTTGAAAGTAATCCATTGCGCATGTCATTATTTCACGATAATGCATCCAGAGCAGGCGCTGTGAAAGCCCGCCAATTTCGGAACTTATATATAAGCAACTAGACTAATAGCTCAAATACCATGAAAGAATATATTGTGCTAAGTTAGAAAAGTGATTCACAATCCTCTGTGTTATTTTCCAATATCCACTCGTTTTATAAGTAACTAATATTGTAACTAAGCAGCCATATGTTTTATATAAAAAACAATCAAGTTATTTGCAGTCACGTTGCACTCATTTATATATGCTAAATCCATCATAAGTCAAGTATAAAATCCTCTTTTCGTGTGTAAGTTTAGCCCGACACTGTAAAAATGCTAAATATAGCGTACAAGTATTGCGTTAAAAATAGCACAGGCGTGGGAAAAACCAACTTTTAGTTTCGGTCGTTTTTCTTTGTAATCGCGCTCGTGCGCAGTTTACGACAGTGAAGTATCATGCGAATATTGATAACAGCACAACTGATTTCATGCTAGGCGATACATTCTCTTCATTTAAGATGGTCAAACTCTCTGATAAATCAGGGGGTAGTTCGGACGATCGTGGGTTCGTATCTGGGCTCATCATTCCGTTATTTCAGGGTCTTTAATTTTTTCAGAGTCCTCTCTCCCCTCTCTCCGAGGCGTACCTAGAATGACCGTAACTTTCGGATCGGCCGTTATACAACAGGTAAATCAACATAATGCGATATATGAAAAAGACAAAATGTTAGTTATATACACCGAAGCCCTGCTAGGGTTTAATACGATAGGGTGCAGTGGCGGAGCGTGTCTAAGTTTATACCTCTGATGTATTGATCGGATGTAGAGAATGTTATTTGTTAAATGACGAAACTCGATACCGATTTTCAAGGTCGTCTTATATTGCTTGTGTTAGAATGTAATCAATTCGTGCACCGCTTCAAGGACTTTAAATATTGTGTACACAAGATCTTGCATGACTATATACATTGTATAGTTCAATTCTAAGGTCAGCAATGTTATTGTAAACATGGAAGATCCCATTCATAAATGTTTAGGTAAGACGTTGCTGTTTTTAATACTAACAGGAATACTATCGTCATATCATACAGAGCAATCTATGACACATAATATCACTGTCCTCTGTGGCGCAGTTGGTAAAGCATTAGGTTTGTGAATCAAGGTTTGAAGACTGCGTCTGATGTTGGATATCAATTTTCATTTTTAACTTTTTTTATTTTTTAATATTAGTTAGCATTATACATATCGATGAGAAAATAATGTTTTTATCTAAATCTTTCCGTTAAATTAACAAAAAAATAATAACCTCACATGCGTAATTAATTTATGTATTATTTTAATTGTGGAGTAAATATGTATTAATTAAGTAGAAGCCGGTTTAGGTGTTTAATCTGTACAGTATTTGAAATAACTATTGTATTCGCGATTTCGTGCAATAAAATGTAAAAGAAAACAATATTTGAGAAATACATCCGAGAACAAAATTAATGCATTTCTTCATTCCTTTTCTCTTTTGAAATTATTATACAAAAAGGTGCCACATACATGTAACAAGAACAAACCTATTTTAATGAATAAAATTTAAAAATAAAGGCATATATATAATAATTTAAAAAGAAAGTGTCATTGACTGATTTCGAACCACCCACATCTGTTTCATTGTGTAAAAATATTATGTATGTACATGCGACCTTATCCAATACACCATGACTCTGGTTTATGTGAACGACAATTCACTACGGGTTTAAAATGACTTTTGCAATCAATTTACCGCGATTACCTTTACAATGGTATCGTCCAATATTTAACATTGACTATAAGAAAATTGAACTATACATGTACTGATGTTATTATACATGTACTAAATTGTAGCTCTACATTGGTCATAAATGACGCGGGGTCTCTGTTTACATTAGTTAATTCCATTGTTAGATCTATCTATTTACGCATTTTGTTTTAATTATAACGTGGAATTAAATTCGATGACGTATTTCGAATGACCTAGACTTATGAACTGTCTCATGGTTAACTTTTAAAGATATAAATGGAATGGGTGCATTTAGTTCGGTTCTGACACAGCTGTATTACAAATGTATTTGTCTCACTACTACGTAGTAATCTTGCTTAGATAAAATCAGACAATTGCATGTATGTGTTGGTAAATTTATGTGTGTCTGACCTTTTTGGGTGAACTGTATATTTGTCTCTAATCGCGATTGATTGTCCTACAACTCATCGGAGTGGAATGCATGTTTTTTTTTTCTATGATGAAATTAAATATATATAGGATCTAAATCACCCTTTTCGAAATCACCTTATAGGAATGAAGATTTTGGCAATAAAATTGTTTTGTTAACTGAGTGTTTTCCATGTTTAATTCTCTGGCAATTTAGTGGGATCTACGATTATTGCATTTAAGCACGCATTGATGTTACGAAAAAAGGTTCTCGGCCTGCATAACCTAAGTAAATGCTCTCTGGTACCCTAACCATGAGTACAATTCATCACTTTGTCGGGTGGGTGAATTCTTCATGTGCTTATCAGTTACCATTCGTCGATTGATCTTGATGTTGATATATGTTTACTTTTTTTAATTCTGACACAACATCATTGCCAAACTAATACTACAAGAAAATAACCCGTTCACTGTAGAAAAACGTGTTAACCGTGATTTCAACAAAAAAAGTCTCCTAGTTAGGGTAAACTGGTTCCCTATTATTGTGTCTGTACAAAGCCTTTGGTGCTTTGCAACATGGAATGAGAACCAGTTTAGTGGTTAGATTGGGGATGTCTGGTGCTAAATAAGTTAAAATAACTGATCTCCGTTCGGTCGCTTAGTATGGATCAACCTTTTGTTGTCAAACTTCAATATAAGTTTGACAAAATATTGTTTTTTCCTCCATAGTTCGAAATATTAATGGATCCCTGTGGAAGGATCAGAATACTGTCCTGGAAGCCTACCGACCACCCTAAATAACTTAAATATCTTTGCAATAAACGCCGTTAAACCCAGGTGAAATATTAGTCTGAAGTAATAAGTTTAAAGTCCAATAAGCTTATAAATGTACTGGTCTTAATAGTTTCTGTTTGTTCTGTAACAGAGGAAGCCGGTGTGTTTTCCTCCCGTGCATACTTTATAGCAAGAAAAAATATTATCGAAACTACAATCGTAATTTTTTCAATATCATTGAAATGAATACTATTTATAGAACACCTGAGTTTTTCCGCAGTCATGCTATGCACACGTAGTAGAGTGACGTCACGCGCTCTACATATTAAAGCAAAAAATACAGTGAAATTAGGGTTTTTAGAAGAAAAAAAGCTTGTTTCGTCGGTAATAATTATCTTGGGATAATATCAGTAATTGTTTGATTTTTGCATATATGTTTTATAGCAAAAGTTAAGCTTATGGGGCATAAAGGTATATCAGTATACGTAAGTGTTAGTTACCGACTAAAATAATTATATAAACGCCAAAGACAATATCGGATTTGAAATTTCTTTACGTTGGTATTGTAAAGAGATTTTCGTTTATTTGTCAGCTTTCAAGGCCAAATTTACAAGTAGCTGTAATAAGTAGTAATAAAATGTAAATCTACTGTTCAAGTTTAAAAATGCAAAACATATTTTTGATAAAAAAACCCTGATAAAACTAATAGACCACCAATAATCACGTGCAGGTCATTTATGGATAAATTTGTTGTATGTCATGTAAGTTCTGTGTGTTGTACACCAATGTGGAGGACTCTTATCGTTTTTGTGTCAGTTGTTTGTTTATTAATATGAATAATAGATACACGTAATTGTTTGCAATGTTTATACATGCGAAGTTTCAGTTTCACATATTTTATAGCTATAGATAGTTACCTAACATAATAGCCACTGAAGGAAGCATTTATAATAGCAAGATATAAACTTGTTATTCCTTGCAGTAAAGTGAGCATTTAAATTTTTGCTGATATATAACTTGTTATTATATCCAGCTGGGCTTATTGTCTTCTGTTACATGTTTTTGTTTTGTTTTATGAAAATACACATGACCTGGTTTCATAATCAACTTATTGAAGACGTATTCATCACATTGGACATTGGTGTATCTCAGTTAAGCCTCTATCTAAAAGTGGTCATTAAGTCGTGTTTATTGTTAAAAAATATGTTTTGCACTGCCGCGCTTTATCGTTTATTTTTCTTTTTTTCGTGGAGGGGGCTATACACATGGGATAAATTGTATGATTTATACTGAATTAATCAGTCAATTAAGTAAATGAAAAGTTTTCGCTTTGAATCTCTATTATGGATCTTGTTGAATATACGGGAGATAATTCATAATTATATTACAATCACTGTAAGATTTCAGCGGTTGTCCCCCGTGTAGTTGTATTTCGTGACGAAGGCAATTCAAAAACGAAATGTTACCTGTAAAAATTTATTGCACTTTCCATTAGTCACAGACTCGAACTCTTTGATGAATTAATTTCTTCGATTCCAAATTACTGCGCAGAAATTTCGGGGTTTATAGACGCAAAATTAATTGAAAAAGATTATCTTAAATTCTGTAAACGACTCCTTAGATGTAGGCATAGAACTCATCACAAGTACACCTGAATCTACAATTTGTGTATGATATGGTATTAAATGAATTTAATTTACATCCAGATAAAATTAATTGGATAAACAAATGTTAGAATAATTGGGTTTTAACAAATATATGTTTACAGGGTGAAGGAAATTTCTCCCATTTTTTAAAGAATTTTTCAATTACGCATTAAAGACAACTTTATTCAGACATGGACTTACGAACTTATATTCCTCAAGGGCATACGAATTATAAACTTTTTTCAAATTTTGAGTTTAAGGCTTACTTAGAAGCAGTGTTAAATAAGACAATATCGATTATCTGTATGTAGATTAGAACTTAATGTCATATATTAGAACTCGAATTATGTAGATGGAAAAAACAGTGAAAAACCACGATTAGAAATAAAATGTCAGACGAATCTAACTTTATATTAGAATGTCCCCTATATTATGATATTAGGAAAGAACATATAAAACAATATTGTTGAAAAAGACCTAAAATCTTAAAATTAACTGAACTTATGTAATATAAATATATATAACATAAATATATTGTTTTGTTATGAATTATCACCCATTCGAGGAAGTTTATCCTGTAATTTATCGGATTCACTCTAGACATGTACACGTTGCAACTTTTCGGCTGTCTGTCTTTTTTTGTAAAAGCTGACTGTTTCTCGAGTGAAAAATGTAAAATAGCGAGTTTAGTATGTATACCCTTTAAGGTAGTATAAGTATACATTTTCTGTTAGCGTGTTGAAGTACCCACACATTGCACTATATATGAGTTAGATGTTTTGTACTGCGTTGCAACATGGAAGTTTATAACATGCGTTGGAAAATCGAATTTTCGAAGTTCTTTCCCTTCTATATATAAATGGTTACAAGGATTTCTTTTCGTGACAAACCCCTTTGCGATAATGATCCGACATTTATATTGTAAATTGCTTGCTTTCTAATTAATATTGCCGTCTAATTTGATAATAGATTTCAAAACAGTTTTCGATAACTTGAAGCGGAAAAGGTAATTCATTTTTATCTATAGCATAATGCGTAATAGCGGGTTCTGGGTACGAAATTTATATATCTATTCTTATTCATTCCATTTTAGTATGTATTACTGTAGTTAAATGTTATTTTTTCGTGTTTCCAGAAGGCCACATTGAAGATAAGTTAAATGTTTTGTATATTTTACTTAATGTGTACACCTTCTATAAATAAAGATATAAATATTATTGTTATTAGCCTTACTAAAATTCATGAAGGTAGGTTCACATTCTCAGCTCTAGAAAATAACTCTGATCTAAAATCATCATATATTGGACAGTCTAGAATGAAATGCAACTCATCCTCAAGTACGTATATAATAATTTATAATATGTTGTTATTAATCTTTAGATAATTGGTATGTATTGTTTTGTACTCAAGGGCATACTAGTATTTGTCTAATAGATATACTAATGAACTGCTCAAAAACTTTTGTATTACAAATTATAAGGTGCAAAAAAGTAAAGACACATTGTGATTTTTTATGTCTCACAGGTAATTATTTTCTTTTATTGATTGAATAACCAAAAAGAAAAAAAGGAAAAAAAAAACAAAGTGATCGGCTAAATAATTCCTCTTATCGAAACTTTACCATAAAATCCCCCGACATTTTTTCAAAATCTTTACGTTGAATATTTAAAACTCCCCAAGTTTCAAAAACTGCATTATTTCCCTTCCTGTTTATACGAACAAAACGATTTAACAAAGAATGACAACCTTAAAGAAATACGTTTATTTTGCTTCATTCCACAATGCTCGTAAACCCTGGCATGTATACAGTGTTAACACATCGACTGTCTCACAGCCAATTTAACAATCATGGTTAAAACAGAACACTTAACAATACCCTATTTATAAAGATTTGGAGATACCGACTGGGAAGACTAGGGAGCAAACTGGGCGAGTGGGGCTTTATTTCATTCATCGCGTTAAGTTTAAGTCATCTCCAGGTATTCACAATACACTAAAGTTTTAACAAAATTGTCGTTCGGTAACTATTGTTTGATTAGTCTGAAGATAAAACAACCAATATCTATCGGAATCTTCTGTTTTCAAAAATAAAAATAGCGTATAATAATTACATGTATACTCAAAAGCCATTTTTGATCATGTTTATTAGGCAAACAGAACCCATTAACTATAAATAGACACATTCTAACAAATAGAAAATTAATATAACAATGATAATGACAATTCGTTTATTTGATATTGGCCACCAACTCAAAACAATAATAATTTATAAACATTTTTACAGAATATACATAGGTTAGTAAAACAGTAAAATTAATTGTTCTTTCCATTTTGTTATAACAATACTATCAATTCAGTGGGTTTAAAGAAATGTCTTCACCAACACTAGTAACCAGTTTTCCTGGACTGTATTCTAACAAGTACTAACTTACCCTCCCCACAAAGAGCCGTGAACTTCTAGGCATGTAAATTCTGTATTTTTGTCTACTTTTAATGGAAGACCGATATTCGAACCTGGGTCGTCGGGTTGTTCAGTTATAAAACAAAGACCAGGATATCAACCAGCAAGCGTTCTATAATTCCTTGTGTCTTATCTTTGGAGTTTCCTGTCAGTAATTTGCATGTTTTCAAGCAAGTCGATAATTAATATAATTATTTTTTTGGCTTTTTTATTTTTTAAAACACAACGTTTCTAGAGTATAGATCCTTTTTTGTAATCGTTAATTCATTCCAATGTATGTCCTCTCTAAGTTAATCAAGAAATAAGCGGTGATGTTTCAGTACTTTCTTCTTTATTTATTACAGGTAAATTTATTAAAAGCCTGGCAAAGAACCGTTTGTCTTTATAATTGATATACACGTGACTTTCCATGTAGCTTTTTAACTCTAGATTCATCAAAGATTGGTCCAATTCTTCTAAAACAACTACAACAAGATGAATATCTCTGTCTCTTAAGAATCTCGTGTGGGCCTCCCTGAACTCCATATCACACCATGAACTTCGTAAGAAATTATTCGAAACAAAGAGTAAGGTTGTGTGACTCGACTTCATCGCGTGTAAAATATTTTCTGTAATGGTTTTTCCTAAAGAAAAATGTCTTTCACCTAAACACACTTTGTATGGAGGGGACTGTCTCTCCAGCAACTCGACGACCTTGTGGACGTCATCGTCATCTTCGCAGGAATGTGGCACAAATATATCATATTTAAAATCGTTTGTAGTCCTTTGTCGACAACAGTATTTACAAATATCAAAATTTGAAATGAGCCAAACCTGAACAGGCGTTTTATATCGATTAACTATGGCACTTACTAAAACAAGACATACAGCACTGCCTAATACGATACCGACAATAGTGTAGGTAGACAGAGGATGTAGACATACAAAGTCAGAGTCTGGTACGTTTACAATAGCCATGCCTCTACCTGGACCACTGGCACAAAAAGTCTTATCTTCATGTGCCAAATTCTTCTTATTTTTTATCAGCCATCTTTTCATCCACAGTGTATGGCAATCACAGACAAAAGGGTTTCCGTACAAAGTCATTGTTTGGTTATCACCGAAATTGAATGTTTTGAATGACTGTGGTATCATTGAAAGTTTGTTGTCGTGTAAATATATTTCTTGTATTTTCTCCAATTGTCTGTAAAAGTCTGGATCTATACCAGAAATTCCGCATCCTGACACATCAAATACCGTCACATTATTCATATATTCTCTCGGAGATAATCTTTCCAATTTGTCTGTATTCATGTCAATTGAAATATTTGTAGCTTTTGGAATAGTGTGTGGTAGTTCAATACTAATGTAATTGTCCTTACATTGTACAGTGATTAAATCTAAATTAATTGTTAAAATACACTGACAGCCTGTTTGACATTCCTTTGAAACAGAACAATTGAAATCATCCAAGTCCACTTCTCGAACCAATTTCCCATTTAGACTTACAGGATGTCCACATGTAATAGAAAAGACGGGATTGTCCGGGTCCATTGAATAAAATTGGCGGAGGAGTTTTGCCAGGCTGTATAAGTCGCAATCACAAATAAATGGATTAAATCGAAGATCGAACCCGCAGTTCGATAAAAAAAGCAATTGCATTGGGTTTGTTATATTAAAAAGATTGAATAGGTAGTGGACATTTGGGCTCGTGAAATTATTATGCACAAATACAATTCCAACAGATGTCTTCAAGGAAAAATCTTCGATCGAGATGTTATAAGAATTCGTTACCACATTGATGTTATTCCATGATGCATTTATGATTATAGACAGATCTTTTTGTAATTTCACCCTGGCAATTAGACTTGAATCAAGCTCCGTCAGTTCATTGTATCCAACATCCACGTAATTAAGTTTATCCATTTTCTCAGTGAATGTGTCATTCTCAATTATTGTAAGAGAATTGTTCCTGATATGAATCTGATTGATGTTTCGTAAACAATCTAAATGTCCACCTCTAAGGACAGTAATGTTGTTATAATTCAAATTTACTGTTTCCAATTTTGAACATATTTTTAAATCCAAAATATTGAAATTCAAGTTGTTTATGCTGTTTTTGGATAGATCAAGCAATGTAAGATTCTTTAAGATGTTTATATATCCTGGAATAACCGCCAGCTTACTGTTTGTATAGTACAGATGCGAAGCATGTTCATGTCTTATCATACACTCCTTTGCATCTTGTGTATTAGAAGTGGAAATCTGTAGTGCCTCAGATTTAGTATCGAATGTGCAAACGTCTTCATTAAGGCGAAGAAATGTGTCTGAATGTCTTAGAATAATACTGAACATATACATTAAAACCAGACATTTGGTGCATGAAGACATATTTGCAGATCTTGACTCAATAAAGTTGTCAGCAGATATTACAGCTGTTGGTTTGTGTTGTCCAACCGCTCGCAGAGTGCTTAGTACGGACGTTTGATAGTCTGCAAAAAGAATATGCATGTTGATTATAGTATTTCATATAAACGTTTAAACATTGATCTCGTGATTCTGTTGTAATATAAGCAGAGAAAGAGGAATAATAATACAGACAGCGGTGAATTCCCTATTATCAGTGCCAGATTATACACTACACAAAGTTCATAATCGCTCAGCAAGTTATTTATGACACGACGTTTCATACAACCCTTTGACTCTTGAGTGCTAGAGATAAAAAAAATGTAGAGCCTTAGTTTTAGTATCAAATGTGCAAACGTCTTCATTACGGTCATGAGATGTGCCTGAAGGCATAAGTAACTTTATACATATAGCGCATAATTCCTTCGTAAGCTTACAAGCGAGGTCAGCGAGTATCAACTATCATTTCTAATTGTACTGAATCAAAAAGAGGGAGCAGACATAACGATTGACATTTTCCATGAATCTACGGATAGTCGACAATACCTTATGCTTGAATCATGTCATCCACACCATATTAATAAAGACAAACGTATCATATATACATGCAAGGAGAATACGCACAATAGTATCTGATGATAAAACATGCTTTAAAGGAAAATAGGAATTAATCGAAGATCTAAAAGGAAGACACTGTCAAAAAGCTCTGATTAGAGATAGAATCAAAAGAACATTTGAAGAAGACAGAATTATTGAAAACTAAAACAAAAGAAAAATCACAAGTCTTACCATTCGTCTCAACATACAATCCAAAAAAAAACCACTTCAACTATTCTCAAAAATGAAAATATACGTAAAAAGTAACTGAATGAAGACAATATTAAACTTAAAGAAGATACTAATCAGGGCAAGGATTGACACAACACATCAACAAAGTACAGTCGAAATCGCTGCAAGGTATGCAATTATATGACGGAAGGAAATAAAATAGTATTCAATAATATGAAAAAATATTATTTCAAAAGAATTATGACATGTCACTAAAAAAATATATTCTCCGCAATAACATGTAATAGTTGAGATAAAAATATATGGGAGAATCAATGAATTGTGAGAAGTACTAGTAGTCATCCTAGTCAATATATAAACTGATATTACTGATACTGATTGAAAATTATTCAGTCTGGCAAACAAAATGTATTCTTTATTGTATACCGATATAGATAAGCAAAGCCATAATTCATGGGCATTGAATATTTAAATCTTTATTACAGTCTCTAACTATGTTTATATGAAACTTGGTCAAATCAAGGTGTTGGAAATATTAATATTTTTATCAATTTAAACTTAGTAAAACAAAGAACTACTGATATTTTTATACAAAATTGGATGATATTCTTTATTTGCTAATTTTGGGCTGCAACCATAGTTTATGTGTATAAACGAAGAAACGTTTCGTATTTCATTGTCACGTTTTAGAATGTCAGCTCACACATTAGAAACAAAACTGGTAGATGACATAAACCCATAGTAATATCTTTAAATGAATGAAAAAAATATTATTATTATTATACCATATTTATATAGCCATTTATTCATGTAATTACACGTTCAAAAGTGCTGTCACGACTAAGACATGGTTAAAACAATATGTAATGAATACAAACATGTTAGTCAAAAATGATATGGGTAAAATATATACAACTATGGACAAATTTATAAGTCAACAAATCCACCATTAATTTATGCAAACAAGAAAGGTACACATTAATTCTAAAATATTTCAAGTCCGTTTGGCTTCGTAAGCTGTTTGGCCAGTCCACACGCGCATTACTCCACCAGCCGGTGTTCACTGTTCACTACGCAACCTCACTGAATGTTTACTAAAGGTACATTTAAATTAGTGTTTCAAGAACAACGTTAAGATACCACTGCTACGAGAAACCGTCTCCAAAGGTATAAAGATACTACCTTTAAAGAAACCCCTATACTTCAAAGAAATGAAATACTATCTTTAAGAAGTAAAACCTTAATAGCCTGTGTAAGCTTTTTTAAAATAGTGCGTTTTCAGCGCTTTCTTGAATGACGGTAGTGTTTTTTCTTTAGAGTGCTGTTGGCAGTGCATTCAAGAGCTTAGGTGCCGCAGCCGTGAAACATCGATCACCGAACGTGACAGTCCTCATCATCGGCACAACTAGAAGAACAGAGTCATATTGAGCCCTAAGCTGTCTTTGTGGACTATATACTTCAAACATACTTCTGATGTAGCCAGGGGACTTTCCATTTAGTGCTTTGAAAACATGAGTCAACACCTTGTACTCCACTCTGTTTTGTACCGGTAGCTAGAAGATCCTTCAGCATAGGGGTGATGTGATTGTAACGTGATGTCCGTGTGATGAGGCGGGCGGCTGTATTTTGAATATTTTGAAGTTTGTTTAAAATGATTTTTGGGGAAACGCACAGTAACGAATTGCAGTAATCCAGTCTTGATGTTACTAACGAATTGATAAGGGATTTTGTCGGCATTTAATTTCAGCAAATTTGCTTTCATCCAGTGCAAGATATCCTTCAGACAAGCTTCAATTCGTTGCAGTGTTTCATCACGCGAGACGCAATCTTTTGGTTTGAATGCTATATACAATTGTGAGTCATCAGCGTAGAAATGATGTTGCAATTGGTGGTTTCTGCAGATTGCACCCACTGGTTTTGTGTACATGATGTTGTTCTTCGGACCAAGCACAGAACTCTGTGGTACACTATAGTTCATCAGTACTGGTTTTGAAAGTTCACCATCTATACACACAGTCTGGTAGCGGTCACACAGATAGCATTTCATCCACTCTAATGGCTTGCCCGTTATACCGAAATGATTTTCAAGTCTGCGTAGGAGAGTGATCTGATCAATGGTGTCAAATGCTGCTGATAAATCAAGCATTACCAGGACCGTAGCTTTATTCTGATCTAGAGAACAAATGATGTCATTTTGCAAAGTAGAGCAGTTTCAGTAGAGTGGAATTTTCTGTATGCTGACTGACTTTCTTCGTGGAGATTATGCAGTGTTAAATGCTATTCTAGTTGAGCATCGACTACCTTCTCAAGAACTTTGGAAATGAAAGGTAAGTTTGACACAGGTCTGTAATTTTTCAGCACATTTTGATCAAGGCATGGCTTCTTTATTAGTGGTCTTATTCTGAAGCTTTTAAAAGCTGTGGGTACATAAGCACTTTTGAGTGATGCATTGAATATTCTTGTTAATATTGGTAATAGTTCATTTAAGCAATCCTTCAACAGCCATGTTGGTATTGGATCAAGTTCACATGATTTACTTGGTGATCTATTTATTAGTTTCCGGATTGCATCCTCAGATGTTGGAGAAAATTCTGATAGTTGCTCTTCTCTGAAGGGTGCTTCGAATTCAGCACAGTCGCCATGTTGGTTAGACTGAGTACTGGAGGCTATTTCAGTACGTATTCCTTCAATTTTGTTGATGAAGAAGTCACTGAAATCCTGTGCAAGCATCTTAGCAGGTTTACCAGATGGTAGCACAACTTCCTTTTCTTCACCCACCAGATGTTTAGTTATCTTGAATAACCTTCTGGATACGACCACAGGACTCTACCTTCTCCCTGTAATAGCTTACTTTGGATTGTTTAACAATTTGTTGACTGTCGAACATTGATTCCCATATATTTCATGATCTATTGTCAATTTAGTCATTCGCCATTTTCGCTCCAATTTTCGTCTCAGATGTTTGGCGTCATGTAGATCTTCAGTGTACCAAGGAAAGGAGGGTCTTAAAGCTATGGTTTTGGATTTGAGGGGAGCATGCTTGTCAATTAGTGATGAAAGTCCATGGGTGTACACCTCAACAAGTTCACCCACGTCTGATGCGTGCAGTCCACTTTTCTAAATATCTGAGGATTCAATGTCTTTTTTAAATTTATTGATGTCAATCGATTTTAACTTTCTTAAATTCACAGTTTTTCTAATAGGTGCAGGTTTAGCAGCGCATGAATTAAACACTACCGCAAAATGATCACGTGACAACTTTCCACTGTTCGGATATTTCTACATGTGAGACAGACATGTCGGTGTCTCTTGCAATTACCACATCCAGTGTGTAGCCAGTCACGTGAATTGCCACAGTAACGTGCTGCCGCATGTCGCAAGATTCAAGTATACTAGTGAACTTTACAGAGTCTGAGTTCAAAAGATTGTCAAGGTGGATGTTGTTATTACAAGATTGGCCAGAAACGACGGTCACTCATTTTCCAGAAAAGAACTAGTTTTTAGACCGTTTTTAGTGGTTGGTGATGGTCTATACACAACAACCAGAAGCAGAGAATAGTTCCTGATGGCTATAATGCATTCCATGTGTTTAAAAGTGGTGAAAAAATTATCATTAGTGGAAGTAAGAAGCTGTATATCTAGAGCAGTTTTATATACAACTGCAACTCCTCCTCCACGTCCATAGCGAGGGACATGCTTGATTTTGTAACCACCGGGAACAAGTTCAGCAATGCAAGATTTGTCGGATGGTCCCCCGAGCCATGTTTCAGTCACAGCAACAATATCATAGTCATTAGATGATATGTAATCTGAAAGGGCAAGACTTTTGTTTTTGACTGACCTTGGATTTATACAACACACTTTTATATAAGTTTCGCCTTTGCAAACAGTGAACGATTCACATTTGATCCTCTTCGGATCATGATGTTGGGAATTATTTTCATTTTTAGGATTGGTTCTAGGAGATAAATTTGGCACTATAGTAGATATTTCTTGGGGAAGTGTTTGAATGTTTTGTAAATTTACACCATCGTTCAGGTCCCATGTGCGTTTATACCGACCCCCTCTTGTACCCATAAACTTCAGTATTTCTAACTGTTTTAATATGGGGATCAGGTTTTATAGGTGATAATTTCCCAATCCCATAGAGGCTACCCCTATTGTATTGTATAATCCCTGGTATACAGTGGACCATTTTTGCCTGAGGCAAATACACATTAATATTTTCAGGTAAATATTGTACTAAAAAGAAATTTTTTACATAAAAACTCATAATTTCACAAAATCTACAAACAATTTTAACCCAAAAAGTACATGTATACAAAAAAAGAATACTTCCATAAACATTCACAGCAAATTCCACAGCAATCACTGCAGTAAGTCTGTTGATTTTAATCCAAAAATAAGAGAGCACAAATGTTGCAGCCTACACTTGGCGCATTACACACAAAAAAGATTAGTTTCGCAGTATCTATCATTATGCTTGCTTGTTAATGTTAAAGCGTGTCATGAGTGTGTGCACGCGTGTGAGTGTGGAGCTTTATTGATTTATTGATTTTGTATCTGACACTGAGCAGAAAATATTTATTTACATATGTTGTACATATCATGATTTATAACATGCTATTTCTACTAAATGTTTATGTATATATGTATGTAGTGTTTTGTTCGAAGTGTACTTAAAGGACATAAGTGCCTACTGTATATGCTAATATAAACGTAAAACACTTACTTATAGAATTAATTAAACAAATATATATATATAAACCATCTAGAATTACGGCAAATTCCACTTTCAACACATCTAGGCCGATGCACAACAATATACACGTACCCAAAATATTACCATTCTATAAACCACAAGATGACGACCGAAGTAAAACGACGGATAAAAGAGGAATACTTCACCAAGATGTTTAAACCAGACCTAAACAAGAGTCAACTAACCAAAAATAGCATCATAACTTCAAATAAACAATGATGTCAATTTGACGTCGTAAATATGTTAGTCATAGCCCTGATGATTTTAGTGAAACCGGTTGGGGTTCATTTGAAAAAATGTTTTAAAAAAGGATCTATTATTATTTTACACAACTACGTTATTGCTTTGATAGGAAATTAAAGTGAGGTATATGTTAATGTTTGTTTTCGCTGGTTAAACAAACTTAATGTTCGGATTTATATTTTGACCAATGGCATCGCAGTATTTTTCAAATTTGTCGACCGGTTAACTTTATTTAACCATATGGTTTGTTGAACGTGTATACCCATTTCACGTAATACGGAAGTGTAAGCTTGATGACGTAGCCGCTATTTATAGAATGATCTTCTTGTTCTAATGACATAGAAAGTGTATGTTGCCCCTTTTTAACAGTCAGAGTCATGTGAGCCGGTAAGTTCACCTAACCATCGCTCCTGGGAAGAACCAGCACTAGAATACCATCCTCCGTAAGCAACTGTCTACTTTCGCACATAAAGAGACATTGTCGGTAGCTGGGCTCGAACCCACGAATCCGAACATTAACTTATACTTAACCGCTCTGGCTCGGCGCATGCCGAGCGAGCGGTTAAGTTGTTTAACTTGCGATAACAAACATTTATATTTTTAATGTTCGGATTTAAGTTTTGACGACCCCCGCCTACATTATTATTGTGAATGATCGGAAAGTTGCCAATCAGATTTATTATGCAAATCAGATATTTTTCCATCAGGTTCAAAGATAAGCATGATACAATCGGTGTTTTTTCAAATGACATTTATAAGTACGATAATCTGTGTTTTTGCAAATGTCTGAACGCAGTCATGGCAAAAACGATTTGTGAGAACCTGTGTGCTGTAGAAGAACTGTGTTATTGCTTGATCTCATTCAGTGTTGATTTCAGTAATTCTTAACAACAGTCGTGTTTTTTTTTTTTCATAAAACCTTTCCGTTTTCATAAAACCTTTCCGTTTTATGTAATTTTCTTGTAATATTCATTTTATATCTCTTGTTTGTCATCTTCTGTTTTACGGGTTATGAAAGCCATCCGCTTCCGTGCTAGAGTGGTAAAGGATGCTGACTTCAAGTCAATGTAACCTCTCAGTGATAGAGGTTCGTGGGTTCGAGCCCAGCTATGTCTCTTTATGTGCGAAAGTAGACAGTTTCTTACGGAGGATGGGATTCTAGTGCTGGTTCTTCCCAGGAGCGATTGTTAGGTGAACTTACCGGCTCACATGAAGGGGCGTAAAATTCTATATTTTATATGAACATCAAGAAAAACGGGTCATAACTTTTCTTAATATAATTCAGAACTTTCACTTTCTATGTCATTAGGACAAGATGATCATTCTATTAATAGCGGCTGCGTCATCAAGCTAATACTTAGCAATGCGTTTTACGTGATATGGGTGTACACATTGCAAGAAGATTGAATACGAAAACACTGACCAAACCTCTAATCCCTCCCCTTAACGCTTGCACATCAATGATGAAGTAAGAACTGATCGCGCGATTGTTTAACCATTTATTCAACAGACCATATGGTTAAATAAAGTTAACCGGTCGACAAATTTGAAAAATACTGCGATGCCATCGGTCAAAATATAAATCCGAACATAAGTAAAGAGTCCGGCATCCTTTTTTTAAATTATATATAGCTGGTATCGTGAAATTTAAACTTGGCACTATAATATATTTAAATGATAAATGTTTAGCCTATGTGTTTTGGTCCGTGTTGCCATTTTCGGGCTTAATAACTATCATAAGTTCAGTTGGTTAAATATCTTAAATATCAAATATAGTGATATCACTTACTACTTTTACCGTTTATTCGCTTTGTTTGGTTACAATGATCCGTTTTAAAATATTCTCGCATCCATTAAAACATTTGTATCATATGTCCAGCAAATCCATCACAATCCTAAATTACGTCAAACAAAAACATTATAATAATACAAACATGAAGTCGATATGTTTAAATAGCTGTAACACTACCGATGTCCGTAATCTACATTGCAATATAAGTATGCATTAGATATCCATATAATAATAATGTTTATTAAGTCACTTGTTTATTACGTTTAAATGCAGAATGTATACACGTATCGGGAATTCATCATGAGTAACGTTGTACTCTGTGAATTATGAATCATTAGTGACAAGTATAGTTCATCGCAATTAAATTGCTTCATGTTGTATTGTATAAGGTCGTAATAATTAATTTGATGGTGACGGCGCATATAATGCATTCACAGTGAATATAGTACACTTCACAAGAACAAAATTTACGTTTGTTTTAAAAAAATACTTTTTTAAAGTCAATGAAACATATCATTTCAAGGTTATCGTTATTTGGAATATGGATAATGAATTGATTTATCATCAAGTATTGATCATACTTGTTACTTAAACAAAGATAGAAAGAAACAAGCGCGAGTACATCCAAATGTTCGACGTAAAACAAGCATCCTCGCAGTCCATGCATGTCATTGTGTGTGTCATCACTTACACGATAAAAGCGAAATAATAAGAATAATGGAGAAGGAATCAACAATATATTTTGTTTGTTAAATGTTATTTCGCACGTTTTTTTAGAAGGCCTCATTTAAAGTCGAATGTTCTGTACATTTACTTTATTTGTTCACCTCCTTTAATTAAAGATATCATTATCAGTATACACTTTTGCTATGATACATGTACACACATAGTTGTTGTATAGTTCAATTTTTAGGTCAGCAATGTGTACATGGAAGATCCCATTTGTAAATGTGTAGGTAACACTAATACCATTGTAATATGTTATATAGCAATCTATGAAGCATAATATCATTGTTCTCTGTGGTGCAGTTGGTAAATCAAAAGGTTGGTGAAATTTGAGGACTGTGTCTGATGTGTCATCATTTTTTATTTTCAACTTTTTTTTTTCATTTTTAATAAAACTTGGTTAATACAAGTTTTTTTCCTTCTTTGAATTGCTCCGTGAAATTAACGAAATGTAGTAACACCACATGGGTAATTAGCATTAATATTTGAATTTTGGAGCAATTATATAAGTAACAATCGATTTATGTGTTTAGTATAAATTTTATATTATTTCTAATCACTTTTGTATTCGAGATTTCTTGCAATAAAACAGATAACAAATGCATGATCTTCTTTCCTTAAAAACCGCACTATTCAGCGTGAATACGTACATTCATGCATTAAGAACAAACATATTTCAATAAATAAATTATAAAAAATATATATTTAATAATTTTAAAAAGAAGTGCCACCGACTTAGTTCGAACCACACACATCAACGTCATTTTGTAAAAATGTCATGTATGTACATGTCACATTATCTAATACACCATGACTCTGGTTCACGTGAATGACACTTTGGCAATCAATTTATTGTGATTACCTTTACAATGGTACCGTCCAATATTCGACCTTGACTATAAGAAAATTGAACTATACTTCATATGTGACCCTAACCATATCTTTGTTGATACTTATTGATATTTATTGGTACCACGTGTCTATTACAGGTTACGGCAGGTGTGCGGTTCTAACCAGTTCTAGGTCTTTTTCTACCTTTAAAGCTGGAATGACATCGAATGACTTTGGCTGTTAATGCGACGTCAAACCTAAATGAAGAAACACCAGATTATCATCAAAACCAACACAAAGCAAGGTTTGTTCTGATGTACTTATATGAGGTCATTACTGTGAAGGGAAAATCATTTTATATTGTTCATTGGCTCATGTAGTCAAAGCTGGAAATAATCGTCATGTGAAAATATATCTCAAAGAAAGGACAAGTTTCATTTCCTATTAGTAGTATAGTTTCTAATTTCCAAGAATTGAATGCGTTCGTACAAGCAACACAAGGCAATTCAACAGGAAATACGTGTACATAAAACAATACAGCATACACACACACTCGAGAATGTATCAACATATAAAAAGAGAAATGAGGAAAGTATCAATCACAATACTTCCTTATGACCTTATTCTTTAAAGTGGAGTATACTTATACATACGAGAATATATTCGTTATATAAGTTGACGTGGGGTGGCAAACAAGGTATAAACTAAAATACAAAAGGGCCCGTAGCAAGTACACTAAAAAATCAGTATCGATCACATTCGTCAAAAATAATTATGTAAGTAAATTATAATTGCGTGCTTGATTGTGGATATAGGCCGAGAAATGGGTTAACTAGTTGTTTGATGTCTAACGTATTTCGGACAGAATCATTCAAATCAGTCTTCTCATTGGTGTCTTTACCATTCTTTCTGTGTATGCGCCACATACTGGACGCCCTGCAAATTTAGAAAGAGTTCTTCTATGACCAGCTCCAAAGTATGATCGCCAAGATACCATCCTTAGAGTTTCTTATCTTACTGGAAGATTTGGATTGACACGTAGGCGCTGATAGCTGCGGGTTTAAATAAGCCCACTGACGTCGAGGTTTCGGAGTAGAGTTTATAGAGAGTGAGTTTATGAGTTTGTGACGGCCTGCAACCAAAGTTTCCGCACATTAGTTGATAACGTGAAGGTCATTCTAAGTAAAAGTGTGTGTAGAACAACACACTCTTGTCGTTTGCGACTTCGCGAAGAAACGCAATTTCTGCCAACGCATTCGCACATGAAAGTTGACGAATATAGCTGTCTATGAGGAGTTTCACACTTTGTTCAAAGGGAAAGTAACTGCTGGGGCTAATACTTAACCTGTTGGTGCCGTGGAAGATGTGTGGACAAGACTTAAGTCTCCACTTCTTGAAGCGGCCTCCAATATTTGTTGTGGTCTCTCGAAAGCGAACAATGGAAAAGTGAAACCTGATGGTCATAATAAAGTAGACGCAATATAAGACTTTCACAACCCTGACTAAAGCGAGCAAGACAAACTAGGCTAAGGAGGCTAAAGCTGTTAGCAAAACATGCTGTCTGGCTGGCCAAGTACGAGGCTGAAAACAGGTTCCCTAATATTTCTACTAATGATAGAAGCACCTTCAAGATAGCAAAACAGATGTAAAAGACCAATCAGGATGCTGTTGACGAGAAGTGTGTAAGGAATGATGCTGGTGAATTATCATTGAGTGATGATGATAAGATACGTCATGAGGCCACCACAGTGGAGGGACCTCCCACCAGTAACCTTGTAATGTCATTTGTCATTAAAACCTTGTATTCCATCCACAAATCTTTTAGCATAATGGAATACGGCAAAGCGACAGTTCCATCTGGCATAATTACCGATATGTGTAAATCAGATGGTAAGGAGGTGTAGAATTGTTGTGAGATCTGACTAAAGCAGTCTTCTACAATGGTATGATCTCCAAGGACTGGGAGGAGAGCTACCGGTATATACTGAACCTCTACAAGAGTTGCTGTGACGCTCTAGACGGAGGTAACTAACATGGTCACAAGCTCACTAATCATGCCATGAAGTTGCTCGAGCGTGTTGGACACTTACATACATGTTACGGTGTACATATACTCTATGTAGTTCGGCTTCGTAACTGGGCGTGTAACCTCGGATGCCATCTGCATCATACGCCAGTTGCAGGAGAAGTACATCGCTGCTCTCTGTATCTGGCCTTTGTTGACCTTGAGAAAGCATTCGTATCCCGAAAATTCCCATGGGACAGGAGATGAAGGAGTGGACCGTGTGTGTCATCCAGGGCATATACAGGGATGGATATCAGAAGCCCCGTATGTGTCAACGGACAATACAGCAAGATATTCGAGGTCACAGTCGGTGTACATCAGGGATCTGTCTTCAGTCCCCTGCTTTTCATCCTCATACTGGAAACTCATACACTGAGTTTTGCAATGGTGTGCCTTGGGAGCTTCTGTACGCTGATGACCTTGCATTGATAGCCGTCTACATTTAGGAATGCATCACTAAGCTAAAAGCTTAGAAGGATGGAGCGTAAGAGGACTGAGAGTGAACATGAACAAAGAAGTCATGATCTCTGTTTCGGGGCTTGATCTCCTACGTGTCACTAATGATTTCACCGGCGCAGTTTGTCGGAGTGGGAATATGATGAAATCAATTGAATGCTCTCAGTGCCGACTCTGGGTGCACAAAAGGTACAGTGGAAAGTGGAATCAAAGACCTACTTAGAGTCAGTCCACAATATGTGTGCCAAAAATGTCGCGACTTGGCTTGTCCTATCGACGGAAGACCAGTCACACAAGCAGACGTCGATGGAACCCTACCGTTGTTGAAGCTAGCTTCTGTTACCTGTGCGACATGATGTACGCTGGTGGAAGCTGCAATCTGGCCATCATTACCAGATATCGTAATTCCTTGAAACTTCTACCAATCCTGACCTCAAGGCATACATCCTTCTCCATCCGTGGGAAAGTTTTCAACGACTGTGTCCGCAGTGCTTTACTACAGATCCATGGTCCGCTGGATATATGGTGGCAAACCCTATGAAGAAGTCTCCAGTGATACACTGTGTACCAAATTGGGGATATAGTAAGTGGCTACAACCCTTCACTCCAGACGTCTGAGATAGTATGGTCAGTAACCGATTCTTACAGAGTGGTTTGTGCCTGTAAAGTTTGACGGACAGTTCATATGAAATATCATTTGATACCTTTGTTCATGATACATGTAACACTATACACAAAGACGGACGACGGACCCAGAGCGCTCACAAAATGCGATAATGGGTACTTTGAGCACAGTCTAGCTAAATGCGTAAAAAGTTGCGTTTCAAGCCATTTTCATTATACTAGCACATTTGTAATGTAACAGGCCGATTGCGTAATTAGTATCAGGGGAAAAGGGACACTAACTTTACTTAATATTTGATGATGAATCAAACTGTTATCTCACGTGTAGGATTGTAATCTCAAGTATTGTCACAAGAGATTAATTGACGTTTTAAATGTTTCTATGCATATTGTTTTTGACTGTCTGTCTGTCTGTAGATCCGCCTGTTTGTCTGACTGTTTGTTTGTATCTAAATTTAACCATGCCTATACAATCAAAACGCTTCCCAACTTCATAATGTTGGTTTCTCATGACAACCTCTACAGCTGTGCATTTCAGGCAAATTTGTCAAAGTATACATATCAACAAAATGGTATTGAACTCGAATAGACCTATGATTGTGATCCATGGGCAACAACACATGTTGTGATACTGGATGATGGATGGACCATGATTGGTATTGTAATCATTTGAAGCGATGCTTACTGTACCATGTAAACTAAAGCGTTAATTTGGACATGTCTTTGGTTTCCTGAGTCTACTGGTAAACCTTAACAACAAATAATCAATCGACTTATCTTATGAACTAATGGCAATTCTTAATGTTGTTAAAAGATAACAGAATTAGCGCCAAATATTGGTTACGGAGAAAAGGCATTTTATTGTTCGGATGATTTACAAAATAACTAAATTATCACAATCAAAAAGTATTTTGGCACCGCCTTTGTACGTTTTTTAATGCACGTAGATTGGAATATTATATGAAAACGCCAAGTCAACATTATATACTATATACAACAATTCACATGACCGGCGGATCTGATATAATAATTACCAGTAATTGTACGTTTCAGACAATTGCACTTGCTCCCAGAACGGCATCATACGATTATAATTTGTAATCGTTTCTTTCTCTCAAAGTACAGTTTTGCAGGCTAACAAAGAATTTGATCTTGGCTTCTTACTCAGGAAAAATAAATCATAAAAAGCGACTTGATTACTGAATCCCGACCATGTGTATTGAAAACATAACAAGAACATTCGAAATTAAAATAAAATATTAAATTGACATAAATTTGTCAAATAGTTTATCATATTGACTTGCACGTATGAATGTAATGTCGTCGTCGCATGCTCTTTCATTTGAGAGTTAATGCTGATAAATGTTGTACATAAAATTAAACACCAATTGCAAAAGAACTTAACTTTACGCAAATGTCTTAGCAATACGGATATGCTTTTTTATTACGTTAGCTCTATACAATTAGTAACGTAAATATTCGTGTAAATGTGAATGTAATTAAACACATAACACGAATGCGATAAAATTTTACCTTTTCTGAACATACGTTTATTGTCAGTTTTCGTATTTTTTATGAGTCATATTTACGCTTTATTTCTTAAAACTATGAAACATAATTCCATGATCATACTTGAAACAGTTCGTTTTTTTTGTAATTATATCGCGACTTCATTATAACGTTCAAGTTATTTTGTATAAAAATGATTATTTTACTCTAAAAAAAACAACAATACGTAAAATAGAGACGCGAAGAAAGCGTAAGCAAATGTCACAAATTACTAGTAATCATAAAGAATGCGTTATGCACATACCGAAAAGTGACATAATATGAGAGACATTCCTTTATCTCTCAACTATCAAGAAATGCTGGACATGTTTTAAGTTTTAATGATTTTAACTGGTTTTCAATGACAATCGAAACTGATACGTGGTGATAGGATTTTTGATTTCTTAACATGAACACATATGTGTAACGTTGATATACATCGTATTTAAGTATAGTGCGATTATGCTGCATAATTCCACGGTCGATGCATGCATTTATCTTTATTTACTTACGAAAGTTATACGATAATGTTGTTGAACCAGTCTTTGAATGTACATACATGTATGTAATAACTTTAAATAGAACGGAAAATTACCTTGCCGTAAAATAAAATAAATTATCGAATATGGTACGAAGCTAAATATTAACGCATTCAGCGACCGTGTAATTATTCAGCTTTGACAACATGTACCTTCTTTCAGCAGACAAATATATTTTCAGCATGAAAACAAATAACTACGAATTTATCACAAAACCTGTTTACTATTTTCATTTTGCATGTCATAGTTAGTCTTATTCCAGAAATGATGAACTGACACATCATATTAAATTCGTTTCAACTTAACAACTGTAATGACATGACGAATGTATAATGTATATAGACACAGTCTGTTCAACCATGAAATGAGTGCATAAATCGTCCATATAAATATTTATAAAGGTTTTGACGCCTTTTTGAAAATAAATATCTGTTTACGCTTGGCAAATTACAAACAAACAAATAAACAGTTGATTTGCAACAAAACGCGTCAAGGAAGGCCATACGACTTTTCAAGGTATATGAATGAAACGAATTTTGGTGAATTGTAGTATTGAACAGTTAATATGTCTTATGTACTTGAGTAAATATATAAACGATCATAATATTTTTATATCATAGATCACTGTTATAAATGCCATTTATTCATTGAATGGAATTAAACATTACATTAACAGTCTTGTAGGAAAGTCGAATCTAAATAATTTGCAGTCGGTCCAAGCACACTCACTCTGTTGTGTATTTATTATTCAATCCATCAGCAAAAAATGGGCAAAAACTGCGATGTTATAACTCATTATTTCAAAAATAGAAAATGCATAGTCATGGTTTCAAAATAGTGTTACCAAAGTATCGCTCGCAAATATATTACTATTCTTTTGTAGAAAGTATTGCTCCTCTGCTCTACTACGATTTCTTTAACCCTTTTGCCTCAATCATGATGTCCCCGGTCATGAGGGATATCCAGAAAAATGTTTTCAAGGGTCTTTATCATGCCCGGTGCAAAGCATCAATACACACCCCAACCGATTCCAGTGTATTTCTAAACACAGTACTTGGCTCGGTAGCATAAATGGGGGCAATGAAAATACACCCCTGAAGAATAAGGAAGCGGAGTCGAGATTAAAACCCATGACCCTTTGATTGGTAGTCCAACCCTATGAAAGGATTCTTAGAAGAAGCACTTTCAAAGCATCAGACCTTACCTAAAAGCGTACCTTTCTCAAAACCCAAAATATACAATACATGATACTATTCCTATGACGGGAAAGGGAAATTAACGATTATAGTAAGACAAAGTCACAAATTGTAATTGTTAAAGTATTACAAACAGGAAGCGCTGAAAAGAACATAATAAAATATAATCTAGAGTATTATTTATTGTTTCTTTTTTGTTTTATATAACATACAATGTTTCAATATTACAGGACATTTCTATAGTCGTAAATTCATTCCAATGTATGTCCTCTATAAGTTTATTAAGAAATAAGCGGTGATGTTTCGGTACATTCTTCTTTATTTATAACAGGTAAATTTATTAAAAGCCTGGCAAAGAATCGTTTGTCTTTATAATTGATATAGACATGACTTTCCATATAGCTTTTTAACTCTAGATTCATCAAAGATCGGTCCAACTCTTCTAAAACAACTACAACAAGATGAATATCCCTGTCTCTCAAGAATCTCGTGTGGGCCTCCCTGAACTCCATATCACACCATGAACTGCGTAAGAAATTATTCGAAACAAAGAGTAAGGTGGTGTGACTCGACTTCACCGCGTGTAAAATATTTTCTGTAATGGTTTTTCCTACAGAAAAATCTCTTTCACCTAAACACACTTTGTACGGAGGGGACTGTCTCTCCAGGAACTCGACAACCTTATTGACGTCATCGTCATCTTCGCAGGAGTGTGGCACAAATATATCATATTTAAAATCGTTTGTAGTCCTTTGTCGACAACAGTATTTACAAATATCAAAATTTGAAATGAGCCAAACCTGAACATGCGTTTTATATCGATTAACTATGACACTAACTAAAACAAGACACACACCACTGCCTAATACGATACCAACCATAGTGTAGGTAGACAGAGGATGCAGACATACAAAGTCAGAGTCTGGTACGTTTACAATGGCCATGCCTCTACCTGGACCACTGGCACAAAATGTCTTATCTTCATGTGCCACATTCTTCTTATTTTTTATCAGCCATCTTTTCATCCACAGTGTATGACAATCACAGATAAAAGGGTTTCCGTACAAAGACATTGTTTGGTTATAACCAAAATTGAATGTTTTGAATGACTTCGGTATCATTGAAAGTTTGTTGTCGTGTAAATATATTTCTTGTATTTTCTCCAATTGTCTGTAAAAGTCTGGATCTATCACAGAAATTCCACATCCTGACACATCAAATACCGTCACATTCTTCATATAATCTCTTGGAGATAATCTTTCTAACTTATCTGTATCAATGTCAATTGATATATTAGTAGCTTTTGGAAGAGTTTTTGGTAGTTCAATACTATTGTAATTGTCATTACATTGTAAAGTGATTAAAACCATATTAATTGTTAAAATACACTGGCAACCTGTTGGGCATTCCTTTGAAACGGAACAGTTGAAATCATTCAAGTCAACTTCTCGAACCAATTTACCATTCAGACTTATAGGATGCCCACATGTAATGGAAAAGACGGGATTGTCCGGGTCCATTGGATGAAATTGGCGGAGGAGTTTTGCCAGGTTGTATAAACTGCAATCACAAATAAATGGGTTAAATCGAAGATCGAACCCGCAGTTCCATAAAACTAACAATTGTATTGGGTTTGTGATATTGAAAAGTTTTAAATAATAGTTAATATTTATTGTCGTAAAATTATTATGTACTAATACAATTAGAATAGATGTCTTGACGGATATGTCGTCAATCGAGATGTTATAAGAATTCGTTGCAAGACTGATTTTATTCCATGATGCATTTATGGTTATATACAGGTCTCTTTGTAATTTCACCCTGGCAATAAGACTTAAATCAAGCTCCGTAAGTTCATTGTATCCAACATCCACGTAATTAAGATTATCCATTTTCTCTGTGAATGTGCCATTTTCAATTGTTGTAAGTGAATTGTTCCTGATATGAAACTTTTTGATGTTTCGTAAACAATCTAACTGTCCACTTCTAAGGACAGTAACGTGGTTATAATCCAAATATACTGTTTCCAAATTGGAACATGTTTTTGAGTCAAAAATACTGAAATTCACTTTGTTTATGTTGTTTTTGGACAGATCAAGCAGTACAAGATTCCTTAAGATGTTTATATATCCTGGAATAACCGTCAGATTACTGTTACTGTAATACAGCTGTGAAGCCTGTTTATGTCTTCTCATACAATCCTTTGCCGCTTGAGCATTAGAGGTGGAAATATGTAGAGCCTTAGATTTAGTATCGAATGTACAAACGCCTTCATTAAAATCATAAAATGTATCTGAATGTCCAAGCTTAAGGTCATATATAATAATTAAAATAAAACATGTGGTACATATAGACATGTTTGTTGATAGTTTATGGTTAAATAAAGTTGTCAGCTGAAATTCATGATCTGGTACTGACTCTTTGTGTTGTCCAACCACTCGCAAGGTGACTTCGAACGTTTGTCAGTCTCTGTAAAAAAAGAATATGCATATAAAGTACTTTGTGTGATGTTTGAACAGAGTTTGATACGATTTGGTTTGTTTGAAGACCCTGCAGAGAAATTTGAAGTGGGCTGTTAAAAGCCGCGAAACTAAAGGGGAACAATTTCAAGTTTCTCTGCAGGGTCTTCAAACAAACTACGATAGTAAAATGCTAATTTCGGTACCGATGAATTCGGAAAATTATTGGCTGGAACATCGGCTACATGAAAAAATTGAAACATTTAAACTTTTGAAGAAAACAGACGAAAAAAACCGATTTACCTTCGAACTCATGGGCGCCGCAATTGTAACGCAATCAAAATAATATATCACGGGATTATAAGCCTGGGATTATGGAAACTTTAAGTTATGGTTGTGCAGTGTATGGAAGGGACTATCCGCCAGTACATGCATGCTGTTAAATGACAATTGCATCTTGTCTTGTTACATGCATATTGTTAAATGACAATTGTATCTTGCCTTGTTTCATTCGTTTTACACTTACTGCAACTGCCGTGTGTCTTTATGCTTCTTTTCATCAGTAAGTGGCACGTGGCTTGATTCTATCCTTACTCTATGTATATAAATTACATATTGTTGCGTGTAAATGACAAATGCATCCATTCTATTCATTATTATTATACCGACACATGCATGTTAACATCAATGATTGCAAGTTCTAAAATTTCTTTCAATATTACACTAGGCAATTCGTCTGTGAATATAGTGTGATTTATAACTTCTGATGTACATGAAAATTAAATATCTTCCTAGATGTAACTCTTTACTTTATTCTAAGGATCACGGATACAAAATTTATTTATTCATTTAAACATTAGCTATGTATAGCTGTTGACCAAAATGGAAATAAAGGAGTATTTTAACTTTTTTTGTGTTATCCTTTATATAATATGTCTAACATGGCTATACACATGTCTCTTGTAATATATGTATATTTTCTTTAAATGTATGCCAGTTTTATTAACACATTGTAATTTGTATATTGAAAAAAATCTAACTAAATACTTTTTACATCATAACGAGAGCTTAATAGTAGAACTTAGTAGTATAAGATTTAATAATTTATGCAAATTATATTTTCAATTGCACACATATTTTGTAAACAAAAAACAACAACAGATACTTGTAAGTCATTATATATGGCAATGTGCTGTCACAAACACCCTATAGATGGAATGCATGTGTATCTTTTCCTAAATATTCTATGAGTCACAAAATTCTGCAGGTCCTGTGATGTGAATAATATGAATATAACTTCTGCATATAAATATATATATATACTTCCATCTTAATATTACATATAATGTAATGTTTGTCATGTTTTATTACTAACTTCCACCTATGTAGCAACAATTTTGTCAGGAAAGCCACTTTTTGAGAAAACCCATTTGCGATATCTTCGTGTACCAGTCTGGCCAACATATCATTGAGTATAAACTGATTAGCTCCACCACCAAAAACACACACTAGCTAAAAGTCTTCTGTCCAGGCTGATTGATTGTACATGTACCATTGTGAGTAGTCCAACCATTTCCAATATTGACTGAAAATTCAAGACCATTGACATAAATTAGGTTTATTTTATAAATATCATCAAAAGAAGTATGTTAGGCAATAGGTAATTGAAAAGTTAATCATTCTCAAATATTATTCTTGATACCAAACATATTTTCACATATGCAATTATTTCTGTAATAGGGAGGAGGAAACTACTGTAGTACCCAATGCGGGGCTCGAACACGCAACCTCCTACTTGCATGTCAGATGCTCTACTAACTCGGAGCTAATCAGGCTGTGAATATCTCAGTCAATTTATAACATTTAATACAATATGCCACACAGCTACATTCCTCCTTCCTTTTTATTCAAAGTAATTAATTACGACAACCATAGGTTCTTTTGACTAACTCAGCTAGCCTTTGTTTCAACCTAGGTCTAGGATTCAAAGGCTAGTCTCATCCTAGTCACGGCACCAAATGTAATAGGAGAAAATTTAATGTTCCTGGTGCGGGGCTCGAACCCACGACCTCCTGCTTGAAAGTCAGATGCATTACCAATTAAACAATATACCACACCCCTACATTTCAAACAAAGTCAATAGACCGTTACATACTGGTTCAAAGATGCGAAACACAGTCTTCATGAATAAGAACCAGATCTTTTACTGCTGTCTATAATCAATTATTGCTTCTACAAGTTACCCCCCCCCCCCGTCTAAAAAAAAATCTAAAATAAGCCCCGAACCTGAATTTGCTCTAGACAGACCTGAGTTAATGAGAAGTAACGCGGTAAATATAGGAGTAAATAATGTTTATGTAGATCTACTAAAATATTCACCTGAAACGATGTTCAGAAAAACATTGCCGTACCGCCTCGTCGTAGCACAGTTTCTTCAACATTTAACAAAATGTTATATTCTCGCCGATCTCGGTTGGTTTATAGGATGTAACAGAAACCATTTCTAACACACTGCCACTGACATTATCGTCGAGACCGACGAGACAGCTCGATAACTCATTAAATGATTAAAAACAACATGTGTCATAACACTTCCGTAAACATAGAAGAAATAATGTTGCATCCAAAAAGCAGTAGCAATAGCAGTTAGAAATAGTGTGAATAAACATTATAAGATAAAAAAGGCATAATGCAGTTGTAAATTACATGCAAGAATAAACGATATACATGAAGGCAGTGTCCACTTAGCATCAAGTAGTATGAAACATGAATAACGTAGACAGCACTTGTAAGAAACCAAAATGTAGTTGTCAAGTAGAACAACGCATATGCAAGTAAATAACATAATATTGTCATATAACAACATGAATGTACTGGCGGATATTCCCTTCCATAGCAGTGTGGGGTTTTCATATATCACCAACAAAGGTTTTGAAACAATTGCTTTTGAAACAATTATTTTGTTAATAGGAAAATAGAATTGTAAATCCCTGGAATATTATGAAAGCCTTAGACTGATAAATGCTCAAGTTCTTGAACCTAAAAATCATTAAGGCGAGTAAGTAAATTCTTGATCAATGACCATTAAGTCACCAATAAGTAATCTTTATTTTCATGAGATAGTGCAGGTATAAGCATGTCATGGAATCAACGAATTTGACGCACCCCATTCAATTTTGATAGGCAATCAAAAATCGCTAATGTTTACGGTTCAATACTTGAAACCACGCCCAGGTTTGATGTTTATTAAAAGATTTTATAACAATTTTTGTCATTAATGAATAAATAGTATCATATCGTACCAATACAATTCACATAACGTTAGACATATTTAACGCTGAGAAAGAAAAGTCTATAATGGGGTGCAGTATTTATCGCAATAAAACACCGTTTTTGAGCGTTCGGCTATAATTTGTTGTAGCTTGGTATTTAAGTATGATATATAATCTTTGCAAATAACGTAAAATGTTAATTTACGTTACTTTACCGATTTTAGCCAAGACCGATACGTTAAATTGTTTTTTTCTGCAGACATTTACGTATTGTTTAGGTTGTTGAAATGTTAATACAAAACTTAAAATAAAATGATATTTGTAAACGTACAAAAGACCACCATTCCTAAAGAAATGACAACCTACAATGCATATTCAAGAAATATTTTTGTGTTTTAAATTGTAGTTGTTATTAATGTGATGTAATGGTATTCAATGTAGCATAGCTAACTAGCAACTGTTTTTGATAAGATCAATTGGTAAAAGTTTGATATATCTACCTACCTTTCTATGTTAATTCGCTACATTTTAATAAAATGATCTGTTTCAAAATATCATCGCATCCAACAAAAACATGTGCATTCTAATATGTCCTCTAAAAACATTATAATCATAAATATATGAAATCGTTACGTATATATAGCTGTAAAATTACCAATGTCCGTGATCTATATCTTAATAAGATTTACTATCCGTAATGTTAAGTCCGTAAATGTGTATTCAGTAACGTGTTTATTAAGTGTAAACGAGGAATATGTACACGCATGGGGAACTCACTTCGAGCGACGTAGTAATCTTGCAATTATGAATCATTTATAACAATTATAGTTCATTGCAAGTGAATTGCTTTACATTGTCATATAAAAGGTCGTGTGAATTAATGTGATGGGAGGGCGTATTGTTATTGCATTATTTATTGTACGACGTAGGCGTATAACTTATTTTTGCCAAATATATAATACTTTACATTAAATTCAATGTTTTAAAGTAGATGTTGTTTAACAAATCAAGAAAACATTTTTTTCTAGGCAGTTATGTTACGGAATATATATAATGAATTGCCATGATATTATCATCAAATGTTGATCTCACTTGTTACTGAAGCAATGATAGACAGAAACGTATGTGTCTGTCCAAATGTTTGACGTTAAGCAAGCATCCCAATTACTCATACACTCATGTCATTGATTTTTGTCAAGATACATGAACACCCATAGTTGCTGTACCTGAAATGTGACCCTTACCAGACTTTGTTGATATATATGGTACAGGTACCATGTGACTATTACAGGTTACGGAATGTATGTGGTTTATCCAGTTCTGGGTCTTCCTCTATCGTTTAGGATGAAATATCGTCAACTGATCTTGACTGTTAATGCGACGTCAAACCCAAATGGAGAAACACCAGATTATCATTACAACCAACACAACGCACGGTTTGTTCTGATTTACTAATATAAGGTAATATAACGTATTTATGCAGTGAAAAAACCTGTTTTATTGTTTGTTGGCCAATGTGATAAAAACAGAAAGTAATTGTTACATGTAATATTCCTCGAACAAATGACAAAGTGTTATTTTTTCTATTAGTAGTACAATGCCTAATGTTTGTACAAGCAAGTTCAGGACTGTACACAACATTTTATTACAAAGCAAGTCAACAGTAAATACGTGTATATAAAAAAGTATGACATGTAAATGTACAAAAATACATATACAGTCATTCCTGTGTTAACGGTCATCTCCGAATAATGGCCATCTCGTGAATAAAGGCTATTGTTGAAATAAAAACGTTATTCTCTATTAAGAATAAAATGACATTTTGTCTTTTCGAAGATTGACCTTTGTTCACATGTTTGCTGAACACATAATGAGTGAGATGGGGAAGATATTAATCGCAATATTTCATAATGACCTTACTGTTTAAAAATGGAGTACACTTGTGCTAAAATTAGTTCACAACATTCATGTAAAAACACCAACAAACATTACAGACATGGTGAAATTTGGTCAAATGAGCCAGAGAAGGACTCCGCGTGTAATGTCAGATGGTGATCTTGGTCGTTTGCCAATAAGTACATCTATAAAAAGAATAATACTAAATTAGGTTATTTGTACAATTTAATTAACAATTATTCTAGCACAATACTTCTAGAGTTATTGTTATGTTGTCACCTTTGTGACACACAACTGTATAATATGCCAATAGATAATGCAGCAACACAAGTAAATCAGTGTTTCAAATCTTTGTTTACTTGATGTTTACAGTGTGATGGTCAATAGTAAAGTTAACTGGATGTCTGGTTTTCATGGTTATACAAACTGTGCAAAGGGAACTCATTCTGATTGTATCAAGTCTGTTAAACTATTAAACATGATACTATAACATCTCCCATTTTCAGAAGATTACTGGTATTGATTTTATAGCACTTCTTCATCTAATACAATAGTTGAAATGTTAATGCCATATCATTGTTTGCTCGTATTTCGAATTCCTTACTGTTGTAGAAAAATTATAAGCTTTCTCCAAAAGTATGTATGCCTTCAAGTCATCCAGATATAATTTGTATAACAACCCTTCCCAATTGTTTATCTTGAAGGTTTAATTTGTCTCCAAAATCTTGAGAAGTTGTTTGAAGTTTGCCGACACAGGCGGTTTATTGGGCGGTCATTGCTAGAACAGGAAACATTAAAACGCTGATGTTTTACCCCTCATTTGAAATCAGTTGAAGTCTTCAAAAAGTTAGATTGCTGGTTAGGATATTGATCGTAGATGAGAATTTGTTAACTTTGACTACAATTAATACCCCTTATGACAGATACGATGTCCAATGGGTCTAAAATGCAGTCTAGACCTGTTCCAACAAAAGATGGATGAATGTTTGGAAGGCTTGGCAGGTTGTACCGTAATGGTTGATGCCATACTGGTTTTCTCATACACAGTTGAAGAACATGATACAAATCTCAGACATGTCCTTCTTAATGGTAGGAGTAGCTGAGGTTAAATATTTAGGTCATATTCTTACTGTTAGCCCGATTCTGAGTTAGTCTAAAACATGTCTTACACACGCTAAATGGTTGCCGAACAAAACGAAAACAGTGTCGCCCTGAGATTCTCAATTATTGGAATTATCGAGAAGATATAAGTTTCATCTTATTAATACAAAGGCCATAGAATCATAATGCCCAATTCATTAAGACCCCTGATCTAATGGTCCTTCATACAGGTCAAGAACGTACTACTAGACGCGCTAGATATACCATGATTTTGTCCCATATATCACCAAAGATGTTACGCAAAAGGTAGAACAATGCTCTACACGTGCTGAATTTCAAAGATCAAATACTAGAGCGCTATTAGTTCCGCATGATCCACCCCAATACCTAAATCAAGTTATTGGTATACCCGCATTTACATTAGAAGTGTGATTATCTGATAGCTTGAACTTATCTGAGTATTTTTTTTTTGAAATAGAAAAGCTTTCAATCACAAATAGTCAAACTGTTAGTAAGATAATGAAATCTTGGAATCCCATAGAAATTGTGTCCGATGGTGCAAGTTGTTGTATATTGTACTTATCATCATTTTAAAAAACTTCTGCTGCTTCTGAATGGGACTGATTTGTCACATGCATTGTTAGTATTTCCGTTTACGAGCTACCCCATTAGGCCTGTGAAATAGTTTCTAACAATATGTTCTCGCAATTTTGTCCCAAACCCTATATATTGAATTTCACAAAATTAGAAAATGTAGATGGCTAGCGTTGAATCTGATCGATAGAAAATGTGTGTACCAATAGTTCATCTAACTTTTTACGAATGTCCCTTCTACACTAGCGAACGTAACCGACTATTATCCATTGCTAATACGAGAGAAATACAAGAAATACATGCATGCACATTGATTATACACTTGTAGTCTAAGCGACGATTTTCATTATTTACAAGGCTCAAATTCTACTTAAAGGGACATGCCCAGGAACTGCTGTGTCTTTTTTTCGTACACCAAAAATGCGTTTGTCACTTGTAAAACCAATTATTACCGAAAAGTCAAAGAAGAATGTCCGCTCAAAAATGACCCTAAACGCGCGCGTCGGTATTTGTATGTCGGTTTGAATAAAAGGCTTACAGCCTTTTATTGACGACAACGATATTCCCGATACGTCTGAGAGTTTAACTGAGCATGTGCGCTGTCTTTCAAGTGAACATAACATGAGAAATACTTACCATTTCAGTTTGTTGACATTTTTTCCGCGATATTTTCGGTTTTGACAGATACTGAAAGGGTCGAGTTGTGAAAATGACGAATAATTTCTGAGGACGAAATCGGCAGGTTTGGTAAATCTTGAAATGTGTATTTTGAGTAAACTAGCGGGATGTTTTGTAAATATTTTACAGGGCTTTCATTAATTGATTAAAGTATTAAAATGATACCAATTTGATTGCTATTTGAGACGCTTCAGTTCCAGGGCATGCCCCTTTAACGTAAATTTGACCAAGAATAAATAAATATGGAGTGTCATACACAAAGATACGTGTTTAGATAAACATGGTCATGTCTGTGTATTATATCTTATGTAAAAATAAAAAATCTTGTTGATATGTTATATAAATGAAGAAACTTAGTTAAAACTTATTCACAGGATATCTATTTGTTACATTGAATGATATTTTCTCTACGCTCCATGATGCTTAAAGCAGCGTTAGATAAGCACATTCCTAATGTCTTTGATTTACCTTTTCAAATATTTTACTGTAATATCTATCCAAATAAAGTCTAGAGAGAAAGAAAAACTGAAAAGCACAATTTTGAGCCTAGACCAATCCAAAGAGAACGAGTGGAATCACCAATTCACTGACACGAACTCACTCAAAATGCTGGTAGAAATTAAAATGGAAACGGGTCTCATACAACAGACTGCTATCATGAATAAAATGTAAGTAAATCTTCTAGTCTTCCTGTCTTATCATCGATATCAAATAATCAAATGACATTTTACACAAAGACTATACAAAAAGGCTGGATTCTTACCTATAAACAATGTTTAGTGCCTTATGCAAATAGTTGAAAAATATTAAATATAAAGTACCTTAAAATTCACGCCTCTGCGTTAGTCTTCATCGGTGGGCTTTCGGATTATCCGGATACACGGTGTGATCATTAAGAGAGTAAATTCCACCATTCTCAACAAGGATTGTAATTCTTACGGAGCATGTCTTTACATATTTTAACAAACCATCAAACTGCTTAGCTAAACAATTACAGTTGTATCTCAATCGTCTTAATTATTATGTTTTGAATGGTTTCAAGTCGCTGTCAGATAACATACATTTTATTCATAGTATTAGATCGTGTTTTATATTTGTGCAGTTGTATTAGAATATGTATACGCTAAACCAAAAAAATATAACCCACATTAAATAAAAAGCGATTTGTCGACACTTTCTAGTTTCTGAACTGGTAAATTACATATTGTTAGTTCCCTAGTGCTCATGTGTACTTTATGAAAATCAGCTTGAAAAGTACGTACTGTATACCACATCGCAACGATTCCTGGCGGGGCTATAGGTTTTATAATGTATGATATGGATGGTATTCTACAGTGAAATGTTGCTTACACCTTTATCACTCAATATGAAAGCAATGGTCAGTCAGACATATGTTTATGTTCATCAGTGTAATAAACATTGGCATTAATATCTTCGTAGACAATATTCAAACATGACACACAGCATGGATGTCCTTTTAACCCTATTAGGTATCAATACCAGATGTGAATCATTACACTGAGACAAGCTTAGTACCATATTGTGAGAACATTGTTATCGGGCGAGGAGATAAAGTGTGTAATAGCAGATTTGTGTTTTTGTTTGTTTTATTCAAGGTCATGACTCACATGAGTGGATTAAATCGAATCTCAAACACACAGTTCAGTAGTTTTAGTGACTTTGTCACGTTAAATATCTTATACAAATATTTGCGACTTAGGTTACGGGGCATTGAATGGTGTACATATGAGACGAGGTACCGGTCGAATTAGTAAGACCGTAATATGCTGAGGCGGTTGGGCCGGACTTCCCTAATGGATAACAACGCCAGGATCAGCCAGCTGTGCCAATGAGTAGTCAATGAGTACAAAGTCCGAAAGGAAAACGAATGCATCGAGTGGCTAACAAGATGCCAAGAATTGAATCATATAGACCATGTACGGGACAAACTGCAACGCTGATAATTACACCGAAACAACTACATTAGACAGTGCATAATTTCCCGCTTGGACATCGGAAACTTGATTGTGAGCTTCAATAACGTTGTCAAGCAATACTCGAAGCAAGAGGAGAGGATACAGGTACCGAATTGAAGTTTTTTAAGATTTCAATGGACACGTGTGAATAACTTTCAAATTAATTCATTTTGAATCATGTAGTAGTGTTCTGTTTTATTTGTTAATTACCATTCAATTATGTTTAGGAGTATATCCCAAATTCATTATAAAAAACGTGCAGGAACTACTACGTGCGCACGCGGTTAATAAAATATTTCCAGTGTCCCCTCTATGCCACCGTAACATATCCATAAATGACATAAAATGAGTGATGTTCCCACAATTCCTGTTCCATTATCTCCGATTTCGAGTGATGATCAATTTATCTATTTGCAGTTTAAAATATTTGTTTTAATTGATTTTAAATGACAATCGTTCCTGATAAGGTGGCGAGAGAAATGTTTTTAAATGTGCTCATCTGCATAATGTTGAAAAACATGGTATTTTAGTAGTTTCCAAGAACCAGAGTTGAAAAACTCACATTATTCAGTCTCTCAGTTTACGAGCTTTTTGTCACGCTCTTTTGCACAGCATATACATTCAGAGAGAAAATCTATAATTATAAATTCATCGGAATTAAAATAATTTTGACTATTTTATCTTGCAGGTCCGAGTTTGTTGGTTCCTGAAAGGATGTACTTTACATCATAATTTCATTTTTAATTGTCTTAATTTAAACACCTTTCATAGATTTGTTAAAATAAATATCACGTGAACATTTCAATACAATAAATCACCAAGCTTAAACTTTATATATCGTTAGAACTGTCTCGACTCGTGGTGTAAAATTAATTTTCGCTAGTCTGATTTGCTGAATGCATGAAGTCCTTAAGTAAGGATAAATATATCATTTATAAATGAAACAGTCTGTCTAACCATGTAATTTAAGAGCATACAATTCTTTCAAATGGTATCTGTGGTACGATAAACGACCAATCTATAAAAAAATGCGTTAAGAAAGGGCATACGAATAGTCAAGTAATATGAATGACTTGAATATTTGTGTATTGTTGTTTCAAACAATTAATTTTCTTATGTACAAAAGTCAACAATAATAATACTTTGGTATCATATAATAAACATCTGTATGTACAGATCTAGAAATAGCGTCCGATCTATTTTAAGAATTTCTGTATTGTTTGAAAAAATTATGTCATGCAAACACTCTCAGACTTTGTCTTATAAAACAATGCTTAATACATACGAGGGGCTCGTACTTCATTCAGATATTGGAAAACAGGCTTCAAACTACCCAGAATAAATTTGTTCGCTTTGTTTTGAACAAGGATATTAGGTCTCATGTTTGGTTAGAGCAGTTTAAGTCTCTTAACTGGTGACCTGTATCAAAGAGAGTGGATCAGATACCTCTCTGTCATGTACATAAGATAAAGTCAGACACAGCACCAGAATATCTTAAGGAACATTTTGTACCCCTTACTCATATACATGACCGTTTTACTAGATCCAGAGTGTCTTCACTTCCTTAATCACAGCAGTAATACTTTTAGTGACACAGGTCGATTTTCTTTACCAAAGGTAGGAAGCTTTCTGTGGAATGGTCTTCTCAACGTCTTAGGGATGTTGAATCTTCCCACAGGTTCAAACTTGCCACCAAAACCAATTTAATGGCCACTTAATTATCATTTTAATTCATTCTTTAAAGTATTTTATTTTTAACTAGTTTCAAATGTATAACATCTTATTTTTTATTGATAGTGCAGTTGGAGTAATTTATCAGTTTTTATTATTGCAGTTTTATAGTTTGGCTGACAAATTATGTGATCTCTAGTCTCAATAATGTGATAAACACTTTGACTGTGATACAATCTCAAAATCATTTCTGAATTGAAGACATGTTTAGTTGAGCATTGATTAATGATTTGCTTTTTATTTATAAATATAACATGACTTTCTGTGTCATGCTGCCAGCATTAGGGACCACAATGGAAATAAGAGGAATCCTTTCCTCTTTTTTGTGTTATCCCTGGTATTGGTGTGCATTGCATGGTTATTTTTATATTGTGTATGTATGATTATAAATTTTATTTATGTAATACTAATATTTTTTAGACTGAAGAATTTCACAGTTGTTATTGTATTGTATTTATTTATCCACCATTTTGTTTTAAATTGCCATGTTGTGTATACTTTGCCAAATAAAATTATTATTATTATCATTATAGATACATTGGACAAGTACATTGAGAGTTTGAACAAGGAGACTAACTTACTTCAAAGATTAATCTAAATTTAAATGTTAAGCAGAAGTGAAGGACTAGATGGATGTAAGGATCAATAAAAGACTAAACCTAAAACCTACCAAGGTTAACTGACTATGATCAGAGAAACATATCATACACTGTGTGAAAGATAAATTGGAGTTAAAGCTGATCTAGAAATAGCAGGCAAAATAAAGGAGAACAAAATAAAATGAGAATGTCGATAAAATGGATAAAATGAAATGGTTCATCTTAGATAAAGAAATGGAAAAGATTCTTTGTCTTTATCTGTCGTTTATTGGCTCATTAGACACACATGTATTTATGTATGTATTCATTTTGTATGATGATGGGCTGTATAGCTCAAGTCAAAGAAATAAAATGTTCTGTTCTGTTCTGATCTGCCCATTAGACAGCTTTCGTCTTTTCAGAACTACCCTGGAGAAAGTGGAAAAATATAAAGGATAATTATATCCTAATTCTTATTTCGAATAGTTTTTCCAGGGTCTTTAGCATAGTTGGTGTAGCATCAATACACACCTCACCGGTTTCCTGTGGTTTTCTAAACACTGTACATGTAATTGGTTTAGTAGTTGGATTGGGTACAATGAAAAAGCATTCCTGCAAAGTCGGAAGGCAGAGCAGAGTTTCAAACCCATGAGCCTTTGATTGGTACTCCAGCCCTAGGTAAGGATTCTAAGAAGAAGCACTTACATGGCATCCGACCTTACCCAAAATATTACCTTTACCAAATCCGCAAACCCAAAACATACAATACATGATGATATGGTGGGAAAATGAAACTTACAATTCAAGTAAGACAATGCATAAATTGTAATCGTGATACAAGAGGAGACATTTCAGGAAGCGCTGAAAAGTTGTAAACATAACAGACAAATATAAGCTAGATTATTCTTTATTGGCTTTTTGTTGTTTATGACACAACACGTTTCTTAAAGTATTGGACATTTCTAAAATCGTTCATTTGTTCTAATTCCTGTCCTCTATATGTTTATCAAGAAATAATGTATTTACTTATTTCATCAGATTAAACGCCATTTTCAAAATTATGTCAGTTAAATCGGGGAAGCAGTTATCCTATCCAACTTCCCTGGATTTTATTTAGGCCTCAACCAGTAGTTACCACATTCTGTCCGCTAGATACTGCCAAGCTATCCCACATAATGCAGAGGTGGGGAACAATTTAATATAGGATTAATTTATTTAGTTAAATTTGTCACGGACAGTGTGAGCCTCGTCCGGTGTTCGACTCGCAACCTTTTGTTAAGTAGATCATCGCTCTAAGCTAAGCTCTGTGCTAACCACTTTCAAGAAATAAGCGGTGATGTTTCAGTACTTTCTTCTTTATTTATTACAGGTAAATTTATTAAAAGCCTGGCAAAGAATCGTTTGTCTTTATAATTGATATACACATGACTTTCCATGTAGCTTTTTAACTCTAGATTCATCAAAGATCGGTCCAATTCTTCTAAAACAACTAAAACAAGATGGATATCTCTGTCTCTTAGGAATCTCGTGTGGGCCTCCCTGAACTCCATATCACACCATGAACTTCGTAAGAAATTATTCGAAACAAAGAGTAAGGTGGTGTGACTCGACTTCACCGCGTGTAAAATATTTTCTGTAATGGTTTTACCTACAGAAAAATCTCTTTCACCTAAACACACTTTGTACGGAGGGGACTGTCTCTCCAGGAACTCGACGACCTTGTTGACGTCATCGTCATCTTCGCAGGAGTGTGGTACAAATATATCATATTTGAAATCATTTGTTGTTCTTTGTCGACAACAGTATTTACAGATATCAAAATTTGAAATGAGCCAAACCTGAACATGTGTTTTATATCGATTAACTATGGCACTTACTAAAACAATACATACAGCACTGCCTAATACGATACCAACAATAGTGTAGGTAGACAGAGGATGTAGACATACAAAGTCAGAGTCTGGTACGTTTACAATGGCCACGCCTCTACCTGGTCCACTGGCACAAAATGTCTTATCTTCATGTGCCACATTCTTCTTATTTTTTATCAGCCATCTTTTCATCCACAGTGTATGGCAATCACAGATAAAAGGGTTTCCGTACAAAGTCATTGTTTGGTTATAACCAAAATTGAATGTTTTGAATGACTTCGGTATCACTGAAAGTTTATTGTCGTGTAAATATATTCCTGAGATTTTTTCCAATTGTCTGTAAAAGTCTGGATCTATCACTGAAATTCCACATCCTGACACGTCAAATAACGTGACATTCTTCATATATTCTCTAGGAGATAATCTTTCCAATTGATCTGTGTTCATGTTAATTGAAAGATTGGTGGCCTTTGGGATAGTGCGTGGTAGTTCAATACTATTGTAATTGTCATTACATTGTATAGTGATTAAATCCAGATTAATTGTTAAAATACACTGACAGCCTGTTGGACATTGCTTGGAAACGGAACAGTTGAAATCATTCAAGTCCACCTCCCTGATTAACTTTCCATTGAGACTCTGTGGATGTCCACAGGTTAATGAAAACAGAGGATTGTCTGGGTCCATATAATGAAAAGTTCGTAGCAATATTGACAACCTATATAGACTGCAATCACAAATAAATGGGTTAAATCGAAGATCGAAACCACAGTTCCAAAAGTGCAGTAGTTGTAGAGGGTTTGTCATGTTAAATATCGCAGATAAGTAATTTACATTTAATGAAGTGAAATTATTATGGAGTAACACCAATCCTACTGTGGTCTTTCGTGAAAAATCGTCAACTGTGAGATTATATGAATTTGTAAATATGTTGATATTATTCCATGAAGCGTTTATGATAACATTCATTCGTTTGTGTCGTTTAACTTGAGCATATAAACTTGAGTCCAGTTCTGTAAGTTCATTATAACCAATATGAACGTAGTTCAGTTTGTCCAGTCTTTTACTGAATGTGCCATTTTCAATTGTTGTCAGTGAATTGTTCCTGATGTAAAACGAGTTGATACTTAGTAAGCAATCTAAATGTCCTCTTTGTAGAACAGAAATGTTGTTAAAACCTAAGTTAACTCTTATTAAGTTCGAACAGATCTTGACGTCAAGATTGTTGAAATTTGCTTCAAATATGTTATTTTCCGACAAGTCCAAAACAAGCAGATGCTTCAATGTATTTATACAACTAGGAATAACTCTCAAGTCACTGTTTGTGTAATACAACTCTGTTGCATTCTTGTATTGTTTTATACACTCTTCCGCCTCCTTAATACCAGAGTTGATGATTCTTAAAACCCCGGCTGAGTATTTGCATACCATTACATTGCCGTTAGCAAAGGCACCATAAAGTCCAAGTAACACACATAATAAGAATGAAGTCACAAACGAACGATGTGAATAAGCCATATACATCATTTGGCGAGTCTAATAAAGTATACTTGAATGTTGTTGCTAAGGTTAAATGATGAACAAATCTCGTCTGCGTTCACATCTTCCCTGTTTTAGTGTCAGGCAGCATCTTGAACAGAAAGATATTTTACATGTATATATCGCGCTTCACTCGGATACAATACGTTTACCTTTTATCTTAATAATAATCAAATGTATATTCTTAAATGAAAACGGAACGATTTCTTTGTACTTTGATAATTTATACTCGTACATGCCCATATTCATTAAAAATACATAATATATATATATATATATATGGCCAAGCCTCTTTAAACAATTCATCTTACGCATTAAGCATGCTTAATATATTATTACCTGTTCATACAAAACACATCCAAAAAAGTATTTCGGAGATAGAGAGGAAACTATGTACTACTTAAAGTGTAATCTATTAGATGGATAAACAAATATTTGACAACATGATAAATTCAAATAAAATTTGTTTCACCGTGTTTGTACTATGCATGAATAAAGCATGGCAGTGTTTCATGGTAAAAAAAGTTTACATTTATATGTTCAAACATTTAAGATCAGATACATCCATACACAGTAATCGTTAAATTAATCTACGCAAATATCTGAGTAACGCGGATATTCATGCTATTGTAATAATAACATTGTCAGTGAAAATGCGCATTTACATGCATTTACATGCAGCAAAAACACAAGATAGTTTACCTGAACATGTGTTTAACGTCTTCCCATATTTCAACTTCTACAACCTTTTATCCGATCACTGATAAAGGGTGTCTTAACTCTACTAGCTCGTGTATTCGAATAAATAGATAGTTCATCGTTTGCTGGTAACTTTAAAACTATCCTGTCACGTAGTATGAGGTTAACAGCGAGTTAAAGGGGCTGGTCTATCGATGGCAATGATTTGGACAAAAATAGTTTGTAGTTATAAATGCACTAACAGTCAAAGATGTGAAGAATAGCCACCCTTTGGAAAGACAAAATATGGTCTCTATTGACAGGTGGCCTCTTTTCGGAGGGCGTTTTTTTCTATGTGACCAATGACTGTTTTTAAAACATTAGCCTTTATTCACAGGAAGGCCTTTATTCGGAGTTGCCACTAACACAGATGTGAATGTATATAAATTTAGATGAAGTGTCGGAATACACTTTGAAACACTTAGGAATTTATCGTTGTTTTAAGTTTGGCAATAAAGTAACCTCGGGGTATAAATCTATCAGATTCATGTCTCCAAAAGCTACCATAAAAGTGTGTAGGTCAACCCAACGCAGATTGGAAGTTGAAGGGTGATTGTATTCATGAATGCGTTCCTGAGTAAATATTTGATTCAAAACAATTACGACGATCAACCCTGATAATTAAGATACGGTAAAAACCCTGAAACCAGACTCCCGGAAAACCGGAATTCCCTGAAAATCGGGCAATTTTTCAAGTCCCAATTTTTATCAAATGTATCAGAAATACTGTGAAAACCAGAATTCTTAGAAAACCGGACTTTTGGTCAAATCCGGAAGGGGTCCGGCTTTGACTGGTTTTATTCTTCCCTGGATGAAATAATGAACAAATATTTGTGTAAATAATATTCTTATTTACATGACCAGACAGACTACAAACATGAATTACATCACGTGTGTATATATAGGTTAAGAACTTCCTTTGAAAACTAACACTAAACTAAGAGTCATTATAGAGACTTGTTATCGACAAAACGATGCAATTGTCAAGTGTTTAACACTTAATTTATCCAAAACACATAATCTTTAATGGTTAATGCACGTCGGATGATCATTCAATAGCAGATAGCTAAAGTACTTAGTAATAGACTCGCTTAACAAAAGTGTAAATAGTAAGTGTACCATATATACTCCTTATATCACATCTTTCAATCCTAATTTTGAAATTACATATGTTTAAAGTACATTGTAGTTGCTATCAATATCGTATATAGCGTCTGCAACTTGAAATTGGCGTTCTTTTTTAAATCTTTGACAAATGACTTATTCCCATAGATTTCAATGCAAATTTAAAGAGAATATAACTCAAAGGAATGTGATTGTTTTTGAAAATTTTCATGGTAAATAATTTTTTATCATTGAAACTTCATACAATCTATAAAAACATCTGTCCGCCTAATTTTCAGATAATAATTTTGGGAGTTAGAATCGTAAAACTTCATAATGTAAGTAGTTAGTTATATGACATCATTAGGTCGACCTTGGTCAGTTTACCGTGGTCGAGTGGTTACGGTAGCTGACTTCAAATCACTGAAACCTATCACTGAAAGAAGGTCATGGGTTTGAGCCCAGCTACCGACCATGTCTCTTTATGTAAGAAAGTAGGCAGTTGCTTACGGAGAATGGGAGTCTAGTACTGGTTCTTCCCAGGAATGATGGTTAAGTGAACTGTCCGCCTCATACGACTCTGATTGTTGAAAGGGGGCGTAAAACTCGAATAAACAAACGAACGAACGAACGAACAAACGAACGAACGAACAAACGAACAAACAAACAAACAAACAAACAAACAAACAGTTTTTTAGAAATAAACAATACAATGTATTTATATAATTATGATTAGATCGGACTTACAAAATTGGACCAAAATTTCCACCGCTTTATATAACCCGATGCATACTCAATTCAAAAATGATTATTTCGGCAACTGCCACCCCCGTCTTGCTCCGTGAGATTAGCAAGTTCTTTACTTACTTCAATGACTGAACTTCCGCGTACGAGCTTTCAAGCGTCCGTAAACATTGTCAACATACGTAGATCATTCTGTTATAAGTAATGTTGCATTTTGCCATTTGGAAGTGAGTGTGTTACAAAGAAATCCTTGTCATTGACAATGAGCAGATTCAAGTGTCTAATCTGCTTTATCTCATTTCGAGTTTGCATCAATACTTCCTGATTGCAAAGTGTGCCGTTTTTTTGTTAAATCAAATTGTATTGATTTACCCAATTTGAAATAATCAGCCATTTTAATCACTTGATGTTAACACAGTCAATTAGTCAAACAAACGAGTACAAATAGAAATGCCTGACTGAAATATAAAAGAAACTTGAATATATTATCCCCTGCTATTATGTCCTATACAACGGTGCATTAAAACCCGGTTGTTTGGCTTTGTGTGTCTGGTTTCAATGAATGTAGAACAACAAAACCTGAATTTGTTCTGCTGTATAAATAGTACAAAGGTGTATATTGTATTGATCTATCTATGTACTTTGCTATTATTGTGTTATTTCATTTAAGGTATTAGGTAAACTGGTTCCCGTTCCATGTTGCGTGCACCAAAGGCTTTGTACAGGCAAGTCAATGGGAACCAGTTAATGTATTAGGGTCCTAATGCTGTACTTATCTCACCCAATCGCCAAATGCTAGTCTTAATCAATTCTTTGGGAGTTTTTCCTCAGATAGTGCAGCTTATTTTACGACACATTTTAAAACTTTTGTTAGAGTAATTGCCCTTGTTGAAAAGTAGAAATCAATATTAATTTCTTTGGGTATTGCATTGCGACCTGTATTTTTCGTTATCAAATTAGACTGTTTATGTGTATTTTGCATCTATTCACCATGAGTTTTCTTTGAAATTGGTATTTTCCTTTGATCTTAATCTGTCATTGGTTTGAAATATCTCACGGTAAATCATTTCCTATCATGCAAACTTATAAAAATCATAAACTTATCCAAAATGTGTCCGCCCCATTTTGAGATAATAGTTTTGGTAGTTATGATACAAATACCTTAATGAACTATAGCTATTTGAGAACTTCTGTATGTGGCCATGTTAAATTGCATTAAATTACATAACTATTCATCTATTTCATTATTTATGTTAGACATTTAATCTATCAATTGATACTAGTAAATGAGCATTTTCTGATCAACGTCATTTGAGCAGAGATCATAATGACAACACAGCAAATAGTTTAACATTTAGTTATTTAAAATTACATTGTACAACAATCAATTCAAATGTATGTTTTTACATTGCTCATTGGTTTACTGACTTACCCTTTGTTTGGGCGCTTACTCTTATGTTTATAACAGCAAAAACCAAAGTACAAAAATATTTTGGGGACGAATCGTACCTCTAACATTCGAAAGGTATGCAACATGGAACAGACTTGATCAAGTTTGCGAATTACCAAACCTATTTTTGTTGTAATCATAAACATGAATATTTTTCAAGACTGGTCAACAATTGGTCGATCGACGATGAGGTACAGCAATCAACGAAAAGCAATTGTAGTCGAGAAAAAAAGAACAACAACCCTAATTGAGTCAAAGATGAAAAATGATGGTTCGGTCAATGAATAACTTTTGTATTTTATCCACGCTAAACATATGAAGTATCGTCTAAAGTTAAGTCTTTACATACTTGAAAAAAAGAATTGTGAATGCTACTCTTCTATCATAGTTACAGCGTATCTTTGTAAGCCTCGGTAAATCAACATCACGACCGCAAGTTCGAGGAAAACAATGTTCATCGTTCATAGCCATAAAAAAAATGCAGAAAAAAATAAGAGCGAATTATGTGAATAATGACGCATTGTTTATTTATAAATTTGATTTTTTTTTCGAAAACTTGCGAGGGGATTTCCATGTTATACAAATATCGTCATATATGATGGTTCACAGCTATCTTATTACATACAGATCAGACTTTCCTTATCTCATGATAGAAACATAACACCTGTCTAATAATACAGTGCAATGTTTGTACTTTCCTTGATTATATACATTGACTGTGTCCACACGACATTCTATGCCTATACGAGTACATGAACGCTTGCAACTATTTGAGACAATCCTTCAAACAGTTGGTTTTCAGTTACGCGACTGACTGATTTTAAAAGCTACCAAACCAAAACGTTTAACAAAAACATTTTCGTTCTGGATTTGAACTTCGCGTTTCTAGCACAGAAAATGCCTGTTCGACCGCCCTCTTAAGAATTACCTATCTGATAAATCTCAAACTTTTTTGAAACCCAGAAGTACATGTTCAATGATTATTTTGGCAAATATTTGCTATGTAAGAAATTGTTTCGTATCTATCATAACACATAATTATCCGTTTAAGTGGACTGTAATCTGTAATAGTAAGAATTGTTATCAGATAAGCCGTTACAAGATTATCTCCCTTATTCTCTTCTGTTTGTATAATGAACACAGTTCATCAATGGTTTAGTAGGATTATCAGTTATTTTTTCAATGAAAGAATCGGGGGTAGCAGAAACATGACACTGGACGCAACATTTCCAATAAAATTGCCACCGAGGTTCATACCACATCGATCCTGGTCTCAACCTCGACACCTCTCTATTAGACATTTGCGATTTAAGACGGTGACGGTGTTGAACTTCGGATTAAATTAAAGGGGTCGTCTCACAATTACAATGTATAATGAAAATGAATCACATTGGAGTACATGCATGTTATTTTAATATAAAGCCATATTTACAGAATTAAACCGATTTGCTTTTCTCCGACACACACGATCCGGCGAATATTTACTACACGTGGTAACACTTTCCCGACGATGTCTTCATATTGTTCCTACTGATTTATAACACTTGAGCTCAACATAAAGACGATACTGTCGAATATATCTGTTTAATTTTCGGTACCTTGCAGGGGCGTAGCTTGATCAATAATGGTGTGTACGCAGAATTTTTGAATGCTCGTGTGGGGTATTATGTACCTAGGATCAAGTGCGTTTTAAATATTTCGCTTGAAAATCTATGCCTGTTTCAAGTTCGTAAAATCTTCCATGACTTTTTTGCCCCCACACACTGCAATACCTTTCAACTGAGGATATTTTTTAACACTGGCAAATAATTCGCATGTACATACTATTCATTAGACCAATAAATCTAACTGCATGCGAAGTCGCATGTCTGTTATTTCCACAGATATCAAATGCGAACAGCAAAACAGTAGATCTACATGTACCTTCAATATTTACGCAAAAACACATGACGAAATATATTTAGTTCTAATCGAATATCAGTGTAATTTTACGATTCCTTTTTCGGCTGATTACATCTAGAACATGTTCAGAGTCCAGCTGTTTTTCAGTGTAAACATTTAGTCCTAAGCTTGACAATCTACTTGTTGTCATAGTGTTTCTAGTGTAGCATATCAATAAACCATCGCTCAGCTGTAGCTGTAGATACTAGCGAATACACAGATCACCATGTGTACGGACGGGTACAAATCTCGGTTTGTAGCCTTCAATTTTCTAGACGAAGTTTAGTCATGGGTATGATGTTAAGTTTCCCTATTTTGTCTCCAAGTAGGAAAAGGTAGCTCAGTTTCTTTAATGTGGCACATTAAACCAAACCGCTGAGCATCATTCAGATGTCCTACAATATATATGATGCGTATATTTAGGTATGTTGCTATCATTGTCAGGGTAAATTACACTACAACTATTAATAGTCGAGATTCGTGATCATTTTGAATTAATTTACTTGTATTTTGTTCATTAACAAATTTTGGTTTTAACAATATGACAAATTCAGACGTAAGTAGTTTTGTTCATGAATGTGCATTTCTGTTTACGATTACATTCTCATAGAATCAGCTTAGAGCTTATGAGTATGTACCAATTTAGGAGTCACTTGAAAATGCAAAGTCGCCCGATGCCAGTGACGGGAAAGAGCCACGTTGACGACAGGTACCTGGTAGACGCAGGCGACAGCAGAAACGCCCTCTGGCAGAATGAATTCGGGACAACCAAGAGTCGTATAACAGATTCATTACAAAAAGTACCGAAATTGATGCGTATACTCGGTTTGGTTCTAGTTCTTATGAAAATGAATAAAATGGTAAATTAAACATTTTTTTGAGTTGACATGCAAACACAATAATTAGTAACACTTGCCCTATACAAGAGTATGTATCAATAATTTTGAGATGACCCCCGAATTTAATCCCAAATCCGATGCCCACCACCGTCACCGTCTTAAACCGCAAATGTCTATTAGCAGTACAGCATTACAAACGACGAGCGGCATCTGACATTTTTAGATATATAAATAAGTCAATACAGTTATGTCTTGCAATAATGCAATATATATAGTAACGACTTCACAAATTTCAAATATTTAATACGCTTTTTAAAACATTAAGCAGATCAATATTTACGTAAAATACATGTAACATAGAGGAGGGTATATATTGGCAATGGTAAATTGTACAAATGGGTCAGAATTTAGTGTCGGACTGAGTTGTTTTTTCCTGATGAGGTTTCTTATCATCGTCCTCCAAGGTGTCTGCAAGTACGGCGTCTTTGGTTTCTCGGAATAACATAATAATAACTGCTGATATCATCATTAGAAGTCCGCTAAGAAAATACAAAATGCCCGGAACTTCATCGTCCTAAAAACAAAAATACCATTAGCAAATAGTACAATGTTGATATTTGAATGTAAATATCGCTTTCTTCCGTCATCAAACGATTGCATGTAATATTTCGGTCGGCAAATTACAGTTCCGAATTGCATTCAATCTTTATACTTTAACGTTTATAGAAAAGTATAGAAACCCTAATACAATGGACAAGTGATTAATTTATCTATTTTATTATCAATTTATTATTTGAATCATTCGATCTTTTAAGTCTTTGAATGTTACTTACTAAGAAAACTATTTGAGGAGCCACCATTCCTCCAACTCTTGCAGCGGTACTATGTGCTCCGTAAGCTATTGTTCTGAAATATAAACACAGACGGTGCTTGATAATCATGGATTATTTATTTTATCAATGTTTAATCGATTACATGTACACGTTTTGAATTTAATATCATGGAGCAGTTTGTGACAACGATTATCAAAAACTGATCACTGGACCGTGGTGCACAATTAAAAAGTTTCAAACGTTACCGAATATTCGACTTTAAAGGAGCAACTTCCGATCGGACTATCGGATGCAAATGAACTCTCTCTACATTTTTTTATCAAATGAACTCTCTCTCTCTCTACATTGTTTATCAGTGATTGACATACAGTGAATGCTGACTTACTGTACTGAATCTGTAAATAGCTGAAGCAGACGATGGGTTTAAACCATATAAACTCCTCCCTCTAATTCAAATTTGAATTTATGTTATGAATTGTTTTGAAAATATAAGAACCTAAAGCTTCATACATTCTGAAATTTCTTATCTGGACTGGATAAAAGAATCATCATGCTTCATTCAGAATTTTTTTCAGTGATTAATATCACCATTTAATATTAGATATTTTAAAAAATCTCTCCCTGACCTGAAAACAGTTTAAAAATCAAGGGAAACCACCCACCAGCCATTACCTCCTTTATATACCCATGTTGGGGGTTTAAGAACATGTGAGTGAATGTTATCAAATGTATTAATTATTGTCTAATGCTAGAATAAGCATAATATTAATTATATACAACCAATGAAGCGATAATCTTACCGCACAACAGTAGGATACAACTCTACAGTATGGACAATCATAGCTTGCCATCCACAAGCAACACTCAACTTAGAGACCAATGCTATACCGTTTGTTGCCATTCCGTTGATTGGGGCATCTAGAAAAATATCGAAAGTACATTGCATATTGTAAAATGGCCGATACTCCATATCTAACAAAAATGGTACTGAAATTTCGAGAAGTGTAAAAACTCCTTTTTATAACCTTATTGTGTATTCTCAAAATAGTTTAAAACAGTGTCTGCGATGTTGTGTAACTTTCTGTAATATGCAAAGCGCAACAACCATTATAAATGTGATAATTCCCAATGTAGATACCTGTGTATTGAATCACACCAACTGCTATTCCTGTAATTCCCGCCAAAATATAAAACCCAGAAGTGACTCTTTTTCTACCAAAGCTGAAAATAGTAATCAAAGGTTGTTTTAAGCATTTCTCATACTTTTATTACTATAATTGTGTCAAGAAATGATATACTTGCGACCATAAGGTTTATCATGAGAAACAATGACTTAAAGAGGCACGAACTGTCGTGTCTTGTTTTGCATTCACCAAAATACGTTTGTCACTTGTAAATTCAATTATTACCGAAAAGTCAAAGAAGGATGGATCCTCAACAACACGACGAATACTTTCTCAGGCCGAATCGGCAGGCTTGGTTAGTCTTGAAGTGTTTTTTTAGTAAACTAGTGGAATATTTCGTAACTTTTACAGGTCTTTCATTAATTGATATGCATTAAAATGACACCAATTTTATTGCTATTCGAGACGCTTCAGTTCCAGGGAATGCCTCTTTAAATATCGCCAAACTGGTTAAACCGTTTTCTCTGTATATAGATAGTATTGTCTTGTGTAAGTGTTACAATTATCTTTTTTACACTTGCTCTTCAAAGTATTCACTACCCCGAGATCAAGCTCATTTTGTAAATAACACATACATTATTTATAAACTTGATTTAGTTATTTTTAAATAGAAAATAAGGTACTGCTTGTTTATAACTTCTTTTGTGAAAAGGATAAAATTCAGTACATGTGTAACTAAAATGTTAGGAATGCTTACCGTCTGACTAAAATGGCAGTTAATACCATGACTGGTGCTTCTACGATACTTATCAGGAACATATTTAGGTACAGATCTCCTGATAAACTTTTCACCCCAAACGTGATACCATAGTACCCATAACTTGCTGCAAACCTAAAATATTGAACAATTCAACAGTGACACGAAAATAACATTAAAGACATCTATTGTTTCAAGCATATACAACAGTATTTTCTAGTTATAAGCATTTAACCTAACCTGTCTTCCTTGATTCTGTACCAGCACTTACCGTGTTTTTCTAAATAACTGCCGAGACTTCAGATCTCATATTAAATGATCAGCGGTTGTAGACGAATCACCATAGGTATATTGTTTTAACCAAATCATCACCGAGATGTCTAATGTTCGAAATCACGAACCATAAAGAGTTGCTAACATTAGTTTTAAGTGATATAGAATTTATAAACGGATTATTCAAAAGTGGCGTCTTAGTATACACGTAGCTGTCAACACTAAGATCATCCCCAGTTGTTCATTTTTGTTTGTCGCTAAGATATTTACCTTAATACAATCAGTTATTTTGTGAATAGCTGAGGCATGACTTTGTCTTGTATGCAATTTAAACACACAAAGATTTTACGCTGTACATGTCGTAGGCGCTACCGTCAACATTCAAAGATGGGTCCATCATTATACTTGCCCAACCATTGCAAGCTAAATCTGCTTAATTATTCCACTCAGAATCATTACATTTACAAGGTGATTGAAGAAGGACACGATCTAAATGTATATATTATTTTAAAACTAATACTTATCCACAGTGTTACACCACTTAGACATTTTCTATCCTTTGGTCTGAATCTGGAAACATACTTGTCCCAAATGTGATCATATGTTTTATTTACCATGCAAACAGAAGACCGGCCGTCATCTTGGCGCTTGATTTTGTTCTAAATAAATCTAATGCCGAGTAATGTTTTTTGCTTGATGACTCTTCTGCATTCTTTTGGCTTTCTTTTGCCGCTTCAATTATATTCGTCAAATCAGGTTTTTCTTTCTGGTTAAGCTTTGCTATCATTCCGATTATTTTTTCAGCTTCACCAAATTTTTGTTTGGTAACCAACCATCGGAAACTCTCTGGCAAAATCCTAAAATGTGAATGTAAAAGTTATACTTCAAAATATATCTTCAGTAAATAAAACACAATTAACTTGAGTAGTTTCTCAGAAATTATTTATTATTGAAAACTAATAATGTAGACCTATCAATGTGAACAAAACAGACAAATGTTGGCTTTCAATATAAATAGTAAATTAGTTCCTTGCAGGAATAAAACTTAAGAAATCTTATGATTGACAAAAACTAGTTCCTATAATGAATTAGAAACTAAACGACATTGACTATTAGGGTAGGAAAATCGTGAATTAAAGATCACGCGAATTTAAAGTGATTTACAGTATTGCAATCAAAAGTATGACAATCTTCCATAATTCCACTCACCACCAAGTAAGCATGAACGGTGCTCCTATGATAGCTATCGCTAAATGAATTTTCTGCCAGTCATGAAAGCCCCATGAAGCTAGAGCAAAAAGTGCCGATTCCAATGCCCAGGATGGTGTTGTTACTATAGCTGGTCGCCATTTTGACGTCGTGAATTCATTCATGATACTGTACTGTACAGTTAGGTAAAAGCCAATTCCGATTCCATTGCTTCTTGTAATTCGTCTAACTATAACGTTTTGTTATAGTTGTTCTTGTTCTTACACCTTTGTCAAAACTCAAGATGAATGCAATGATCAGTCAGACAGATGTTTATGTTGATCAGTGTAATAAACATGGGCATAAATATCTTCATAGATAAAATTCACATACAATAATCAGCATGGATGTCCTTTTAATCCAATTAGGAGAACAATGTTATCGGGCGATGAGATAATGTGTGTAATGGCATGGATATTTGTGGTTTAGTTTGTTTTAGTCAAGTTCATGACTCATAAGACTGTTTTGCAAAGTCCAATAATGGAGTGGAAAAAATCGAATCTCAAACACTCAGCCAGCTCAGTAGTTGTAGTGACTTCGTCATGTTAAATATTTTATACAAAAACTTGTACAAGTACCTGTGCGTCATCGGTTACGCGGACATTGAATGAAGTACGAACGAGACGAGATACTGGTGGATTAAGTAAGACCGTTTACTGGTGCGGTTGAACCGGACTTCGCTAATGGATAACAACGCCAGACTCGACAGTGCCGAGTACAATGATCGTAACGGAATCGAGAGCATTGAGTGACCAACAAGATGCCAAGAATTGAATCAATAGACCATGTACGGGACAAACTGCAACGCCGATAATTACACGGAAACAACCAACCATAGACAGTGCATGAGCTGATTGACACTCTTGTTGTTGTTGAACATGATTTCCCCGTGAACATCGGAAACCTGATAATGAGCTTCAAATACTTTGTCAAGCAATACTTGAAGCAAGAGGAGAGCATACAGGTACCAAATCGAAGTTCAAGGTTTCATGGACATTACATCATATTCAATCTTAAATTATCTTTAATTTAACCACTTTTCATAGATTTGTTAAAATAAATATCACGTGAACATTTCAATACAATAAATCACCACGCTTCATCTTTATATATATATCGTTCAAACTGTCTCGAACAGTTGTGTAAATTTAATTTTCGCTTTTATCAAATGTGGCTAGTCTAATCTATTGAGTTCATGCAGTCCTTTGGCAAGGATAAATATATCATTGGTAAAAGAAAACAGTCTGTTGAATCATGTTATTTAAGAGTACACATTTCGTTCAAATAGATACAAAGGTTTTGATCTCTTTTTGAAAATGAATATAATATATTTGGCTCTGTCATACTGATACACTACAATCCGATAAACGGCCAATTTTTAACAAAATGCGTTAAGAACGGGCATACAAATGTTGTTTCAAGCAGTTCTTTGTCTTATGTACAAAAGAAAAATATGAGAACTATAATAATATTAGGTTTTCACCTGTAGAACTTGGGGCCTAATGTTAAATGTAAAGCAGTAGTGAAGGACTAAATTGATGTAAGAATCAATAAAATACCCACCAAGGTTAGCAGACTATGATCAGAGAAACACATGCTCTTAAAATGGAGATAAAGGTGATACGATGTGAAAATATCAATCAAAACAGGAAAGAGCAATAAAATGAAATGAGAATGTCGATCAAATGGATGACATCAAATAGTTAATCAGAAATAAAGACAAGGAAATGATTATTATTCTTTCTCTGCTGTTTAACGGTCCATTTAACTGACCAGTACGGTACTTTCAGAGCCGATCAAGAGAGAGAGAGAGAGAGGGAGAGGGTGAGAGAGAGGAAAACTATTATATTCCAACTCGTATTTCGAATACTTTTCCGTCGCCTCTGTCATGACTAGTGTTAAGCATCGATATACGACTAGCCCGTTTCCAGTGAGTTTCTTAAATGTACTAAGCTCGGTCGTTTGAATGGGGTCAATGAAAAAGAATCCCTGAAAAATTGGAAGGTTCAAACCCATAACTTTTCGATTCGTATTCCAGCTCTATGTAGTTGAAACAGTTTTGATTGGGTATCATGGTGGACAGACGTGTATTTTGGTCTCTGTGTCAATGAAGTTTATAACTCTTGAATGATGTACATTTGGAATATATTTTAGACTGATTTTTTTCTGAAAAGGAGTTCTTTGAAAAGGATTTAAGAAACAAAATTCAATGACAATGAATTAGATGTGAGTTAATTTTGTAAACCTTTTGTGCAAACTTTGATAACTTATTGATAAACTCTCATATGGATCGCTAGTAGTTCATGCTCTAATGCACAGAGTTAATACTGCTATGATCATTATCTTAGTGTTGACACATCACACATTATCCAAGGTGATTAAACTGAAATTATCATTCTACGGAAGCGTGGAAGGGCCATACTCAAAAATCATTCCTACACGAAAATAGATATGGGAATTGATATTTCCGTATATCGTCTTAGAATTGGCATGTCCGTACTCATGAGAAGGAGGAAAACAAAAGTACATAAGTGCAGTAAATACAGAGGCTACACCAACGGCTCTGACATACACCAGCGAAGAAGTGGTGAATACGTTCTTCCTATTTTTGTTCCTATGTTTGTATGGAGCTGTATGCGGTCGTGTATACATTGAGAATAACTTTGCAAGCTCTGACTTAGCTGGGATGGAATCGGGCACTTCTATATTCCAAGTGAAATCTCCTGGCTGTTCTGGTAACGGGTGTCACACGTACAACAAATTATGATTTTACAAAGCGATTAATTCTATTGTCATCGGATGTGGAACAAAATCCTGGGCCATTAAGTGATATAAGTGATAAAAACACTCAACTTATACTAGAAGCCATTAGCGACAAAGAAATGGTTTAAAGATGGTTTGTGTGAACTTAAAACTGAAATAAGAGGAGTGAAGGCGGACTAAACTGATATATAAAAATTGAAATGTCTACCATGCGTGCAAAAGTAAATAAAGTGGAGGCAAACCAAATAGAATTTGATGACAGAATGAATGATCTTGAAAGTAACTTTGAAAATCTACACTGCAACCAGGATATACAGAATGAAGACATGAAAGCATTATCTATGAACGAAGAGATTAAATGTTCCAGAATACATACTATGGAGAAGCAAATAAACATTATTGAGTCAGAGAGGCTTAAATGTTAAATGAGAATATTCGGTTTAGAGGAAAGAGAGTCTGATGGATCTAACTTGAAAACTTTAGTAGAGGATACAATTCTTGAAGAGGCGGATAAAAATGACAAATTTGATAAAAACACTGCTTAAAGCAAGGCGAGTGGTTGAAAAATATGAAGAATTAACAAGAATGGTAATTGTGGAATTTGCACACAGTGAAGACAAATTTAAGCTCTTTAAATATAGAGACCAACTTTGTAACAAAAACATTCGAATATCAAATGATATATCTTACATGCAAAGACAGCAACTAAAGGGACTTAAACAAAAAGGCATTAAAGGGAAAAATGTGCCGCAATTTGAAGAAGTTAGAGATATAGTTGACAACAACATTGAATCTGAAAGATTCTCCATTGATACCAAAACTAACAGCAATGGTAGAGAACTATTGTCCTTTTGTAAAACTTTCTCGTGCAACATTGCAAATGGTCGATTCGGATTAGGAAGTGGTGATTATACTTTTATCAATCGGAACGGTTGTGGCACTATAGATTACTTCATTCTATCAAAACAAATAATGGATTTAGTGAAAAGTTTCGAAATTTTAGCACAAACAGAAAGCTGTCACCTGCAAATAATGTTGGGTATGCAAAGGCCTAATGATAACGCAAGAAAGGGAAATATTGATTTAGAAAAACATGAAAAATATAATTTGACCAAGGACAATAGTGCAGATTATAATAGGTGTTTGGCAGAAGACATACTAAATGGAAGATTTGATTCAGTTGATAATATGTTAAATGACTAAACTTGTGACATCAATGCTATTGTAAATGAATTTGAGCAATCTATTATAGACAGTAGTGCTCCATTCAAAATAATCACGAGTCGTCGTATTTATGAAAATCGCCAGCCGTGGTTTGATAAAGAGTACAAAGTAGTACAATTGAAGAAAAGAAAACTGTTAAATCAATTCCGGAATTGTAGAAGTGACCAGAATTTAACAGAGTACATTAACAGTAAACATGAATTTAAAAACATATGTAAGCAAAAGCTATACGAATACGACAAAAAGATTCTACACAAGTTCGAATCATCAATTACGGACCGAAAATATTTTTGGCGGGAAATTAAATTACTTTGTCATTAATCGAAAGTAGACTCTAATATATCAGTGAATACCTGGTTTGAGCACTTAAGTGACCTTTTTTCTGTTAATGAAAATGGTGATGATGCGGATTTAGAAAATCAGTCAAATAATTTTGGTATAAATGAACTTGATGACATTGAGCAGACTGTTTTCAATTCTAATATAACTAATGATGAAATAAGTGATGCAATAGGAAATCTTAAACTTGATAAAGCCTCGGGTGGAAATCTGGTATCAAAACAATTAGTATATGGTATTCAGGTTCTATTGCCATAAATAGACACAAACTATTATAATACCTTTATTCAAAAAGGGAACTGTAAACAATCCTAGCAACTACAAAGGCATAGCGTTAATTGATGTCTTTAGTAAGGTTTATATTACGATTATTACAAAACAATAAACTTTTTATGCAAATGCTTATAATAAAATAAGTGAATCACAAGCTGGTTTCCGAGCTAGATATTGCACAATTGAATGCCTATATTCTTTATGCAATAGTTAACAAATATTTAAACACAAAAGGAAAACCTATTTATGTCGCTTTCGTCGATTTTCAGAAAGCGTTCGACTCAGTTGATCGTTCCGTTCTCTATAATCTCTTAAGAAAGGGAGGTGTCAAAGGTAAATTCTATGATGCAATACAGTCTATATATGTTTCAGTAAAAGCTAAAGTAAGAACAAATCTTGGTGTATCAGACAGTTTTCAATGTCCTTCTGGATTAAGACAGGGTTGTAATTTGAGCCCTATCTTATTTGTCATGTTTATAAATGAATTATACGAACTACTACGAGTATGTCAGGAAGGTACAAGAGGCATACAGTTGTTCCCAGATGAAATAGAAATATTTTCATGAATGTTTGCCGATGATATTGCTTTAATGGCAGATACGGTAATTGGGCTGCAAAAACAATTAAATATTTTACACAAATTCTGTAATTCCAATAAACTTATTATTAATAGCTCAAAGACTAAAGTTCTGGTATTTAATGGATGGACTAAGTAGAAGAGAGCATTGGATGTATTAAAACCAGAAATTAGAAATTGTTAATGGTTTCACGTATGTAGGAATATTTTTTTACGAACAGACTTTCTACTTATAAAATGGCTGAAGCTATGTGCTCGAAAGCAACAAAATGTCTTGTATATGTTTTAAACTCATTGCATCAATTTAGTTCCTTGCCTTGTAACTCATTTTTTAAAATATTTGATACAACGATTGCACATATAATTTTATATGGTAGTAAACTTTGGGGACTTAGAAAGCCTCAATGTATCGAACAATTACAAGTGTATGCATGCAAACGTCTGGTAAACGTTAGCAATTTTGCAAGTAATGATGCTATTATGGGAGATGTTGGTAGACTGCCTATGTATATATTTAAATCAAAACGTTGTATTAAATACTGGATTCTTCCGCAATATACCCAAAGATTAACAGATCAATATATTCAACTTTGGAGATCTAAATGTGCACTAAGTTCAAAACTTTATTATTATTATTCATTCAAACAAAACTATGATGTTGAAAAATATATTACTGCTTTAGAGGTTGATAGATTTAGAAAGTGTCTTGAAAATTTCAGAAGCTCCGGCCATCCTCTTATGGTTGAAAAGGGCAGACACCTTGGTATTGAAAGGGAATATCGTAATTGTCCTTATTGTGAATATTGTTGTTTAGAGGATGAATGGCATTTTATTCTTATTTGTCCATTGTACAGCGATTTACGTGACAGATATATCCCAATTTATAATATAAATAACCCACCAACAGCTAGTTTTTATCTACTTATGTCAAATAGAAATGAAACAGTTATTCGAGACTTAGCTATGTATTTGCATTTTTCATTAAAGAAACGGGAAGATATTTTAGCAATTTTTGAACGAGAATAACACGCAACGGTTTTGTAAATTTAAGATTTTGATACCGCTTAAATATTATTAATGTATGGTCATGCAGAAAATACACAATTATATACTTTGCTTCTTAAAACAAATGTGTTGGATACCAACTGATATTGGTAGTATCTGTATTGTATATACTACACAATTGTATCTTTGTTATGATATTCTGTAGTAAGAACATGTATTGTGTAGCATATTGGGACGATATTCCGTGTAAGAACAGGTATTGTGTAGCATATATATTATCTTGTAAGAACATGTATTGTATAACATATGGTGATGATAGTATCTTGTAAGAACATGTATTGTGTAACATATTGTGATGATATTATCTTGTAAGAACATGTATTGTGTAATATATTGCGACGATATTGAATAAACATGTATTGTGTATGGGCTGGTGGCCTTTTGTACAAATAAAAATTGAATTGAATTGAAAGGATTCTTAGAATAAACTCTTACAAAACTCTCCATCTTACAAAAATACTACCTTCTCCAAATCATTGAATCCAAAACATACAATAAATAATACACATGTACTATATAATGGGAAAGGTAAATTTACAATTCAGTAAGACAAAGTAGAGAGGTTATAAACATAACAGACAAATATAAGCTAGATTATTCTTCATTGGCTTTTTGATTTTTATAACACAATACGTCTCTAACATATAGGACAGTTTCGTAATCGTTAATTTATTCCAATGTATGTCCTCTGTAAGTTTATCAAGAAATAAGCGGTGATGTTTCAGTACTTTCTTCTTGATTTATTATAGGTAAATTTATTAAAAGCCTGGCAAAGAATAATTTGTCTTTATAATTGATATACACATGATTTTCCATGTAGCTTTTCAACTCTAGATTTATCAAAGAATGGTCCAATACTTCTAAAACAACTAAAACAATATGGATATCTCTGTCTCTCAAATATCTCGTGTGGGCCTCCCTGAACTCCATATCACACCATGAACTGTGTAAGAAACTATTCGAAACAAAGAGTAAGGTTGTTCGACTCGACTTCACCGCGTGTAAAATATTTTCTGTAATGGTTTTTCCAGCAAAAAAATCTCTTTCTCCTAAACACACTTTGTACGGAGGGGATTGTCTCTCTAGCAACTCAACGACTCTATTGACGTCATCGTCATCTTCGCAGGAATGTGGCACAAATATATCATATTTAAAATCGTTTTTTGACCTTTGTCGACAACAGTATTTACACATTGAAATGGCCCAAACCTGAGCATTTATGTTATATCGATTAACTATGGCACTCACTAAAACAAGACACACAACACTGCCTAATACGATACCGACAATAGTGTAGGTAGACAGATGATGTAGACATACAAAGTCAGAGTCTGGTACGTTTACAATGGCCACGCCTCTACCTGGACCACTGGAACAAAATGTCTTATCTTCATGTGCCACATTCTTCTTATTTTTTATCAGCCATCTTTTCATCCACTTTGTTTCACACACACAGACAAAAGGGTTTCCGTATAACGTCATTAATTGCCCGTCATTGAAGCTTAATGCTTTGAATGACTGTGGTATCACTGAAAGTTTGTTGTCGTGTAAATATATTTCTGAGATTATTTCCAATTGTCTGTAAAAGTCAGGATCTATTACAGATATTCCACATCCTGACACATCAAATAACGTGACATTCTTCATATATTCTCTAGGAGATAATCTTTCCAATTTATCTGTATTCATGTCAATTGAAAGTTTGGAAGCTTTTGGAATAGTGTGTGGTAGTTCAGTAATATTGTAGCTGCCATTACAATGTACAGTCATTGAACCCAGATTATTCGTAAAAATACACTGACAACCTATTGGACATTCCTTGGAAACTGAACAATTTAAGTCTACTTTTCGAACCATTCTACCACGCAGGCTTACATGATGCCCACATGTAATAGACAAGAGGGGATTGTCAGGGTCCGTTGAACGTAATCGGCGGAGGAGATTAGCCAGGCTATATAAACCGCAATCACAAATGAAAGGGTTAAATCAGACATCGAACCCGCAGTTCCGAAGGTTTAATAGTTGTGCTGGATTTGTGATATTGAAAAGTTTTAAATAGTAGTTGATATTTATAGTCGTAAAATTGTTATGTTCAAATATAATTGATGTAGAAATCTTCAAGGAAAAATCTTCAATCGAGATGTTATATGAATTCGTTACCATATTGATGTTATTCCACGACGCATTTACGGCCATGTACAGGTCTTTTTGTATTTTCACTCTTGCAATGAGACTTGAATCAAGCTCTGTTAGTTTATTGTTTCCAACATCCACGTTATTAAGTTTATCCATTTTCTCACTAAATGTGCCATTTTCAATGGTTTTAAGTGAATTATTTCTGATATGAAACTTATAGATGTTTCGTAAACAATCTAACTGTCCACTTCTGAGGACAATAATGTGGTTATAATCCAATTTTACTGTTTCCAATTTGGAACATGTTTTTGAATCCAAAATACTGAAATTCACGTTGTGTATGTCGTTTTTTGACAGGTCAAGCAGTACAAGATTCTTTAAGATGTTTATATATCCTGGAATAACCGTCAGATTACTGTTTGTATAGTACAGATGTGAAGCATTTTCATGTCTTATCATACACTCCTTTGCCTCTTGATCATTAGAAGTGGAAACATGTAGAGCCTTAGATTTAGTATCGAATGTGCAAACATCTTCATTAGGGCCATGAAATATGTCAGAATGTCCAAGCTTAACGCTTAATATAATAATTAAAACAAAACATTTGGTGCATGAAGACATGTTTGCAGTTTACAATTCAATAAAGTTGCCAGCAGAAATCCATGTGCTAGTATTGACTGTTTGTGTTGTCTAACTACTCGCGAGGTGACTTCGAACGTTAGTCAGTCTCTGTAAAAAACACGAATATGCATGTAAAGTACTTAACGTGATGTTTGAACAGAGATTAATACGATTTGGTTTTAATATCACGCCATTAACAGAAAAACACTACGAAATCAGAGGCAGCAGAATAATACCACATACTGTGGTGAATCTGATGTTGTAATCACGCACTCAACTTTCATAATCGCTCAACTGTTTCTATGTCAGCCAGCTTATTACCAAAATAATACAAATCGAAGGCGTTTTGTAAGAAGTACGGAAACTTTAAGAAGCAAGAAATGATAAGACTATCGATAAAAGATGATGTTTTGTTCATTTCAGGAATTAAGGAAATTTCCTGTCTAAAAGCATGAACAATTGTCTACAAAAATGGTTAAAATGCTAAAAATGTAAGAAAGTGTGAAATCATATGCCAAGGTCAAAGGTTGCCAATCAGACTATTTTGATAGTTATATGGGTCACCAATATTGTTTATACTATATGTGAATAAAATGATATTTCATTCAAATCGAAATGGCGTAGCAAGGTTGAAATGTATGGCGGAGTCGACAATTTTTGTTAATTGCACGTGAGTAGAAGATTCATGCATAAGTCTTTTGCGCTGAATCAGTGTATTTTAGTGATATTTATTATTAGCATGCGTTATCAATCCTGTCTCTGGTGTTTAAATGTGTATTTAGTATGGTAATTCAGGCCGATTTTGTGTTGAGACGTTGCGTTGGAGTTAACAAAATTCACAACTTTTCGGTGGGAAAAGATGAATTATCTGCTTCAATGTTTTCAATTCGACAAACAATTTATTGGTTTTGTGTAGTATAATATGTTAGCTGTCTGAAAACAAGTTAAAACAAGTTACGTAGTTTTAAACCAACTTGGTGCGGATACCGTCATTCTGGAACCCTTGTATATGTATATATATGATAGACGTGTTTTGGTCCGTGTTGTCATTTTACACTATCACTGCAATATACTGGCCCCCTATGGGACTAACAGTACATAAAATAAAAGAATAAATAAATGAAGAATTTGTAAGAAAATTTAACTATTCTATAGAACTAGCGTGATAATAAACCGAATATGAAGGAGAGGTAGCGACTGACATCGGTTTCTTAATCGTCTAGACTTCAAATGAAGACTCGATTCGATTAAGTGACTAATAAAACATCTCTTAGTAGGTCTGTTATCGCAGATAATTTTCAAGTTGTCAATGTGGACAGACAGAGAGACAGACAGGCAGCTAATTTCTATATGCGCCTTTTCGGACAATTACAATGTGTATACAAAGCAGAAACAGTTTCCCGTTAAGTAGACTTTTAGTAGGATATGATAGAATGTGACAAATGTGCTGCGAGTGTCATTCTTATTGTCTGTCGAACACATCTGTCTCATTTCCAATTTGTCGCAAATATGTATGTTTACGAGCATATCGGTCACACCTCGTGAAACAAATGTGCATTTAGACAAATGTGCCCCTACAATGCTGTCTATATCATCTAGTCGACGTGTTCAAGAAATACATGCATCCACATTGATTTATACACTTGTAGTCTAAGCGACGAGTTTCATAATTTACAAGGCTCAAATTCTACTTAACGTAAATTGGACAAAGAATAAATAAACATGAAGTGTCATAGACAAAGATACGTATTTAGATAAACATGGTCATGTCTGTGTATTACATCTTATGTAAACATAAAAAAGTCTTGTTGGTATCTTATATAAATTAAGAAACTTAGTTAAAACTTCTATACATCATACTTACTTACTAAATAATATTTTCTCTACACTCCACGATACTTAAAGCAGCGTTAGATAAGCACATTCCTAATGTCTTTGATTTACCTTTTCATGTGTTTTACAGTAATGTCTATCCAAAAAATGTCTATAGAGAGAAAAAACTGAAAAGCACAATTTTGGGTCTAGATCAAATCAAAGTCACCCAATCACTGATAAGAACTCCCTCAAAATGCTGGTAGGATTTAAAAATGAAAATAGGCATCATGCAACAGCCTGCTAACAGCTTACAACGACTTTTTTTATCATCGACATTAAAGTAATCAAATACCATTTTATACAAAGTCTATACAAAAATGCTGGATTCTTACGTATAAACGATGTTAAGTGTCCAATGCAAATAGTTGAAAGATATTAGAAATATGAAGTACCTTCAAATTCACGCCTCTGCGTTACTCTTCATCGGTGATTTTCGTGTTATCCGGATACACGATGTGATCATTAAGAACATAAAACTCCAAAGTATATTCAACTGTTCTCAGTAAGTATTGTAATTCTTACGGAGCATGTATTTACATATTTTAACAGACCATCATACAGCTAAGCAATACAATTACAGTTGTATCCGAATCGTCTTATTACGTCTTCAATTATTTCAAGTCGCTGTCAGATAACATACCTTTAATTTACAGTATTATATCGTGCTTTATTTTAGTGCAGCTGTAATAGAATATGTATACACTAAACAAAAAAAATATAGCCCACATTAAATAAAAAGCAATTTGTCGACACCTTTTAGATTCTAAACTGGTAAATTACATACTGTTTGTTTCGGTGTACTCAAGTGTACTTCGAAAATCACGTGTATATCATATTACTACGTTTCCTGGCGGGGCTATAAGTTGTAGTATATATATTATTCATGGTATTCTACAGTGAAAAGTTCTTAGTATATAATTATGCTGTTCATGGTATTCTACAGTGAATTTTCTAGACGAATTATACCTACGAGTATTTGTTTACTATAGCTGTTTGCGAGTAGTTACTGTATTGTCTATTACTAGTTTAGCTAATCCTGGTCATTTGATTGGCTAGTGGTGATTTCGGCGTTACCTGTCCTGTTTGACTGAATCTGTTCGTCTGCTCTGTTGTTGAAAATGTAGGCATCGTTCTATGATCATCATTAGATGCAAGTTTAATGTGATTTTATCATAGCAGACTATGGTGGATTTGATTGATGTATGGTATGGTAATATCATGTACATATGAACTATACATGAATGTATTCATTTGTCAAATACTCCTGATTGTCAAAATATGTGTATTATCTATAACTTGTAAATATGTTATACTCTCCATAATGGAGGATTGAATAAAAGCAACTTCATACAAAAAACCAATGCTTCTTATAATTCGTCTAACTATAACGTTTTGTTATAGTTGTGCTTGTTCTTACACCTTTGTCAAAACTCAAGATGAATGCAATGATCAGTCAGACATATGTTTATGTTGATCAGTGTTATAAACATGGGCATAAATATCTTCGTAGATAAAATTCTTTTACGACACACAACTTGGGTGTCCTTTTAACAAAATTAGGTATCAATAGAAGTAGTAGAGAACAAGATTTGAATTATTACACTGAGACAATCAGAGTACCATCTTGTTAGAACAATGTTATCGGGCGAGGAGATGAGTGGATTAAATCGAATCTCAAAGACATAGTTACTTGGGCATTGCTGTACGTATTAGAGACGATATACTGGTAAAATTAGTCAGACCGTATACTAAAGCGGTTGTGCCGGACTTCGCTAATGGATAACAACGTCAGCCTCAACTGTGTCAATGTGGTCACCGAGTACAAAGACCGTAAGGAAATCGAACGCATTGAGTGGCCAAAAAAATGCCAAGAACTGAATCTTATAGACCATGTATGGGACAAACTGCAACGTCGATAATTTCACCGAAACAACCAACCTTAAACAGTGCATGAGCTGTTTAACACCCTTGTGAAAGAGTAGAACATGATTTCCAGCGTGAACATCGAAAACCTGATTATGAGCTTCAAGGACGTTGCCAATCAATACTTGAAGCAAGAGGAGAGCATACAGTAACAAATTGGACATGTGTGACGAACTTTAAAATTAGATCATTTTGGATCATTTTCTGTAGCTCGTTTTATTAAATCCTTTATTTATATTTAGGAGTATATCCCAAATTCATTATAAGACACGTGTAATGCACATATCTATAAATAACATAAAATGAGTGGCATTCTCACGATTCCCATTACCATTCCTGATTTCAAGTAATGTTCAGTTTATCTATTTGCTGTATAATTTTCATTTGGTTTTAAATGACAATCGTTCCTGAAAAGTGGCGATAGAAATGTTTTAAATGTGCTCATCTGTATAATGTAAAAAAAGATACTTCAGTAGCTTTCAAGAACCAGAGTTAAAATCTCTCATTATTCAGTCTCTCAGCCTATGAGCTTTTGTCACGCTCTTTTGCACGACATATACATTTTAGAAAAAGATATGTTCTGAGAGAACAATCTGTAATTGTAAATTCAACTGAATTAAATGAATTTGATATTTTTTATCTTGCAGGTTCGAGCTTGTTGGTTCCGGAAAGGATGTACTTTACATCATGATTTCGTTTTTAATTGTCTTAATTTTAATACTTTTCATAGATTTGTTAAAATAAATATCACGTGAACATTTCAATACAATAAATCACCACGCTTCATCTTCATATATATATCGTTCAAACTGTCTCGACTCGTGGTGTAAATTTAATTTTCGCTTTTATCAAATGTGGCTAATCTGATCTGCTGAATGAATGCAGTCGTTTGGCAAGGACAAGTATATCATTTATAAAAGAAACAGTCCGTTCAACCATGTAATTTAAGAGCACACAATTCGTTCAAATGAATACAGAGGTTATGATCTCACTTTGAAAATAAACATAATATATTTGGCTCAGTCTGTGGTGCACTACAAACCGATAAACGACCGGTTTCTAACAAGGACATACGAATTGTCAAGAAATATGAATGCATTTCATTTTTGTGTATTGTTGTTTCAAATATTTATTTTCTTATGCACAAAAGTAAAATATGTGAAAAATAATAATATTATGATATTATATAATAAACATCTGTATGCACAGATCTAATTATAGCGTCCGATCTATTTTCAGGATTTCCGTATTATTTGAGAGACTTGTGTAATGCAAACACTCTGAGACTTTGTCTTATAAAAAAAGTGCTTCATTCAAATACATTGGATAAGTCCATTGAGAGTTTGAACAAGGAGACAGACTTCAGGCTTTCACCTGTAGAACACGGGTCCTAAGGTTAAATGTTAAGCAGAAGTGAAGTACTAGATGGATGTAAGGATCAATAAAAGACTAAACCTAATCAAGGTTAACTGACTAAGATCAGAGAAACACATACTCTGTGTGATAGTTAATTGGAGATAAAGCTGATCTAGAAATAGCAGGCAAAACAAAGGGAAAAAATAAAATTATAATGTCTATAGAATAGATGAGATAAAATATTTCATCATTGATAAAGAAATGGAATGGATTATTAGTCTTTATCTATTGTTTAACGGTTCATTCGACACCTATGATCATTTTAGATCTACCCTAGAGAAAGTGGAAAAATATAGAAGAGAATTATATCCCAATTTTTATTTCGAATAGACTTTTCCTGAGTCTTTAGCATATCTGGTGTAGCATCAATACACACCTCACCGGTATCCTGTGATTTTCTAAACACTGTACATGTAATTGGTTAGGTAGTTGGATTGGGTACAATGAAAAAGCATTCCTGCAAAGTCGGAAGGCAGAGCAGAGTTTCAAACCCATGAGCCTTTGATTGGTAGACCGCCCCTAGGTAAGGATTCTAAGAAGAAGCAGTTACATGGCATCCGACCTTACCCAAAATACTACCTTTACAAAATCCGCAAACCCAAAACACACAATACATGATGATATGGTGGGAAAGGGAAATTTACATTTCAAGTAAGACGAAGCATAAAATGTAATCGTTATTTCAGGAAGCGCTGAAAAGCTGTAAACATAACAGACACATATAAGCTAGATTATTCTTTATTGGCTTTTTGTTGTTTATGACACAACACGTTTCTTAAAGTATTGGACATTTCTAAAATCGTTCATTTGTTCTAATTCCTGTCCTCTATATGTTTATCAAGAAATAATGTATTTACTTATTTCATCAGATTAAACGCCATTTTCAAAATTATGTCAGTTATATCGTGGAAGCAGTTATCCTATACAACTTCCCTGGATTTTATTTAGGCCTCAACCAGTAGTTACCACATTCTGTCCGCTAGCTACTGCCAAGCTATCCCACATAATTCAGAGGTGGGGAACAATTCAACATAGGATTAATATATTCAGTTAAATTTGTCACGGTCAGTGTGAGCCTCGTCCGGGGTTCGACTCGCAACCTTTTGTTTAATAGACCATTGCTCTGAGCACTGTGCTAACCACGTTCAAGAAATAAGCGGTGATGTTTCAGTACTTTCTTCTTTATTTATTACAGGTAAATTTATTAAAAGCCTGGCAAAGAACCGTTTGTCTTTATAATTGATATACACATGACTTTCCATATAGCTTTTTAACTCTAGATTCATCAAAGATCGGTCCAAGTCTTCTAAAACAACTACAACAAGATGAATATCTCTGTCTCTTAAGAATCTCGTGTGGGCCTCCCTGAACTCCATATCACACCATGAACTTCGTAAGAAATTATTCGAAACAAAGAGTAAGGTTGTGTGACTCGACTTCACCGCGTTTAAAATATTTTCTGTAATGGTTTTTCCTACAGAAAAATCTCTTTCACCTAAACACACTTTGTACGGCGGGGACTGTCTCTCAAGCAACTCTACGACCTTATTGACGTCATCGTCATCTTCGCAGGAGTGTGGCACAAATATATCATATTTAAAATCGTTTGTAGTCCTTTGTCGACAACAGTATTTGCAAATATCAAAATTTGAAATGAGCCAAACCTGAACATGCGTTTTATATCGATTAACTATGACACTTACTAAAACAAGGCACAAAACACTGCCTAATACAATACCAACAATAATGTAGGTAGACAAAGGATGCAGACATACAAAGTCAGAGTCCGGTACGTTTATAATGGCCACGCCTCTACTTGGACCACTGGCACAAAATGTCTTATCTTCGTATGCCACATTCTTCTTATTTGTTATCAGCCATCTTTTCATCCACAGTGTATGGCAATCACAGATAAAAGGGTTTCCGTACAAAGTCATTGTTTGGTTATCACCGAAATTGAATGTTTTGAATGACTGTGGTATCATTGAAAGTTTGTTGTCGTGTAAATATATTTCTGATATTTTCTCCAATTGTCTGTAAAAGTCTGGATCTATCACTGAAATTCCACATCCTGACACATCGAATAACGTGACATTCTTCATATATTCTCTAGGAGATAATCTTTCCAATCTATCTGTATTCATGTTAATTGAAAGATTGGTGGCCTTTGGAATTGTGCGTGGTAGTTCAATACTATTGTAATTGTCATTACACTGTACAGTGATTAAATCCATATTAATTGTTAAAATACACTGACAGCCTGTTGGGCATTGCTTGGAAACGGAACAGTTGAAATCATTCAAGTCCACCTCCCTGATTAACTTTCCATTGAGACTCTGTGGATGTCCACAGGTTAATGAAAACAGAGGATTATCTGGGTCCATATAATGAAAAGTTCGTAGCAATATTGACAACCTATAAAGACTGCAATCACAAATAAATGGGTTAAATCGAAGATCGAAACCACAGTTCCAAAAGTGCAGTAGTTGTAGAGGGTTTGTCATGTTAAATATCGCAGATAAGTAATTTACATTTAATGAAGTGAAATTATTATGGAGTAACACCAGTCCTACTTTGGTCTTTCGTGAAAAATCGTCAACTGTGAGATTATATGAATTTGTAAATATGTTGATATTATTCCATGAAGCGTTTATGACAACATTCATTCGTTTGTGTAGTTTAACTTGAGCATATAAACTTGAGTCCAGTTCTGTAAGTTCATTATAACCAATATGAACGTAGTTCAGTTTGTCCAGTCTTTTACTGAATGTGCCATTTTCAATTGTTGTCAGTGAATTGTTCCTGATGTAAAACGAGTTGATACTTCGTAAGCAATCTAAATGTCCTCTTTGTAGAACAGAAATGTTGTTCAAATCTAAATTCACTCTTAACAAGTTCGAACAGATCTTGACGTCAAGATTGTTGAAATTAGCTTCAGATAAGTTATTTTCTGACAAGTCCAAAACAAGCAGGTGCTTCAATGTATTTATACAACTAGGAATAACTCCCAAATCACTGTTTGTGTAATACAACTCTGTTGCATTCTTGTATTGTTCTATACACTCTTCCGCTTCCTTAATACCAGAGTTGATGATTCTTAATACCCCGGCTGAGTATTGGCATACCATTACATTGCCGTTAGCAAAGGCACCATAAAGTCCAAGTAACACACATAATAAGAATGAAGTCACAAACGAACGATGTGAATAAGCCATATACATCATTTGGTGAGTCTAATAAAGTATACTTGAATGTTGTTGCTAAGGTTAAATGATGAACAAATCTCGTCTGCATTCACATCTTCCCTGTTTTAGTGTCAAGCAGCATCTTGAACAGAAAGATATTTTATATGTATATATCGCGTTTCACACGGATACAATACGTTTAATTATTTTCTTAATAATTATTATATGTATATTTTTAAATGAAAACGGAACGCTTTCTTTGTATTTTTATATACTCGTACATGCCCATATTTATTTAAAAAGCATAATATATACATATATGGCCAAGCCTCTTTAAACAATTCATCTTATGGATTAAGCATGCTTAATATATTATCAATCTGTTCATACAAAACACATCCAAAAAGGTATTTCGGAGATAGAGACAAAACTATGTAGTACTTAAAGTGCAATCTATTAGATAGATAAACAAATATTGGACAATGTGATAAATTGAAATAAATTTTGTTTCACCGTGTTTGTACTATGCACAACTATTGTAACTTTAAATCGACTGTAAATCAGTGTTCCATGGTCAAAAAGTTTACATTTATATGTTCAAACAATTAAGATCAGATAAATCTATACACACTTAATCGTTACAAATATCTGAGTAACGCGGATATGCATGATATTGTAATAATTATAATAACATTGTCAATGAAAATGCACATTTATATGCAGTAAAAACACAAGATATAGTTTACCTGAACATGTGTTTAACGTCTTCATATTCTTCAACTTCTACATTTTATCCGATCACTGATAAAGGATGTGTTCACTTTACTGGCTCGTGTATTCAAATGAATAGAGAGTTCATAGCTTGCTGGTAACTTTAAAATTATTTTGTGTCGTAGAATGAGGTTAACAGAGAGTTAAAGGAGCTGGTCTATCGATTGCAATGATTCGGACAAAAATACTTTGTAGTTATGTGCTAACAGTCAAAGTTGTGAAGAATAGCCTCTCTTTGGAAAGACAAACTATGGTCTCTTTTGACAGGTGACCTCTATTCGGAGGTCCTTTTGTTCTAAGTTATCAATTACAGTTTTTTTTACATATAAGCCTTTATTCACAGAAAAGCCTTTATTCGGAGATGGCCACTAACACAGGTGTGACTGTATAAAGCTTTGGATAAAGTGTCTAAATACACTTTGAAACACTTAGGATTTTATCGGTGCTTTAAGTTTGGCAATAAAGTAACCTTGGGGTATAAATCTATCAGATTCATATCTTCTAAAGCGATCGTAAAATAGTGTAGGTCAACTTCACGCAGATTGGAAGTTAAAAGATGATTCAGAACAATTACGACGATCAATCCTGATAATTAATGTACAGTAAAACCTTAAAGACCGGATTCGCCGGAAAACCGGGATTCCCTGAAAATCGGGTAATTTTTCAAGTCCCTTTTTACCAAATGTATCAGAAATACTGTGAAAGACAATCGGACTTTTAGCCAAGTCCGGAGGGGGTCCGTTTTTTTTTTGGGGGGGGTATTGTACTATACTTCCCTGTTTGAAATAATGAATAAATAGTTTTGTAAATAACATTTTTGTTTACATGGCCAGACAGGACCAGGCAGACTACAAACATGAGTTACATCACGTGTGCACATATACGTTAAGCACTTTCTTTGAAAACTAACACTAAACTAAGAGTCATTAAAGAGACTTGTTATCGACCAGACGATGCAATTGTCAAGTGTTTAACACTTAATTTATCCAAAACACATAATCTTTAATGGTAAATGCACGTCGGATGATCATTCATAGCAGATTGCTAAAGTATTTAGTAAGAGACTCGCTTAACAAAAGTGTAAATATTTCATAGTAAGTGTACCATGTTTACTCCTTATATCACACCTTACAATCGTAATTTTGAAATCACATGCATATGCTTAAAGTACATTGTAGTTGTTATCAATATCTTATATAGCGTCTGTAACTTGAAATTGGCGTTCGTTTTTTAATCTTTGACAAATGAATTATTCCCATCGATTTCAAAGAGAAAAAACTCAAAGGAATGTCATTGTTTTTGAAAAATTTCATAATAAATAATTTTTTATCATGGAAACTTCATAAAATTTATAAAAACATCTTTCCGCCTAATTTTCAGATAATAATTTTGGGAGTTAGAATCCTAAAACTTCATAATGTATGTAGTTTGATGTATGACACCAATAGGTCGACCTTGATCAGTTTACCGTGGTCGAGTGATTAAGGTAGCTGACTTCAACTCACTGTAACCTCTCAGTAATAGAGGGTCATGGATTCGAGATCCCAGCTTCCGACCCTGTCTCTTTATGTGAGACAGTAGGCAGTTGCTTATGGAAGTTGGGAGTCTAATATTGAGTCTTCCCGTGAATGATGATTAAGTGAATTGTCTGCCTCATTTGATTCTGACTGTTGAAAAGGGGCGTACAACTCAAATAAACAAACAAAGAGTTTATTAAAACTTACAACATGGGACCAAAATTTCCTCCGCTGTTATATCACCTAATGCTTACTCCATTACTCCGTGAAATTTGCAAGTGCTTAACTTACACATTTAATGAGCGATCAGTAATTGAACTTCCGCGTACGAGCTTTCAAACGTCCGTAAACTTTGTTAACATACGTCAGATTATTCTGTTGTAAGTAATGTTGCATTTTGCCATTTGGAAGTAAGTGTGTTACAAAGAAATCCTAATCGTTGACAATGAGCAGATTCAAGTGTCTAATCTGTTTTATCTTTTCGAGTTTGCATGACTGAATTAAGCAATACTTCCTGATTGCAAAGTGTGACGTTTTATTTTGTTATATCAAATTGTATTGCTTTACCCAAACTTGAAATAATCAATGACATTTGAATAACTTGATATTTACACAGTCAATTAGTCAAACATACTAGTATAAAGATAGAAATGCCTGATTGAAATGTAAAAGAAACTTGACTATATAATCCCCTTCTGTTATGTCCTGCACAATGGTGCATTCAGACCCTTTTGTTTGGCTTTGTATGTCTGGTGTCAATGAATGTACAATAACAAAACCTGAGTTAGTTCTGTTATTAAACAGTACAAAGGTGTATATTTTATTTATCTATCTATGTACTTGGCTATTATTGCGTTATTTCATTTAAGGTATTAGGTAAACTTGTTCCCGTTTCGTGTTGTTGTTGAAATATCTCACGGTAAATCATTTCTTATCATGCAAACTTATAAAAATCATAAACATTTCCAAATAGATAATTTTGAGATAATAGTTATGGGAGCTAGGATACACTATAGTTATCTGTAAACTTCTGTATGTGGCCATGTTAAATTACATTAAATAACATTAACTATTTTATTATTTATGTTAGACATTTAATCAATCAATTGAAACGGGTATAAGAGCAAATTTTGACCAACGTCATTTGAGCAGAGTTCATGATGACAACACAGCAAATAGTTTAAAATTTAGTTATTTAAACTTACATTCAAATGTATATATTTATATTGCTCAGTGATTTACAGACTTATCCTATATTTTGGCGCTTACTCTAATGTTTATAACAGCAAAAAGAAGTAGAAAAATGTTTTTGGGGAATCGCACCTCTAACATTCGAAAGGTATGTTAAAATGAAATAGATCAATTTTGCGAATTACTAACCCTATTTCTGTTGTAATCGTAAACATGAATATTGTTCAAGCCCGGTCGATCGACGACGAGGTACAGTAATCCGCGAAAAGCAGTCGAGAAAAAAAAAACCTAATTGATTCAAAGATGAAAAATGGCGGTTCGGTCAATGAATAACTTTTGCATTTTGTTCACACTAAATATGAAGTTTCGTCTATAGTTAAATATTTACATACTTAGAATTTTGAATGCAACTCTTCTATCATAGTTAACCTCGGCAAATCATTATCACGACCGCAAGTTTGAGGAAAACAATGTTCATCGTTCATAGTCATAAATTACAGAAAAAAGAGCGAATTATGTGAATAATGACGCATTGTTAATTATAAAATATTATTTTTTTCGAAAACTTGAGAGGGGATTTCCATGTTATACAAATATTGTCATACGTGATGGTTCACAGCTATCTTATTACAGTATACACCAGACTTTCCCTATTATCTCATAATAGAAACATAACACTAGTCCTGTCTAGCAATACATTGCAATGATTATACTTCCACAGATTATATCCATAGACTGTGTCCACACGAGATCCTATGCATGTACGAGTACATGAACGCTTGCAACTATTTGAGACAATCCTCGAAATAGTTGATCTGCTGTTAATCGACTGGCTGATTCTAAAATCTACCAAACCAAAACGTTTAAACAAAAATACTTTCGTCCTTCATTTGAACTTCGCATTTCTTGTACAGAAAATGCCCATTCGCCCGCCCTGTTAAGAATGACCTATCTGATAAATCTCAGACATTTTTGAAACCCAGAAGTAAACCCAGTCCGTTCTCCACAGATGTGTAATAATGTACAAGTTCAATGATTGTATTGGCAAATCTGTGCTCAATAAGGATTTATTTCGTATTTACCATAACAAATAAGTATCCGTTTAAGTGGACTGTAATCGTGCAGAATTTATTATCAGGTAAACCGTTACAAGATTATCTCCCGTATTCTCTTCTATTAAATGTTGTACCATGATGAACACATTTCATTAATAGTTTAGACGGATTATCTGTGAATTTGCAATGAAAGAATCGAGAGTAACAGAAACATGTCATTGGACGAAACATTTCCAGTCATCGAGATTCATACCACATCCTGGTCTCAACCTCGAGACCTCTCTATCATTCAAATGACGGGAGGCATCTGACGTGTAAGATATATAAATATGTCGATACAAATATGTCAAAACCCATCTTGCAATAATGCAATACATTTAGTAACGACTTCACAAATATCAAATATTTAATACGCTTTTTAAAACATTAAGCAGATCAATATTAACGTAAAATACATGTAATATAGAGGAGGGTAGATATTGGCAATGGTAAATTGTACAAATGGGTTAGAATTTAGTGTCGGACTGAGTTATTTTTTCCTGATGAGGTTTCTTATCATCGTCCTCCAAGGTGTCAGCAAGTACGGCGTCTTTGGTTTCTCGGAATAACATAATAATAACTGCTGATATCATCATTAAAAGTCCGCTAAGAAAATACAAAATGCCCGGAACTTCATCGTCCTAAAAACAAAAGTACCATTAGCAAATAGTACAATGTTGATATCTGAATGTAAATATCGCTTTCTTCCGTCATCAATCGATTGTATGTAATATTTCGGTCGGCAAATTACAGTTCCGAATTGCATTCAATCTTTATACTTTAACGTTTATAGAAAAGTATAGAAACCCTAATACAATGGACAATTGATTAATTTATCTATTTTATTATTAATTTATTATTTGAATCATTCGATCTATTGAGTCTTTGAATGTTACTTACTAAGAAGACTATTTGAGGAGCCACCATTCCTCCAACTCTTGCAGCGGTACTATGTGCTCCATAAGCTATTGTTCTGAAATATAAACATGCCTTGTGATGAATATATCTGGTATGAAATCCGAACACAGACGGTGCTTGATAATCATGGATTATTTATTTTATCAATGTTTAATCGATTACATGTACACGTTTTGAATTTCATATCATGGAGCAGTTTGTGACAACGATTATCAAAAACTGATCACTGGACCGTGGTGCACAATTAAAAAGTTTCAAACGTTACCGAATATTCGACTTTAAAGGAGCAACTTCCGATCAGACTATCGGATGCAAATGAACTCTCTCTCTCTACATTTTTTTATCAAATGAACTCTCTCTCTCTCTACATTGTTTATCGGTGATTGACATACAGTGAATGCTGACTCACTGTACTGAATCTGTAAATAGCTGAAGCAGACGATGGGTTTAAACCATATAAACTCCTCCCTCTAATTCAAATTTGAATTTATGTTATGAATTGTTTTGAAAATATAAGAACCTAAATCTTCATACATTCTGAAATTTCTTATCTGGACTGGATAAAAGAATCATCATGCTTCATTCAGAATTTTTTTCAGTGATTAAAATTACCATTTAATATTAGATATTTTAAAAAATCTCTCCCTGACCTGAAAACAGTTTAAAAATCAAGGGAAACCACCCACCAGCCATTACCTCCTTTATATACCCATGTTGGGGGTTTAAGAACATGTGAGTGAATGTTATCAAATGTATTCATTATTGTCTAATGCTAGAATAAGCATAATATTAATTATATACAACCAATGAAGCGATAATCTTACCGCACAACAGTAGGATACAACTCTACAGTATGGACAATCATAGCTTGCCATCCACAAGCAACACTCAACTTAGAGACCAATGCTATACCGTTTGTTGCCATTCCGTTGATTGGGGCATCTAGAAAAATATCGAAAGTACATTGCATATTGTAAAATGGCCGATACTCCATATCTAACAAAAATGGTACTGAAATTTCGAGAAGTGTAAAAACTCCTTTTTATAACCTTATTGTGTATTCTCAAAATAGTTTAAAACAGTGTCTGCAATGTTGTGTAACTTTCTGTAATATGCAAAGCGCAACAACCATTATAAATGTGATAATTCCCAATGTAGATACCTGTGTATTGAATCACACCAACTGCTATTCCTGTAATTCCCGCCAAAATATAAAACCCGGAAGTGACTCTTTTTCTACCAAAGCTGAAAATAGTAATCAAAGGTTGTTTTAAGCATTTCTCATACTTTTATTACTATAATTGTGTCAAGAAATGACATACTTGCGACCATAAGGTTTTTCATGAGAAACAATGACTTAAAGAGGCATGAACTGTCGTGTCTTGTTTTGCATTCACCAAAATACGTTTGTCACTTGTAAATTCAATTATTACCGAAAAGTCAAAGAAGGATGGATCCTAAACAACACGACGAATACTTTCTCAGGCCGAATCGGCAGGCTTGGTTAGTCTTGAAGTGTTCTTTTAGTAAACTAGTGGAATATTTCGTAACTATTTTACAGGTCTTTCATTTATTGATAAATGCATTAAAATGACACTAATTTGATTGCTATTCGAGACGCTTCAGTTCCAGGGAATGCCTCTTTAAATATCGCCAAACTGGTCAAACCGTTTTCTCTGTATATAGATAGTATTGTCTTGTGTAAGTGTTACAATTATCTTTTTTACACTTGCTCTTCAAAGTATTCACTACCCCGAGATCAAGCTCATTTTGTAAATAACACATACATTATTTATAAACTTGATTTAGTTATTTTTAAATAGAAAATAAGGTACTGCTTGTTTATAACTTCTTTTGTGAAAAGGATAAAATTCAGTACATGTGTAACTAAAATGTTAGGAATGCTTACCGTCTGACTAAAATGGCAGTTAATACCATGACTGGTGCTTCTACGATACTTATCAGGAACATATTTAGGTACAGATCTCCTGATAAACTTTTCACTCCAAACGTGATACCATAGTACCCATAACTTGCTGCAAACCTAAATATTGAACAATTCAACAGTGACACGAAAATAACATTAAAGACATCTATTGTTTTAAGCATGTACAACAGTATTTCCTAGTTATAAGCATTTAACCTAACCTGTCTTCCTTGATTCTGTACCAGCACTTACCGTGTTTTTCTAAATAACTGCCAAGACTTCAGATCTCATATTAAATGATCAGCGGTTGTAGACGAATCACCAAAGGGATATTGTTTTAACCAAATCATCACCGAGATGTCTAATGTTCGAAATCACGAACCATAAAGAGTTGCTAACATTAGTTTTAAGTGATATAGAATTTATAAACGGATTATTCAAAATTGGCGTCTTAGTATACACGTAGCTGTCAACACTAAGATCATTCCCAGTTGTTCACTATTGTTTGTCGCTAAGATATTTACCTTAATACAATCAGTTATTTTGTGAATAGCTGAGGCATGACTTTGTCTTGTATGCATTTTAAAAACACAAAGATTTTACGCTTTATATGTCAAAGATGGGTCCATCATTATACTTGCCCATCCATTGCAAGCTAAATCTGCTTAATGATTCCACTCAGAATCATTACATTTACAAATTGATTGAAGAAGGACACGATCTAAATGTATATATTATTTTAAAACTAATACTTATCAACAGTCTTAAACCACTTAGACATTTTCTATCCTTTGGTCTGAATCTGGAAACATACTTGTCCCATACTTTTGGTTCGCAACTACGAAAATATGATCATATGTTTTATTTACCATGCAAACAGAAGACCGGCCGTCATCTTGGCGCTTGATTTTGTTCTAAATAAATCTAATGCCGAGTAATGTTTTTTGCTTGATGACTCTTCTGCACTCTTTTGGCTTTCTTTTGCCGCTTCAATTATTTTCGTCAAATCAGGTTTTTCTTTCTGGTTAAGCTTTGCTATCATCCCGATTATTTTTTCAGCTTCACCAAATTTCTGTTTGGTAACCAACCATCGGAAACTCTCAGGCAAAATCCTAAAATGTGAATGTATAAGTTATACTTCAAAATATATCTTCAGTAAATAAAACACAGTTAACTTGAGTAGTTTCTCTGAAATTGTTTATTATTGAAAACTAATAATGTAGACCTATAAATGTGAACAAAACAGACAAATGTTGGCTTTCAATATATATAGTAAATTAGTTCCTAAAAGGAATAAAACATAAGAATTCAAATGATAGACAAAATCTAGTTCCTGTAATGAATAATGAATTAGAAACTAAACGACATCGACAATTAGGGTAGGCAAAATCGTGAATTAAAGATCACGCGAATTTAAAGTGATTTACAGTATTGCAATCAAAAATATGACAATCTTCCATAATTCCACTCACCACCATGTAAGCATGAACGGTGCTCCTATGATGGCTATCGCTAAATGAATTTTCTGCCAGTCATGAAAGCCCCATGAAGCTAGAGCAAAAAGTGCCGATTCCAATGCCCAGGATGGTGTTGTTACTATAGCTGGTCGCCATTTTGACGTCGTGAATTCATTCATGATACTGTACTGTACAGTAAGGTAAAAGCCAATTCCGATTCCAATCCCAAACCTGATTATAGCATACACTACCAACGAAAGTGAAAAATAAGCGCCAAGATTTGTTACAACTATTGCAAAAATACCCATGAAAAAGGTTGGTTTTCGACCAATCAAATCCGCAAGATGACCAGACACTGCGCAACCAATGAGCACCCCACCCATCTGAATGGTGGTAATAGAAGCTGGAATCCATTTCCGGTCACAAACAAGATCAAACTGTAAATAAAATGTCACTGTGGTTGATAACGGTAATAATTGAACATTTCACTTTTATGATATAATTGCAGTGATTTAAACAGAACGTGCAATTTTCGACGTTAAAAAGCTTGTAATACAAGAAGATAACGTGGCCATTGATAGTTTTGCTGGAATTATTATTTCAGTTGCCGGGAAATTACAAATTCAATTCAAGTCAGTGCATAACTTAGCTATCGCCTTAACCTAACTCAATTGAATTTCACGAATTACTTTAAAAAGTCATGATAATCAATGAATGATACATCAAGATATGCTAGACGTTTACTATGTCTCACCTCAGACACAACAGTTCGCATGTGTTCGTTATACGCGTGGTCTTTACACGTGGTTCCATTGACATCACATGTATCGGACAGACTTAAGTTGCCAGTATGGCCCACAGTGAAGTTATCATTGACATAGTTATCAATTGTACATTGAAAACCCGGATTCTGTCCAGCAAAGGTCATAGTTATCATACTCCATGTTGCCATTAGTTTCCCAAAGTGTACAATCGCCGCTAGGAGAATTTGATAAATGCCACATCCTCCTAAATCTATTAAAAGGTTGTCGAGTAATTCGTTGTACGTCATATCCGGTCTCGTTTGTTACCCACGTGATACTATTGAACGAAACAAATCTGAAAAGACAATGAAATAATTCTATTGAAAAATATGTCTGATAGACCATATCATCGCAATTATCGTTTTCAGCTTTAATAATAGGTATGTTGCTTATAATATTATATAGGTGTTAGATTTATCTCCTAGGCAAAAAGCCACACCCAATTAGATACATGGGCGTAGCTTTGAAGTGGCATTAAGTGGCTGAAATTAAACTAGCTCGCCAAGATAAAAGTTATTGTCAAATAAACTTCGTGGATAGATACATTTATTCAATATAGACATTCTAAGATTATATAATTTTTTATCATTAAGAATAATCTTTTTATGTAAGGTATCATTATACAAACTTAGTCTGAATTCCTTTGTCAATTATCTTTGCATATCTTTAATACAACAGTACTATATTGAACTTCACCAGTTTATTATCGTAACAAGCACTCATGGAACACCCTAAACTGTAGTGTGTCTTTTATTATATCATGTCGTGACGTAATAATGTAACCGTGATACAGTTACTTAATAACGATGCAAATAATCTTAGTGCGGGGTGGTATTCTAATCGAAGCAAGGAGATGAAAGTATGTACGTGATTTTATTCATATGCAAAATGATGTGTTTGTAACTGACCGTATTAAAACTGAAGTTATTGTATTTGATTGAACGCTTGATTCTATAACAATTGCATGACGTTGTGTATTTTTATTCTATGATAAAAAATAAAATAAAAACAACTTCATATAATTCCGTGAAAAATAAAGCAATAAAACGACCTAAGATATTCTAAAATATACAATTAAAAATATAAGAGTAATGGTCAACTAGGGAAAGCATGTAACACACACACACACACACACACACACACATATGAATAGTTAATGCAAATGTTTTTACAAATCTGATTTGTGGTGGCAAGTATGTGTACCCATTTTAATGAAAATAAAAAGAGGCAAGATGAAAGATACGAAGGTTACTAGTGTAGCGCGCAGCTTTCGTGACTACGTAGGCATCTTATAACAGTGGTCTACAAATTCAAGGTCATGTTTAGAAATGTATTTGGTCATTGTATTTCAAAGAGTCAAGCACAATTATTGACCCTTTGTCACGCATCACTGCCCGGTTAAAATTCATAATTGAGTATATATTAAACATGAACTTGGTTGATGTAATGTCTTGATGTAAGTACATAAATGTGACAACATGACTTTGAGATTAAGGGTGGATATTCCTGAGAATGAACATTTTTATTGTAACAGGTATATTTCGATTCTCATTTAGTTTTGAAGAATAACATATTGTCATTTAGTTTTCATTGTGAAAAGTATATGTCCATGACTTAAAATCACTTTTTAGTGATATACCCAAAATCGGTAAAATTCCTAATAATGGTCTTGAAAAAGGGGATATGGGTAGAGAAGTTACCAAATATTGAATATTATCGAAATCACTTAAAATTGTACTGGGTGCAACACCGTCTCAGTGAAGAAGAAACTTAAAGCATTAAAAGTCCACATTATGCCAATTTCTTGACAGTGTACTATTTCAAACACTGTGTTATTTACCAAATTAAGATCTATAAAATGGCTAAAAATAAGGTTTTATGTATAAACTTTATACATTTTTTACATATTGAAGGAGTAACAAGGATTCTGAGTGACAATGATTATGCTGAAGAATGTTAAAAATCAATTAAAAATATAACATAAAAAGTATATGTCCATGTTCATATAAGAAAGTTATCATGTGAAATGTTAAGTCTCTTAGCTTTTTTTCCAGCAAAAACTGGATATTTCTTAGTTAGTGACCTTTTTCAAGGCAAAACCACTGCATGTTGCATAAATAACCGCATGTGCATTTCAGAAATAATATTTTGATGGACTTGCATGCATTTTGGATGAATATTTTTCAACGAATGTGTTCACTATGCCGAACTTGATGAAAACTTACTCCACCCAACAGCAACTAATTTAGATAAATATTAAAAAGAAATAAACAATGTTTTTTAATTTAGATAAATATTAAAAAGAAATAAACAATGTTTTTACGAACTTTGATGAGATAATATATTTGCAAACCAGGTTATACAAATGTACTCATATACATTTTAACAACCTTTAACTGATAAATGCTGAAGGCATATTGTTGTTCCGAACTGTTGTTAGACGAACTAAATTGACTGCCGTAATCTGGTCGGATGTCGTAAAAGCAGTAAACTTCGCGATGAAGGAAACGCCGCTTTGAAATTATTTATGTATTCAAATGACATTGTTGGCTATATTAAATGATAAAAAATACAATAATTTCAACTTGAAATTTTACAACATTTAGCGAGGCTGCTTTGTATCCAAACAGCTCAGGGATGACCACCTTTAAGCGCGATTCTAAAATATATGTGCATGACGACCATTTAATTTCTTATTCATTTTCATTCTTTTTCGTTTATCATTTCATGTCTTTGAATGTCCAAGGTGTTAATAAAAGGCACAGTGAATTCGTCAGTTTTTTATATATAAATTTTATTCAGATCTGTACACGAAATCAGTTCAGTACAGTAAAACGTTGATTTAATTTAATGTTGTAATGTTTGGCTCATAGATGTACACTCTTGTTTATTGCGTATACAAATTTGGCGTTTTGTAACATGATACAAATCTAATTAGCATAATGAAAGAAATAAATTAAAGAAAAAATATGATATATTTAAAGAACATGAGTGAACGCATCCAGAGGTACATACACAATAGACTGATGATGCAATTCTATGAAAATATTGTGACTAAGTCTTATTCAGTATTAGTTAAATAATTATAGAATTAATAAATAGTAATTTACTTACCTATAATATGTCACAAATAATGTATTACAAATTCCTGTAATGCCGAATATTTAATCGATTAGAGGAAATGTATTTAAGCAGTACTGTTCAATTCCTTAATTTATATTGTCCAGCTCTGCTGAATTATCTACTGATTTATGACATTGGAGTCACTTGGTAAAAGAAACTTAGTAGCCAAAAAATGCCCAAAGCTCCAGTGATAAAAATCTTTGCCTGCTGTGAAGTATTGTTCTAAAAAGCACTATCTGACGTAGATCAACTGTTTTTATCCCTTTCGGAACTAAACTTTGCCATCGCACAATTCACTATTCAGGTCACTCAGAGATTGCGGTAACGTAAGTATGTCAAATACGAGTCACTGATATAGTACCGTTATAAGTCATTTATCCGTGTCTATAGTTATATGAGAAAATAAATAGTCAATGAATAAGACTCAAATTAAAGAAATATTCATGATCATTTTGGTTCAGTTAAGCTTGCTATGAACTGAACATCAAGTACTAGTAGCGAATCTGACACATACTGAGAAGATTACAATACGTACATTATAAAACACTGAAAATTCATTCATAGTACAAAATTATCATACTTGTGAAAATATTAACACCAACATTTTGACATTTAACGTCAAATTACACGCTGTGATTTACAATATACGACGTAATTACTATACATGTATACTCGTACAGACGACTCATTAATCAAATAGAAATTACACTTTTTGCCAGTATTAAAGATGCAAATAAATTAGAAATCTAATTTTACATTTCTATATTAAAGGGGCATGCCCAGGAACTGCTGTGTCTTTTTTTATGTATACCAAAAATGAGCTTGCCACTTGTATAACCAATTATTACCGAAAACTCAAAGAAGAATGTGTGTTCAAAAATGACCCATATAACGCGCGCGTCGGTATTTGTATGTCGGTTTGAATAAAAGGCTGTAAGCCTTTTATTGGCGACAACGATATTTCCGATACGTCTGAGAGTTTAACTGAGCATGTGCACTGCCTTTCAAGTGAACATAACATGAGCAATACTTACCATTTCAGTTTGTTGACATTTTTTCCGCGATGTTTTCGGTTTTGACAGATACCGAAAGGGTCGAGTTGTGAAAATGACGAATACTTTCTAAGGCCGAAATCGGCAGGTTTGGTAAATCTTGAAATGTGTATTTTGAGTAAACTAGCGGGATATTTTGTAAATATTTTACAGGGCTTTCATTAATTGATTTAGGCATTAACATGATACCAATTTGATTGCTATTCGAGACGCTTCAAGTTCCAGGGCATGTCCCTTTAAATGTTTGAAAAAACAAAAACAGTATTTGATACTTATCAATCTAATTGCAGCTATGAAAGTTAAAGGCGATAAATAATAAAAACGCACAATAGATAATTTATTATTATTTTTTATTAAAGCGGCGAGTTAGTCATATTGGAATAATAAAAACATTGGAGTAAAAACTGATATTCTGATATTTCTTAGAATATGATTAGTCACGAATGAAGACCACCCTGTGAATAACGGCCACCATAAGTCACACATTCATTTATATCATGAGCAAATTAATGTCAAATAAAATGAATGCATTAAATCGACCTCTGGTTTTTGTTCACATGCGAACTGTACGAGAGTAGGTTTCTCTAAAACCACATCAAACGAATAATCGACTCATTCACAAAAGATAAAATTAGAGATATATATAAGGTCAAAAAAGCATTTCATTTACGTACAATACAAAGTCCAATTAAAAAGCTCGTACTTTAAGTGTACAGTACTATGTTGAGATTAGAGAAAAAATAGTTTAATTGAAACTCATCAGAATCATACAAAATTACACACTCACTAAACAGAATTATAATACATAGTAAGCATTGTAATTATTCATCGGCATGATGTGGCAAATTGTTAATGAATTAACAGGACAAAAACTTCTGTTTAATGCACATAATTATACGTGGTGTTAATTAGCGCACACATGTTTTAAATTTGGAAGATAGCTTGTTAAATGGAATGGCGCCATACTAGATCCCGGCATAAGTGAAACTTTAAAAGCTCATCCTCGTGAATTTGAATGCAAAACACAATACAACGTTAATTAAGGGCCATGTATATGTATGTATTTAGTACAGGTTATGTAAAATATCTATTCCAAAATGGATCGACGACTAAATTGTTGATACTGCTTACCAGAATACAATTAAAGAATCCCATTAGCTTTTTGGTTGTTTAATTCAAAGAAGGCCCAATTTTCACCCAGAAAGATGTTTTATCAGTTAGCATAACCTTAAATTGCATTAAAAGCATTCCGAAATTTTCTTTTTTTAATCACGAAGCACATATAGAAATGTAGCACACAATTTTTCAATAATGCTGCAAAAAACAAGGAAACGCACTTGAGTGGCAATATTTTACTCTAGGCTACACTTCAGTGATGACATTCAGTTCTCCGGTGTCCGTTCCGCATTGCAGTATACAACCAGAATAAATGGGAACAAGCTTAGTGGATGGGGAATCAAAATGTTATGAAGCATCGAGTCAGTGATGTCCTACCTACCTAAATTTTCAAACCTGGTTAGCGTTAGTGCAAACATAGAAATGTTTAAATGTTTGAAAATGAATAGTAGTACTTACTCCATGTATCATATACCAGGTTACATGTAGCAATCAAACTTGGTGTTTAAATAAAGGTGACCATCTGTTTTGTTTCTACACGGAGCTCAGATACCAGAACCTGCTTAGCTGAACCTATTAACATAAAAAACTCAGATTATCTTTTTTTAAAACGAAATTTGACATCAATGAGTACTATACATGTACTTACAAATGATATCTTACTTAGTGACCTAAATTTATTCTTTATTTATTGAGTCATTCATATTTATATTCTGACCCATACCAATTTTGGAAAGTAATTTTATCAAAATCACATTCCTTTGTAATCATATACCTTCTTATCCTCCTTGGACTCCATAACAGCTTGGTTAAAAGAACATCCGCACAAGGAAATAGAGCCCAACTCCTACAATGGCAGACGCTTTGTTTACTAGTATACCATTGGCACTCGTCTTGAAATGAATGTTTAGAGCAGAATTTTACAATGATCTTACACAATTGAACATAAACGAAAACGCTTAATATGTTTTGACACAATACATGACTGTACGATTAGGCGAGTATATTTTGGTATGCAATTGTTTATTTAGAAATATATCACGTAAAACTAATTAAATGGTTATGGACTGTTGAAACTGATTTCTAGGCAAGGTGTAAACATCTGGTTCAACCTCAAAACATCAATCGTTTTCTCGAAATTAGTTTAGATGTCTTTTGTCATAAAGGTATTATAGATGTTTTCAGTGAGCAATATCTATAGAAACTAATTATACACATTCACGTTTTCTTAAAACTTTTTCATTCCATTTGCCAATTATCATTATAATTGTGGTGTCGTCAAATATGCAAAACGTACAAACCTTACATAATTTATATTGACAAATAGAAAGCGAGTCATGCTTACAAATCACCCCCCCCACCTTGTCTCAATGTCATTCTCGATGCACGATAAATTAGGTTGTATAAAGTTAACGTTGGGATGCAGTTTGCAGTTCGCGATTCATTCTTTTTAATTGCTAGCTATGATATAGTCTACAGGTCGCAATTCGCGAATCGCGGACGGTCGACTAGAACGCAGTTCGTAATTAAAAACAATTAAGTCGCGAACTGCTTTCCAACTTTATGCAACCAATATGATAGGGGTATACGCCATGATATAAAGCAAACGTTTCCATTTTAAACTAAGTAATCATTCATTCTTGTATAATAAGCAATAATCAGATAAGAAAATTGGCTTTATCTCATCGTCTGATTAATTTGTCCAACATTTAAAGCTGAATACTCAATATACAAGTTAAATAATGGACGATATATTGAAGATTCTCAAGTAGGAGACGTCCCGCTTGTCTGGACTATTAAGCTTTAAATCTAAAACTTGACCGATATATAGCAGTCTCATAAACTATATAGTTAATAGTATTGACGTTTTCATATTGAATAGATATAAAGAAACGAAATTGCGCTGTGATGTTTTTCATAATTTGGTTATAAATGAACTATACCTCACACGTATCATTATTTTTAGGTTATTACATTTTGATGAACAATTACACTGTCTGTTGTATGATAAGAATTTTGGAATTGGTATGAAAATGCTACTTGTAACAAGCTGACAAATTTCCCCTCCCGTGGCCTTGTCAGAAACCATCCCAAGGCAGTACCCCCTTAAGACTGTATCTTGTCCTTCATTTCGTGCACACCTATAAATGTGCTGGATTGGTTTTCGGAAGGGTAGAAGTTTTGGGAAGATTTTATACATGTTTTTTTTATCAATGTGTAGCTTGTAGCTTTGTATTTTAAATATTAGGCAAAGGAAATTGCGTTTATATGCCACAATATTGCATATTGCGTTCATCATTAAAAATACCCATTGAACATGTAAAATATTGCACTCACATGTATTCTTAAATAGAATACCATTTTTTTCAGGATCGCACCATGTCTATTTCCGGCATAAAAACATTCGCCCCAAAAACCGACAAAGTAAAACAATAAACTGACTGTTTAGAATGATAGTAAACGATATAAATTGAAATGACTCATGTTATTACTGAAGTTTACAAAGAAAGTAAAAACGCTTCTGTTTTATGACACGTGTGCATGCTCTAACAAACATACATACACGTGAATCGAATTTATTAGACATGGCTTAAATAGCAGGTTTTATTGGCATTTATTAGCGCCTGTACAGTTTGTTATAGATATACTAGAAATCTATGTGGGTAGGACAACTTTATATTTTGAGATCTACATTTATAAATGATTACTGGTCATTATTACTTCGTTGTTGGGAAACTTTGAAGAGTATATATGTATTTAACATTATTTAATATATGAACATTGCAAACAACTTAAGGATTATTTTACAAACAATTACCTTAAGAGATGACGTACAATCTGCTCTTGGAGGATTTGAATGGAGATTTAGGCAGCTGTGGTCTGTACCAATTCTTGATTTCACTAAATGTGCATGTTGCAAAGATTGTAGTGGTTTGGAGTATGTTGTGTATGACATTTGTAGGACAGTCTCATGACTTTATTTGTATTCAGGATGGCCTTAAAAGTTGTCCAAGCTCCAGTGAATTTTCTAATGAGACGGGAGCGGAAAATATGTGCCGGTTGAATAATGATATTCCATGCCAAAAGTTTTGTTTTCGCCACACTGAAATTACGAACACGATCGTAAGCCAGGTAAAATGTTTCAAACTATTTCTGAACTTGTAAAGGACGTTTTGTGAGAAATAATTATAATGTTTGATCAGCGTATTCTGTATGTATAAGTATGTATCGCTACAACAATAGTGTAACACGGTAATTTTAAAATATGATTTGGTGCCCAGCATATGTCTGATAAAATATACAAAGTATGCTTTAACTGTGAATCATTGGCATGGAGCTTAACAGCACACACAGTCTAAGTTTGCGAACTTATGAAATTCATTTACTAGGTATTAATGATATTGAGGAAAGTAAGTACGCGTAACCATTAATGAAATATTCTATATATCATAGATCAAGTTATAACAACTGTCTGACATTTCCTTATCGATATTGTTCACGGTGGTACAGGGAATGACAGCGGCCCTTTAGGTATGTGCCTCAAGGAGCCCAAGATGTCGCATCAATCTATTTGTATAAACATTGGCATGTTTGCAACATGCTTTCAGAAAGTCCAGCAGCAATACACAGGTTTCTAAAATTGCGTGTTCCTTTTTGTTCTTATTGGTATATTGTGCAGGTCGATATCCATTCGTGTGTTTTATTTATTTGGTCAAGATGCTTTCTAGGTATTGTTCTCTCGTAATCCTATGTATCAAAATCGTTATATGGTCTGTGCATATTAATATGATTGTAATTATTGACTAAGATTTTAAAAGTTCCGTTCATTTTCATGCTCTTGAATAAACACGAGGCACTGCGTTTTGTATAGAGTGCTGCTATGATTTGATTAAAATATCCTAAGTGTTAGAGTCGAATAACTTCTGAAGGTCATATTGATTTATAGAATCGTTTAATTTTCTTTAAAGTGGGGACTTGTTTGCGACCGGAAATGGATACCTGCTATAATGACATCACTACAAATGATGGGTGTTCTATTAGGGTCACTGGTTACCGGACACATAAGCGACATGTGGGGCAGGAAACCAGCGTATTTCATGTCACTCCTCGTCACAGTCACGGGGAATTTGATAACTTGTTTATCCGTGTCATTGGAAATGTTTGCCGTAATGCGTTTTGTAATCGGCGTTGGTATTGGAGGCTTTACGACTGTACAGTACAGTATTCTGATAGAAGTAGCGTCCCCTCAGTGGAGATCCCCGGTTGTTGCGTTGCCGACGTTTGCCATCCATGCTTGCCTGTTAGCTTTCGTAGCATGGTTACAGCAGGATTGGCGAAAACTTCACATTATTATCACAATTATCGGCATTCCTTTCATCTTTACGTGGTTGTAAGTTATGAAAAAAACAAATACAAGTATGCTACTATTTTGTCATTGCACATTATATAAAAATCTGTATCTGCAAGTTACATAGAAAGTACAACTGTTGATTTAATTATGAGTCCAAAGTTAAACATACGTTAATTAAGCATAATCAATTCGTATATGCCAATGGCGCAAGTGTATTACAGGCATGTCAATAAAATCACATACTGGAAACAGTGTTATTTCTACATTGTGTATTATCTATTATCAGCTTAATGCCGGAAAGCCTGAGGTGGCTTGTGACTCAACGAAAGTTCGGACATGCGGAAGAAGTTGTAAAACAGATTGCTGAAGTAAATAGAGTTTGCGAACCTAGTATAGTCGATATAGTGGACGCAGTAAATGCTGACCAAAATAATGACACTGACAAAGTTTATACTCTTTTCGATATGTTCAGAACAAGAAGACTTGCTTTAACAACAACAGGAATGATTCTTGCATGGTGAACACAATTTTCATAACAACTGTTTCATTAAAATACATGTATCATTCTCATGTCATTCTAATTCTTAATACATGCTTAATATTTAGTGAGAACATTATTCATTTATGTCGTTGGTTATTACTTATATACTCTTTTCTGTCACGACGTTGTCTTTTTTTTGAGATACAGAAGTAATCAATGTGACATCTGTTATTAAATCCGAGGCATATTTAACTCAGATAATGTTTCAATCATTCGAAGCGTTCTTCATAACTATTACATTACATCTGTTGGTCGACATTAAGTGAAACAAACACTAGCAAATACTAAGTTTCAAAAACATACAATAATAAAGATGAATAACATTATCATATCATTTTTGAAATTAGGTTTAGTGCGAACTTTGCGTATTATGGAATGGCTTTTGGTGTGAGCAGCTTGTCGAGGAACGTGTACTTAAACATGGTTCTCATGTTTATTGTCGATGTTCCGATCCTGATAATCGTATCGTTTGCTGCAAACAGGTAGGAATGCCTGATATTAAAACCGCGATACTCGTTTGGCTCACATTTAGCGATGTCATTGTATTTTGAATCAGCCATGCAGATTTTAAATATGCCGCTAAACAGTCAACCATAACCTTAAGTAGTAAGTAAATGACTAATTGAAAATAAACTTATCCGGCTTTGGGCATTATTGTGTTTGTTTCATTTGATGCGTTGCGCTGAGAAATACGGGTGAGCAATGTGAGACACATGGGTGCTGAGAAATACGGGTGAGTAATGTGAGACACATGGGTGCTGAGAAATACGGGTGGGTAATGTGAGACACATGGGTGCTGAGAAATACGGGTGGGTAATGTGAGACACATGGGTGCTGAGAAATACGGGTGAGAATGTGTGACACATGGGTGCAGAGAAATACGGGTGAGAATGTGTGACACATGGGTGCAGAGAAATACGGGTGAGCAATGTGAGAGACATGGGTGCTGAGAAATACGGGTGAGCAATGTGAGAGACATGGGTGCAGAGAAATACGGGTGAGCAATGTGAGAGACATGGGTGCTGAGAAATACGGGTGAGCAATGTGAGACACATGGGTGCTGAGAAATACGGGTGGGTAATGTGAGACACATGGGTGCTGAGAAATACGGGTGAGAATGTGTGACACATGGGTGCAGAGAAATACGGGTGAGCAATGTGAGAGACATGGGTGCTGAGAAATACGGGTGAGCAATGTGAGAGACATGGGTGCTGAGAAATACGGGTGAGCAATGTGAGACACATGGGTGCTGAGAAATACGGGTGAGTAATGTGTGACACATGGGTGCAGAGAAATACGGGTGAGCAATGTGAGAGACATGGGTGCTGAGAAATACGGGTGTGTAATGTGAGACATTTGGGTGCTGAAAAATACGGATGAGTAATGTGAGACACAAGGGTGCTGAGAAATACGGGTGAGCAATGTGAGAGACATGGGTGCTGAGAAATACGGGTGAGTAATGTGTGACACATGGGTGCTGAGAAATACGGGTGAGCAATGTGAGACACATGGGTGCTGAGAAATACGGGTGTGCAATGTGAGACATTTGGGTGCTGAAAAATACGGATGAGTAATGTGAGACACAAGGGTGCTGAGAAATACGGGTGAGCAATGTGAGAGACATGGGTGCTGAAAAATACGGGTGTGCAATGTGAGACATTTGGGTGCTGAGAAATACGGATGAGCAATGTGAGACACATGGATGCTGAGAAAAGCGGGTGAGCAATGTGAGACACATGGGTGCTGAAAAATACGGGTGTGCAATGTGAGACATTTGGGTGCTGAGAAATACGGATGAGCAATGTGAGACACATGGGTGCTGAGAAATACGAGTGAGCAATGTGAGACACAGGGGTGCTGAAAAATACGGGTGTGCAATGTGAGACATTTGGGTGCTGAGAAATACGGATGAGCAATGTGAGACACATGGGTGCTGAGAAATACGAGTGAGCAATGTGAGACACAGGGGTGCTGAGAAATACGGGTGAGTAATGTGAGACACAGGGGTGCTGAGAAATACGGATGAGCAATGTGAGACACATGGGTGCTGAGAAATACGGGTGAGCAATGTGAGACACATGTGTGCTGAGAAATACGGATGAGCAATGTGAGACACATGGGTGCTGAGAAATACGAGTGAGCAATGTGAGACACAGGGGTGCTGAGAAATACGGGTGAGTAATGTGAGACACAGGGGTGCTGAGAAATACGGGTGAGTAATGTGAGACACATGGGTGCTGAGAAATACGGGTGAGTAATGTGAGACACATGGGTGCTGAGAAATACGGGTGAGTAATGTGAGACACATGGGTGCTGAGAAATACGAGTGAGCAATGTGAGACACAGGGGTGCTGAGAAATACGGGTGAGTAATGTGAGACACAGGGGTGCTGAGAAATACGGGTGAGTAATGTGAGACACAGGGGTGCTGAGAAATACGGATGAGCAATGTGAGACACATGGGTGCTGAGAAATACGGGTGAGTAATGTGAGACACAGGGGTGCTGAGAAATACGGGTGAGCAATGTGAGACACATGGGTGCTGAGAAATACGGGTGAGCAATGTGAGACACATGTGTGCTGAGAAATACGGGTGAGTAATGTGAGACACAGGGGTGCTGAGAAATACGGATGAGCAATGTGAGAGACATGGGTGCTGAGAAATACGGGTGAGCAATGTGAGAGACATGGGTGCTGAGAAATACGGGTGAGCAATGTGAGACACATGGATGCTGAGAAAAGCGGGTGAGCAATGTGAGACACATGGGTGCTGAAAAATACGGGTGTGCAATGTGAGACATTTGGGTGCTGAGAAATACGGATGAGCAATGTGAGACACATGGGTGCTGAGAAATACGAGTGAGCAATGTGAGACACAGGGGTGCTGAGAAATACGGGTGAGTAATGTGAGACACAGGGGTGCTTAGAAATACGGATGAGCAATGTGAGACACATGGGTGCTGAGAAATACGAGTGAGCAATGTGAGACACATGTGTGCTGAGAAATACGGATGAGCAATGTGAGACACATGGGTGCTGAGAAATACGAGTGAGCAATGTGAGACACAGGGGTGCTGAGAAATACGGGTGAGTAATGTGAGACACAGGGGTGCTGAGAAATACGGGTGAGTAATGTGAGACACATGGGTGCTGAGAAATACGGGTGAGTAATGTGAGACACATGGGTGCTGAGAAATACGGGTGAGTAATGTGAGACACATGGGTGCTGAGAAATACGAGTGAGCAATGTGAGACACAGGGGTGCTGAGAAATACGGGTGAGTAATGTGAGACACAGGGGTGCTGAGAAATACGGGTGAGTAATGTGAGACACAGGGGTGCTGAGAAATACGGATGAGCAATGTGAGACACATGGGTGCTGAGAAATACGGGTGAGTAATGTGAGACACAGGGGTGCTGAGAAATACGGGTGAGCAATGTGAGACACATGGGTGCTGAGAAATACGGGTGAGCAATGTGAGACACATGTGTGCTGAGAAATACGGGTGAGTAATGTGAGACACAGGGGTGCTGAGAAATACGGATGAGCAATGTGAGAGACATGGGTGCTGAGAAATACGGGTGAGCAATGTGAGAGACATGGGTGCTGAGAAATACGGGTGAGCAATGTGAGACACAGGGGTGCTGAGAAATACGGATGAGTAATGTGAGAGACATGGGTGCTGAGAAATACGGGTGAGCAATGTGAGACACAGGGGTGCTGAGAAATACGGGTGAGCAATGTGAGACACATGTGTGCTGAGAAATACGGATGAGCAATATGAGAGACATGGGTGCTGAGAAATACGGGTGAGCAATGTGAGACACATGGGTGCTGAGAAATACGGGTGATTAATGTGAGACACATGGGTGCAGAGAAATACGGGTGAGCAATGTGAGACACATGGGTGCTGAGAAATACGGGTGTGCAAGGTGAGACATTTGGGTGCTGAGAAATACGGGTGAGCAATGTGAGACACATGGGTGCTGAGAAATACGGATGAGCAATGTGAGACACATGGGTGCTGAGAAATACGGATGAGCAATGTGAGACACATGGGTGCTGAGAAATACGGGTGAGCAATGAGAGACACATGGGTGCTGAGAAATACGGGTGAGCAATGTGAGAGACATGGGTGCTGAGAAATACGGATGAGCAATGTGAGAGACATGGGTGCTGAGAAATACGGGTGAGCAATGTGAGAGACATGGGTGCTGAGAAATACGGGTGAGCAATGTGAGACACATGGGTGCTGAGAAATACGGGTGAGCAATGTGAGAGACATGGGTGCTGAGAAATACGGGTGAGCAATGTGAGAGACATGGGTGCTGAGAAATACGGGTGAGCAATGTGAGACATTTGGGTGCTGAAAAATACGGGTGAGCAATGTGAGAGACATGGGTGCTGAGAAATACGGGTGAGCAATGTGAGACATTTGGGTGCTGAGAAATACGGGTGAGCAATGTGAGAGACATGGGTGCTGAGAAATACGGGTGAGTAATGTGAGACATTTGGGTGCTGAAAAATACGGGTGAGCAATGTGAGAGACATGGGTGCTGAGAAATACGGGTGAGCAATGTGAGACACATGGGTGCTGAGAAATACGGGTGAGCAATGTGAGACACATGGGTGCTGAGAAATACGGATGAGCAATGTGAGAGACATGGGTGCTGAGAAATACGGGTGAGCAATGTGAGACACATGGGTGCTGAGAAATACGGGTGAGCAATGTGAGACACATGGGTGCTGAGAAATACGGATGAGCGATGTGAGAGACATGGGTGCTGAGAAATACGGATGAGCAATGTGAGAGACATGGGTGCTGAGAAATACGGGTGAGCAATGTGAGAGACATGGGTGCTGAGAAATACGGATGAGCAATGTGAGAGACATGGGTGCTGAGAAATACGGGTGAGCAATGTGAGAGACATGGGTGCTGAGAAATACGGGTGAGCAATGTGAGACACATGGGTGCTGAGAAATACAGGTGAGTAATGTGAGAGAAATGGGTGCTGAGAAATACGGGTGAGCAATGAGAAACACATGGGTGCTGAGAAATACGGGTGAGCAATGTGAGACACATGGGTGCTGGGAAATACGGATGAGCAATGTGAGAGACATGGGTGCTGAGAAATACGGATGAGCAATGTGAGAGACATGGGTGCTGAGAAATACGGGTGAGCAATGTGAGAGACATGGGTGCTGAGAAATACGGGTGAGCAATGTGAGACACATGGGTGCTGAGAAATACGGGTGAGTAATGTGAGACACATGGGTGCTGAGAAATACGGATGAGCAATGTGAGAGACATGGGTGCTGAGAAATACGGATGAGCAATGTGAGACACATGGGTGCTGAGAAATACGGGTGAGCAATGTGAGAGACATGGGTGCTGAGAAATACGGATGAGTAATGTGAGAGACATGGGTGCTGAGAAATACGGATGAGTAATGTGAGAGACATGGGTGCTGAGAAATACGGATGAGTAATGTGAGAGACATGGGTGCTGAGAAATACGGATGAGTAATGTGAGAGACATGGGTGCTGAGAAATACGGGTGAGCAATGTGAGAGACATGGGTGCTGAGAAATACGGGTGAGCAATGTGAGAGACATGGGTGCTGAGAAATACGGGTGAGCAATGTGAGACACAGGGGTGCTGAGAAATACGGGTGAGCAATGTGAGAGACATGGGTGCTGAGAAATACGGATGAGCAATGTGAGAGACATGGGTGCTGAGAAATACGGGTGAGCAATGTGAGACACATGGGTGCTGAGAAATACGGATGAGCAATGAGAGACACATGGGTGCTGAGAAATACGGATGAGCAATGTGAGACACATGGGTGCTGAGAAATACGGGTGAGCAATGTGAGACACATGGGTGCTGAGAAATACGGATGAGCAATGTGAGACACATGGGTGCTGAGAAATACGGGTGAGCAATGTGAGACACATGGGTGCTGAGAAATACGGATGAGCAATGTGAGAGACATGGGTGCTGAGAAATACGGGTGAGCAATGTGAGACACATGGGTGCTGAGAAATACGGATGAGCAATGAGATACACATGGGTGCTGAGAAATACGGATGAGCAATGTGAGAGACATGGGTGCTGAGAAATACGGGTGAGCAATGAGAGACACATGGGTGCTGAGAAATACGGATGAGCAATGTGAGACACATGGGTGCTGAGAAATACGGGTGAGCAATGTGAGACACATGGGTGCTGAGAAATACGGATGAGCAATGTGAGACACATGGGTGCTGAGAAATACGGATGAGCAATGTGAGAGACATGGGTGCTGAGAAATACGGGTGAGCAATGTGAGACACATGGGTGCTGAGAAATACGGATGAGCAATGTGAGACACATGGGTGCTGAGAAATACGGGTGAGCAATGTGAGACACATGGGTGCTGAGAAATACGGATGAGCAATGTGAGACACATGGGTGCTGAGAAATACCGATGAGCAATGTGAGAGACATGGGTGCTGAGAAATACGGGTGAGCAATGTGAGACACAGGGGTGCTGAGAAATACGGGTGAGCAATGTGAGACATTTGGGTGCTGAAAAATACGGATGAGTAATGTAAGACACAAGGGTGCTGAGAAATACGGGTGAGCAATGTGAGAGACATGGGTGCTGAAAAGTACGGGTGTGCAATGTGAGACATTTGGGTGCTGAGAAATACGGATGAGCAATGTGAGACACATGGATGCTGAGAAAAGCGGGTGAGCAATGTGAGACACATGGGTGCTGAAAAAGTACGGGTGTGCAATGTGAGACATTTGGGTGCTGAGAAATACGGATGAGCAATGTGAGACACATGGGTGCTGAGAAATACGAGTGAGCAATGTGAGACACAGGGGTGCTGAAAAATACGGGTGTGCAATGTGAGACATTTGGGTGCTGAGAAATACGGATGAGCAATGTGAGACACATGGGTGCTGAGAAATACGAGTGAGCAATGTGAGACACAGGGGTGCTGAGAAATACGGGTGAGTAATGTGAGACACAGGGGTGCTGAGAAATACGGATGAGCAATGTGAGACACATGGGTGCTGAGAAATACGGGTGAGCAATGTGAGACACATGTGTGCTGAGAAATACGGATGAGCAATGTGAGACACATGGGTGCTGAGAAATACGAGTGAGCAATGTGAGACACAGGGGTGCTGAGAAATACGGGTGAGTAATGTGAGACACAGGGGTGCTGAGAAATACGGGTGAGTAATGTGAGACACATGGGTGCTGAGAAATACGGGTGAGTAATGTGAGACACATGGGTGCTGAGAAATACGGGTGAGTAATGTGAGACACATGGGTGCTGAGAAATACGAGTGAGCAATGTGAGACACAGGGGTGCTGAGAAATACGGGTGAGTAATGTGAGACACAGGGGTGCTGAGAAATACGGGTGAGTAATGTGAGACACAGGGGTGCTGAGAAATACGGATGAGCAATGTGAGACACATGGGTGCTGAGAAATACGGGTGAGTAATGTGAGACACAGGGGTGCTGAGAAATACGGGTGAGCAATGTGAGACACATGGGTGCTGAGAAATACGGGTGAGCAATGTGAGACACATGTGTGCTGAGAAATACGGGAGAGTAATGTGAGACACAGGGGTGCTGAGAAATACGGATGAGCAATGTGAGAGACATGGGTGCTGAGAAATACGGGTGAGCAATGTGAGAGACATGGGTGCTGAGAAATACGGGTGAGCAATGTGAGACACATGGATGCTGAGAAAAGCGGGTGAGCAATGTGAGACACATGGGTGCTGAAAAATACGGGTGTGCAATGTGAGACATTTGGGTGCTGAGAAATACGGATGAGCAATGTGAGACACATGGGTGCTGAGAAATACGAGTGAGCAATGTGAGACACAGGGGTGCTGAAAAATACGGGTGTGCAATGTGAGACATTTGGGTGCTGAGAAATACGGATGAGCAATGTGAGACACATGGGTGCTGAGAAATACGAGTGAGCAATGTGAGACACAGGGGTGCTGAGAAATACGGGTGAGTAATGTGAGACACAGGGGTGCTGAGAAATACGGATGAGCAATGTGAGACACATGGGTGCTGAGAAATACGGGTGAGCAATGTGAGACACATGTGTGCTGAGAAATACGGATGAGCAATGTGAGACACATGGGTGCTGAGAAATACGAGTGAGCAATGTGAGACACAGGGGTGCTGAGAAATACGGGTGAGTAATGTGAGACACAGGGGTGCTGAGAAATACGGGTGAGTAATGTGAGACACATGGGTGCTGAGAAATACGGGTGAGTAATGTGAGACACATGGGTGCTGAGAAATACGGGTGAGTAATGTGAGACACATGGGTGCTGAGAAATACGGGTGAGCAATGTGAGACACAGGGGTGCTGAGAAATACGGGTGAGTAATGTGAGACACAGGGGTGCTGAGAAATACGGGTGAGTAATGTGAGACACAGGGGTGCTGAGAAATACGGATGAGCAATGTGAGACACATGGGTGCTGAGAAATACGGGTAAGTAATGTGAGACACAGGGGTGCTGAGAAATACGGGTGAGCAATGTGAGACACATGGGTGCTGAGAAATACGGGTGAGCAATGTGAGACACATGTGTGCTGAGAAATACGGGTGAGTAATGTGAGACACAGGGGTGCTGAGAAATACGGATGAGCAATGTGAGTGACATGGGTGCTGAGAAATACGGGTGAGCAATGTGAGAGACATGGGTGCTGAGAAATACGGGTGAGCAATGTGAGACACAGGGGTGCTGAGAAATACGGGTGAGTAATGTGAGAGACATGGGTGCTGAGAAATACGGGTGAGCAATGTGAGAGACATGGGTGCTGAGAAATACGGGTGAGCAATGTGAGACACAGGGGTGCTGAGAAATACGGGTGAGCAATGTGAGACACATGTGTGCTGAGAAATACGGATGAGCAATATGAGAGACATGGGTGCTGAGAAATACGGGTGAGCAATGTGAGACACATGGGTGCTGAGAAATACGGGTGAGTAATGTGAGACACATGGGTGCAGAGAAATACGGGTGAGCAATGTGAGACACATGGGTGCTGAGAAATACGGGTGTGCAAGGTGAGACATTTGGGTGCTGAGAAATACGGGTGAGCAATGTGAGACACATGGGTGCTGAGAAATACGGATGAGCAATGTGAGACACATGGGTGCTGAGAAATACGGATGAGCAATGTGAGACACATGGGTGCTGAGAAATACGGGTGAGCAATGTGAGAGACATGGGTGCTGAGAAATACGGGTGAGCAATGTGAGACACATGGATGCTGAGAAAAGCGGGTGAGCAATGTGAGACACATGGGTGCTGAAAAATACGGGTGTGCAATGTGAGACATTTGGGTGCTGAGAAATACGGATGAGCAATGAGATACACATGGGTGCTGAGAAATACGGATGAGCAATGTGAGAGACATGGGTGCTGAGAAATACGGGTGAGCAATGTGAGACACATGGGTGCTGAGAAATACGGATGAGCAATGTGAGACACATTGGTGCTGAGAAATACGGGTGAGCAATGTGAGACACATGGGTGCTGAGAAATACGGATGAGCAATGTGAGACACATGGGTGCTGAGAAATACGGATGAGCAATGTGAGACACATGGATGCTGAGAAAAGCGGGTGAGCAATGTGAGACACATGGGTGCTGAAAAATACGGGTGTGCAATGTGAGACATTTGGGTGCTGAGAAATACGGATGAGCAATGTGAGACACATGGGTGCTGAGAAATACGAGTGAGCAATGTGAGACACAGGGGTGCTGAAAAATACGGGTGTGCAATGTGAGACATTTGGGTGCTGAGAAATACGGATGAGCAATGTGAGACACATGGGTGCTGAGAAATACGAGTGAGCAATGTGAGACACAGGGGTGCTGAGAAATACGGGTGAGTAATGTGAGACACAGGGGTGCTGAGAAATACGGATGAGCAATGTGAGACACATGGGTGCTGAGAAATACGGGTGAGCAATGTGAGACACATGTGTGCTGAGAAATACGGATGAGCAATGTGAGACACATGGGTGCTGAGAAATACGAGTGAGCAATGTGAGACACAGGGGTGCTGAGAAATACGGGTGAGTAATGTGAGACACAGGGGTGCTGAGAAATACGGGTGAGTAATGTGAGACACATGGGTGCTGAGAAATACGGGTGAGTAATGTGAGACACATGGGTGCTGAGAAATACGGGTGAGTAATGTGAGACACATGGGTGCTGAGAAATACGGGTGAGCAATGTGAGACACAGGGGTGCTGAGAAATACGGGTGAGTAATGTGAGACACAGGGGTGCTGAGAAATACGGGTGAGTAATGTGAGACACAGGGGTGCTGAGAAATACGGATGAGCAATGTGAGACACATGGGTGCTGAGAAATACGGGTGAGTAATGTGAGACACAGGGGTGCTGAGAAATACGGGTGAGCAATGTGAGACACATGGGTGCTGAGAAATACGGGTGAGCAATGTGAGACACATGTGTGCTGAGAAATACGGGTGAGTAATGTGAGACACAGGGGTGCTGAGAAATACGGATGAGCAATGTGAGTGACATGGGTGCTGAGAAATACGGGTGAGCAATGTGAGAGACATGGGTGCTGAGAAATACGGGTGAGCAATGTGAGACACAGGGGTGCTGAGAAATACGGGTGAGTAATGTGAGAGACATGGGTGCTGAGAAATACGGGTGAGCAATGTGAGAGACATGGGTGCTGAGAAATACGGGTGAGCAATGTGAGACACAGGGGTGCTGAGAAATACGGGTGAGCAATGTGAGACACATGTGTGCTGAGAAATACGGATGAGCAATATGAGAGACATGGGTGCTGAGAAATACGGGTGAGCAATGTGAGACACATGGGTGCTGAGAAATACGGGTGAGTAATGTGAGACACATGGGTGCAGAGAAATACGGGTGAGCAATGTGAGACACATGGGTGCTGAGAAATACGGGTGTGCAAGGTGAGACATTTGGGTGCTGAGAAATACGGGTGAGCAATGTGAGACACATGGGTGCTGAGAAATACGGATGAGCAATGTGAGACACATGGGTGCTGAGAAATACGGATGAGCAATGTGAGACACATGGGTGCTGAGAAATACGGGTGAGCAATGTGAGAGACATGGGTGCTGAGAAATACGGGTGAGCAATGTGAGACACATGGATGCTGAGAAAAGCGGGTGAGCAATGTGAGACACATGGGTGCTGAAAAATACGGGTGTGCAATGTGAGACATTTGGGTGCTGAGAAATACGGATGAGCAATGAGATACACATGGGTGCTGAGAAATACGGATGAGCAATGTGAGAGACATGGGTGCTGAGAAATACGGGTGAGCAATGTGAGACACATGGGTGCTGAGAAATACGGATGAGCAATGTGAGACACATTGGTGCTGAGAAATACGGGTGAGCAATGTGAGACACATGGGTGCTGAGAAATACGGATGAGCAATGTGAGACACATGGGTGCTGAGAAATACGGATGAGCAATGTGAGACACATGGGTGCTGAGAAATACGGATGAGCAATGTGAGAGACATGGGTGCTGAGAAATACGGGTGAGCAATGTGAGACACATGGGTGCTGAGAAATACGGATGAGCAATGTGAGACACATGGGTGCTGAGAAATACGGGTGAGCAATGTGAGACACATGGGTGCTGAGAAATACGGATGAGCAATGTGAGACACATGGGTGCTGAGAAATACCGATGAGCAATGTGAGAGACATGGGTGCTGAGAAATACGGGTGAGCAATGTGAGACACAGGGGTGCTGAGAAATACGGGTGAGCAATGTGAGACATTTGGGTGCTGAAAAATACGGATGAGTAATGTAAGACACAAGGGTGCTGAGAAATACGGGTGAGCAATGTGAGAGACATGGGTGCTGAAAAGTACGGGTGTGCAATGTGAGACATTTGGGTGCTGAGAAATACGGATGAGCAATGTGAGACACATGGATGCTGAGAAAAGCGGGTGAGCAATGTGAGACACATGGGTGCTGAAAAATACGGGTGTGCAATGTGAGACATTTGGGTGCTGAGAAATACGGATGAGCAATGTGAGACACATGGGTGCTGAGAAATACGAGTGAGCAATGTGAGACACAGGGGTGCTGAAAAATACGGGTGTGCAATGTGAGACATTTGGGTGCTGAGAAATACGGATGAGCAATGTGAGACACATGGGTGCTGAGAAATACGAGTGAGCAATGTGAGACACAGGGGTGCTGAGAAATACGGGTGAGTAATGTGAGACACAGGGGTGCTGAGAAATACGGATGAGCAATGTGAGACACATGGGTGCTGAGAAATACGGGTGAGCAATGTGAGACACATGTGTGCTGAGAAATACGGATGAGCAATGTGAGACACATGGGTGCTGAGAAATACGAGTGAGCAATGTGAGACACAGGGGTGCTGAGAAATACGGGTGAGTAATGTGAGACACAGGGGTGCTGAGAAATACGGGTGAGTAATGTGAGACACATGGGTGCTGAGAAATACGGGTGAGTAATGTGAGACACATGGGTGCTGAGAAATACGGGTGAGTAATGTGAGACACATGGGTGCTGAGAAATACGAGTGAGCAATGTGAGACACAGGGGTGCTGAGAAATACGGGTGAGTAATGTGAGACACAGGGGTGCTGAGAAATACGGGTGAGTAATGTGAGACACAGGGGTGCTGAGAAATACGGATGAGCAATGTGAGACACATGGGTGCTGAGAAATACGGGTGAGTAATGTGAGACACAGGGGTGCTGAGAAATACGGGTGAGCAATGTGAGACACATGGGTGCTGAGAAATACGGGTGAGCAATGTGAGACACATGTGTGCTGAGAAATACGGGTGAGTAATGTGAGACACAGGGGTGCTGAGAAATACGGATGAGCAATGTGAGAGACATGGGTGCTGAGAAATACGGGTGAGCAATGTGAGACACATGGGTGCTGAGAAATACGGGTGAGTAATGTGAGACACATGGGTGCAGAGAAATACGGGTGAGCAATGTGAGACACATGGGTGCTGAGAAATACGGGTGTGCAAGGTGAGACATTTGGGTGCTGAGAAATACGGGTGAGCAATGTGAGACACATGGGTGCTGAGAAATACGGATGAGCAATGTGAGACACATGGGTGCTGAGAAATACGGATGAGCAATGTGAGACACATGGGTGCTGAGAAATACGGGTGAGCAATGTGAGAGACATGGGTGCTGAGAAATACGGGTGAGCAATGTGAGACACATGGATGCTGAGAAAAGCGGGTGAGCAATGTGAGACACATGGGTGCTGAAAAATACGGGTGTGCAATGTGAGACATTTGGGTGCTGAGAAATACGGATGAGCAATGTGAGACACATGGGTGCTGAGAAATACGAGTGAGCAATGTGAGACACAGGGGTGCTGAAAAATACGGGTGTGCAATGTGAGACATTTGGGTGCTGAGAAATACGGATGAGCAATGTGAGACACATGGGTGCTGAGAAATACGAGTGAGCAATGTGAGACACAGGGGTGCTGAGAAATACGGGTGAGTAATGTGAGACACAGGGGTGCTGAGAAATACGGATGAGCAATGTGAGACACATGGGTGCTGAGAAATACGGGTGAGCAATGTGAGACACATGTGTGCTGAGAAATACGGATGAGCAATGTGAGACACATGGGTGCTGAGAAATACGAGTGAGCAATGTGAGACACAGGGGTGCTGAGAAATACGGGTGAGTAATGTGAGACACAGGGGTGCTGAGAAATACGGGTGAGTAATGTGAGACACATGGGTGCTGAGAAATACGGGTGAGTAATGTGAGACACATGGGTGCTGAGAAATACGGGTGAGTAATGTGAGACACATGGGTGCTGAGAAATACGAGTGAGCAATGTGAGACACAGGGGTGCTGAGAAATACGGGTGAGTAATGTGAGACACAGGGGTGCTGAGAAATACGGATGAGCAATGTGAGAGACATGGGTGCTGAGAAATACGGGTGAGCAATGTGAGAGACATGGGTGCTGAGAAATACGGGTGAGCAATGTGAGACACAGGGGTGCTGAGAAATACGGGTGAGTAATGTGAGAGACAGGGGTGCTGAGAAATACGGGTGAGCAATGTGAGAGACATGGGTGCTGAGAAATACGGGTGAGCAATGTGAGACACAGGGGTGCTGAGAAATACGGGTGAGCAATGTGAGACACATGTGTGCTGAGAAATACGGATGAGCAATATGAGAGACATGGGTGCTGAGAAATACGGGTGAGCAATGTGAGACACATGGGTGCTGAGAAATACGGGTGAGTAATGTGAGACACATGGGTGCAGAGAAATACGGGTGAGCAATGTGAGACACATGGGTGCTGAGAAATACGGGTGTGCAAGGTGAGACATTTGGGTGCTGAGAAATACGGGTGAGCAATGTGAGACACATGGGTGCTGAGAAATACGGATGAGCAATGTGAGACACATGGGTGCTGAGAAATACGGATGAGCAATGTGAGACACATGGGTGCTGAGAAATACGGGTGAGCAATGAGAGACACATGGGTGCTGAGAAATACGGGTGAGCAATGTGAGACACATGGATGCTGAGAAAAGCGGGTGAGCAATGTGAGACACATGGGTGCTGAAAAATACGGGTGTGCAATGTGAGACATTTGGGTGCTGAGAAATACGGATGAGCATTGTGAGACACATGGGTGCTGAGAAATACGAGTGAGCAATGTGAGACACAGGGGTGCTGAAAAATACGGGTGTGCAATGTGAGACATTTGGGTGCTGAGAAATACGGATGAGCAATGTGAGACACATGGGTGCTGAGAAATACGAGTGAGCAATGTGAGACACAGGGGTGCTGAGAAATACGGGTGAGTAATGTGAGACACAGGGGTGCTGAGAAATACGGATGAGCAATGTGAGACACATGGGTGCTGAGAAATACGGGTGAGCAATGTGAGACACATGTGTGCTGAGAAATACGGATGAGCAATGTGAGACACATGGGTGCTGAGAAATACGAGTGAGCAATGTGAGACACAGGGGTGCTGAGAAATACGGGTGAGTAATGTGAGACACAGGGGTGCTGAGAAATACGGGTGAGTAATGTGAGACACATGGGTGCTGAGAAATACGGGTGAGTAATGTGAGACACATGGGTGCTGAGAAATACGGGTGAGTAATGTGAGACACATGGGTGCTGAGAAATACGAGTGAGCAATGTGAGACACAGGGGTGCTGAGAAATACGGGTGAGTAATGTGAGACACAGGGGTGCTGAGAAATACGGGTGAGTAATGTGAGACACAGGGGTGCTGAGAAATACGGATGAGCAATGTGAGACACATGGGTGCGGAGAAATACGGGTGAGTAATGTGAGACACAGGGGTGCTGAGAAATACGGGTGAGCAATGTGAGACACATGGGTGCTGAGAAATACGGGTGAGCAATGTGAGACACATGTGTGCTGAGAAATACGGGTGAGTAATGTGAGACACAGGGGTGCTGAGAAATACGGATGAGCAATGTGAGAGACATGGGTGCTGAGAAATACGGGTGAGCAATGTGAGAGACATGGGTGCTGAGAAATACGGGTGAGCAATGTGAGACACAGGGGTGCTGAGAAATACGGGTGAGTAATGTGAGAGACATGGGTGCTGAGAAATACGGGTGAGCAATGTGAGAGACATGGGTGCTGAGAAATACGGGTGAGCAATGTGAGACACAGGGGTGCTGAGAAATACGGGTGAGCAATGTGAGACACATGTGTGCTGAGAAATACGGATGAGCAATATGAGAGACATGGGTGCTGAGAAATACGGGTGAGCAATGTGAGACACATGGGTGCTGAGAAATACGGGTGAGTAATGTGAGACACATGGGTGCAGAGAAATACGGGTGAGCAATGTGAGACACATGGGTGCTGAGAAATACGGGTGTGCAAGGTGAGACATTTGGGTGCTGAGAAATACGGGTGAGCAATGTGAGACACATGGGTGCTGAGAAATACGGATGAGCAATGTGAGACACATGGGTGCTGAGAAATACGGATGAGCAATGTGAGACACATGGGTGCTGAGAAATACGGGTGAGCAATGAGAGACACATGGGTGCTGAGAAATACGGGTGAGCAATGTGAGAGACATGGGTGCTGAGAAATACGGATGAGCAATGTGAGAGACATGGGTGCTGAGAAATACGGGTGAGCAATGTGAGAGACATCGGTGCTGAGAAATACGGGTGAGCAATGTGAGACACATGGGTGCTGAGAAATACGGGTGAGCAATGTGAGAGACATGGGTGCTGAGAAATACGGGTGAGCAATGTGAGAGACATGGGTGCTGAGAAATACGGGTGAGCAATGTGAGACATTTGGGTGCTGAAAAATATGGGTGAGCAATGTGAGAGACATGGGTGCTGAGAAATACGGGTGAGCAATGTGAGACATTTGGGTGCTGAGAAATACGGGTGAGCAATGTGAGAGACATGGGTGCTGAGAAATACGGGTGAGCAATGTGAGACATTTGGGTGCTGAAAAATACGGGTGAGCAATGTGAGACACATGGGTGCTGAGAAATACGAGTGAGCAATGTGAGACACAGGGGTGCTGAGAAATACGGGTGAGTAATGTGAGACACAGGGGTGCTGAGAAATACGGGTGAGTAATGTGAGACACATGGGTGCTGAGAAATACGGGTGAGTAATGTGAGACACATGGGTGCTGAGAAATACGGGTGAGTAATGTGAGACACATGGGTGCTGAGAAATACGAGTGAGCAATGTGAGACACAGGGGTGCTGAGAAATACGGGTGAGTAATGTGAGACACAGGGGTGCTGAGAAATACGGGTGAGTAATGTGAGACACAGGGGTGCTGAGAAATACGGATGAGCAATGTGAGACACATGGGTGCGGAGAAATACGGGTGAGTAATGTGAGACACAGGGGTGCTGAGAAATACGGGTGAGCAATGTGAGACACATGGGTGCTGAGAAATACGGGTGAGCAATGTGAGACACATGTGTGCTGAGAAATACGGGTGAGTAATGTGAGACACAGGGGTGCTGAGAAATACGGATGAGCAATGTGAGAGACATGGGTGCTGAGAAATACGGGTGAGCAATGTGAGAGACATGGGTGCTGAGAAATACGGGTGAGCAATGTGAGACACAGGGGTGCTGAGAAATACGGGTGAGTAATGTGAGAGACATGGGTGCTGAGAAATACGGGTGAGCAATGTGAGAGACATGGGTGCTGAGAAATACGGGTGAGCAATGTGAGACACAGGGGTGCTGAGAAATACGGGTGAGCAATGTGAGACACATGTGTGCTGAGAAATACGGATGAGCAATATGAGAGACATGGGTGCTGAGAAATACGGGTGAGCAATGTGAGACACATGGGTGCTGAGAAATACGGGTGAGTAATGTGAGACACATGGGTGCAGAGAAATACGGGTGAGCAATGTGAGACACATGGGTGCTGAGAAATACGGGTGTGCAAGGTGAGACATTTGGGTGCTGAGAAATACGGGTGAGCAATGTGAGACACATGGGTGCTGAGAAATACGGATGAGCAATGTGAGACACATGGGTGCTGAGAAATACGGATGAGCAATGTGAGACACATGGGTGCTGAGAAATACGGGTGAGCAATGAGAGACACATGGGTGCTGAGAAATACGGGTGAGCAATGTGAGAGACATGGGTGCTGAGAAATACGGATGAGCAATGTGAGAGACATGGGTGCTGAGAAATACGGGTGAGCAATGTGAGAGACATCGGTGCTGAGAAATACGGGTGAGCAATGTGAGACACATGGGTGCTGAGAAATACGGGTGAGCAATGTGAGAGACATGGGTGCTGAGAAATACGGGTGAGCAATGTGAGAGACATGGGTGCTGAGAAATACGGGTGAGCAATGTGAGACATTTGGGTGCTGAAAAATATGGGTGAGCAATGTGAGAGACATGGGTGCTGAGAAATACGGGTGAGCAATGTGAGACATTTGGGTGCTGAGAAATACGGGTGAGCAATGTGAGAGACATGGGTGCTGAGAAATACGGGTGAGCAATGTGAGACATTTGGGTGCTGAAAAATACGGGTGAGCAATGTGAGAGACATGGGTGCTGAGAAATACGGGTGAGCAATGTGAGACACATGGGTGCTGAGAAATACGGGTGAGCAATGTGAGACACATGGGTGCTGAGAAATACGGATGAGCAATGTGAGAGACATGGGTGCTGAGAAATACGGGTGAGCAATGTGAGACACATGGGTGCTGAGAAATACGGGTGAGCAATGTGAGAGACATGGGTGCTGAGAAATACGGATGAGCGATGTGAGAGACATGGGTGCTGAGAAATACGGATGAGCAATGTGAGAGACATGGGTGCTGAGAAATACGGGTGAGCAATGTGAGAGACATGGGTGCTGAGAAATACGGATGAGCAATGTGAGAGACATGGGTGCTGAGAAATACGGGTGAGCAATGTGAGAGACATGGGTGCTCAGAAATACGGGTGAGCAATGTGAGACACATGGGTGCTGAGAAATACGGGTGAGTAATGTGAGAGAAATGGGTGCTGAGAAATACCGGTGAGCAATGAGAGACACATGGGTGCTGAGAAATACGGGTGAGCAATGTGAGACACATGGGTGCTGGGAAATACGGATGAGCAATGTGAGAGACATGGGTGCTGAGAAATACGGATGAGCAATGTGAGAGACATGGGTGCTGAGAAATACGGGTGAGCAATGTGAGAGACATGGGTGCTGAGAAATACGGGTGAGCAATGTGAGACACATGGGTGCTGAGAAATACCGGTGAGTAATGTGAGACACATGGGTGCTGAGAAATACGGATGAGCAATGTGAGAGACATGGGTGCTGAGAAATACGGATGAGCAATGTGAGACACATGGGTGCTGAGAAATACGGGTGAGCAATGTGAGAGACATGGGTGCTGAGAAATACGGATGAGTAATGTGAGAGACATGGGTGCTGAGAAATACGGATGAGTAATGTGAGAGACATGGGTGCTGAGAAATACGGATGAGTAATGTGAGAGACATGGGTGCTGAGAAATACGGATGAGTAATGTGAGAGACATGGGTGCTGAGAAATACGGGTGAGCAATGTGAGAGACATGGGTGCTGAGAAATACGGGTGAGCAATGTGAGAGACATGGGTGCTGAGAAATACGGGTGAGCAATGTGAGACACAGGGGTGCTGAGAAATACGGGTGAGCAATGTGAGAGACATGGGTGCTGAGAAATACGGATGAGCAATGTGAGAGACATGGGTGCTGAGAAATACGGGTGAGCAATGTGAGACACATGGGTGCTGAGAAATACGGATGAGCAATGAGAGACACATGGGTGCTGAGAAATACGGATGAGCAATGTGAGACACATGGGTGCTGAGAAATACGGGTGAGCAATGTGAGACACATGGGTGCTGAGAAATACGGATGAGCAATGTGAGACACATGGGTGCTGAGAAATACGGGTGAGCAATGTGAGACACATGGGTGCTGAGAAATACGGATGAGCAATGTGAGAGACATGGGTGCTGAGAAATACGGGTGAGCAATGTGAGACACATGGGTGCTGAGAAATACGGATGAGCAATGTGAGACACATGGGTGCTGAGAAATACGGATGAGCAATGTGAGAGACATGGGTGCTGAGAAATACGGATGAGCAATGTGAGACACATGGGTGCTGAGAAATACGGATGAGCAATGTGAGACACATGGGTGCTGAGAAATACGGGTGAGTAATGTGAGAGACATGGGTGCTGAGAAATACGGATGAGCAATGTGAGACACATGGGTGCTGAGAAATACGGGTGAGTAATGTGAGAGACATGGGTGCTGAGAAATACGGGTGAGCAATGTGAGACACATGGGTGCTGAGAAATACGGATGAGCAATGTGAGAGACATGGGTGCTGAAAAATACGGATGAGCAATGTGAGACACATGGGTGCTGAGAAATACGGGTGAGTAATGTGAGAGAAATGGGTGCTGAGAAATACGGATGAGCAATGTGAGACACATGGGTGCTGAGAAATACGGATGAGCAATGTGAGACACATGGGTGCTGAGAAATACGGATGAGCAATGTGAGAGACATGGGTGCTGAGAAATACGGGTAAGCAATGTGAGACACATGGGTGCTGAGAAATACGGATGAGCAATGTGAGAGACATGGGTGCTGAGAAATACGGGTGAGCAATGAGAGACACATGGGTGCTGAGAAATACGGATGAGCAATGTGAGACACATGGGTGCTGAGAAATACGGATGAGCAATGTGAGAGACATGGGTGCTGAGAAATACGGGTGAGCAATGTGAGACACATGGGTGCTGAGAAATACGGATGAGCAATGTGAGAGACATGGGTGCTGAGAAATACGGGTGAGCAATGTGAGAGACATGGGTGCTGAGAAATACGGGTGAGCAATGTGAGAGACATGGGTGCTGAGAAATACGGATGAGCAATGTGAGACACATGGGTGCTGATAAATACGGGTGAGCAATGTGAGACACATGGGTGCTGAGAAATACGGATGAGCAATGTGAGAGACATGGGTGCTGAGAAATACGGATGAGCAATGTGAGAGACATGGGTGCTGAGAAATACGGGTGAGTAATGTGAGAGACATGGGTGCTGAGAAATACGGATGAGCAATGTGAGAGACATGGGTGCTGAGAAATACGGGTGAGCAATGTGAGAGACATGGGTGCTGAGAAATACGGGTGAGCAATGTGAGAGACATGGGTGCTGAGAAATACGGGTGAGCAATGTGAGACACTTGGGTGCTGAGAAATACGGGTGAGCAATGTGAGAGACATGGGTGCTGAGAAATACGGGTGAGCAATGAGAGACACATGGGTGCTGAGAAATACGGGTGAGCAATGTGAGAGACATGGGTGCTGAGAAATACGGGTGAGCAATGTGAGAGACATGGGTGCTGAGAAATACGGGTGAGCAATGAGAGACACATGGGTGCTGAGAAATACGGGTGAGCAATGTGAGACACTTGGGTGCTGAGAAATACGGATGAGCAATGAGAGACACATGGGTGCTGAGAAATACGGGTGAGTAATGTGAGACACTTGGGTGCTGAGAAATACGGGTGAGTAATGCGAGACACATGGGTGCTGAGAAATACGGGTGAGGAATGTGAGACACATGGGTGCTGAGAAATACGGGTGAGTAATGTGAGAGACATGGGTGCTGAGAAATACGGGTGAGTAATGTGAGACACATGTGTATATTTTGCTGTGAATTGATATCAATTGTCTACTGTTTCAGCGCAGGCAGGAAAAAAGTATCATTCCTATTATATATGATGGCAGCTGTTGGAGGTTTTTGTGTTGGGATTCTACAAACATCAGGTGAATGATTATTGTCTTTTGATTAAACGCAACGCTTTAGCAGGACTTGCGCCGTATAGTGTACTTTACTTCAACCATCGAAACCAATATGTTTTGACCAGGCGATCAACAGAAACATGAAATGCGGTAGGCGCGTTAGGTGCATCCTATACTCCGGTCAAGGAAGCATGATAATGCTATGTATGATATTGTAAGCTATGATTATGAAAATAAACAATATGTTTCTACATATAATACAAGCAAATCTGATTGTACAAGCTATTAATTCTGAATTTACAATGCTACAATGCATCCTGTTAACCGCGCACAGGGACAATACGCCCATTGTTCTTTAACGTTCTTCACGAATTGATTCTAGTACAATTAACATCACATAGTTAATTTTGTTTTATACAATCATCTAAAATGTGTCAGTTTTAGACAGAAACTATTTTTGTTAGTAATTAATCAGTACCACTTCACGTAGATATCCACGAAGACTACCGAACATCGTTAATCATTATCGTCGCTATGGTAGCAAAACTAGGTGTTGCTGGTGGATGTAAAGCAATGGTAATACTAGCTGTTGAAATATATCCTACGTCAATACGGTAAGGTCTCAGTTAAAAAATGCTTTAAACCTCAGAACTACATATAAGCCTTTTTATACAAGTCAGTTGATAAAGATTATTTTATCAGCTTAATTCACGAAAACGAATTCTGAGACGCGTCTAACTTTAAATCGACTGCTTTCAATATACCATTTTTATTTTGACTTTGGTATACAAATTGTTGCTTGTTCATAATTGATTATCTGTGATATATATACGTTAGGTGTGATAATTCGACCAGGGAAATTGATTTCTGGCGATTTTTATGCGCTTATATAATGATATTTTTAGGACTATTGCTTACGGTATCCTCAACATGGCTGCTAACACTGGAGGTATTATAGCTCCACTGATTGTAATGTTGGTAAGTTGTATAAAATGTGGTAAACAAGTGTACTGGCAAATTAATTTGTATATTTGCGTAAATTTAAAATCAGTACTTCACTGTTTAAATTTCAAGCCAAGGTACAGTTTTACATTATGTAAACAAAATGACGACGTTAAAGGTCATTACAGTACTGTGGTACACTCTAGATAAATAACTTGATGCAAGGGCCTTTCCTTAGAGCTGTTGACATTTGTGGTTTATCTTTAATGTGTTTAATACGCTAGACAGAATACTACAAACAATATACAAAGACTTTCAAATGTAAGCCATCTTATATACAGCAGTTACCACACCCTTCCTGTGTTTTCAAACATCTTTTACAGGATAGTGACATCCCTGGACTGTTATATTTCATGTCCGGAGGAGGAATGCTAATAGCTGCTGTTGTTATGTTGTTTATGAAGGAAACTAATGGATTGGCACTTGAAGACGAACTTCCGCAACAGGAGCTGACAATTATGGAAGCTCATACTTTATCATATTCGTCTATTCAAGTTCAAACAAATACGAAGAACGAAATGTTTCAATAGACAATACCATAAACGCTGTTCAATTTTACCATTCTGTGCAGAAATTATTTTTAATCTTGTTACATCAAATACTCATTGACATATATAATTTTATTTCCAATAAAGGGACAAAACTCTTAACAAACTTATAATTTATGGTTATTGTAGGGGTAATCTCCCTTAGCTTTTTCATGCAATCTGGATATTGTTAAACTGGTTCCCGTTCCATGATGCTGTGCAGTTTAGGATATTGTATGCTAAGATAACATGGTTCCATAACCATGTGTTTAAACTTATGGTATTACCACAAAATGATTGTAAAAATCCCTACTGATAATTTATATTACACGACAATGTAAAATAAATTGAATATACGTGCACATTGGAATAGGCACTAGAAGATGTTGAATGCTAGATAATTGTAAAATTTGATAAGATTTTCATCGGCTATAAGCAGTGAGGAGCAGAGGATCGCTAAACTTTATAGGTTCACTTGGTCAGGACATTACTAGTGCTTATTATAGATGTCAACATTAAAGGTAAAACAAAAATACAATAACAAAATAAAAAGAAAACACAAGTGTATTATATTATTACTGATTAAGCCATGTATAATAACCAATAAAAGAGTTACTGTCGGTGTGTAACAATGCTATATATAGTCAGGCAATTTTATTTAATCTATAGAACTACCTGATTTACAGTGTATAGAACTTTATTGAAATATATTGGTAAACACGTATTTCAAACAATACAATACCTATATTGTACAGTTATTGAAATCGTGTACTGATATTTAAACCTTTTTGGAGAGGTATAAGGTACGACGTATTTTCATTTATAAGTCCAGAAATTTCAGTCTGGTTTGTGAAACGATTTGTATACCACTAACAGAACATCACACCAAACCCAAGGTATGTTGTCTATTTTAATTGTGTTACTAGTACAAATAGTAGAAGTAGGGGAGTTTGGTAGAGATTTTTTTATTATTACTTAGTATTATTATTGAAGGCGTGTGATGTGATAGGGGGGGGGGGGGGGGGTATGTGAGATAGAGGGTAAACCATTCCTAGGACCCTATTCAAAGTCAAGGTTTAAGGGAAAGGTAGCGGGTAGATCGGCTAACCGAAAACAAACATCCGGCACTCTATCCGTTTTTAAAAATGGAATAGATAGTAACGTGTTTTTTTTCAAAACTGCGTTGTTATTCAAACAAAGGGCTTCAAATTGTTTGAATTTAAACGAAGAAATATGCTAACCGTGCAATGTATAACTATTATTTTTAAAAAATTGTCCGCTGTAACGCGGTGGAAAGCTTAATAATATTTAACCCGATTCGATTTAACCTAGTTTAAACGCTGGAAAACAATAGACTATGCATGACAGAATAATAGTGTTATATTAAACTTATATTAAACTAAATAACTAAAACGCTATGTCCTGTTTTAAAAAAGTGTCTTCTGTAGTAATTTGTTATAATTCTTTACTTTCATTTTCAGTATGGTTAAGGCTTTCATACGGTACGGACCGTACCAGAAATGAAACGGTGTTTATCATTCTGATAAGCCACTTAGACCACTGAGTCGTAAGTAAAAGAAATATTCAATGTATTACATTGTTTTATCTGATCATAATTTTAGATTATCTAACACATAAGTACGGCGCTTTAATTATTTACTATGCATTTTTTTGGTTTCTTGAATTTATTTAAATTGAGAATACATTTGTAATAATAATAATAATAACACTATGATTGCCATCCTTAAATTTGTGTTTGACGTTTACAACTGTTCGCAGTGGTTAGGTAGGTAGGCATTGGTTTATAAACATTATTATATGATTGTACTGAAAATGAAACGCAGGACAAAGAACTTTTTCCCAAATATCTGTGGATGTTTTAATCTATCGTTTTTTTACAAACAAGCATTTTTAAGGATGGCCGTATCAAGAATCTAACAAAGCATCCATATGCAAAAGTTTTTCGTTCTTACAGTCCTGGCGTTTGTTATTCTCTTAAACACAGATGGAATTGTGTTGTTTTAAGTATTTCGTAATACATTTGTATAAAGAAACGAAACTGGACAGTTAAATATATACAGTCAAACCTAGGAACAAAGGCCACCCCTTTGAAATGCATAATGTGGCCTTTATTGATAGGTGGCGTTTAATCGGAGATCAATTTGTTTAAATTAAACATTGACCATTTTAAAAAGAATGATCTTTATTCACAGAGTGTCCTTTATTCGAAGTTGGGCCGCTTACACAGGTTTGACTGTATTGAAGACGTTTGCTACAGTTTTCACAAAGACATACGCAGAATGAAAACTGTACAACAGATTTAAAATAAATTGCTAGCATATAATAACATTAACATTTTAAGCGAAAAGAAATAGTTTTTTTTTTAGTTATCTGCCCTTGCATATGATTATTTTGCTAATTTGGTTATTAAATATAGTGTAGTAATGACTATGTTTCAGTTGGACTGGGGTCAGCTGGTATTATAGTGGTACCGGTCAGTATAGGGCGTCGAGATGCCTGTGAAATTGTCGTCGATAAGAAAGTTGTCTGGAGGTGTAACATCACAAACCTTCTTTCAGGTAACTCGCAGTACAATTATTATCTCTGATGCTAATTAAACAAATTAACTTAGGAAAAAAACAAGTCTTTGTATCAATAGTAAGTAACTAATTGATATTTTCTGAACGTTCTTTGAAGAAAAAAAAAATATTCAGCTTTGGGTTCACTCAAAGTAGAAAAATCGTTTTTAATGAAATTTGAGTATATTAATGTTAAGTTATTCATTGAAACAAACGCAATTCAAAGTTTAAAGTAACTCCATTCTCTGATACTATTAAAATAAAATAATGTGTATATAAGTCCCACGAGGGGCCTCCTTGGTCGCATGGTTATGGTCTCTGCTAAATAATCACTAGCCCGTCACGGCTGCGAGTTCGAATCCCACTGGGACCAAATTCTACTTATGTGGAGGCTGTTCAGCTAGCTTGCGAAAGTTCAATATGGTTCTACCTAAGTTCTTCCGGCACTTTTAAAGATTGAGATGTCTCCAAATGATCATGGCTGTTGATCCAGTGAAAATATGTCAGATGATAATTAATCTTCATCGGATTGATAAACATCAAGTATGTTTTAAATCTTTTTTTCAGTTTCTTCGGCGACCGATCCACTTGTTCAAGACGCCGTAACTGCTTGTAAAGGTGGACATATCTCTAAGAAGAGTTAAGCCCAGGCCACTGACGTCATGAGTGTTACGTAATGATATGTTTATCTGAAAAGTAATCTGGATATACATTGAAAGTGTCACTCAAACTGTTTATGGAACTATAATTTAAGAAAATAGATAAATAAAAATTGAATTAATGTTTGTTTTGTTATGTTTGTAATTTTCATGAAACATGCAATATCAGACTGGATTCATTTAATGAATTATCGTTTCAGAACAACGGAAAACAGAATCACATGAAAAAAAATAGAATAAATAAATACTCACCTTATCATTATTATATGATTTATAACATTCTTAAAAATGGTCCAAATTAGACCGGTCATAATTATGCATTGATTACTATACAATATATATACATTACCTTATTTCAAGAACATGTCTAGTACCGCTAGTTGTGGTTTATATTAGCCAAGCGATGAAGATCTGCACAGATTTAATGTTGTATAAGCGAATACTATGTACATACATTGCTTTGTATTAAAAAAATACAATAATTTTAAAGTGAAGCAGTATTGTATATAGAATTTGTAAATAAATTGTTTGGAGGTCGCGGGTTCGAGCCCTTTACCTCCTATTACATTTGGTGCCATGAGTGTGATACTAGCCTAGGAATCATTGAGCTAGGTAAAGCAAAGGCTAGGTTAGTCAGTGATTGTCGTTATAAATTACTTTAAAAGGGAAGGAAGAAAACAGCGGTATAGTTATTAGTGCTTGACTGTGTAAAAAATCGTTTGTGACATTATCCTGTCCGATTGGCTCAGTCGGATCTAACTGGCGAGCAGGAGGTAGCGGACTGGAGCACCGCATCGGATACTTCGATTTTCCACCTTTTATCACAAAAGCTGTGTCAAAAGTTCCTAAGACAAATGCATGTACATCCAAAGTCTACCATAGCTAAGTTTATTTTATTTTTTTACAAATCCATTAGGTCAATTGGCCCATGAGGATAACATATTTACAACATGTTTTCAACATATATGTATTAAAAATAACTATACTCCCATACATTCACCTACATACAAAATAAAACATTTTATACAATACTAAGTTTTGGGAGAAGCTATGCGAATGACGAAAGTACCATTATAAATGAGTAATTAACATAGATAATCGAATAATAACATTACATACAAACGTTATGTACAGCAACATAATTATATACATATATATACAACAGTTAAAATAAGGATAATACTAAAATAATGTCATTTTTTCATTGCAGTAATCAACTAGAAAAAACTGCAAACAAACAGAAAAAAAACATATAAGCATTTGTCTAACCAAGATCCTTCAATAGATCCGCCCCTGTTTTCACCCCAACAAATGACCATGTGTTTTAATGTTTTACTATACAAATTTCATCTTTCATTAACACGCAAATATATTTCATATACTACGTTATACTCCATCGAAGTCCACACAAATCTTTGTTAATTTCTTACGGCTTTATTTGTCGCTTTTACCTTGTCCGACTTATTTCCTGTTAAATTGTAACATATATTAAAATTTATACGGATGTTTAAGTGTATATATACGAGGTATATATACGTTACAGATAGCTATATACAAACGCGGTTTAAACAGGAAAGTCCCGAAGTTTTTTTACTTGTATGTTGGACCATAATGTTCTATTTTTAGAAATCTATTTTTATATCGATGAACGTATATAAATAAACATATTAAACACATTTGTTTATTATTTATCAAATTGGTTTAACAGTGATAATGCAGGCTCGTCCATTGAAATGTGTGATTGTTGGGGACGGGTAAGTGGACATTTATTGTTTTGTTTTTTTCATTATCAAACTATAAGTTTCGGTTCCTCACAGCGCTTTGATTCAACAACCGAGTCAATTACACATGCATGAAATCACAATTATACAATATTATCAAGTGAGATTAATAATTATTGTAATTTCATTATATATTTATTTTGGTACCCGTTCCGTGTAGCAGTGCACAGACGAAGTTAACTGGTACCAGTTGATTATAATTAAGATTCTACGTGTATATTTAACGATGTTGTTTGAGTTTTTAGTGTTTACATTAAATAATTTAGATACCTTAAAACATTTATTGTTGTTTGAGATTGATTTTTAATGCGTTTATTTCTAACATTTAGATGTGTGGGGAAAACCTGTTTATTAATGTGCTACACACAGAATGCCTTTCCTGGAGAGTACATACCCACCGTGTAAGTATACAGTTGTATTTTGTTATATGATAAAATTTGCATATTAATTAACTCATTAATAAAAACTAAAAAATAAAGTTTATCATTAAATGCGGTTAGCATCGGACAGTGGTGGTGAATAGAATTAGTCAAGTTAAATATGACACTAAAAGAGGTTTAAACCGAATACAGAGAAATAATTTTAGTTTATATTTTTACTACAAATTCAAGTCCTAAATCATATGATTTTAGGTAGTCAGTTTTACAAAATACTATCTGCTCAAACTTCGATCAATTAACTAAAGAGAAACTGATGTACATATGATAAACCTAAAAGGATGAGATATAAGTTTGAGTAGATTTAATAATCAATTTAATAGATAGAATGTTAAGGTGATAGATTATTGATACAAATATCGGCATGTATTGTAAATACCACATTTGAAACGTAAATTCGTGATGGTTTTGTTTTTCAAAACAAAAGTACACACAGTTTGATATGTTTACTAAATGACGTAGTGTATACATTTTTAGGTTTGAGCACTATCAGGCTAACGTGAAAGTTGACCAGCAAATATTTACACTAGGTCTGTGGGACACAGCCGGACAATCTGATTACGACAGACTGAGACCTCTATCCTATCCACAAACGGTAAATATAACACGATTTCAAACCGGAATGTAAGAACAATAGTTTATGATTAATCATTGATATGCTATCTCGCTAACACCTTTTAAATTTATCTTAAAATTACTTACACGATTTGAAATATCATTCAGTCTTGAACTGAGCGTAAATTTGTGTTAATTGATGTACTTCGGTTTATATTATAATGTCATAAATCAAGTGATTTCATATTGGCTTAGTTATTTGGCCTCGGACTGTCGTACTGGCCTTCCTTCTCAATCAAAATGCAATCGTATTGACTCAGTTTACTCACATTGGCCAATTTATAACTAACATCCATATTGACATAGTCTCTCTCATATGACACTGGACATTTATCAATTATCACTACCAATACTATATAGTTTATTGATGATGGCATATGTTGGTGTATATTGATATAAATTGGTATATACAGTACAACCTCTCAAGCGCGGCGCTCTCTTGAGAAACAACCTCCCTTCAACAAAAGTATGATTTTTTCCACTGCACGATTTAACTATAAAGCTAACCTTTGTAGACGAACAACCTCTCAACGGCAACATAATTTTACTTCTCCTAAAGCGTGTTGCTTTGGAGAGGTCGCACTGTATATTGACATAGACTGTTATATATTGTAGTTATATATTTACGTTAATGTTTCAGGATGTGTTCATTATTTGTTTCTCCGTGGATTCTCGGACATCATTCGAAAACGTTAGATTAAAGGTAAAAAGTTAAGTTTTCCGTCTGAAATAATGACTGGCTATTTTTGTTTCTCGATAACCTTATAGCATTATGTTATATCACGCCTACTACAAAATGCTCTTCTGACATTGGATGTTTTGACGTCACGTGGTGGACCTAATACATCCTATATTAGGTTACCAGAATATATTGGGTATGTAATGGAGATTTTTATTGGAAATGAAAAGGAAGGTAGTCTGCGTGATATATTCATGTACCTTTTGTTCAGAATAATGATACCTTCGGTCTCGCCCTGGTTTTCCACAGACCCGTATATCCTGTATCGAGTCAGTTACTAACCCTGTAAATATTAATACATCATTATTCGTTGATAATACCAGGGGTGATAAAAAGATGGCGAAAAAGTGCTTCACTTCTGCATTATGATAGCATTGCTGCTAAACATCTGTCTTTATCTTTTGTACGTACCCTTAGAATATCATAATTTCTGAAAATGCATTGTCTTTGTTCAGTGGTACCCGGAAATCGAACATCACTGTCCGAATACTCCAATCGTTCTTGTTGGAACAAAGAAAGATGTTCGTCAAGAGAAAACTGGAAAGTCAGGAGACGTTATTCAAGAAGTCGAGGTAAGTCTACACCTTATAAATCCTGTTTTATTTTCAACTAAATCACTTATTGCTAACATTGGAGCTTAAACTATAACTGTTAAAGTAACTTTATTTTAAAAATCGGTTTGTTGTTGATTAAGGTATTGCTGTCAATATAAATCAATAATTCATTGGTACACAACTTTAAGATATCTTTTCCTTTCATTTAGTACGGAAAAAGATCATTACTTACCAACATGCAACATCTGGTCTGTGCAACTGTGCAAACAATCGAGTAATGTTTTTATTTGTTTTTAGGGACGTTCTTTAGCTCAAAAACTTAGTGCCACTAGATACGTTGAATGTTCAGCAAAATTACATGAAGGTGTGAAAACAGTGTTTGATGATGCCATAAGGGCTGTCCTAAAACCAGTGATAAAAAAGAAGAGAAGATTGGAATCCTGTAAAATTTTCTGAATACATGGCAACCAGACACCATATTAATATGTAGAACACATATGACCACGTGTCAGACAGATAAATGCCTTACGTTGGTTCGTAATGCCAAAATACAAGAAATCATCACATTGATTTGAATAAATCAGTGAATTTTAATTCAGAATTGTGTGAATTGGTGAATAATAAGGAATAAAACTTCTTATGACTACTGTGCAATAAATTTTTATCACTGACTTTATTCTGAGTTTAATCTACAAAATCATTATGTTCATTATTGTGAAGTTATTGACGCTTTGAATCACGTTGCATGTATTCATTCATTGTGCTATGCTGTAGAAGTAAACTTTGTTAAATGCATTTCTGCATTTTGTATTGTTGCATTTCTGTTAATAAATCATGTAAAACTTTCGTGTGTATTTATGTTAAGTTGACTTATACATGCATATGCATCTTTGTGAGTTCCCAACACATAAAATGTAGGAATTATTCTTCTAATGTACAGTCAAACCTTTGCTTGAAGTCACCTCCCAATAAAGGCCACCATGTGAATAACAGTCATTCTTTTGAAAAGAAATAACATTTTTATCTAAGGCAAAGTCAGATCCGGTCAAAAGGCCATCTTTTATCATTCCCAACGATCAATGGCTTTTATTCATAGGTTTTACTATAAGCAAAACAAGATCAGGTATAGAATTTATTTTTATCAGTAACAACGTTTTCAAAACAAATATTGCACCACCAGATTTAACATGAAACCATCATCAGGGTAGATTATGCCACATTCATAGCTTGATAATCTACACGTCATAAATCATGCATTCATCAGACTGAGATCACAGAACAAGAAGTTTATCATTCAACGCGTATAGTGGTGAAAATAAACACCTTCTCGATAAAACAACACATCAAGGAACAAAGCACCATTTTTCTAAATGGTATCATTTCAACTTTTCTTATGGCTATACAATTTTATTGTTCAGGCTAAAATATTGTTATGTAAACTTAATCAATTTTATGAAAAATAACCCCACTTAGAAAAACCGGACTTGAATTCTTCGATTACTCATTTTTCTTTATCTTTTTTACTTCTCGATTGTTCATGATTCACAAAGATTCACTCGTTCCAACCAGGACCAAATGGCGTGCGTGTCGCTACCTAGGTTTATACCGCCACTTGGTATGATCCATGTTTTTGTTCCATTTCCCCGGATGTTGCCGCAAGACAAGCGTTTACAGCTTTTTTTATCAACGGGTCAGATCTTTTTCTATCCTCTAAAAAGGTACAATATTCGGGAAATCAAGATCTGAAGTATGACACAACTTCGTATGTAATGAGGTATAAATGAAATGGTCAATATGCACTTTATTAAAAATCGTAAAATATTGATTTAACAGGAAAGGAAAAAAGTATTAATTCTTATTTAAAGTTAATGCTTATTTTTTCCAAAGTGGATTTTTGTGATAATGTAGATTATTAACCTGCAATCTTATTATGTACATGTATGGGTCAATGTCTATGAAATCGTTATATTTTATCATCCTCCACACGTACATGTCTTGATCTAACATGGTTAGCACAATAAAGATATTTCGATTATTAGGTCTAGGGGTCCCGTAAATGAGGGTTCAACCCATGTGCACGACGTGTTCACCATGACAATATGACAATAATGGTTGAATACATTATGTTTAGGCTCCACGTCGCTGAATCATACAGTGAAGCTGGGGACAGCTACTTGTGGATAACCAGGTAAAAACTACTAATTCCCAAACAAACAGTTACAGACTGTACGCCAAACTGACAACATGCCTCTAGAAATATGTTTATTATAGAAGTAACTTTCTCTTACCTGTTTGAAACTCTTTAAGACTACATGTCCACACTTCAGTCTTGTTGTAAACGATATTACAAGCGTCTCTTCTATGGATTTTTACGGTGACCACTTGAAAACCATTGGCTTCTAACTCTCCTGACATTATAAAACCAGCTAGTGTTAGTTCAGTGTCAGATACCACACTTGTATTATCATAAACCCAAAGATTTATATCTTTCTCACCAACATAACGAATTGCTATTATCTCAATCACATCTTTAAAAGATTTCTGATTACCATCAAGGACTCATTTATATACACGCATGCATAAGCCATAATCATAAACATCTACCATAAATGTATAATAAATGGATTTCTGGTTTAATAAAAATTGGTTGGATTTTCTACGACATGGTTCAATTTGATTAAAGACAATGAAAAGTCAAAACTAGTCTGAATTATCCATGATCTCAGCGCTACGCAACTTCCTAGTTCGATTCTTTATAAATTGAATTAGTGACTTGAACATTCTGAGAAATTTCAAATTTGTTTGTAAACGAATTATTTTTCAAACCAATCATCATTCACGAAATCAAATGAGTGTTTGTCATGTGAACACTTAGTAACTCTCCGTAAATATAATAATTTGTACTTACTGATAAGAGGAGCCAGATGTTTATCAGTGTATATCGTAATGTGTCATCTGACCATAAAAGGTCCATAATGTATAAACAACTTCACCATGTTTAAACACAACCAATACAATGTTCACTGTCACACTTCTAACACTATCTCTTACAGTTCTCCAAGACCTCTAATCACACGGTCCCTGTCTGTGTCGGCATAAAACTTACTAATAATTAAATTTTACAATTATACAAAGTAAAAAATTAATAAAATAACTGCGCGTAAACCAGAAGGTATATTAATGAATCGATCCTCACGTACGGTTTATATACTATACACGCTTTACAAATTAAAGCATGACATTGTCGATTGTAGCTACAGAATAATTATGTGAAACTCTATACTGCTTAAGTGTGCAAAAATAGGGTCAGTTTTCCGTACGTTTTTCGACCATTCATTTATCAATACTAACCATGTCAATAATCAGTATAGAAAATATTGAGTGGTTCATTTTTCCGTACAGTAAATATACTAGGCTCCAGTACGTGCATGTGTCTCAATAAATAATTGCGGATGAAATTGTAATGAGATGATGGAAATCTTATCGATCATGCAAAAACGTTGTTAGCGTATACTAGAATACCATGTACGATAAATAAGCGAAAATATTTCAGGAATACAAAAAAACTCCATGCCAGAAAAAATGATGAAACGAAACCGAGATTTTTTCGTTTTTTTCCACAGAAATTGATAGATTTTATGACATTCGCAGACTGATATACATGTATTTCCTTTTTCTAAGTTCAATAATATTCAGTATTGAGACCTATCACACTCTGTTCGCCATACAGCTACCATCTGAGATTTTTATGTTGTGTGTTACAAAGAATATCATTTAAGTGATTAAAATCATTTGCACATATCTGTCCTATTTCAAATGATGATATTAGTGTTTTTGCGCATGTTTACCACATTGTTTTAATATGAACCAGCAGACTATAAAGCTACTTGAGTTCTAAGCTTGTCCTATTCACGGAACTGTCAACGTCTTCACATGAAAGATGCCGTGAGATGAGCTAAGAAGGGCGAAATATTCTAGACGCAACGCCCTTAACCAATTTATTACACAGAACATGTGCTGCGTCCAGGACTCGAACTCTACAAACGCTATAGTACCATGTGAGCTAAGCGCTCGTTTTTTTTCGGCCGCTTTATGAATTACACCATGTAAGAGTGTTTGCATACTATTAAAGGTGAAACTTGGAAGTGTTTGATTTATTTTTTCACTTTGGTTTAACGACGTACTAACTACCGAGGTCATTTGACGACCTTCCGACTTCTACGGCAGAGGAAGACCGTAGGTGTATACCTGATCAGCACCATCACTCTTCCGTAGGCTAGCTGGGAAAGCTTCCTCACATGTGAAACATGATGGGCTTGAGTTATCATCGAGGGGTAGGTCATCACTCGGAACACTAGACCACGGAACACCTTCATGTGATTCAATGGGTTATAACGTGTTCTCATTATATTTGTTGAAGTATTATCAAGAGATGGAAAATAACTACGAAACGAAAATCAAAGTCAGTTTTTATTTATAATTACTAATTGATGTTCAACTACAAACAATGACACCATCAGATTCAATATGCATTTTACATCAGTGTAAATTAAACTATATATAGCTTGATAATCTACACGTCATTCATCACGTGGTATCCATGTTCATTTTCTATTTAGTTAATCATCACAAAAGCTAAATTCATCTTATACGTACAAATAGAACGCATGTTATATACTTATGTAATATACATGTACCTAATATATAAATATATTTGCATAATATCGACACAGATTATAATGCATACAGTTAATTGATAACAAATACAGTTTACGTCAATTTGGGAGCCAAACTAATTAAGTTTTGTGTTCACTGTTTCCCGGAGATTGATACCCTTTGACTATGTTGTTGGTATCTCGGGACGGGTACCAATTTACAATATGGCGGGTGATATGTCGGAAAACACAGTTTAATCGTATCAGAGTAAACTTCACTATTAAATAGCTTTGAAATAAACTCTTCATCGTTATGTTTTTTTATATCTAACTGCCACAATTATATTTTGGACACTATATTAGCTCTTATCAATGGCAACATGTATCAACGTCCATAAGTTATAACTAGACCTTGCTTTGACCACGTGTTTGACCGGATGTTGCAGCTAGACACGCCTTTACTGCGTCCTGAATCATCGGATCAGATCTTCTTCTTTGAACTGAAAAAAAGTTACTTATGGTAATAATGAGTTATGTATTCGTGTAAGTGGTCCTAGTATATGTGAACTTGTGTTATAAATTATATCATTCTACCAATAAACTAAAAAATCATTTGGTATCATTTTATACTATTGGGTAACTGTTAATTTTGAAATGCTTTATAAATTAAAGACAAGCGCGCAAGTACAATAAGTTTGGGTTTAAACAGATAAAGCCCAACTTTTACTACAATTTATTTCCAATGTCTCTGCAGAGTTATTTATGGTGCCAGGACAACTATGATACAGGAGAAGACCAAAGTTACATCTACTGAGATGATGCAGTTTAGTGATTACCTCGAAAAAATCCCTCATGTGTTTGAAAAACGATGATAATAATTGTATCATACCTGCTTGAAACCTGTTTAAACTGCATGTCCACACCTTCTTGTCACCAATAAAGATATAACATGTATCCCTTTGTCCAATCTTTTCAGTGACCACCTCAAAACCTTTGGCTTCTAACTCTTCTAGAAGAGTAAAAAAAAAAAAGATAGTGAAGATTTCTTAACTGGTGCCTAGAAAAAGTTAGTCTCATTACGTCATTTCTTGCTTATCAAAGTCATTTGTTAGAGCGATTTCAAATTAAATTTTGTACACCCCATCATTTCAAATATAATCTATTTTGCATAAAATGTACCAAATGGAACAAATACCTGATACTTTTTGCTAGAATAAATATTATTGACAGGCATACGTGCGTCTAAGATAAAAACATAAAAAATGACTTGAAAAAAATCTGGGAGGAAACAAAAAGCTGCACTTTTAAACTGATATATCAAAACATAAATATTCAATCAAAATTTGTAGATATCAATGATATCATTTAAGACTAATAGTAAGAGTTTGTCCAATGAAAACAAATCACCCAGTAGATACACAGTAATAATAAATACTTACTGATAAGAGGATCCAGGTGTTTATCAGCGTATAAAGTTATGTCTCATCTCTTGACAAAAGGTCCGTACTGTACACACGCCTTTACCATGGTTACAGGATTCTGACAAAAACCGTCAGTAATAAAATAAATTATTTATCCAAGCACTGCTTCCAATGTAGTCCTCACTTAATGTGCTACGTTCTGTGTTCACAACACATATAACTATAGAAGTAAAAAATGAGTAATCATTTTATTGATTATGTTTACCTTATAGAATGGCGGTTCATATGAATGAAAATAATACCATAATATAGTTTACATACTTCAACCCTTTGTATAAGTAAAATTATCTCATTGACTGGATTGGTTTAAATTTATTTGGTAGAACTATTTGTATTATTAGGCACGTGTAATGTAATATTTTTTCGGCTTAGTTGTACATTATTATTAGAGTTAAATCGTCCGTGCGTTATTTCAAAATACATGTATATCTATAAAGGTCAACAATCAGTACAGAGTAGGTCAGAATTCCGTACTGTGAATTAATTATCTACGTTTTTTATATATAAAAACATCAGGACAATGTTATTAAGTGCGGACAATCAGAACTAAAAGGTTGTTGTTATTCAGACTTTGATGTTTTGTACTTAAAATACAAAATAATTGTTACTAATTATTGTTATGTTGAGTGAACAAAGTATGTGGGGGGATGGTACTATATACGCTATCTTGTAAAAAATAAAGTCGGTGAGAAAAAAGAACAAGATCTGAATGTACATGCAAATATAGTTTAGATCTACTCGTAGAACAACGAATGAATCTGTCAGTGGATATTTTTATATCTGAAGAAAATATTTGATATACCCTAGCTGTGTGTTTGACCGGTACAGTATAGGTGACCCAGACGCTTCGTTTTATTTTATATGCGTCATGTGTAAAAGGAGGATACAATAATGTACCCGATGCGAGACTTGAACCTGCGACCTCCTGCTTGCAAGTCAGATTGCTCTATCAACTGTGCTAATCGATCTGGTTAATATCACAGTATATAATACAATACTGCTACATATACATGTATGCTACGTAGTCTAACCAGTTCTAGCTAGCATACCAGTCTACAAGTAACCAGCAGCTTCTCCACATGTGGCTAGCATACCAGTCTACAAGTAACCAGCAGCTTCTCCATATGTGGAGGAATATCAACATTTGTTTGTAAAATTTTCACGGGAGAGTATTAATTAGTTCTAACAATAAAGATAATCAAAATTCGCGCCGAAACGTCATAGAACCTGTCCAGCAGTTTAATACAGTAAAGAGAGGTAACCTTAAATTATGTACGATCCACGAATTCATTCGCGATTACGTCCCTTAGATGTTGAAGCAGTTCATCTCATAGACAAAAATAATGAAAATATTTGTCATACTTTTTTATTAAACAGTATAAAGTGAATCACAGAGGGCTTAAAGTGTATTCTACAAATCAATGATAAAGAGATAATTCTTAGAATTCAAAACAATGAAAGCATCTACCCTTCATGACACCTACCTAGGCATTCAAATTTGTCGCTTTGGCTGACATAAAAACACAACGCCTCAGTCAAAAAGACTATCATAAGGTTAAAATACAGCGCCAGTCTAAGTACAAGGAATGCTACGAAATAAATATAAAACACATGCTAGCATTTTTATTTCTTGTTTGATTTATCTAATGGAAGAATTGACTGATTTATACCGTGATATACTGTAAACATACTTCACATCACAAAGAAATACACTATACACTTACATGTCCGTGAAGTTGGCAGCCCAGCAGCCTAGCAGCCCAGCAGCGTGAAGTTAGCAGCCCAGCAGCCTAGCAGCCCAGCAGCGTGAAGTTAGCAGCACAGCAGCCTAGCAGCCCAGCAGCGTGAAGTTAGCAGCCCAGCAGCCTAGCAGCCCAGCAGCGTGAAGTTAGCAGCCTAGCAGCCCAGCAGCTTAATATATTTCTACAGTTAAACTGCACCACAAATCATGCAAAAACTTAAAAACGCATGAAGAAATAACATAATGTTGCTGTCATGTTTATTAGAAGAAAAAAATACGATTTTTATCGATTTTGTGAATCTGGCAGTGTAGCGGCCGCATAGCGGACTATTATAGTCAAACATATAAAATGCACAAGAAATCCGGCTAAACACTTACGAATCGATGATATAATTCGATTTTATTCCTTTAACGTTCATTAGATGAGAACTTACACATTTTTTCATTTTTTGTTTCTTTTAGTGAATTGGCAGCCCAGCAGCGTAACAGCGTAATATATATCTATACAGATAAACTTCACAACAAATCGAGCTAAATACTTCAGAATGCATAAAATAATGTCAGTCTGTTGTTTAAACATTCATTAACAGAAAATATAATTATAATGTTCATTTTTTTTTCAATGTGAAATTAGCCGCTGCTAGCAGCGTGAAGTTGGCAGCCTAGCAGCGTAACAGCGTAATCTATATTTCTACAGATAAACTTCACAACAAATCGAGCTAAATACTTAAGAATGCATAAAATAATGTCAGTCTGTTGTTTAAACATTAATTAACTGAAAATATATGGTTTTCATTTTTTTTCAATGTGGAATTAGCCGCTGCTAGCAGCGTGAAGTTGGCAGCCCAGCAGCGTAACAGCGTAATCTATATTTCTACGGATAAACTTCACAACAAATCAAGAAAAATACTTCAGAATGCATAAAATAATGTCAGTCTGTTGTTTGGACATTAATTAACTGAAAATATATGATTTTCATTTTTTTTCGATGTGAAATTAGCCGCTGCTAGCAGCGTGAAGTTAGCAGCTAGCAGCGTCTTATTTCACGCACAAAAAATTCTTTTTTTGGAAAAATCATATATTTTCATTTAATTAACGTTCAAACAACAGACTGACATTATTTTATGCATTCTGGAGTATTGTTCTTGATTTGTTGTGAAGTTTATCTTGTCACCCGTACAGGAGATGTCAAGAAGGAAGCAGTTTAGACGGAAATCTGTTAATGCCTCCATACCAGTTTGAATAGACTGTAGGCGGGAACTAAACATACATTCCTATAGATAGAGTGTTGATGTGATATTATTATTATATAGTTTTTGGACTTGATTTTTATCTTGGACTTGATTTTTATCAAAATCAAGTCCTTTGTAATCATTGACTTATATTTGTCGCTGGACTCCATAACAGCTTGGTTAAAAGAATGCCACATAAAGGAAATAGTACGCAACTAAATGGTATGTTTATATAGAAGTATCTGGAATCTTTCCCCAATTAAGTGTGTCAGATCTAAATACATTTCAAATCATTCTATTGTAACTACACGGAAAGAGTCATGTATCTAAATAAGTGCTTGTCGGTAGATACATGAGAGTTTCAAATGCGTAGAATTAAAACCGCGTATTCACTGTCCAATAAAATATCTTGCCGTAAAAGTAGTTCTACTTTCGGTTTTCGTTCGATAGTTCAGAAAAATCTCCACGGACGTATTCATGCATTTGCAACAATCTACCATCGATGTGTGTGTTTTGTGCCTTTCTAACATTTCTTAATATTACAAAGCGAATTCTCATTAATCGTATTCCGTGATATTCACACCAACTAGTGTTATTTTGATGACGAAATCGCTATTTATAGACTCACTCCCCGCAGTGGCTAGTAGCAAAGCGTAACCGATGTGGGGAGTTTGATTTATCGAAGGTTGAATGTTAAAACTGCGGCTTAAGAATAATAATTCGAGTCGCTAAATACGAACGTAAATTACTGGATACGTGCTTTTAAAATTTACTGTTTAAGAGTTCCTTTTACGCCAGATTATTTAGAATTACATAATCACGTCTGAATTTCATGCAACATCGGGTTAATTATAGGTCATATAGGTCTTACTCTACTGTGTCAGGACCTTTTTGATTTGAGTGACCCTGAATGTGTTCAATGCGACGATGATCTGTTGTGTTAAAACCAGAAGAATCAATGTTTGTATTTACTGTTACTGAAGTGTTTTTTACTAGTTTTGTACAATAAAGAGTTTTTAATGCAATTAAATTGTCCTCAATTAATGTGCTAATCATTAAACTTTCCAATATCAGGCTTTTTTCATTTTAAAATTTTAGCAAAGGGACTATAGTAAAGCACTAGCGTATGTCATTTACCTATATGCATATGACCTGCATTACAATATGAATGAAAAATCGGTCCGTAATTTTAAATGTTAAAATATTTGTATGGGCTCGAACGATGTGGGTACACATTTCTCTCTTTTGTCTCGTATGGTAAAAATCAAGTCCGACAGTACTTTCAGTACTTTGATTCTTGCTTGTATCTAATGTCAGTAACAAGTAAACATAATGTATATAGTGACTGTTACAAGGCGGAACAAAAAGTTCTTTTTGATAAACCAGACATTCGAATGCTTTATAATCACAGAACAGGGAGAGTGCCATAGTAATATAACTCCCCTTTTATGATATATTAAAGTCAAATATAACTGACCAAGGTCCAACATTTCAAAATGTTGCATGGTTCAAAGTTAATCAATCTATTATGTTTGAATGTCTCTATTTATAAAGATCAGGTACCTCAATGGTCATTCAGATGGGGCTTAGTGGGCGGGATGGCTACGCGCCCGGCACATGTGCTTTAAACTAAACAACAAACTGAACCAAGCGACTAGTTGATCAATCGAAGACAACAAAATGATCAATGTTCATTAAACTGTTACTAACCCCAGATATCGAGTGCTCCTCTTGTTAAAGCATCAGGTCCATCATTTAACGTCTCCAGAGTTAGAGTCTGTGTAGATAAACAATGAAGACGTAATTTCACTCATAGATCGAAATAAGTGTACAATAACCCCCTGGAAACCGGACTCTCAGTAATCCGGAATTTTTAGAAAACCAGACTTTTTGTCCAGTTCAGATGGGGTCCGGGTGGCAGGATTTTTACTATACATGTATATGATAGGATTTATGCGTTTATGTTGAAAATTCGTGATGTTATATATATGCATAAAATATGGCTGTAAAATTTTCGTATTATTTAAATGCATACTACGGTATGATGTGTCACGTTTTAAAGAATATAGCCCGCTCTGTAAGCTAAGTGAATAGAGCGTTGTATGAAGTATAAAATGACAACAATTAAGTGTAGGAACAATTTAGGTGTCACAGGATTTGTCGCTGGGGATTTACGTCGCACCAACAGACAGGGTCGTTAGGTGACCTAGTTTTCAGCATTTTACCAGGGCAGAGCTTACACTGACCTTCCGTGAACTAACTAGACATATTTCTCACTCATAATGTGTTCGTCATTTTCCATAAAACGTCATTGATTATATACAGCAAAGACTACCTGTGAATAAAGGCCACCTTTTGTTTTTCTCAAGGGTGGCCTTTGTTCACAGGTTTGACTGAAGCAATTATATCTGCATGTATACAACCTACCGGCTTGATGAAAAGTTTCAGCCATCACGAACATAGCTATTAATACGGTTGTTGGTGTAATACTCAAATTCCCAATTCTGAAACAAAAACAAAGTCTTATTCTTTTAGTTTCATATTTACACTAAGCGAAATGATACTCATTGCCTCATTTGATATATTCGTTTATATCAAAATAATATATGAGAGACTACAGATTATATAATACATTGCACTTCCAATGATATGTCATGACCCTAATTCCAGAATCGTAAATATTACATCATTTTTTTGCGTTTTGAGGAAAATGCGTTTAAAGACCGGTAAGTTAAGTACTAAACAATTGATGAGTTATACGTTCGTGGCACAGTTATTTAGTTTCCCTGGACTTCATTTAGGCCTTAACTAGTACTAACCACATTCTATTCGTAATCCTTTGCCAAGCTACCCCACATGATTCAGAGGTGGAGGACAATCATACAGGGGATGTAAGAATTTCAGTCGTCACGGACAGTGTGAGACTCGCCCGCGAACTGCATACTGTCAAGCCTGTGAACAAAGACCACTCGTGGGAAGGACAAAATGTGGCCTTTATCTACAGTTGATCGTTATTAGGAGGTCAATTTGTTCTAAATAGTCAATGTCGGTGTTTAAAAGAATGGCCATTATTCACAGGATGACCTTTATTTGGAGGTGGCCCCTTATACTGGGCTGACTGTACGTTAATTATAGTATAGAGTCCGCTTTTTGTATACATGCACTTAGAAACTAATTATAAGCTACGTTCTTAATTGAAAACAAAATTCTGAATGTTGCGACTTGGAGTTAAAGGCATTTAGCGATTACTTGTCTGTTGGCGGTTGGCGCAACGTTACATCACTGAGTAAAAAATCAATTGCTCCTAAGCCGGCATATCAAATATCTCTGATAGCGATTAAAAAGAAAAAAAGCTGATAAAAGCTGACCTGTTTGTGTTGTTGTATCTTCAGCATACTGTCCTGCAGCTACACCATTTAATGGTTGGTTTTTACTGTAGTGATACGAAATCAATGAAATACCAGGTTTATCTGAAAAAAGAGGGACCAAAAGATACGAATGAATTAATACAAATGCGGACATATGTACATGTATTGTATTCAGTACACCATCTGTTCGGACGAGGAAATCAACCGACTAGCACAATTTTAAGAAATTATCTTTTTTTCACTTATTTTCCAGAAATTGTTAAATTTTGCAATAAATCGTCTTTTGCTCACTCAGTATTCGTTAAACTGGTTCCCGTTGACTTGTGTGTACAATCCTTGGTGCACTGCAACATGGAACGGGAACCAGTTTAGGTATTTGTCTCAGTGGGTTTAACGATGTTTTTTCGACAATGTTTCAGTTATATATGTCGACCGGTTTACCTAACCAGCTTTCCCGGACTGTAGGCTAACCAGTACAAACTTACTCTTCCATAAGGAGCCAGAAAATTCTCGATATTTGGAGGAAAATCGACCATTTTAGTCAAATTTTCACAGAAGATTATGAGCTGTCGTCACCTGAACCCGGAGCGCCGGGTTATAAGTCCAGCATATTAATCACTTAATCAAGGCCGCGGCTAGAGTTAAATTAGAGGGTCCAATAGATGAGAAAATTCAAAAGTGAAAATTTAATGGGAGAACATTAAAAGCAATTTCGTTCAAAAGTATAAGCGACAGCCCGCATTACAGAATATATACAGTGCAACCTCTATAAAGCAACACCCTTTGAAAGATGCAAAAAGGGAGTTTAAATTGATAGTTAATCGTACAGTTGGTAAAAATCATGCTGTGATTGAAAGGATGTTGTTGTGCGCGCGAGAGAGAGAAAGAGAAAGAGAGAGAGGTTGCACTGTATCAGTTATCGTACAACTGGAAGTACCCTCTCAACTTGAGTGTTGAATATTTACCTACCTGGAAATGCAAATCTTACTCCCTGGGGATTTAGGAGGCTTATATGAATATCTTGTGAATCCGATTTCTCAATTATAAAAGCATCAACATGTTTCAATGTGTCCGTATGTATAAAGACAGCAAGTGCTGTCACAGCTAGAAATAACTTCATATTCTGTAAAATAACAAATAAATACAGTAAATATGTATGAATGGCGTTGTCAACTGTCAGTGTTACTGTTTTAATAAGCACAGAGTAGGGACGTTCTATGGCCTTTACTGGAAATTTTACATCGTACAGGATTCAAGCGATGTGTTGTTTCATAGATATGGTACATAACGTACAGGACTCAAGCGATGTGTTGTTTTATAGATATGGTATATAACGTACAGGATTCAAGCGATGTGTTGTTTTATAGATATGGTACATAACGTACAGGATTCAAGCGATGTGTTGTTTTATAGATATGGTATATAACGTAAAGGATTCAAGCGATGTGTTGTTTTATAGATATGGTATATAACGTACAGGATTCAAGCGATGTGTTGTTTTATAGAGATGGTATATAACGTACAGGAGTGAGAAGATATTGGTTCTTCTGTACAAACTAATGCTTGTTTTGTCCAAAAAACTACAGAAAGCAAAAACAATTACTCTGACTGAAGGACACTTTAACAATGAAAATGATAGTCATCAACAGACACTATATTTTAAGAACTTGTAACTAGTAGTTCAGTGAAATAAAATATTTTGTTTTGTTTTTGCTGTGTTTCCATGATTTAGATTTTTGGTATTGTTCAGAAGAAAATAAACAATGAGAATGGTGCGTGTCAAATTTTATCCTTGTATTCTTCAAACCATATACGAGTATATAGAGTATATAAAATAAACCATACTGATTTGTCCACATGTAAGTAAAAATCGACATTTTCTTGATTGCAAGTGCTTCAATAATTGAATACTTGTTGTTTAAATTATGCCCAATAATGCTTTAAAAATGCAACAAAAACTAATTGTGACTTAAACAGAAAAAATGCGTAACATGAAACATTTAGACACATGATTATTATCATTAAGTCCAAAATGTATCAACATAAAATAAAGTTTTTAAGTTTAAGAGCGTTTTTTGTTATGTTAGTTGTATGAAGGTGTGACACAGTTATACGGTATACGGTTATATGGTATTGCGTTAACCCCCGGGGCACAAATATTACAATGTGAACGTAAATTAAAGCATGTTTTTAGTTTTTATTGTATATCTACTAAATTGTTCCGCATTTTGTTACTCAAATAAAAAAGGTACTAAGTATTATTTAACATCAACCAGCCCATGAAAATACATTACAATAAACACCAAAATAGATTTATTAGACATACATTTAGTATAAATTTACATATTCTAACCATGTTTTAAGCATTAGCACAGTGGTATATAAGGTGTTAAAATTACGACATTGTTATCATTTCATGATCAGGTGTATAGCGATTCTCTTGTTAGGGTTGCACATACGCCTTTGTTTTTTAGTTTGTGTCGTGCTATTCTTACGACACCGTTTGTAATTCAAACGACGTGCTTTTTTTTACAAACACCGTTTGTAAAAAAAAAGACGCGCTTTTATTACGACGCCGTTATGCAAATAATACGAAATAATGTTCTTACGACGACACCGTTTGAAAATTAAACGAAGTGTGATTTTCACGACACCGTTTGTAAATAAAACGACGTGCAATTTTCACGATCACACCGTTAGTAAATAAAACGACGTGTTATTTTCACGACGACACCGTTAGTAAATAAAACGACGTGCTTTTCTTACGACGACACTGTTAGTAAATAAAACGAAGTGTTATTCTTACGACAACACAGTTAGTAAATAAAACGAAGTGTTATTTTCAAGACGACACCGTTAGTAAATAAAACGACGTGTTATTATTACGACGACACCGTTAGTAAATAAAACCACGTGTTATTTTCACGGCGACACCGTTAGTAAATAAAACGACGTGTTATTTTCACGACAACACCGTTAGTAAATATAACGACGTGTTATTCTTACGACAACACCGTTAGTAAATAAAACGATGTGTTATTTTCACGGCGACACCGTTAGTAAATAAAATGACGTGTTATTCTGACGACGACACCGTTAGTAAATAAAACGACGTGTTATTCTTACGACAACACCGTTAGTAAATAAAACGACGTGTTATTTTCACGACAACACCGTTAGTAAATAAAACAACGTGTTATTTTCACGACAACACCGTTAGTAAATAAAACGACGTGTTATTCTTACAACGACACCGTTAGTAAATAAAACGACGTGTTATTATTACAACGACACCGTTAATAAATAAAACGACGTGTTATTCTTACGACAACACCGTTAGTAAATAAAACGACGTGTTATTTTCACGACAACACCGTTAGTAAATAAAACAACGTGTTATTTTCACGACAACACCGTAAGTAAATAAAACGACGTGTTATTCTTACAACGACACCGTTAGTATATAAAACGACGTGTTATTATTACAACGACACCGTTAATAAATAAAACGCAGTGTTATTCTTACGACAACACCGTTAGTAAATAAAACGACGTGTTATTCTTACGACAACACCGTTAGTAAATAAAACGACGTGTTATTTTCACGACAACACCGTTAGTAAATAAAACGACGTGTTATTCTTACAACGACACCGTTAGTAAATAAAACGAAGTGTTATTCTTACGACGACACCGTAAGTAAATAAAACGACGTGTTATTCTTACAACGACACCGTTAGTAAATAAAACGAAGTGTTATTTTCACGACGACACCGTTAGTAAATAAAACGACGTGTTATTTACACGACAACAACGTTAGTAAATAAATCGACGTGTTATTCTCACGACAACACCGTTAGTAAATAAAACGACGTGTTATTCTTACAACGACACCGTTAGTAAATAAAACGACGTGTTATTCTTACGACAACACCGTTAGTAAATAAAACGACGTGTTATTCTTACGACAACACCGTTAGTAAATAAAACGAAGTGTTATTCTTACGACGACACCGTTAGTAAATAAAACGACACCATTAGTAGATAAAACGACGTTTGTAAAGAAAACGACACCCTATTCTAACGACAATTATATTCCTAAGAGTTATTTCCCTTTACATTAGCATGGAGTATTAAAGGCAAAAGAACATCCATTTCAATAAAAACTCATACAAAAAGGATGTGATTACACAATATCAATACACTTGTCTGCACCCACAATTTTAAGTAATATGAAATGAAACTAAAATAGTAAAATGATCACCGTTTTAATGGTTTAATCATCAGTACGTAAAAGTTTCTCAAATGCGAATCGATGATATAATTCGATCTTATTCCTTCAACGTTCATTAGATGAGAACTTACACATTTTTTATTTTTTTGTTTCTTTTTGTGAAGTTGGCAGCCCAGCAGCGTAACAGCGGAATATATATTTCTACAAATAAACTTCACAACAAATTAAGAAAAATACTTAGTTAATCAATGTCCAAACAACAGACTGACATTATTTCATGCATTCTTAAATATTTTTTCTTGATTTGTTGTAAAGTTTATCTGTAGAAATATATATTACGCTGCTGAGCTGCTAACTTCTCTCGCTGCTGCGGCTAATTTCACGCACAATTTGTTTTTGAAAAATCATATATTTTCATTTAATTAACGTTCAAACAACTGACTGACATTATTTTATGCATTCTTAAGTATTTATCTTGATTTGTTTGGAAGTTTATCTGTAGAAATATATAATACGCTGTTACGCTGCTGGGCTGCCAACTTCAAAAAATGAAAATCATATTTTTCAGTTAATTAATGTTTAAACAACAGACTGACATTATATTATGCATTCTTAAGTATTTAGCTCGATTTGTTGTTAAGTTTATCTGTAGAAATAGATATTCCGCTGTTACGCTGCTGGGCTGCCAACTTCACAAATAGAAACAAAAAATGAAAAATGAGTAAGTTCTCATTTAATGAACGTTGAAGGAATAAAATCGAATTATATCATCGATTCGTAAGTGTTTAGCCGGATTTGGTGTGTATTTTATATGTTTGACTGTAATAGTCCGCTATGCGGCCGCTACACTGCCAGATTCACAAAATCGATAAAAATCGTATTTGTTTCTTCTAATAAACATGACAGCAACATAATGTTATTACTTCATGCGTTTTTAAGTTTTTGCATAATTTGTTGTGCAGTTTAACTGTAGAAATATATTAGGCTGCTAGGCTGCTAGGCTGCGTACTTCACGCTGCTGGGCTGCTAGGTTGCTGGGCTGCCAACTTCACGCTGCTGGGCTGCTAGGCTGCTGGGCTGCCAACTTCACGGACATTACACTTACAGTAATTCACATCACGTAGAAATACACCAAACACTTCTACAAATATCGCAGCAACTATATAGTTTGATTTTTCTCTCACGATTAGCCTTTTTACTTTTTTCCCAACATTTATTGAAGTTATTATAACATTTTTCTTTAACGATCATCATTTATTTGTGAAAAGGAAGATATCTTAAATTCTCTCTTACGAAAATAAATATCATAAATTGTGTTACGATGTCAAAATCTAAACTAATTGTGTCTTTTATTTATTTGCTCATAAATAGAAATATTTCTGGTTATACTAAACCAATACAATAACAATTTAAACTAGATAGCGACATCATTATTTTACTTTTACCAAGATGTGATGTTATTGCTCCATAAAATACCATCACAGCTGTTGATAATTCAACATATTTGTTTTATGTTCACGCGTTTACAAAATTATTCCATTTAGGAAAGTTGTTTCACATTTATCTCCTGACATCAATTGCGTATACTAAAAATGAATATAATTTATACACCAATGCCATTACTGCTCTACATATCAGCACTTGTCGTGTGCCAGGTTTTTTTGTTTTTATTGAAGAAGATTTCTAGCAATGAAATAAGAAAAAGATAATTATATGGTAGAAAGAGTTTCTGTTTTTATCTTATACGAGGTAAATGGATTGATTCCATTAGGAAAATAAAAGCCGATACGTATCTTCCAATGTGACGAATTATCTTTGTTTTAGCAGTAAGAAGTATAAACAGCGTATTTTTTTAGTAAAAAAAATTGTTATTTAAACTTTTGTAAAATTATAAATATATTGTTAGCTTATAGAAGTAGTTTCAAACGGCTAGAAATATAAGCGTTCTGCGTTTTTGTTTTATTTTGTTACATAGTAGAATCATAATCGCAGCATCTAATAATGTCCAGTACTGATCAGGAAATGAATAGGTGATAATTATACAAGATTGTTATTGAGTTAGAAATATAAATGTGTCAAGAACTATATTCAGACTATTTGCACGTAATAACTCCATTGTTGTACCCATTTTCATATGAAAAATGTAAATGTCGAGTAATAAAAACCCAAATGACCGCGTATCTGTTCTCATTTTGCAAATTGAGCGCCTCTCCGGGAAAGATCACATTAAGATTACAAAATATGAAGCCATGAAAGGAAGTTATCGACATATTGTTTGACATTCAAAAGAGAATATATTATTTTCTAGCAATATAAAACTGATATTTGACTCCTAACACACTATAAAACGTATTGCTTAGCAACGGCAGAATGCTTTAACACAGTCATTTTGACAAATTGGAAATATAACTTGAAATACTTAATGACAACGTTTAGTGTTCTTTTTTCATGAAAAACAGTTCTACACCAAAATATCTTAACACACAATAATATAATACAAAATGGTTTAATATACTGAGTAAAATGCACATTTCAACATCCAACGTTCATCTATTACTTAAGTTGTCATAGTTTGGATCGACAACATTTAGATATTTTCATGCATAAAAACGAATTAAGCTTAACCAATAATACTCGTGCATGTATACAGTTGTTTTGCAAATACTTTATTTTCCATAAGTATGATTACGGGGCACATATTGACAGGCTATGGTAACAATTATATCTTCTAGAATAAATGACCATTCGTTCAGCATTACATTTACTCTATCCTGAGAAATGAGGCTAATGTAAAGCATTATACATTTCCTGTGTAGCTCTCTTTCTGTTCGTTATAATCTCTTAACAACATGTACTTTAGAACACAAATTGAGGTTTTATGCCCATAATGTCAAAAATTAGTATGAAAAAGGAATTGGACAGACAGTTTCTGGTTTCCATTTCAATTTTCTTAGGTTTACATGATAGATAATAATTTACCATGAGATATTTTCAAAAACAATAATATTCCTCTGAGTTATAGTCCCTTTAAATTTGCATTGAAGTCAGTAATCAATTTACGAGATTAAAGGTAACGTTCAAAGAAACAATGCTAATTTTGTAATACTGTTTTCATAATATCATCATTTTTGTATATCAATGAACAGATACTTAGGATAAGTACAGTAGTGTGGACATAATGCCTAAATTACATTTTTGCATGTCTTAAAAGGTATATCAAAATAGAATAATTTAAATCATTGTATTGCCATTCATTTACGCTGAAAAATACAGTCAAACATGGGAACTAAATTGAATGCCCCCGTAATGAAAAACAAAATATGATCTTTAATGACAGGTGCGTTTATTTGTAGGTCATTTTGTTTTAAAGAGTCGATGACAGTTTGTAAAACAGTGGCCTTTATTTACAGAGTGGCCTAGGTTCGCAGGTGGCCACTGACACAGGTTTGACTGTAATATAAATTTGTCATTTACCAAAAATGTATGAAACCAACAACAAATGAAGATCATGGTTTCCTAGCTATTGATTTGTCTAGTTGCTGTAGAGTATATTATTGATCTTACACCATTTTAACACAGATCTATATTGTTTGGCGCAGAAAAAAACAACGTTTTAGAGACTTAGAAACGTTTGAAAAAGTGTAATAAAAACACAATCAAAAACTTGTTAACATGTTTCGATGAACTCACACATACCAGACTAAAGGTTGAATCTCTGACATGATCAGATATTCTAATCATACTAAAAGACAATAATGCAGTCTCCTCTAATAGACAATAGTATTTCGACTGGTTTAGAGTATTACATAATCTTATTGGGAGATGTTGTAAAACACTGATTGCATTTTATGAGAGCGAGTTGATTCAAATTAGTTTATCTGATACTTTAGCTAAATTGGAAAGTCTAATACAATCACTATAAGAAGTAACTTCAGAATTATGCTCTTAAACAGACAATAATAAATTATCTTTCATTCTATAGTCAAGAAATTGACCCTACAACCGTAGCCAAATTAAACACATGCCAAACTCAAAACGATAGTAATTCGACAGAGGTTGTATAAAAAGTCATATTTTTGTTGTGCCATATCCTCGAAACTATTTAATGTACCTCCACGTGTATTTACCCCTATACCAGCCCGGACCGCACGGTCCATTTGACGTTTATAAATTATTATATCAGATGAAACAAGTTCCTCTCGCCGCTGCCATTGAACTTAAAAGAACAGCGAAAAATAACAACATTTAAAAGTCATTAATGGACAAAGTACCTGCCCGCAAAAATGGGGAAAATCTAACATCACAGGTCTATATTTGGAATATCAGATAGAAATGTCATAAAATTTACATTAGCTTAATGTAACATTAGCGATCATTAACAGTTGCGTAATTGACATAAAAGCAATCTTTTTTCAAATTCTTTCATGTGTAAAATTTCTTTTTAGTTATATCAAGCGTACTATCTAATGATAGATAATCCAATCTAGATCAAGAAGGTAAAACGTTTTAATGCAAGATTTTGTAGCTAATGAAGCAATTCAATAAAAATAAAGTAAATATAAAAATATGTTTGTCAAACCTGTGCTAGCTTCCACCTCCGAATAAAGGTCACCCTGTGAATAAAGGCGCCCATCTTTTACAATCCATTTTTGATTATTTAGAACAAAATGACCTCCAAATAAACGACACCTGTCAATAAAGGTCACATTTTGTCTTTCCCATCGCAATGGCTATCCTTTGTTCACAGGATTGGTTGGATCAGTAAATAGAGAAGTAAAATCTAAAAGAAAATTTGAAAATGTAGTTCGTGTCCATGTTTGGTTAAAATTGTACAATAATGCATACTATAATTGTGTCATCGAAAATTATATTTTCACGTCTTATCAGCTGATAAAGATATACCAGTCTTTCGGTTAAGAAGGAATTTAATCACGAGTCAGTAGCACGAACTCCTTGCCATTTTTACCAACGTATAAGCACGGGTTTACATATTTGTAATCCTAAGATTTCGAAGAAATTCATATTGAATGATACGTTTAGTATCTAATTGAATACGATTGACTTTGTGGAAGGAAGAGTGCTTCTTATTCTAGCACATTTTAGTCCCATTTATGTTCAGTTAAATATATTAGATTAGATAAGATTAATTATATACAATCCTATAAGCCATAAGGCCCATGAGGATACATGGTATAATACAATGGTATCGCAGAATAAATGAAACATATATATATATAATATTGTTTGTCTCTCATAGGAAAGTTGTATTTAATATGTTGAAAAATAAACTACTCAGTTTCAAATTTTCGGGCTCTTGCCCTTCTTCAGGATTTATTTCCTTCTACATACATTCAAGTAGTATCCATTTTGTTTTTTCATAACGCTATGACGTAACGTCATTTCCTGTATCATGACGCGCCAAATGACGTCACGTCATTCCCCGTACTCCTACTTACATTTGCTTATCTTGCATCCATATCACATCATACAATTATCACCCATACACATGTACTCATATAATATCAGTTCAACCCACCCCATACATACATACACTTTCTTGCTATACCACTCTTTCAAAACAAGACAAAACCACACATTCTACATATAAAACCAAAACTTACGATTATTACTACTCTCATACACACTCATACCTTCTGTTCATGTTCAATCATTCCACAGTCTCAGTTTCTGATACATAAAATTACTGTTATATCCACATAATATATACCTCTTCTACATATCATCAAGTCAAAAGGAGAAGGTTTTTCAATGAAGCAGATCAAGTGCATAAAATCAGTATAAGTAATAAAGCAATATTAAATATAAATACAGTATTTTCAATCAAAATACACGAACTTGCAAAAAACGAAATACCTTTAGAAAAAGCATCAACCGAAAGAAGAAATATCTATCTTTTTATTTAATTGTTATACGCCATTGATTGGTTTTTGATTAAGTAAAAACGTACACAAGTGTTGCGACGAAATTCGGGTGTAAACAAAAAGAAAGAAAGAAACAAACTAGCAAAAAGTTAGAAGTGGTGAAACCTGCCTAACACCAAGCACACAAGTAATTCTTCACTTAATTTATCATGGTATCTAACTTGCGTTTCAAATATCACCTTTCCCCGCTCTTTCTTGATTTATTCTGGTGGGAATATCATGTATTTTACCGAATTTAAGTATATCGCCATCCTAGTTTGAAGACACCATGTAGTGTTGAATTGGGATTTTATAATCTACGTGATGTGTAATTTAGTATTAAATTTCAGGAACAAAAAAATGAGGTAAGATGCAAATTAAGATTTATTATATGCAGACTTTGCATTAATTTCACAATACAATTCGTTCTGCTCCTATTGTAGATATCAATGACGATAATATCACACTATCAGCTTTAACTAGACATAAGCAGAGAGTACATCACCTTAACAAAAGCACACGAAGCCAACATACGCTAATGGCTAAACCTTGTTTTATTTAAATGGAATCCTAAGCAATGATGTAAGGTCTAATGCTTTGCACGACGTATCAGTACAACTAATATGTCGCGAGATTGGAATTCACTACAGAACATATTTACGACAATTTTATCTCATAAAAAGATCACCACCAGACATTGAGTTCCAGAAAATGCAATAACTAAGGCATTCAAAGAAGTCTTTATAAACCATTCTTATCTACATTCGTGAAGATAATAAAAATAAGTATTAAGCGTAACGACTTATTTTTGTAGACTTATTTTACTAGATTATGTATATCGTTGCAATGATAAGAGAACTATACAGACAATGTGACTGATAAATCAGTATTAAGACGACGAATGTATTTGATAAAATGCTTAGAAAATCTACAAAACATTTGTAGAATTTCTAAACATCTGATTGAATTAAAAATTTATTTTGCTATGCCTCTCAAAGTACTTATTGAATTTTCCATGTATACAGTAATTGTACAACATTGTCTGGTCCAGGTAAACTTGCCATGGGCACTGATGATGGAACGACATAATTATATGATTGAAATTAATTTATGGTGCAGTATGTTTTCACGAACAATCTTATAAAACATACATGGTAGTTATTGTGAATGCACCACATTCTTTTAACGTACAGTATATTTTTTGTGTTCATATATTGATATAAATGCTTCTTTTCTCATCCAAGCAGTTAATACGTTTGTTTACAGAGAAATATGTTATATTTGTGCGTTATTTATGTATAATATAAATGCCAATTCCATCAACATCTTGGAATTTGGTCAAATTGATTTAACCCATGCACAGTCAGAACAAACTGCGTCAGCGGCTTGATATAGGACTATAAAAAATATTGTTATAATTCCAATAGTTGTGGCTATAAATTACATTTATATAATATCAATGGTAAGTTCTAGGTTAAAATGTTTTTTTTTTATTATTTATTTTGAATTGCAGTGTCATAGTGAATTCAATGTAAATTAGCATAATATGTTTGTGTGTGGGCCGGTGGCCTTATAAATCCCACTGACGCATTGAAGGACGAACTAAATAAAATGGAAGCTGTTCCAGTGGAGATCTCCTGGTGACAGTGATTGATCTTCTGTAACTGGCATGTCCTCGATAAAAGATTTCAGGTTCATGTTGGGATGTGTTCTCGTTGTCTTGTATTGTTTGTATGATATCTATAGACTCACTATAAAGTGGACTCACCATCTTAGCAGTGAAATCGTCTTTTTATGATCAACATACTTTTATGAGATATTTCCATTCAGTTACCAATGTTGATGCTTTGTGGCTATTTTAAAAAACGTAATTTTTATTATCTTCACATTAGAGGATTCTGTTAATAATTTATTTTTGGACGGTGCTTGACCGAAAAGAACGACTCGCTCTGTCACAAAACTCAATAAACTTGTGTAACATATTTTCATTGAGGACGGTTTGACAATACACAGTCTGTTTCAAATGCTACAGTTTGTTAGTTGAACCTCGGTATGTACTATTTTCAGGGAACATTTAATCACGCCAAATGTTTCAAGAACAAACTATCTTACAATTATTCCGTCATCAACAGCTCATGAATATCTTCCACTCTTTTGTGTGTGGTGGAATCACTAACAATTATTTTCAGATTTATGATTAATGATTTGATCTTATGACTCCGAATGTTTATTCCTGCTGTTATTGCGGCAGTTTTGTCATGTAAGTCGTCAAAACATAGTCTCTGTGACTTTTTCTGATGCGTTGTATACCAATATTTTGATAATGCGTCTTTGTCATCTCAAATAATTTAAAACAATTCCGTCCATTCAAGTCATTCTATATGGAGGGTCGTCAGTTCGGCATAAAATCATGACACGCTCTCGAAAAAATCAAAACAAGTAGTCCGCGATATTGTTTTGCCGTGTCATATTTATTGGTCTAGTTTATAGTAATTGTACACATGTATGGAAATATATTTCTATACAGAAAATACTTTACCTCCATTATATTCTTTTGAAAACTGAAATAAAAACAGGTCTTCCCGAAAACAAACAAAATAAAAAGTAATCGGGAAGCAGCAAAATGTCATTTTTTCGGCGAGTCGAATCACTCACGTAGCCAATTTCTGTTTTTAGTGTCTGAATTTCACCAATAAACCATTTTCTCTTCGGCGAATTATCTTTATTTTCAATATGTATCATTGACAATTACTTTATTTTGTGTCATTTGGAAGTAAACCAATCTTTAATTGGTCGCCTGTTTTCTCCATTTTCCATATGATTAAGCCGCTCGCCAATAATTTGAATGTCATTGATTCATAGATTACTGGTCCTGGCATTTTATAGAGTGTTTTTGTTTTCCAGGAGATAACTCCCGGTAAAACCTTTTTCTGGCGTAGTTTCAATGGCGGCCAGTTCGACTTTTTGACTACGAACACAAGTTGACTTCTCTTATACGACTAAATATAACAATTTTGAAAGTTCTTAAAAGATGTATGTGTATAATATTACTTACGTATTTGTGGCGACTTAGCGTGAATACTTATATGTACAAATGTTGAGATAAGTTGCAAAAAAAGCGATGTGTTGTTTTATAGATATGGTATATAACGTAAAGGATTCAAGCGATGTGTTGTTTTATAGATATGGTATATAACGTAAAGGATTCAAGCGATGTGTTGTTTTATAGATATGGTATATAACGTACAGGATTCAAGCGATGTGTTGTTTTATAGAGATGGTATATAACGTACAGGAGTGAGAAGATATTGGTTCTTCTGTACAAACTAATGCTTGTTTTGTCCAAAAAACTACAGAAAGCAAAAACAATTACTCTGACTGAAGGACACTTTAACAATGAAAATGATAGTCATCAACAGACACTATATTTTAAGAACTTGTAACTAGTAGTTCAGTGAAATAAAATATTTTGTTTTGTTTTTGCTGTGTTTCCATGATTTAGATTGTTGGTATTGTTCAGAAGAAAATAAACAATGAGAATGGTGCGTGTCAAATTTTATTCTTGTATTCTTCAAACCATATACGAGTATATAGAGTATATAAAATAAACCATACTGATTTGTCCACATGTAAGTAAAAATCGACATTTTCTTGATTGCAAGTGCTTCAATAATTGAATACTTGTTGTTTAAATTATGCCCAATAATGCTTTAAAAATGCAACAAAAACTAATTGTGACTTAAACAGAAAAAATGCGTAACATGAAACATTCAGACACATGATTATTATCATTAAGTCCAAATTGTATCAACATAAAATAAAGTTTTTAAGTTTAAGAGCGTTTTTTGTTATGTTAGTTGTATGAAGGTGTGACACAGTTATACGGTATACGGTTATATGGTATTGCGTTAACCCCCGGGGCACAAATATTACAATGTGAACGTAAATTAAAGCATGTTTTTAGTTTTTATTGTATATCTACTAAATTGTTCCGCATTTTGTTACTCAAATAAAAAAGGTACTAAGTATTATTTAACATTAACCAGCCCATGCAAATACATTACAATAAACACCAAAATAGATTTATTAGACATACATTTAGTATAAATTTACATATTCTAACCATGTTTTAAGCATTAGCACAGTGGTATATAAGGTGTTAAAATTACGACATTGTTATCAATTCATGATCAGGTGTATAGCGATTCTCTTGTTAGGGTTGCACATACGCCTTTTTAGTTTGTGTCGTGCTATTCTTACGACACCGTTTGTAATTCAAACGACGTGCTTTTTTTACAACACCGTTTGTAAAAAAACGACGCCCTTTTATTACGACGCCGTTATGCAAATAATACTTAATAATGTTCTTACGACGACACCGTTTGTAAATAAAACGACGTGCAATTTTCACAATAACACCGTTAGTAAATAAAACGACGTGTTATTTCACGACGACACCGTTAGTAAATAAAACGACGTGCTATTCTTACGACAACACCGTCAGTAAATAAAACAACGTGTTATTTTCACGACAACACCGTTAGTAAATAAAACGACGTGTTATTCTTTCAACGACACCATTAGTAAATAAAACGACGTGTTATTTTTACAATGACACCGTCAGTAAATAAAACAACGTGTTATTTTCACGACGACACCGTTAGTAAATACAACGCAGTGTTATTCTTACGACAACACCGTTAGTAAATAAAATGACGTGTTATTCTTACGACGACACCGTTAGCAAATAAAATTACGTGCTATTTTCACGATAACACCGTTAGTAAATAAAACGAAGTGTTATTCTTACGACGACACCGTTAGTAAACAAAACGAAGTGTTATTCTTACGACGACACCGTTAGTAAATAAAACGATGTGTTATTTTCACGGCGACACCGTTAGTAAATAAAATGACGTGTTATTCTCACGACAACACCGTTAGTAAATAAAATGACGTGTTATTTTCACGACAACACCGTTAGTAAATAAAACGACGTGTTATTCTTACAACGACACCGTTAGTAAATAAAACGAAGTGTTATTCTGACGACGACACCGTTAGTAAATAAAACGACGTGTTATTTTCACGACAACACCGTTAGTAAATAAAACGCAGTGTTATTCTTACGACAACACCGTTAGTAAATAAAACGACGTGCTATTCTTACGACGACACCGTTAGTAAATAAAACGACGTGTTATTCTTACAACGACACCGTTAGTAAATAAAACGATTTGCTATTCTTACGACGACACCGTTAGTAAATAAAACGACGTGTTATTTTCACGACGACACCGTTAGTAAATAAAACGGCGTGTTATTTTCACGACAACAACGTTAGTAAATAAATCGACGTGTTATTGTCACGACAACACCGTTAGTAAATAAAACGACGTGTTATTCTTACAACGACACCGTTAGTAAATAAAACGACGTGTTATTATTACGACAACACCGTTAGTAAATAAAACGAAGTGGTATTCTTACGACGACACCGTTAGTAAATAAAACGACACCATTAGTAGATAAAACGACGTTTGTAAATAAAACGACGTGCTATTCTTACGACAATTATATTCCTAAGAGTTATTTCCCTTTACATTAGCATCGAGTATTAAAGGCAAAAGAACATCCATTTCAATAAAAACTCATACAAAAAGGATGTGATTACACAATATCAATACACATGTCTGCACCCACAATTTTAAGTAATATGAAATGAAACTAAAATAGTAAAATGATCACCGTTTTAATGGTTTTATCATCAGTACGTAAAAGTGTCTCAAATGCGAATCGATGATATAATTCGATCTTATTCCTTCAACGTTCATTAGATGAGAACTTACACATTTTTTATTTTTTTGTTTCTTTTTGTGAAGTTGGCAGCCCAGCAGCGTAACAGCGGAATATATATTTCTACAAATAAACTTCACAACAAATTAAGAAAAATACTTAGTTAATCAATGTCCAAACAACAGACTGACATTATTTCATGCATTCTTAAATATTTTTTCTTGATTTGTTGTAAAGTTTATCTGTAGAAATATATATTACGCTGCTGAGCTGCTAACTTCTCGCTGCTGCGGCTAATTTCACATTGAAAAAAAAAGAAAATCAAATATTTTAAGTTAATTAATGTTTAAACAACAGACTGACATCATTGCATGCATTCTCAAGTATTTAGCCCGATTTGTTATGAAGTTTATCTGTAGAAATAAATATTACGCTGTTACGCTGCTGGGCTGCTAACTTCACGCTGCTAGCAGCGTCTAATTTCACGCACAATTTGTTTTTGAAAAATCATATATTTTCATTTAATTAACGTTCAAACAACTGACTGACATTATTTTATGCATTCTTAAGTATTTATCTTGATTTGTTTGGAAGTTTATCTGTAGAAATATATAAAACGCTGTTACGCTGCTGGGCTGCCAACTTCAAAAAATGAAAATCATATTTTTTCAGTTAATTAATGTTTAAACAACAGACTGACATTATATTATGCATTCTTAAGTATTTAGCTCGATTTGTTGTTAAGTTTATCTGTAGAAATAGATATTCCGCTGTTACGCTGCTGGGCTGCCAACTTCACAAAAAGAAACAAAAAATGAAAAATGAGTAAGTTCTCATCTAATGAACGTTGAAGGAATAAAATCGAATTATATCATCGATTCGTAAGTGTTTAGCCGGATTTGGTGTGTATTCTATATGTTTGACTGTAATAGTCCGCTATGCGGCCGCTACACTGCTAGATTCACAAAATCGATAAAAATCGTATTTTTTTCTTCTAATAAACATGACAGCAACATAATGTTATTACTTCATGCGTTTTTAAGTTTTTGCATAATTTGTTGTGCAGTTTAACTGTAGAAATATATTAGGCTGCTAGGCTGCTGGGCTGCGTACTTCACGCTGCTGGGCTGCTAGGTTGCTGGGCTGCCAACTTCACGCTGCTGGGCTGCTAGGCTGCTGGGTTGCCAACTTCACGGACATTACACTTACAGTAATTCACATCACGTAGAAATACACCAAACACTTCTACAAATATCGCAGCAACTATATAGTTTGATTTTTCTCTCACGATTAGCCTTTTTACTTTTTCCCAACATTTATTGAAATTATTATAACATTTTTCTTTAACGATCATCATTTATTTGTGAAAAGGAAGATATCTTAAATTCTCTCTTACGAAAATAAATATCATAAATTGTGTTACGATGTCAAAATCTAAACTAATTGTGTCTTTTATTTATTTGCTCATAAATAGAAATATTTCTGGTTATACTAAACCAGTACAATAACAATTTAAACTAGATAGCGACATCATTATTTTACTTTTACCAAGATGTGATGTTATTGCTCCATAAAATACCATCACAGCTGTTGATAATTCAACATATTTGTTTTATGTTCACGCGTTTACAAAATTATTCCATTTAGAAAAGTTGTTTCACATTTATCTCCTGACATCAATTGCGTATACTAAAAATGAATATAATTTATACACCAATGCCATTACTGCTCTACATATCAGCACATGTCGTGTGCCAGGTTTTTTTGTTTTTATTGAAGAAGATTTCTAGCAATGAAATAAGAAAAAGATAATTATATGGTAGAAAGAGTTTCTGTTTTTATCTTATACGAGGTAAATGGATTGATTCCATTAGGAAAATAAAAGCCGATACGTATCTTCCAATGTGACGAATTATCTTTGTTTTAGCAGTAAGAAGTATAAACAGCGTATTTTTTTAGTAAAAAAATTTGTTATTTAAACTTTTGTAAAATTATAAATATATTGTTAGCTTATAGAAGTAGTTTCAAACGGCTAGAAATATAAGCGTTCTGCGTTTTTGTTTTATTTTGTTACATAGTAGAATCATAATCGCAGCATCTAATAATGTCCAGTACTGATCAGGAAATGAAAAAAAACAATAGGTGATAATTATACAAGATTGTTATTGAGTTAGAAATATAAATGTGTCAAGAACTATATTCAGACTATTTGCACGTAATAACTCCATTGTTGTACCCATTTTCATATGAAAAATGTAAATGTCGAGTAATAAAAACCCAAATGACCGCGTATCTGTTCTCATTTTGCAAATTGAGCGCCTCTCTGGGAAAGATCACATTAAGATTACAAAATATGAAGCCATGAAAGGAAGTTATCGACATATTGTTTGACATTCAAAAGAGAATATATTATTTTCTAGCAATATAAAACTGATATTTGACTCCCAACACACTATAAAACGTATTGCTTAGCAACGGCAGAATGCTTTAACACTGTCATTTTGACAAATTGGAAATATAACTTGAAAGACTTAATGATAACGTTTAGTGTTCTTTTTCCATGAAAAACAGTTCTACACCAAAAGATCTTAACAAACAATAATATGATACAAAATGTTTTAATATACTGAGTAAAATGCACATTTCAACATCCAACGTTCATCTATTACTAAAGTTGTCATAGTTTGGATCGACAACATTTAGACATTTTCATGCATAAAAAACGAATTAACCTTAACCAATAAAATACTCCTACATTTATACAGTTGTTTTGCAGATACTTTATTTTCCATAAGTATGATTATGGGGCACATATTGACAGGCTATGGTAACAATTATATCTTCTAGAATAAATGACCATTCGTTCAGCATTACATTTACTCTATCCTGAGAAATGAGGCTAATGTAAAGCATTATACATTTCCTGTGTAGCTCTCTTTCTGTTTGTTATAATCTCTTAACAACATGTACTTTAGAACACATATTGAGGTTTTATGCCCATAATGTCCAAAATTAGTATGAAAAAGGGATTGGACAGTTTCTAGTTTCCATTTCAATTTTCTTAGGTTTACATGATAGATAATAATTTACCATGAGATATTTTCAAAAACAATAATATTCCTCTGAGTTATAGTCCCTTTAAATTTCCATTGAAATCTATGACAGTAATCATTTTACGAGATTAAAGGTAACGTTCAAAGAAACAATGCTAATTTTGTAATACTGTTTTCATAATATCATCATTTTTGTATATCAATGAACAGATACTTAGGATAAGTACAGTAGTGTGGACATAATGCCTAAATTACATTTTTGCATGTCTTAAAAGGTATATCAAAATAGAATAATGTAAATAATTGTATTGCCATTCATTTACGCTGAAAAATACAGTCAAACATGAGAATTAAATTGATCTTTAATGACAGGTGCGTTTATTTGGAGGTCATTTTGTTTTAAAGAGTCGATGACAGTTTGTAAAACAGTGGCCTTTATTTACAGAGTGGCCTAGGTTCGGAGGTGGCCACTGACACAGGTTTGACTGTGATATAAATTTGTCATTAATAAAAAATGTATGAAACCAACAACAAATGAAGATCATGGTTTCCTAGCTATTGATTTGTCTAGTTGCTGTAGAGTATATTAGTGATCTTACACCATTTTAACACAGATCTATATTGTTTGGCCCTGAAAAAAACGTTTTAGAGACTTAGAAACGTTTGAAAAAGTGTAATAAAAACACAATACAAAAACTTGTTAACATGTTTCGATGAACTCACACATACCAGACTAAAGGTTGAATCTCTGACATGATCAGATATTCTAATCATACTAAAAGACAATAATGCAGTCTCCTCTAATAGACAATAGTATTTCGAGTGGTTTAGAGTATTACATAATCTTATTGGGAGATGCTGTAAAACACTGATTGCATTTTATGAGAGCGAGTTGATTCAAATTAGTTTATCTGATACTTAAGCTAAATTGGAAAATATAATACAATCGCTATAAGAAGTAACTTCAGAAATATGCTCTAAAACAGACAGTAATATGTTATATTTCATTCTATAGTAAAGAAATTGACCCTACAACCGTAGCCAAATTAAACACATGCCAAACTCAAAACGATAGTCATTCGACAGGGGTTGTTTAAAAAATCATATTTTTGTTGCGCCATATCCTCGAAACTGTTTAACTGTACCTCCACGTGTATTTACCCCTATACCAGCCCTGACCGCACGGTCCATTTGACGTTTATAATTATTATATCAGATGAAACAAGTTCTTCTCGCCGCTGCCAGTGAACTTAAAAGAACAGCGAAAAATAACAACATTTAAAAGTCATTAATGGACAAAGTACCTGCCCGAAAAAATGGTAAAAATCTAACATCACAGGTCTATATTTGGAATATCAGATAGAGATGTCATAAAATTTACATTAGCTTAATGTAACATTAGCGATCATTAACAGTTGCGTAATTGACATAAAAGCAATCTTTTTTTCAAATTCTTTCATGTGTAAAATTTCTTTTTAGTTATATCAAGCGTACTATCTAATGATAGATAATCCAATCTAGATCAAGAAGGTAAAACGTTTTAATGCAAGATTTTGTAGCTAATGAAGCAATTCAATGAAAATAAAGTAAATATAAAAATATGTTTGTCAAACCTGTGCTAGCTTCCACCTCCGAGTAAAGGTAACCCCGTGAATAAAGGCGCCCATCTTTTGCAATCCATTTTTGATTATTCAGAACAAAATGACCTCCAAATAAACGACACCTGTCAATAAAGGTCACATTTTGTCTTTCCCATCGCAATGGCTATCCTTTGTTCACAGGGTTGGCTGGATCAGTAAATAGAGAAGTAAAATCTAAAAGAAAATTTGAAAATGTAGTTCGTGTCCATGTTTGGTTAAAATTGTACAATAATGCATACTATAATTGTGTCATCGAAAATTATATTTTCACGTCTTATCAGCTGATAAAGATATACCAGTCTTTCGGTTAAGAAGGAATTTAATCACAAGTCAGTAGCACGAACTCCTTGCCATTTCTACCAACGTATAAGCACGGGTTTACATATTTGTAATCCTAAGATTTCGAAGAAATTCATATTGAATGATACGTTTAGTATCTAATTGAATACGATTGACTTTGTGGAAGGAAGAGTGCTTCTCATTCTAGCACATTTTAGTCCCATTTATGTTCAGTTAAATAGATAAGATTAGATAAGATTAATTATATACAATCCTATAAGCCATAAGGCCCATGAGGATATATGGTATAATACAATGGTATCGCAGAATAAATGAAACATATATACATATAATCAAGTCAAAAGGAGAAGGTTTTTCAATGAAGCAGATCAAGTGCATAAATCAGTATAAGTAATAAAGCAATATTAAATATAAATACAGTATTTTCAATCAAAATACATGAACTTGCAAAAAACGAAATACCTTTAGAAAAAGCATCTACCGAAAGAAAAAAATATCTATCTTTTTATTTAATTGTTATACGCCATTGATTGGTTTTTGATTAAGTAAAAACGTACACAAGTGTTGCGACAAAATTCGGGTGTAAACAAAAAGAAAGAAACAAACAAACTAACAAAAAGTTAGAAGTGGTGAAACCTGCCTAACACCAAGCACACAAGTAATTCTTCACTTAATTTATCATGGTATCTTACTTGCTTTTCAAATATCACCTTTCCCTGTTCTTTCTTGATTTATTATGGTGGGAATATCATGTATTTTTACCGGATTTAAGTATATCGCCATCCTAGTTTGAAGACACCATGTAGTGTTGATCCGGGATTTTATAATCTACGTGATGTGTAATTTAGTATTAAATTTCAGGAACAAAAAAAATGAGGTAAGATGCAAATTAAGATTTATTATATGCAGACTTTGCATTAATTTCACAGTACAATTCGTTCTGCTCCAACTGTAAATATCAATGACGATAATATCACACTATCAGCTTTAACTAGACATAAGCAGAGAGTACACCACCTTAACAAAAGCACACGAAGCCAACATACGCTAATGGCTAAACCTTGTTTTATTTAAATGGAATCCTAAGCAATGATGTAAGGTCTAATGCTTTGCACGACGTATCAGTACAACTAATATGTCGCGAGATTGGAATTCACTACAGAACATATTTACGATAATTTTATCTCATAAAAAGATCACCACCAGACATTGAGTTCCGGAAAATGCAATAACTAAGGCATTTAAAGAAGTCTTTATAAACCATTCTTATCTACATTCGTGAAGATAATAAAAATAATTATTAAGCGTAACGACCTATTTTTGTAGACTTATTTTACTAGATTATGTATATCGTTGCAATGATAAGAGAACTATACAGACAATGTAACTGATAAATCAGTATTAAGACGACGAATGTATTTGATAAAATGCTTAGAAAATCTACAAAACATTTGTAGAATTTCTAAACATCTGATTGAATTAAAATTTTATTTTGCTACGCCTCTCAAAGTACTTATTGAAGTTTCCATGTATACAGTAATTGTACAACATTGTCTGGTTCAGGTAAACTTGCCATGGACACTGGTGAGGGAACGACATAATTATATGATTGAAATTAATTTGTGGTGCAGTATGTTTTCACGAACAATCTTATAAAACATGCATGGTAGTTATTGTGAATGCACCACATTCTTTTAACGTACAGTATATTTTTTGTGTTCATATATTGATATAAATGCTTCTTTTCTCATCCAAGCAGTTAATACGTTAACTTTGTTTACAGAGAAATATGTTATATTTGTGCGTTATTTATGTATAACATAAATGCCAATTCCATCAACATCTTGGAATTTGGTCAAATTGATTTAACCCATGTAGCCACAGTCAGAACAAACTGCGTCAGCGGCTTGATATAGGATTATAAAAAATATATTGTTATTCCAATAGTTGTGGTTATAAATTACATTTATATAATATCAATGGTAAGTTCTAGGGTAAAATGTATTTTTTTATAATTTATTTTGAATTGCAGTGTCATAGTGATTTCAATGTAAATTAGTATAATATGTTTGTATGTGGGCCGGTGGCCTTATAAATCCCACTGACGCATTGAAGGATGAACTAAACAAAATGGAAGCTGTTCCAGTGGAGATCTCCTAGTGACAGTGATTGAAGTTCTGTAACTGGCATGTCCTCGGTGAGAGATTCCAGGTTCATGTTGGGGTGTGTTCTCGTTGTTTGGTAGTGTTTGTATGCTATCTATAGACTCACTATATAGTGGGCTCACCATCTTGGCAGTGAAATCGTCTTTTTATGATCAACATACTTTTATGAGATATTTCCATTCAGTTACCAATGTTGATGCTTTGTGGCTATTTTCAAAAACATATCTTCACATTAGAGGATTCTGTTAATAGTTTATTTTTGGACGATGCTTGACCGAAAAGAACGACTCGCTCTGTCACAAAACTCAATAAACTTGTGTAACATATTTTCATGGAGAACGGTTTGACAATACACAATCTGTTTCAAATGCTACAGTTTGTTAGTTGAACCTCGGTATGTACTATTTTCAGGGAACATCTAATCACGCCAAATGTTTCAAGAACAAAATATCTTACAATTATTTCGTCATCAACAGCTCACGAATATCTTCCACTCTTTTGTGTGTGGTGGAATCACTAACAATTATTTTCAGATTTATGATTAATGATTTGATCTTATGACTCCGAATGTTTATTCCTGCTGTTATTGCGGCAGTTTTGTCATGTAAGTCGTCAAAACATAGTCTCTGTGACTTTTTCTGATGCGTTGTATACCAATATTTTGATAATGCGTCTTTGTCATCTCAAATAGTTTTAAACAATTCCGTCCATTCAAGTCATTCTATATGGAGGGTCGTCAGTTTGGCATAAAATCATGACACGCTCTCGAAAAAATCAAAACAAGTAGTCCGCGATATTGTTTTGCCGTGTCATATTTATTGGTCTAGTTTATAGTAATTGTACACATGTATGGAAATATATTTCTATACAGAAAATACTTTACCTCCATTATATTCTTTTGAAAACTGAAATAAAAACAGGTCTTCCCGAAAACAAACAAAATAAAAAGTAATCGGGAAGCAGCAAAATGTCATTTTTTCGGCGAGTCGAATCACTCACGTAGCCAATTTCTGTTTTTAGTGTCTGAATTTCACCAATAAACCATTTTCTCTTCGGCGAATTATCTTTATTTTCAATATGTATCATTGACAATTACTTTATTTTGTGTCATTTGGAAGTAAACCAATCTTTAATTGGTCGCCTGTTTTCTCCATTTTCCATATGATTAAGCCGCTCGCCAATAATTTGAACGTCATTGATTCATAGATTACTGGTCCTGGCATTTTATAGAGTGTTTTTGTTTTCCAGGAGATAACTCCCGGTAAAACCTTTTTCTGGCGTAGTTTCAATGGCGGCCAGTTCGACTTTTTGTCTACGAACACAAGTTGACTTCTCTTATACGACTAAATATAACAATTTTGAAAGTTCTTAAAAGATGTATGTGTATAATATTACTTACGTATTTGTGGCGACTTAGCGTGAATACTTATATGTACAAATGTTGAGATAAGTTGCAAAAAACAACATACAAAGCTCAAAAAAAAATCAAACATAGCATTCAAAAAGTTTGGACGTCCGAACTATTTTGTACGAAAAGTCTTCAAAATATTATTGAAGTGTCAGTCATCAACAGTGATTATCTTTATGATTCCCAGTTTGACAAAAGGAGGTCGAGAGAATGTATCATACTAGTTTAATGTTCTACATTTACTTGGAATAAAACATCATGCTCGGAATCATAAATGGACGTAATTTGACATTACAGAGGGTACGATAACATCATTTGAATAGATTTGAAGGTCGAATCTGTAGCAAGCTCTCTAATGACAGTCTCTTGATATCGATTACGTCATTGAAATGTAACACCATTATGTCAACAATAATATCGACTTTCTGATGATTACATGATCGTAAATTCATTTTATAATGCGAATTGCCTCCTTACGATCAAACACTTGATACTAATTCTGCAATAATGAATTAATGCAATTTGCAATAAACATAATGGATAATTTTGAAATTAGCTTATCACTATATAAGACATTTGCGCCTCGTCGAGATCGCATATAATGCATATCAATTTATCGTTATCTGATATGTTAAGTACAAAATATATAATGATATGTTAACTATACTGCATTATGAATTATACAAGCATGCAAAGATCTGGACTTGTGCATGCTACGATCGGGGGAGTGGGGGGGGGGGTCATAACAAATTGCAGTCTTATCACGAAATAAGACTATAACTACTTGTAATTCGTGAAAAGAAATGTCTTGAAAAAGCTATGAACAAACGAATACACTTGTATCATTCAACGGGTTTGTCCAATTTTGGATTTGAAAACATTGTGAAATCTGGAAAATGTCGAAGTACACCAATCAAAAATATCTTGCAAACACAATGTGAAATCTTCTCGGAATGTTTTATTACATTTTAAAGATGCTTCAGCACTTATTCTACTATGTAGTGTGTCTTATGTAATGATACTATTTATTCTTAGCAGACACACAATTGTTTTTCAAACACGTTTTGTAAAAGAAAAGTCTGAAGAAGGCTACTGGATAATGTTCTTTTTGTAAAAACTTTACATGTAAAAGTGTCTGTGTTGTTTTTAATTTCTATGGCGGACATGTATTGTCACTGCAACTATGTTTTTAGGTGTAAATGTTGTGATAATTTGCGCTGTACATTATAAAGTAATCTGTCTGTGTGTCAATTTGGTGTCAACTGAGCGACTATCGGGAAATCGTTTTTGTTTTTCGGAAACATTTGGTATGCAATTATGGTATCACGCAAAGATCTGCACAACTGCAGCATGGCCGAAGATTTCATTACTATCAGCATAAAGGTAGGTCGCATAAGACTGATTGTTTACAATAATATTTTGTGAAAAAAGTAAAAGACCAATTCATTACTATTACTGAGTGATATAAAATGTTAAAGTAGGCTAAATCAAAATGGGACACATCTGTACATAGCTTTGGAATTGCGTATTCAGAGCATTTTAACGATTCCACCTCATTTTCTCATCTAAATTATTTAAGAAGCCAACAAGTTGTTTGAGACTAATACATTTTGCAACAGACAGAGAAAGTTTATTATGCCACATAATGAAAATAAAAATAATTGAAGCGTTTTCCAGTGAACAAATATACCAGACGAACAGGTGGAACCTCTGGCATGATCAGTCTTTCTAATCATACTTTAGGACAGTCATACAGCCGTCTTTAATGAGCAATATAGCGTATCGAGTGGCCTAGAGCATTCTTATCATGTAATATTGAAGAAAAGAAAATTGCATAATTGCATTTTTGGAAGCAATTTAAGCAATTCAGACCCAGGCAAATTATCCGAGTGCCAAAATAAAATTGAGGGTCATTCGAAGCTGTTCATAAAAAGTGATGATAGTACATAGTAGTTGTGTGATAAGTAGTAAATAAATATACTGTGCAATTTCAGATAAAACATTTATAATTAGTTACAATGTCTAATATAGATATGATTCCAGCACTTTCTATTCATAGTATAAGATGACAAGGGATGAAATAACATGAATACTACATAATTGTCAAAGGACCTTTATGGTAGCGTAGCAAATAAGATGCACGGTTCATATGAATGTAAATAATAATAATAATGACAACCAACACCACTACAACTGCTCACATTACTATTTGGGAGGCATGTTCCATATGATAACAAATATCTCTATGGGACGACACCCAGTCATTCAGGATTGTCAATATTTCCTAGAAGACAGACCCTAAAATGCAACTTAAATATATAAAATATCTACCATCAAGAATTATTTTTAATCCAAAAAGGTATCGTATCTTAGCTTGACCGGATTCTTAAAGAACACTCTCTGAAAGTAAGGTCAAACAAAATGTAACACAAAAAACAGATTTGATCAAACAACCTTACTTATTACTGTAAATCGTAGTCCCTGGGCACAGATTGGTACAAACAACAACAATGCATTACTTTTTTTTAAAAGCATCAGCATCGGTTATTACTGATTTGTATGACCTAGTTTTGTATAAATATCTTACTGTTTTTTCTCATCGTTAACAGGTGGTTTTCAAAACGTGACACTATGAATATATTACTTCTTTTGTTCGCATGTGTTGACAGTTTCGCCATAACATTTTTTTATTTTGTGGGTTGATGGATATGATTCATTTCCAATTTCGTTTTATTATACAATTCTAAAGACTGAAACATTTTGACTGCTAAAAGTAATCCATCATCAAACTATATTTTCTGTAAGCCATCAAGAGCTCTGACGTCCTTTAACTTGAAATTTCTAAAAAAACACTCTGATATATGTAACAGTTTGTATACTAGATAACACAGCTGATGTAACATGTTTAAAACCATTTCTGTCAAACTGTTAGTAGATCATGTACAAGATACAATAATTATAATGCATAATACTAAATTACTAATGCATTTTCTCACCTCAAGTAGGAAACAACAAGATGTTTCTTGGAAGTAGTGTATGATTAATACGTCTATTGGGTTTCGGTACATTACAAGTTTGATGTTTACGATAGTAACATGCATTAAATAAAAGCATACTAAGTACATCTAGACTTGTTGGATGAGGAAATAAACATGAAGCAATAAAAAATCAGTGTAACATAGAGAAGTTCAGCTTCTATTGGACTCAGATGAATGATTAGCTAAGGTTAAACTAATTCTGACCAATTAGATCAGTATGAAACACGATTGAACGGACTGCTTGAATGCTTTTGTATCAATACGACTGAACAGAACAATGACACAAACAAATGGAATATTTAATTCAAAACACTGATCTTGCTAAATGGCTTTGGATCAGAACATAGCATCAAATCGACTTTTACCAGCCATTAAAGAGATTATAAAAGACATCGGCAAAAGATTGGAATATTCAAAGGCTTTGCCATTAGCGCTTAAACGCGTAATGCAATTGGTGGCCAAGTCCTGTTGTTTCGACATCGTGGAATTCTAAATCTGGATCTGTACGAAACATAGTCATCGTATAAAAGCCATTGATTGTGATAGCGCACTAGCTCCTGCAATGTTTAATTTACAATAATTCTTACATGTTGTTCAGTTACAAAAAGCTTTCACTGTCTTATTGCAATGAATAAAATAACTATTGCTATGGTACATCCGCCACCAAAGTGGTTAAACATGGAACAATACAAGCCTAATTGAATTCGTCTAATGCGTGTATGAAATATATAACACTCGGTGTCAAATCAATAAAAACAACAGTGTAAAGTAGAATAGGGTGACTTTCATTTGATAATGTAGATAAAGTCAAAAACACAATCCTTCAGATCATTTAAAAGTTTTGTAAGAAACGTTGCTAACAAATGGCTTGAAATCAATATAATTTATGTCAATACGATTGGATCATAGCGAATAATAATACAAAATGTAATAATAAAAAATCCTACATGAAAACTGTTCATGTTTGTATGACATTGGCGACATTTCGGTTGTCGTTATGGAGCCAAAAGCACCATCACTTTTAGCCCTTACTGTCACTAAGACTTAATGCGTCAAGTATTTAAAATTAGTTTAAAATCAAACTGAACAACCATTCAAATGCATTAACTGAATTGAACATCAGTTAACGCTTACAATAAATTTCGAGGTAACAAGAATTGCATGTTTATTTGCAAAATCTCATCCAAGAACTAAAAAATTATTTCGACCTTTGTAGAATTTCTCATAGAATTTGTTTTATCTTAATCACTATTTTTGAAAGACCAGGATACAAAATATTACATCTCTAAACGTATTTATTGTTCCAGAATAAAATCAAAATTCGTTACTTTTAAATTGAAATTTGCCTCGCAATTTTTATCAGTTGTTTGACCGCACTGTCACCATATGTATGATAGGACTTTTCTCATGCAGTAACTTTGTTAATGACATGCATTCTTGACAAAAACGTCTACTGATCATGGATATGCATGTCATATTTATATCATAACGTAAATGTGTTTTAACAAGATTAGCGAAATAAAATACCAATTTCTTTATGCAAATAACGTCGCATATTGTAAACTAAGCTTGGTTAGCATCCACTTAGGGACAATCTCAAGATTATTTAGATAAAAGCTTATAGCACATTTTCCATCATTTGCTTTAAGTAGAATTATAAAACGAAATAACAAATGCATTTTCCCGTGAAAATCAATTTCTACAGTAATCGTTTGTGCCAGGCAACAGTAATGCATTTTTAAAGTGATTTCGCCAATGAGAATTATGTGGACCATACATGATTTTCTGCTCAGAAAATGTAATTAAACCGAACTGGCTTTTAAGGCAAACAAATGTGACCATGAAAATTACAAATAGAAATAAAACAGAAGTATGAAATAGAGTTACAAATGATTTCTTTGTTTCAGAGGGTTTAAAGTCGTTTTCAACGATTATTTAGTAAAATACGACAGCCGGTTCACCTGACATATTTTCTAGACTGTACTTTATCCAGTACTAACCATTCCACAAGACACCGACAACTTCTCAATATGAGAAAACACGAAATTTCTGTCAAATTTACAGAGAAGAGCAACAAGTCCAGCGGTTCCGTTACAAATTAATGACAATGTTAAAATTGGAACTTGTAAGTGATCAAGGGAAGCAAATTATCAAGTATTTTATTACATGTTCACATTGGTGCCCAATTCAGTTTTGTCCAAACAAGTACCCATTCCTATTTCTCTTCATCAAATTTATTTCAAATCATTATTATTTCAGATAATAAAATAATTCTATTTTCGTAATTCTCAAATGTTAACATGGCACTGGAGAACAAGTAATGACAACAGTTTTACGATCTATCATAATAAAGGCATTATTGTACAAAATGTCTTCCGCTAAAAATGGAGAAAACACTCATACCTCGGGTCTATAATTGAATCAAGAAGGTAGTAACTTCGATGAAGAAGTCAAACAATTTACATTAGTTTAATGTAACATAAGTGATCTTAACAGATGCGTAAATGTCATAAAAGCAACATTTTCCTAAATAGCAATATGTCTAAAATTTCCGTATAGATATCATGCGTATGAAGTGACAGACAATTCAATTTAGATCCGTAAGATAAGAGTTATAATGTAAAATTTTGTTACAGATTAAATAATTTTCCCATAAGTAACTCACGACTTTGGACAATTCAATTCTTTTGTATAGCTCCTAGATTGACTTCGTCTTTGTAGCAAAAGTAAAGTAAAACTAAGCAATATATTTTGTAATAAATAAGTAATGATAGCGCAGACAACACACGCCAAAACATGATGTGGTAATTTTACACGACCGGTATCATGGCCAAATATGGGAAATCAACCCATACACCAGTATACGGTGAACGCCTGACAGACCCATCACGATGCCAATTGTTTCATACTATAATCATTCTTCTCCATTTACAATGATACCACATATCTGATACAGGTAGAGGAACAACATCTGAACAGAAGCAGACAAATCCAATATACAATAATGGTTAAATTTCGCTTCTAATCGAATCCTATACAATGAAACCTAAATATATTATTTAAGAGGATCGGTAGAGCTGAGGTATCACCAAGCTTTGTAGAAACTACTTGTAATGGTTTTATCTCTAATAAGATGAACGCCAAACATTGATTTTCATAAAATGCATAATTTAAGGCATTCAATCTCTCATCCATTGCCATGCAGTTTTCAAATTAAAATAAACAGTCGTATCAACCTGGGAAAAACACTTATGTTTTTGCTCAAACCCAACTTTATTGAATAAATCATTTCTCTGTTTTATTGTATGCAACTCAGAATGAATGTTGTATTACAAATAGGTTCAAGGATGGTCTTATAACAAATTCCTACAATTTCAACCTGGCTATAATCTCTTTGTATGGTTCAATTCAACAAACGCGCTATTTGAGTCTGTTATTGGGAATTTTGACTCAAATGAAAATGGTGTTTTGATACTTAAGTTGACCGCCAGGACAAACAAGTTCATGCTGGCATGTCTGACATAGTCTTGATGAATAAAGAAACGATTACATGTTCTTGTCAATGAAAACAGATTTCTAGAAAGAAAAAACACTCAAGTCCATTATTGAGTTACTACTTAATTTTGTTCTGACTCATTTTGCTAAAATGTATACTGGTGACAGATATAGAAAATAGATTGACATATTGAACGATAGACAGATTGCTTGTTTACGAAACTAATGAAGCTGTATTCAAGCTCGGTACAGTAGTATGGAATGACTATAAGTAGAAGGAAAGGTGATTTTCGTAAATATCTACTAGCTAACCTAGTGTAATTGATTGATAAAGATATCCGAGATCATTCTAGCAACCTGACTCATTCATTATTTGGAATCGATAAGTAAAATCAAACCAATAACTATACTCTCATTCACGTAGTTAAGACCTATGTATTATATCATTTAAAGTCCCATAAGCATATACATTAATTTTATCGGTCGTAATAGTTTCACTTTGTCCTATAACAGAGGAATCCGGTGTGTTTTCCCCCCGTGCATTCTTTATAGCAAGAAAAAATGTTTTCGAAACCACTATCGTATTTTTTTCAATATCATTGAAAACATTTTTTTATAGAACAGCTGTGTTTTCCCGCAGTCATGTTATACTCTCGTCATAAAGTGACGTCACGCGCTCTATATATTTCAAGTTTACAAAAGCAAAATTCACAGCGAAATGAGTGTTGTTCGAAGAAAAGGGCTCGTTTCGTCGGTAATTATTATCTTGGGATAATATCAGCAATTGCTTGATTTTTGCATTTATCTTCTATAGCAAAAAGCTAATGGCACTTTAACATATAACATACACTTAGAACTTCAAACAAAATATTTAATCTTATTGGTTAGTCAAGCTGCTAACATGCAGTTACGGCTGATGCAATCCTAGCAACTAGAATCGTATCTGAAAAAGTGTTGCCAATAATGAATGATTTCTTGATACACATGTACTGTTTCAGCTTGAAGATAACTGCAGTGTTCGATCCATCTATTAACCGTTGTTAAAGGCTAAAGAGTAAAACGATTACTATAAGCTAGGGTTTCAAACAATTACTGTAGAAGATATGCCTGGGAAATAGACCCATCGTTTCATACAAGCAGCTGCTCTTGGGGTTTGCGCTAGAAGAAAAACGTATCATGATTGAATGTTTCGTCACCAATTTATTACTTTCCATGAAAGTGAATAATTACTTCTCACTTTCTAAGCACGAACATAAATTTGAGTTAGTTTAAAACCACAAACTGTCAAAAATATAGAATATTAAATTGACTTCGCACCTGGTGCAATTATGAATTGTACGTACTGGTTAGGTTTTGGTCTATACGAGTATCTATTACATAACTCAGCTCTATGATGTACGAGAGATGCTCTATGATGTACGAGAGATGCTCTATGATGTACGAGAGATGCTCTATGATGTACGAGAGATGCTCTATGATGTACGAGAGATGCTCTATGATGTACGAGAGATGCTCTATGATGTACGTGAGATGCTCTATGATGTACGAGAGATGCTCTATGATGTACGAGAGATGCTCTATGATGTACGAGAAATGCTCTATGATGTACGTGAGATGCTCTATGATGTACGAGAAATGCTCTATGATGTACGTGAGATGCTCTATGATGTACGAGAAATGCTCTATGATGTACGAGAGATGCTCTATGATGTACGAGAAATGCTCTATGATGTACGAGAGATGCTCTATGATGTACGAGAGATGCTCTATGATGTACGAGAGATGCTCTATGATGTACGAGAGATGCTCTATGATGTACGAGAGATGCTCTATGATGTACGAGAGATTCTCTATGATGTACGAGAGATTGACAATGAACGTAATAATTAGATTGTAATACACTCATCACTACAGTAACGTAAAAACACACTTGTGATTAATTGAATAAATCATTTGCTAGTGCAGAACAAATATCGTGTTCTATTATGTCAAAGCATAATAATAATATAACGTATAATACCAGAATTTTACTAAATTAAAGATTTAAAACGAACATTTATGCATTAAATAAGAATTAGAGCCGCAAAAAAGATCAGTGAACAAAGATTTGTTATTGTGTAAGGTAATACGTTATGGTGCGACTTATGATACTTTTTGCATTTTAGAACATATCAATCTCTTCATGAAATTGGACGAGGATTGCCTAGCCTAGCAAATGGGCACCAAATGGGCACATTATAACTTAAATGTCTGGTAACAGTAGTGCACAAAGGAATCGAATGATTTTGATTGATGTACATCTTGTAAACAAAATACCTAACACGGCGCATCTGCAAAATACATAAATATGCATGTCTTACATGCGTTACTTATTTCAGAAACAAGTAATAAATATGTATTATTCATCAAGTTTGTCTACGTTTGTTTTGGAAACAATCAGAAGTCGGCAGATGTTCTCTAGACTATAAGATATTGATCTTATCATCTTCCAAAACACAGTGTCAAGTCTTAGAATGTATAATTATTTTCTGAAGATAGTTCAGCACTTTCTTGACTATGTGGTAAATATATGGTACTATTGATTCTTGGCAGACATGCAATTGTTTTACAAACACGTTAAGTAATAAAAAAAGTCGAAAGAAGGCGACTGGAACTGTCAGTTGTTTGTATAAACCTCATATGTTTAAGTGTCCGTGTCGTTTTAATGGCTAGAGCAAGAGCGAACATGTATTGTCATGACAACTATTTTATTAGGTGTATATGTTACGACAATTTGTCTGAGAGTCACTTGAATGACTATCAGAAAAGGATCATCTGTTTAAAATATACCACAGATGACTATTTCGTTCTTGGAAAACTTCGCGAGTAATTATGATATCAAAACTGGAGTATGGTTGAAGATGTAGGCTTATTTACATCAGGGACTGGATTCAACGCATGCATTATTTTGGAGGTTAGCATGTGTTATCTATCAGTGCTATTTATTTCCCAGATGTGCTTCTAACGTCGGTGATTGATATACGAGTAAATAAATGATAAACTATTACACTCCTTATAACTCAACCAGGTTGTTGACCGAGCACTATTTATTTATTCAGTACATAGAAACTCCAGAAATTCCAAGATGACTATTTTACAGAAAATAAATATCAAATAAAGCGGGTTTGAAGTTAATTGAAAAAAAGCAATGAAAAGTGTACACTGTGTTTGACAAATATGGTAATTTTAAAGTATGTGCCACAATTATGAGTAAACAGGCGCATTTGTACTACATGACATTTTGTATTTAATTTATAAGTTCAACTTTTATTATAACTTTTATTATTAAATCAGCCATAAGACTAAATTAAATAAACTAGGCCGACTGGCACTATTTTGTGATGAACAATGTTACTACTTTCATTTCCACTGCAAAACTCATCTTTGAACATGCTGACCTTTTCTCGAGTTGTGCACCATATAAGTAGATTCTATACGTTTAGTAATAACAAGATATATATTTCTTGCTGGCTGACTGAAGTATGGCGCATTTTTCCTTCGAAATCGATTCAGGCAGTTCAGGTGACAACGAATCTGATGGCAGTCGAAACATAATTACAATGTATACGTGAATAATATCTTCTTCATTGGTATTAGATTTAGTAATTACAATTCATCTGTGGTAGCTGCAACACAATGAATGCTATGTACACCAATTATTCCAAGATACTCGTCATGTCAACAATATTATCAAAATCATCCTTTAAAACAACTTACTAGCGTTCAGCATACTCGTATCCCGAACTATAAAATCATGCATATTCATAAATCACTACCCACATAGTCTTCAATATTTATTTCATGCAGACATAGCAATTGATGATAAATGCGACTGAGGGAAATTGTATAACCAAATCAGAAATAATAGAACATAATAATACAAGTTATTATCTAAAACTGTATTCCGAAGCCGTTGCAATTGATTAAATTGATCAATAGCGACATAATTTAAAATTATGTTAGATGATTATGTTGTTACTGAACACCCATTTAATGGTTTAATTAACTCGAGTTTGAAGCTTAAACTTTCTATTGATATATGTCAGGTACGATTGATGAAGAAGATATGTGTCAGCGCTTGGTACATGGTCTGCGTACCCAACACTGGTTATATAAGACAATGAGATTCTGATATAAACGTCATACATTTTGTACTTGGTTTGGATCTAAATTCAATTCAAATTATCCGTCGGGTAATACAGTTTTACTTATTGTGAAGGGCAAACTTTCAACTATTTTAAGTATGATAACGTCACCGTGGATTCGATTTTGTGGTTCAGCATGTTGCCATATCAAAAGGAAAACAAAAAAGCAGCCAGCTAACATCAGAGGCGCCATTATAACAAAAACAGATTAGATTAGAAACAGTTCGATCAATACAATAAGGTATGATTATCCTTCTGAATGAAGATCAAACTTCACACTTCTATTATATTAAAACACAATTAAACATCGCATCGTGAAACCAAAATAAAGCATCGCGTGCTATCGAAAATCATAATTAAAAACTCAGGATGTTTGACTATGATATTGCTTCATCCTAAAGTTTGGTACGTTCGCACACAATTGACAGATACTATATAAACCTGTTGCTTATTTGCGGAGCTAATGAAGCCGTAGTGAGTATCTTACTTTATTCATCTAAATGTAATCTCTATTTCCAAAATGGAAATAATTTTTAAATTCAGACAAGCTATTTGTGATCCGATTCATTGAAATGACTGAGACGATGTGACCAATCTGGCGAATTAATTTGGTTTGAAATTGAGTAGCAGATTAAATTCGACCTGCTTGTCAATTACGCACTTGTTTGAAAGCTTAAGTCAGAAAGGAAGGATTTTGATCATTTGATCTATTTCAGTAATTGTAAGCCGGTCGTTTAACGTCATTTTAGTTTTGCAGGAATCACACAAGCGGTAATATGTTCATGTTATCCATACGAAAGCCGATTAGTGCCATTCTTGCTTACAGTTTTAAGTGATTTTGTTCGAAATGCTTTGATATTGCAAGTTTAAACAGAGAAGACTGGAAGACTGAGTTAGACGTCAGACGAAGGAACCGTCCAATGGATTAATGTACTAGTTAAGACATGCACTGTTTTATACCTCAAAGGGCCACATAGCACTTAGAGGGCTAATGTCTAAGTGGCTTTACTGATTAAAACAAATATTTTTCTTCCAAGTAAAAAAAATAGATTGTAATGTTTTATAAGCCTGTCAGATGCAAGGATAATAGAAGAGAAAAGACAATTTAATACCTTCATTTCATGATATTTCGTTGATTGTCATTGTGGAACATCGGCCGCTTGATTGTCCGTATGTGCCGGACAGAATATATGTTATTATACTGTCAGTCTCGTTTTTCTGACAATACCAGGAGCTAAAACGGTATCGAATCGATACTAAAATAAAGTATGATTTTGCACATATTCAATTCATAGCTGTTGAATAAATTGAAATGAAATTACGGTAAAAGAGAAATTGCATTCAGTGCATTTATAACAAACAACCGATCAATTGCAGAGAATCTTAAGGTTTTATGTTGCATTGGTTTTGTGAATATTCGTGTGCGCGATGTTATTTTGATTCCCAAATTTTGAATCAACTTGGATTCGTCGTATTTTTATAAGTGACATTTAGAATTTGAAGTCTGTTTCCCGAGAATTAATGAAAACAAAATAACTCTAGACGCAAGTACACAAGTGACACCCGTATCTTAAAAGAGTATGATATGAAATAGGAAAATTACAATTATTCATTTTAACACATGTGTTCTATTGCTTTATAACAATGACCATGCATTTTTGCTGTTATGGTTCATTGCAATTATCATTTAAACACATTGCACATTTGTGCTTAAAACATGAACAAGTTTTAAGCAAATCCAGATGAATTTTCTCAGTCTGTGGTTTGACAATCGATTAAAATAATCTTCACAAATCACCGCCAACAATTAAGTACTCACTAATGATTTGATAGCAAAGAGAATGTTAAAGATATGGACTTAATTGAAATAATGAATGTTTCTAGAAATATCGGTTTGCACAAATCAAAACATGAAAGTACATGTATTTGGTCCTTGGGTTTGTGTCAGACTTAAAATGACTGGCCCCTTTCCATATAATCCATAAATAATACTATTTTCGTATTATATGTCCGTACAACTAAATATACATTCTAAAAACTAGCCAATAACTATGGAGAAGATATTCTCCTGAATTGACCGTTGTCCAGTAGACAGTGTGCTGGGCTTATTACCCGGCGATCCAGGTTCGAATCTCGGGGTCGCGGCAGGTCAAACCTCTCCATAACAAATTAACAAAATGTCGATTTTCCTCCATATGTAGAGAAATTGTTGGCCCCTAATTATGAACGTGTAAGTTAGTGCTGGTTTAAGTTCTGGTCCAGAAAAACTGGCTCAGTGTGTAAAACTCAAAGAAATGTTGAAAAATTGTGTTAAACCCACAGAAAGAAAGAACGGGCTCTGACGCAAAATGTTTCACTTCACTACAGTAAGCCGTAACAAATTAGCTATCTCGACCTTCATAGATATATACATTATCATTATACTACTCAAAATTTGATAAGGATCACTTTTTTTGTTCTGTATGGCATTAGCGTCGATTTTGGATTACATAAATAAGAAATGAACTTTTGTTATTTTCAAAGATACCTGCATATATCATGAGTGCCACATGTAACCCATACATTAAATCATTCAAACGTAACGAGCGTCGAAATGAGAACACTGTCAAAATTAGACATTATTTTTTTGATGGGAATAATGTGTGGGGAATAGAAACATTTAGGAAAATGCGCAAAAGCAAAAGTGCTAACTTTTGTGTTAAGTATCGAGACTGATGTCATTGGGCGTCAAAAAACAGCCCGACATCGACTCCTCATGCTTCTAATGAGCCGTCCAATCTTAAATTGTGGGATTCGATCCCATTCTTCCAGAAGTGCCTCTCTGAGCTTTCTGGTGGTTATTGACTGGACAAGACACTCAGATATTGCTCTGTGCATCATATCACAGACATGTTCGATGGGATTTAGGTCGGGAGACCGAACGGGCTAGTCTATTCCTTTCCAGACCAATAGTTTCCTTTTCATTCACTTAAATAATTGACATAAACTTTGATACAATGGGCCATTATTTACAAGCCTAAAATATTCTAGAATGTACATAAAACATCAAATACAAAATGTGTTAAACTCAGGACCGTAGGAATTAGGGGAGGGTAGGAGATAGTGCTTATCAAAAGGAACAATATCCACCCCCTCCTCCGTTGTCATCCGAAGTCTTAAAATACCCCTCAATTCAATCTGAAATTCCTACGAGCCTTTATAACTTACAATGAGTATAATTGTGCGATAGCAATGTAAAAGTAGTTTATAAATTCATGTTTAAAGAATTCCCTTTGTACTGGATCGATCATGATAATTCTCTAAAGTGTAATGTTTAGGTACAAACTGCTCATTTATATTGCTTTCCCATTAAAATGTTTGTTTGATATATCCGTCTCCACGATGCCATGCACGCAAAACTACGCTGTGGATACTAGTGGCACGTACCGTCACATACAATAAGATTTCTTTGATTTTCGCTTCTCATCCATTTCGTTAATTCATCAACTGGCTTTCAGTTTTATGTAAATTAAGGTACGACTGCTTGCGTAACATGAGATCAGTTGATTAACTATTGAGGATGTGATGAAAAGATCTTACTGCAATAAATAATTCCCAATTCAACTTTACAGCTAACAAAACATTGACCTGAATAGGACGGAAATCTAAAAAAACACCAAGTACCATGATTGACGATGACTTTTCCCACCTACAGTGCTGATAAGCGGTCTGATTGATTAAAATAAGAACTCCATCACATGATTCATTTTTATTAATTAAAGGGTGGGTACGCATTTTTCATTGCTTATGGCGGTTTAGGTAGCCCACCTATGTGTTTGGTCAATAATATTTTAATGTTTTGCAAAAATCTGTTTCTAGTCATTTATGTAGTATTGTGTTTAACCTTAGCAATATCCGTCATTTAGAAAATTAAAATGACATGTTCACTCTACTCTTGTTTTGTGATCTTTTATTATTTGAACACATATGAACGAACACCATATCATGATAACCCATTACTTAGGTGTGCGGTATGGGGAATAGGAAGGGAAGATTCAAATATCTATCAATATTTCCATGACCATTAAAGAATGAATGGTAACATAGTTTTAGTACAATTCGTGAGAACATTACAACTATCGATTCTACCGTTAAACAAACTCATATATATCATCGTAACAGTTACACGAAAATTTCATTGTTTGGAATCATGGTTATTCCAATAATTAAACATTTATTCCATACTTATTTATACAACCGTATAACGAACATTGGAATATTTAAGTTTCAAAACAGAATGAATGAATAAAACATGAATAAAAAGTCAATATAAAGATTTTGTATTTTACATAATTGATTTTGTTTAATATTGTTTTATATTAGCCGATTCATATGAAATGAAATTTCGATACATTGCAGTGTTTACGTGCTACAAACCATTTATTTGTTTATTTATAACTGTTTCAATTATATCGTGATGGGATGTTATCCTACCAAGCTCCCTTGACCTCATTTGGGCCTTAAACACATTCTATCCACAAGCTACCACCAAGCGACCCGGTGAAGGACAATTTAACATAGTATGTAATATTTTCAGTCAAATGTGTCTCGAACAATGAGCCTCGTCCGGGGTTCGAACCCATAACCTCTTGATCAGTAGACCAATGCTCTAACTGAGCTGACTGGACGGGCCCACTTCACAGTAAGACCAAAATTGCAACAATCCATACCCCAAAAAATGTCATGTTGTTTCGAGAACTTGCGATAGCACTTTTATTAACTTCTATAGCAGTGATTTTGTAGCGAAACATAAATAACCAATGACGTAAAACAACGAATAACCATTAGGATTTTGTATAAAAAAGGGATTGATTGATTTCTAGATTGTCTGGAAAAGTATTCATGGAAATCATAATGTGGCATCATACCTATTTCCATAAACTATTATTAATGGAATGAGACGCCTTTATAGTTAATATAGACAGGAAACAAAATTACTATTATATATATCTTTACCATTTCTATGTTATATATCTATTTTGGCAATAAACCGACGGTAATGCATTCCTTTGAATAAATAAAAAAACACGAATAAAAGATACCTAAATTTTATTTCCGATAATCGTGTATATCAGTTCGCACCAACAGTCACGGTAATTTGGGGACTTTTTTTCAGTTATAACAGTGGAGGAATACACTAGACGTATAACTACTGTCCTTTAGCTTGCTTGACAGCTTCTCTGTATGTGTAAGCCCGTGTGAGATTCGAATTCACCGTCTACTAGCAGAAGTAGAATACGGAGCCTCTAAATTGTGTCTATGAAAGACGCCGAAATACTAAAACGTCTACACAACGTACGCTTTTATTATCTTGAAATCCCATCGTAGTAAATGAAACTCCAAGTAATAAGTTATTATAATTTCACGTTGTTCATCATTGTATATCATTGATCCTGAAACTTTTGTGGAATATTGCATTTTGTTCCGTTATACGTCTATAGATGTTTTGTTGTACATGAATCATAATCAATGTAAGTCGTCAGTTTAAACAAAAAAAATTTCTCATTGTGTTGCATAGACACTAAAACTATGTAAGCCGAGCAATCAGAAAAAAACATAGCATATTAACAAAGTCGCTCTCTTTGCTAGACATTTAATTACCTTTTTCTTGCTATAACCGACCTGAATTAATTGCATGAGAGAAAATGCAAAGTGGTACGGTTATTCCCTGAAAACCATACATTTTCCCATTGTCCCATTTTCAGATTTGTTATCAAAAGCTCTGTGAATACCGGAATTCTAAAAAAAACCGGACTTGTTGCCCAGTCCGGAAGGGGTCCGGTATTGAGGGTTTTACTATATATATTTACATTCAAGACGTACTTTAGTCAGAAGAAACCGATATGTACAATTATCTATATTCAATCAAACGTATAACTTTCTGTCTAAAATTTAGCTTTTAAAGGTTTCCATGTAAGAGAAATGTCAGCCGTATAAAAGAGAGGAATTGCATAACTACATTTGTCATGCGAACTAACTTCCCAATCATTGGCACGAAACCCTTCAGGAGCATAATTGCCATAAAGTGTCTCTACAAAAATGGCAACAAGCCGTAAAAAAATTCATTTTCTAAAAAATATTTCACATGAAAATAATCGATTAAACTTGAAAAACCTCTAGCAGAAAGCAATCTTGTTTGAGAAATCGGTATTACTATTGTGATAGTGTTTGTGAAACGAACATGTTTTCTATGATTAAAAAAAAACACTATCAAAATGTTCCTTTGCTATTCGATCAGCAACCAACCACTTCCACCCAAGAATTACAAACAGAGTTGAAACCAGACAGAGATGCCTCTAATTTTGTACATCTCGGTCAAAAATACTATCACGAAGATATTGTTTCATGTTCTTTAATTTCAAAATACATCGCAAAATATACGATAGAAGGCCACCAACTGTTTGATGAAATGGGCGGCAGTTACACTATCATTGCATTAATTGAATCATTTTCTGGAATCACCATGGAGACGGTCCTTCCGCGGATAGTAATATATGCAATTAAACGCAGAGCAAGTACTGGAGCATTATTTAGATAAAGATATATCGCCACAAAATGTCAACGTCTTTTATTTTGAGTATTATATTATGTAAAATATCATTATTGAAATTGTACAGGAAATATGTTGGTATAAAGATGGAGCACTAGAGGTTTGAGATATTAAACAATTATTATATTTATTCGGATACTAATAAATGCGTTCACGGTGTAATACGTACAATTGTGGTAAGAGAAGTTAATAACTGAAGTCTTACTGTCGTATTATTTATCGCCAGTTATTAGCTTATTATTTTGATGTAGGTAAATACTCCAAGAACAGCACATGCCTCTTTTAAACATATTAACATAAGAATTTTAGAGAAAAATGTGGAGGGGCAAAGAAAGATAACAATAGTAAAAAGATGCACCTTAAATACTAAAGAATTTACTTAAAGTTTAAAGTAATTAATTTAATGTACCGACGTTATAGTATCATACAGCCTGTTCATGAGTCAAATTGAAACGACTCTAAGCTTGGACTTGACGCAATATGCTTAAAGATGGATTGGAAAAAATATGCATGATTAATAAAACATTTATATTTCCACATATTCGAAAACAATATCACACAGAATAAAAGCACGAACGTGTCTTTCTCGATCGTTTCAATACTCAGATCGATGGCAGTTTTGAATGTTCTTGAAATATGTCTTCGTTTTCCTACAAGACACTTAATGCTACTTAACTTGGTAATTACAGCCAATAGATCGTGTATAATACAGGAGAAATGGTACTTAAACGTTTGCTATTATTTAAACATGTACAAAAAAGAAACCCAAATAATAAATCAGTTTTGAAGTATTCCTTAAATTGATGTCGGTTTTCAATAATTTCCTAAATTTAAATGCATAGATAAAATCGCCATAAATGTTACTTTAGTATCGGAGTTTAGAAAATTATGTTATGTCATAAACACTATTGAAACGCAAAACATAAAAGTCATATTTCATAATATTTTTAGAAGAGTTTTGCCCTTTGAGAGTATTTGGGAATCGGTCTGGGGTTACTATGTCTTCCTGGTTTACCATCTGTCGTACTTCTACAGTGTTTCTAAAGGTCATTCATTGTACCGAACACAATCATTTTACCATCTTGTACGATATATTTATGTATGCACGATACGATCCAGGCTGTTTCATACATATTTGTTAAAGTGAATAGCGTCATATGCCGTATGGTAATTCTACTGAATGGTGCCGCATTATCAACTCCGAATATTGAGATAGTAATCAAATTGAACTATAAGCGCTTGATCCTCATAGGGAAATGTTGCCAGATTCTTCATACAACAGTCACCATTAAAATATTCAGTATGACATGTGATAGAATGGTGATTTACATAGTGTTGTCTTAGCTTAAAACTGAAGAACATTACACTCGACGTTGTATTTCCAAAAAACCATTCACCCTAAAGTATGACAAGAATGATGCTGATAAGTAAACGCTCGTATAAAAATGTTTTAAAAATGACGTATTAAAGAATACGTTTACTTCATATTGCTTTATTTAAAGTCCCATTAGCTTTTTGCTTTAGAAAAATAATTGCAAAAAAAAAACTGCTGATATTATCCCAAAATAATTATTACCAACGAAACGTGCACTTTTTCTTCTAAAAACACTCATTTCACTGTGATTTTTTTCTTTTGTAAACTTGAAACATATGTAGAGCCCGTGACGTCACTTTTCGACGTGTGCATAACTTGACTGCGATAAAACACAGCTGTTCTATAAATAGTTATGGTTTTGGAAATATATTTTTTCTTAATACAAAGTATGCGAGGGAGGAAAATACACAGGTGTCCTCTGTAATAGAACAAACAGAAACTATTACGACCAATAAATGTATATGCTTATGGGACTTAAGTAGTGATAGCTTTTAAATAGACCAGTCATCATAATTTTTTTGGGGAATTAATTAGTACATAAGCCATTTTTGGTATGTTGGTTCTGTTTGTGGTGAATAACACCCAGAAAAAAGTCCCCAAGAATCCCATGGTGCAAAAGCGATATTTTTGGGCTAAAAGTTGAAAAAAAAAATAAAACTGGGAATTTCAGGAATCGATGTATAACTCAAAAACTATTTGGCCAAATGAGTTATAATTTTCCAAGATGATGTGTATTGATAAAAGACATCATTTTGATTTAGTTTCACTCTCGAGTCGCATCCAAAATGGCCGCCATAATCCAAAATGGCCGCTGAAATGTTGTTTTTACTGTTTAAATCCAAATTTGACTAATTGCCTTTTATATCAGTCATTCTAGTTTCAAATGTAAAAAGAATAAAGATTACTTTTATCTTATTTTTGATGAATTTATTAAAAAAAATAATTGTGAAACTAATAAAAGCACACAATGTAATTTTGGGAATGAACTGTATAAAAACTCGAAAATGACATTCTAGAGCACTATATTTGTTCAAGTTCAGAATTATGGCCAAGGCACTTTTAACTTTTGATATTGATGAATATTAACAACTTTTGTATTTTAATGAACTTGATTATTCATTACATAAATCCAATATGGCCGCTCCAATCCAAAATGGCCGCCAAATTGTTTTTCTGTTTAATTCCAAATATGACTATTTTGTCATATTTCTAATTACAAATGTAAGAAGAAAAGAAATTACTTTTATTTTATTTGTGATGAATTTCTTTTTAAAAAGTCAATATTGAATTTATATAGCTCACAATGTAATTTTGGGCATAACCTGTGTAAAACACAAAAATATGACATTCTAAAACCACTATAATTATTCAACTTTAGAATTATGCCTAAGACATTTATAACCTTTGATATTGATAAATACTGAGAACTTTTGTATTTTAATGTTGATTATGCATGATATAAATCCAATATTGCTGCTAAATTTAGAGTCGATAGGTCATACAACAAAAGTAAACAATTAATCAGATAATAATGAAAGATGCCAATGCAAAGACCTATCTACATCCTGGAATAGGTTCCTTCTCTTCACTTTAATCTTTTCTGAATAAGTTCTCAGATGAAGACTTTTTTTCCGAACGCAGTAGCTAGTGCCTCTTCCTGAGGGTAGGCAGTCTGTATCATTGTTGTCAACAGACAAATGCTTAATTGGAGATAAGCCTTCTCCATTGACTTTGTGGACCCTACCTACGTTTTTCTGATCGAGGTTATATTATTCAGTTTTGAGACAAAGTCTCCCAATTGTTTTAGGGATTTTCGAGCTTTTGATCTTGATAGACAAAGGGAGTTAAGATTTTCATCAGATTGAATTTCCTTAGGGATTCCTTGAGGATTTAGGTAGCCCATATACAGTCATCATTATACCATACATTTGTAGTTTGTCATGGCTTCTAGAGTTTGTGGAGGTCAGAGGAATTGAGCCTTCAGCTGTCTCTATGGGCAGTGAAGTAACAATGTTAGACATATCCTCACTATTGTCTAACTTTTCATGTTTTTGGATTGCTCTTAGACAGACGAACATGTTGATGAAATAAGATGGGAAAGTGGTCACTTCCACAAGTGTCATCTCCAACTTTCCATGTAAAAGTATCTTAGCAACGTTAGGCTACACAGAAATAGATTTTTTTCAGGCACACAAGACCTGGGATGAGTGGAAAAACTTTAGATCTCTTCCAAAACCAAGATAATTAAGTACAATTAAATCCTCTGGTCAATACAAAGTTCATTATTAATTAATTTCTTAAACATCCATTCATACTCTCTCTCTTTTACTTGATAAGTTTGATAATGTATGGGAATCGGATGAACTCCCTTCTTCCAAACATTGCTAATTCCTATTCCTAAGCTGGGCTTTCTAATGATCATCACCCGATAACTTTTACCAGTTGTATCTGTAAAGCACTGGAAAGAATAGTGAACAACGGACCTGTTTGGTTCTTTGAATCTACCAACCTTATTGTGAATGTACAGAGTGGTTTTCGTCACCAACGTGGTACAGTTGACTACCTAAGCTGTGCGCTTTAAGACTTCTAAGAGAGGCCTTTATAAGCAAAGATCATTCAGTGGCTATATTTTTCGTCTTTAAAAGTGCCTGTGGCACTACCTGGAATTATGGCATATCAAATGATCTTCATGGTTTTGGGTCAAACGCCACCTTCCACTTTTTTATTGTGGCTTTCTTCCGTGTCCAAGTGGGAAACACTCTTTTAGATCCACACACGCAATAAATGGGTGTGCCGCAGGGCTGTATCCTGTGGGTCATCCCATTTAGTATCAATAGTGTAGTTGAAGTTTTAAATCTAGGAGTTTACTGCTCCCTTTGTGTAGATGGTTTTACTTGAATCCTTTTGATGTTTTGAGTCTCGAAACAAAAACCTCGTTAAAAGACGGCTCCATTAATGATATACTTGATATGAAACTATGTCGGATCAAAATGGTTTCAGTTTCAATACATTTCTACATGCATCCGGAACTATGTCTTAATATGGGCAACACACCAATTCAGGTTGAACCAGACTTTCATTTATATTAATCATATTAAATCACTCAAAAAGTAATTGCTAGAAGCCTCAATACCTTCTGAAAGTTGCCACTGACTGAGGATCTAACAGAAAAGTACTAATACGTTTATATCGGTCTCCTATCCATTCAGAACTGGACTACGGATCCATTGTATACGGATCAGCCTGGAAATCATATCTAATAGCCCTGAATCACTACATATTCATGGTTAAAGACCTGTTCCTTGAGCCTCTATGTTGAGGCAAATGAAAAACTAGTACTAAGTATCCCCTTTTTAACAACAAAAACTTGCCGCTCATTATACATTTGTATTTTAAAACTAAAATTAAATTTCTTTAACGCTACATACCAAGTTGTTAATTACACTTTATCAAAATATATCTTTGAATGTAATTCCACCACTTGGCACTTTCCAAACCTAATACCAAGAACGAAAGAAACATACCACACATCAACCCATTTATTCTGATGCTATATAATCTGATTCACTATAATATAATACAATGTAAATGAGATTAGTCTCACACACTCTTATCTTTTGTCACTACATATCAATTGCGACTACAAATGTATTTCATTTTACATTTTTAGTTGCGCTTCATTTCTTATTAACATGAATATTATCCTTTTACCAATCTGATAACATACTTCTTGACGCCCTCTTATTTAATTTCGCCTTACATGACTTATGTTGTCGATGCGCCGAAAAACAGCATTAAACATTGCATTTCCAACAGAGAAAATTAATACATGTATAACGATTCATTGTGATAGAAAAACAACATTGTAATAAAAAGTAATAACATAAAAACCACAGCCACTGACATATTCATTGTACATTATAACTACTAACCTCCACAAAAAATGCGTCTGAAACATAAGAAGTCCAATACATTTTTGCTACCTAGAATTACTTCTTGATTACTAAAGTACCAAATCTATGTTTTTGGAAGGTGATACTTTCCTACATCATCATATTAAAATTAGTTACCCTCAGCCCAATAACAGGACAGAAAATAGTACCACTTGTTGCATACGTGTACATTGCAGAGTGAGACTTTTTATAAAAGCTGGAGATATTACTGCAGAAATATTATGTTATGGCAACTTAAACTGGAAAACTTATAAGTATAATAATTAAGTATTCAAACGCACAAAAGTTTCATTTATAAACTGTTGGGGTAACAAGATTTACTAATATTGAAAATAGTTCATTCACTATTTAAAATAGTGCTCGAACACATGGTGGTGATTTACGCCATGTCGTACAAGTTTCAGCGTTTCCGACACGAAAATGCTAAAATACGACAAAGTTGACCTTCCCTCAGTAAGTCCAGTACTTTGATTGAGCTTTGTAATGTAAATTACTAAAAATATATTGATTAAAAACCTTTCAATGCTAAAATACTAGAAAAAGCTACTAGCTTGACAGTTTTTTATCGCAGAAAATGTTTTTATACGACAATTCAAAAATTAATCTTAAACCAAATGAAGTTTGGGCGGCAATATTGGATTATGGCGGCCATCTTGGATTCTGAGCCAATATGAAAAACATTCAAAAAGATGCTGTTGATTAATTTTTATCAGCATAGAAGATTTAAAATGTCAGGAATGAACTGTTTTTGAGTTATACAGGGATTCCAGAAATTCGCAGTTTTATTCATTTTTTCCATCTTTAAGCCCAAAAATCTCGCTTTTGCACCATAGGATTCTTGGGGACTTTTTTCTGGTCATTCTCTATCACCTAAAGAACCAATATACCAAAAATGGTTTATGTACTAATTTATTCCCCAAAAGGCCAATTTTGAACTTTAGATGACTGGACTAAAAGGACGTTTCCATAACTCACCGAGAAAATCACATGTACAATAATGCCAGTTTAAGTATTGTAAAAGTCTGTCGATTGGTTTACGAGGAATACACGAGAAATATAAACATGTGTTTCAAATAATCTTAGCCACACGTGAGGTACTGAACTGATGAAAGCTATAAACGGATAAAGACCATTCTTAAATATTCAAACTGAGGAAGCAAGGTTAATATAGTTAAAAACATTCAACTTGATGTCATGAACATTGCGCATGTTTCTTGTAAACATGAATCACAAAAGGTACAACTTGCCTGGGTCGAATTGAACTTTCAGATGTTTATATATCGCCTTCAGGCCAAATAGCCTAACATTTAACACAAACATAAAATAGCGACTAATCGCTCATTATATCTGACAAATGAGTGTTACGAAGAAAAAGAGGATGTAAGATGATAAAAAATTGGGAAATAATACCGTCAAACGTTAATAGAATACAGAGACTCGTGTGTTTAATTAAATTTAATTTAATTATAAATTACAGGAAATTAATTTAACCATAGTCATCATTGAAGAGAAAATCAAACATTAGTGTCATTGTATTTAGAGTACAAATGAATGCCAGACATTTATCACCAGCTGATAAAATTAATTACAGAATATCTTTCCGTGCTAGGAAGCCTGTACTACTTAAATAATGAACGAATTGCTTCAGTCCGACTTCCATGCCATGAATATTGCATGGATTTACGCAGTGTCAAAAAAAATGAAATGGCAATGGAAACAAACAAGGCGTATTGAAAAATTATGAAGCTGCAGACACACAACAGCCAGAAATATTTAAAACATGAAATTCCATTGCTTAATCGCTTCCTGGTTGTCTGTTACGAATGAATTCTATCCAATTCTCAAACATGGAAAGCGTTTAATGTCAATACTAAAACTGCTACATTTTTATCACGAGGTGAGTGAAAATATCTCGAATTAATGCACACTTGTGTAGTGCATGTGACACAAATATCTTTCAATTCCAAGCAAAACAAACACAATTCAAACGTATGTACGTATATATCATAATATTATATTACACCAGTACAAGTGCTGGTGTTGTCGTTTGATTTCCGAGGCGAGAATCATTTAAGGTAGTTTTAAAGTAGGTTTAAATAATGCTCTTCAATGATAGTTCAGTTATATATAGCTGTCTGTTCACCTAACCAGTTCTTTTATAGATGGAGCCAGCAATTGTTTTCACATATGAACGAAAATCAAATTTCTTGTCAAATTTTCATGGGCGATTATAACCACACGCGACCGAGATTCGAACCAAGATCGCACGTTACAAGTTCAGTTAAGTCGCACTTACCACTGGACCACAACCGCGGTCGTACAAAATAGACTTGTACTTTTAATTAAAAATTACACAAAACGACTAACAAAGGGTCAGAAGAAAGTATTTATTTTTCACAAAAATCGTGCCTTCTTCAGAGATTTTCAAACACAGAAATAAACTTTCAAGACCAGATGTAAGCCGTAAAATGTGGTATAGAATTAAAAAAGTGTCTAACTCCAAATTCCATCTTTTTACAAGGATGTCTACATACTTTTTATACCTAAATAATTCAAAATTGTCATGATTAATGGCTGATACAGCATGGTTAAGTTTTGTCAATGAATAGTGTATCAAAATTAAATATACGGCGACATGTTTTGTCGGACAAATTCCAAATTATGACTTTTAAAAATCAATGCCATACTGTCTAAAATGCCGAACGTGATTGGAAATTTAAAAAAGCATCCATTCCTGATATTGTAGTCTGATTGAAGACGAATGAGGCGATTTGAATTCTAGAATGCTAAGAATGTCTTGCATGACAATTGTGTAGTGCTGTCTCTTATCTATAGACTACAGTTATGTAACATCAGATACATATCATATATCAATGTAAATGATAAAACATAGCTTTCTGATTCTGGTAAAGGAAAGGAAATGCTTCTCCTATATCTATTTTAGAGATCTGCTTTGTCTCGACAGTGAAATATAATGAGGAATAAAACTGGAACAGATATATGCTGCGTATAATGATTGGATGCAACAGCAATAGTTTTATTTCCTGAAAACGAGACGAGGTTGTAAGCGTTCTTCAACTTCTGCGTCAACGCCAAAGAATTATGTTCCACGCATTATAGATAAAGTTAGACTTTGTTGCGCCAGTCAATTTATAAGATGTCTTTGTTCGCCATGTACGCATTGAACACCTAAAAAAACACACAACAGATAATCCTCTCCAAATGTCTACTTACCACAAAACCACCAACACTTAGAAAAAAAACACAGTCACTCGCTGAATAAATTAAAAATCACAAGACCTTGGTCCTTGGTATCCCGTCCACGTTTCAATATAATATTCAAAGACTTGGGTAGAAAAATATGTTATACGATATCGAATATTGGCACAGCTGGAATATTCTCAGACATCATAAAGATCTATACATGTGTATGATATTTCATTTTTGTCATATCGAACCGGAATAAATGGAGTAAATTTCAAAGCAATTAACAATAACGATGGAATGATTTTGCTCAAGATAAAATTGATAGTGACAGAATAGAACTGAAAATAGATGATAAACGTTACACACGCAAACTAAAGTTTTTTGATCATCAAGGCATTACGTCAATGATAGTAAATTACATATACATGAGTAATAAGACATTATGTTAAGTTAGTACAAATACTAAAACTGAAAAATAATTCACTAAACACAATGTTGCGTAATACTTTACAATGAGGTTTAACGTAACATTAGACACATTGTTTTAACTATCTTTGAAACAAAAAAAATCTAAAAAAGACACTATATAGAAGAGGATATATTAGCATGTTCCTCCGTATTCTGATAACAACCGTCATATCATTAATGTGAACAGATCTAGCAAAAACAGAAAAAATATCTGTGTACAATAATTTACATGAACAAAATACCTTAAGAAATGTGAGTCATATAATTATGCGATACATTATGTATGATAGATTGGTTAGCATCTGCAGATACAATTCTAATTGAAGAAACGACATCGTTTTCTGGCGTCTCCAAGGAGATCACACTTTTATTGGCAGCAATGTACAAAAGAAACTCCTATGAAAGAACAGGAAATTGGTAATGTCAAGATGTATTGCGACAATACTTCGAACTAAATTATTTGAATTATAGTGTTGAAAATAAAGTACATTGCAAGTGAATTTATTGTACATGGATAGCTTCACTGATACCGTGTCTGTATCAATACTTTTTGTCAGAAACCCATTTAACTAGCACCAAAAAATTTAATTATATCATAACTGGTGTTATGACGAGCCTACGATAATACTTAGCAGAGATTCCTCAGACTGCCATTCGGCACTTTGCTAAGTGCTAAGAAAATAAAAGGTGGATATCTAGCAGCAATTGGTCCTGGAAAAATGAAGTTGATGATGATGGAAGTTGAAATGGCTTAACTAGTCAAGACTAGTACTGGGCGATAAAAGCATACGTTTTCGTAGTAAGACATTTACTCAAATGGAAATGAACGAAGGATCGAAGTATTGCGAAAATCTTGAAATTATCGCACGATATTGTCCAATGAATGCAGAAGCACTTCTAAACACGTGGAATACATGTCATTTGCATGACAGGGTTCGCTAAAAGTCGACAAAACGTTTACAAGACTGATTTAGTGTCCTCCGGCCTAGTGCAATCTTTTTCGGAAAGCTGTTGTTTCATAGGGAAGTAGTATTCTTAAACAATGACAGACGGTTATTTACTGGTATACAAACAGTAAATATGGCTTGTATCAGATGGGTTATTGCAGAACGCTCAGTAATTTGCCTTCCCTTGTCGAACAGTCATATCAGAGAATACGAGCATTAACATTGGGCTCCTACCGTATAAAACTCTTCTTGATAATTTGAAAAAAATCAATCTCAAGAGACCAGCCAATGGGTAATCAAGACAGCCTGCTTTTGGATATGATTTTGTATAGCATTAACAGCTGATATGGTGGAATGTCAGTTATTGCCTGGGCAGGTATTAGCATTCATGGCAAATCTGATATCCATGTCATTGAGTGTGCATAATTACATTAATTTCATGATTATTTATTTGCTGCCGTTCTACAATTTAATCACACATACGTTATCCTAAAAATGAAACCTTGGATTCATACAATAAAAGTGCAATTAATAAAGTTTGAATAGATTGCATCAAACGATTAAGGAACAAACAAAACGATTTAAAATGACTCACCAATCGTCTCTTGAATTCCTTTCTAGGAATATTGCATGTGATATTTTCAACTAAGTTCAGTGCGAGGTGAACGATCATGCGAGCATAGCAATTTTGGAGTTAAATGCTATCTTCATTCTTTGTCATTGATCACGCTAATACAAGGTCCCTACTGACCCATTAATTCTACTGAATACAGTTAGTTAACCATCATGGGGATTGTTTTCTGAGCTCTTAATCCTGTATTGCTGTATTGACTCTTCTTTCATACATATTTGGTACCAGTGAATGTTATGTGCGCCTAATTCATCAGCACCACAGCGCATAATCAGCATTGCTGGTCTTGTTAAAGAGGAAAAATGACTGTTACTGTAACATAGTCGCCAATAGATGATCATACTTTGACGCTCCAGTCCGACTTAAATTTCTAGCCTGTGCGATTTCTTCAAAAATATCAATTTATCATGTAGAAAATATACGACATTGACTTGTAACTTGAGCACCTAAAAACGGATTTATATAATGCTTACTTGACGGCACGTATTTGGTTTGCTTATTGTTTAACTTTAGAGTTTGAAGATTTATTAATTACAGTGACGCATTGCTGGAAAAACTAGTTTATCCTGTTCCTACATTAGTTTTAGATCTAATAAAGCAGTGACTGAATAAACCTCGCTTTGTCCTGTCACTAGGTCACGTGGTCTGTTTTATTTCGTCATTTTCTATTCCTACGCGCCGTAGCCCGCTCGTTATACAACAATGTGTACTTTTAAATTACAAAATGATATAATGATACATAAATAAAGTGGATGTTTAGATTCTCAACGTATTCTATGGGTTTTTATTCCAGATATCGTGATAATTGTATGGGACTATTTTATTATCGCGTCATGTTGCTGACCGGTTATGAGGCTGTTAAAGAGAGGCATGACGTGCGTTTTTAAATCCAAGAAAAAAGGTTTGAGACCTATTTCGTTGTAGAAATAGATATTTTGGTGTAGAAACAGGATAAATCGAATACATGGTTGGTGCAGAGATGGAGAAAGTTTAAACTGGACTCGCCAAATGCACGCCCATTTCAGCTTTCTAAGTCTCACCGGATAAACCTCCATCTCGGCACTAACCATGTATTCTCTATATTTATTAAGTACTGTTCACAGATTCGAACAAAGAAATGAACTAGTTGAGTTACAACCCTGAGTCCAATCCAGCAATTCTTTAAGACAATCAAATGAAGACACGATCAGGTATTAGCTGGAAATTGCATTTCAATCAACCGATTGTATTAGAGTGAGTAATATTTAGTCAAGAAGATGAGTTGAGAGTTTGAATTGAATTTAAGATTGAAATAGTATGTTGTCACGGAAATGAAATACATATAATGAGCAGTATACTGAAGGGGTTTGTTATAAGCTACGTAACATTACTCGCAATCGCTCATGTTAGAGATATTATGGCAGGAGCTTTATAGATCACACATCCTTGAAATATCAAGTAGGATATTTGATAAAGCTTTAACAGATTGGTGTTGAGGGATGAAGTTGAACAACATAACAGTCGACATTTGATTGCTAAATAAACCCTTCACAAGTCCGTAAATAGGCTTCCTAGACACGAGAAGTGTTCATTTGATTGTTTTGTTTTATTTTACCTAAATGACAAGAGTAATGTGGACATGTCAATATGTGTACAGTTATTCGTAATCTAATGAATCAATGAGTGAACTGGTTTGCCTTTGTACATGTACGACGTACATGACGTATATCTGTAACTCATTGATACAGTAGCATCCATTATTTGCGGGAAAAACCACTAACAATATATAAATGTAAATATGTCATCGTTAATTTCACTATTTTGTTTATGACAATGTTAATTTCATTGGCTGTAGAATTCGACCGTTTCGTTTACGAGAAACACACAAGAGTGACACATGTACGAGCATAATATGTTATTCAAGATTTCAAGAGAGCAAATTAACGAAGAAACAAAAGAAAATGGAGATACTCGTATGATTCCATAAAAATACTGATGAACATCACGTCATCTAGAACGGTGATGTAAAGGATATCACTTTCAAAAACACGGAAATTCCGAAAACAACATTCCGAAAATAACATGAAAACAGTGTAACACAGAAAACAATATTCCGAAAATAACATACTAGAAAGAGTGTAACACAGAAAACAACATTCCGAAAATAACATAAAAAGAGTGTAACACAGAAAACAATATTCCGAAAATAACATAAAAAGAGTGTAACACAGAAAACAACATTCCGAAAATAACATAAAAAGAGTGTAACACAGAAAACAATATTCCGAAAATAACATAAAAAGAGTGTAACACAGAAAACAATATTCCGAAAATAACATAAAAAGAGTGTAACACAGAAAACAATATTCCGAAAATAACATAAAAAGAGTGTAACACAGAAAACAATATTCCGAAAATAACATGACAACAGTGTAACACAGAAAACAACATTCCGAAAATAACATGACAACAATGTAACACAGAAAACAATATTCCGAAAATAACATAAAAAGAGTGTAACACAGAAAACAACAGAGGTTCAAGTGGTTGTCTAGGCACACTCCCTACTTTTCCAATGAACGCTCAAAACACGACTTTTGTCATTTTGAACAGAAATATAGAAACTAGTTAAGAAATAATTGAAAATGTCTGGAATCAAAAGTCGGTGGTATATTCATCAATATAGGACGAAGCCACAGAATTAGAATTGAACTTTGGACTTTAAAATCATGTTTATCGACTTTTTACTGTGCTATCACTATCCAAATATAGTTAACTAATTATGATAAAATATAAATTTGTTTTAATAATGAAAACAATATGTACAGAATAAAATACTTAAAATCATTGAAAAAGAAATAAATTTCGTATAATAAGAGCATTGTCACATTATTGTGTGTTACGGACGCCTGTTAGCATCCAAAATTTATCACGGAAAATTGCATGTAAACATTTTATGTGACAAAGTTCGATAATGGATTACATGTAGTTCGTTTGTTTTATTCAATGAATATTGCATGAATTTACACCATGCCTAAATACCAAAAACACGTTTGAAGCAAACAAAACGTATTGTATAATGATACAGCAACAGACACAAATGCTGAATTATTTATGCGATGGTTGTAATTCCTTTTAGATGTTGTTTTCTTTAATTATTGACGCTAATGTATTATATTCACTTTCTAAACAGGACTTAAAACGTGTTTCAAGCCGATGAAATAAAACATTAATGCCTAGGAGATAATGCATGAATGTTTATATGGTTTGTAGAACTAAATGAGTAGGATCCTCAAATAAAGGGGCGATGCAATCATAAATGCACGTCAGTAATCTTAAAAGATGTTACCAAGTTCTGCTGAAGGTCGGTTATTATTTCGTATATCTTGATACATAAATATTACCTAACACCGTCTATAAATATGATGGTAAAGAAAGAAATACAACGAATAATTTCAGGATTAGAAAAACGCAAACATGATTCCTATGAGGGAGGGACCAAGTTTCCGAAAAGTAGGAAGTCCTTAAAACTAGACAATTTAGCTCAAAACGTTTGGCAAGAAAACAAATTGACGCAATCAATGATGATGCCGAAAGCCAGAATTTAGGAATGACATCTTATTCATTATACCAACATGCATTGTATTCTTATGGGCTTTCATGTCATTGATAGTTAAACAAAGACATCAGACCACAGAAACAATGGAATACTAACAACAATGATAAAATGAAGTGCCACTTTAATGGAGATCGCATGACTTGGAAAAAATCATTATGGCATCCAAGGCTTTCCGATGGGAACTCCAACAGAGATTTCCGCTGCACTGATTGTTTTACATTTTACATTACTGATAGAAACTTCACGATTCAAAGCAATAAATAGTAGTTGTTTTTCCACCTTTTACCAATTGTGTTCACATTGATTGGTTAGCAACATGGAATATATTTTTTGTGACCGCCTTAATTTACTTAACGTGTCAATCCACACCTGTAGCCCTTTTGCTGCCATTTTCTGTTTTGATGTAACTTGGCGTTCCAAAATCACAAAATATAGAAATAAACTTTTGAATATGATATTCGATTGTGTGAGTTCTAATCCAATATGCCCTTATGTTAACTGGCAATATGCACATATAATCGTACTTGTACATTGCAATATGTACTACCAGAAATATATTACTTAAAGTATAATAAATCTTTTAGTTGAGAAAATTATAATGCTTATGAGTACAGACTTTTACAAATGAAGAGCAAATTAACTAGTTCGTAGACTGAAATTATGTGTTTTAAGCAGTTCCATACATAAGTGAACACAAAGTTCCCCAACGTAAAGTGGTTTTCTGTATCAGCCTTAGTTTCAAATTAAATCCTCTTGAACGACTTGAAGCGCGGTAAGTATTACATATTTGATTACGATATACAATAAAGAAAGATCTGACATTTAGAGAATCACGAATTAACAGGAAACACGACAGTAATATTTGTAAAACGGCTCATAGACTTAAATATGAGAACACACAAAAATACACGTTGACTATGGCTAGTATCAAATGTAAGTGATATCACTAAGACATTTAGATAATATGACATAATATCATATTACTACTTATTAAATTTAATCCTTAAAATGAGTTTGCAATGTTGCCATGTTTGCCAAAAGGTTTTAATGTTATGAATAATCTTCAATTAGTTACACTAACAATAAGGAACTTACTGTTTCTTCAGAAGATTTCGGCGATCTTAGAAATTTCGCTTATAAATTTGCTTACGTTCGTGTATGTCTAGATGCTTTTAATGTGACACAGATAATTTGGAATACTCAGGGCTTCAGATAAATATTTGGGCAAGGGGTATTTTAACCCTTAAAATCTTTGACGGAGGTATTACAAATTTTTAAAGGGTAATGGCAATCGTGGGAACCTATCTGAAGGGTATTCACTTATAAGCACAAACACACACTAAAGCCTTTAAGTTACCTTTTAAATGTACTTTGTTGAATTGTGTTCTTCTATATTTCTAATGCGTACATTATCCTCATGAACTTGTTTTGCATCCAGTGAAGAATGTACATGTATGTTATATGCAATACTTTTACCTTATTCGATATGTTCAAATAAATCACTAATCACTGATAGTACATTTAAATCTGATAGTTACGCACTGGGATTTTAAGTGCGTATCGGTACACTTTAGAAATATTTTCTATGCGTATTTCGGAAAAACTAAATGTGTATTAACGCCCTTTATCTAGAGCCCTGGAATACTGTTAGAAAGTCTGGCCATACAAAATAAACCTACCATGAGTAATTCAAAAGGTGTTTTAATAAGTCAATCAGTTATGATAGTTTTAGTGATAGACTGGAGACGAAATGACCGGTGTCGGATAATAATGTTCCAAGTATTCAGTTTAACATTCCAATGCCAGTAAAAGAATCGGTGTTTTCAGACAAGCTCGACTATCTATAAAAGCACACTTATTTTGATTGCAAGGAATGCACACTTAATCTGGACCTTGTTGGTGAATCATTTACTGGAAGAAGTTTGCAAGACGGCCAAAGAAGCTGGCGGTGGAAGGATAGATATCTTACTGTAACATATATACCAACTGTTTACTGATAGTTAGGGAAACTGTGTTTTGTCATGCGATTACATTTATTTATCAGAGAGATGATCATTGTGCAACAAACCGCCACATTAATTCATTAAATTCAATAAAGAACTGTCTAGTAGTTGGAGTACACTATTAATGGGATTACACAGGCATATTCTTCTGAATATCTTGACAATAAATCATATAACAGACTTGTTATTGTCGTTATAATCTGGCTATCTTGGGGAATTAAACCACATTTAATGGCAAACGGAATGTTTCCGTGCCAACTTTCTGTCCAGTCAATGGTGGTTCTAGTATTGATATTTGAAACGATTATGCATATCGAAATTTATGTTTTTTATTTTTATGATAAAGTTTCATCTTAAAATGAATAAAAACTAAAAACGGATGTTCGTGATACCAAAATTTAAAACACACACAACCGCAACGACTACAGAGCCATAAGTAAACCATTAGTGATGTGTTATCCTTTCCAGTGTCAATATCACGGTCTGTTTCTAGATTTTTATATTTCTACTATAATTTCTTAAATTGTCCAACTCAACATTGTTTAAATATTTTAAAGAAAGGGATTACATTACTCTAGGTAGTGACATGGTGTACAGTCACACCTCATACTCATTTGACTTGGTGCAAAGTCTACACTAATGATATCGACATCGATCCAGTTGTTAAAAATCATCCGATCATACACGTTAAATAGTACGTAAGCGGGCAAAACGTGGCAACAAGTTAATTAATTTCATTTTTAGGGTAAGTGAATTAAACAGCGCATTCGAATACAAACTTGCAGGTTCCGGAGGGGAATTTCCCCATCAAAATTTGGTACAACAAATCTTTGTCGTCATATTACAGATGGCTTTATTCTTAGGCCAATGTTCCATCTACATATAGTTTCAACATAATGCATTACGAGTTATGAACCATTTTTGTTAAGTACCAATGATTAGTAATGACTGGTTTCGAATATTTCCCAGGAAAAGGCCCTAAAATTAGATGTTATTATTCATTAAAGATTATATACACTCGTACCAAAACTCATACATCACTTTTACATCTCCTATTACCTTAGAGCTGATGTACAAACATGTCGTGTTGAAGGGTTATTGTATTGTCGGCGCCAATAGTTTTATGACCATCACTGGCAACATGAAGGCTGTTTTCTCTAGTTTAATACATGATCCTAAACTTTTATGTGTATTGTAAGACATGAATGTCTTTTTGATTGGTGTTAACGGTTATCAAGACATTTCAGAGCCAAGTTTGTATGAATATAGAACCAGGAATAGCTAAGGGAGTTATTTTATATTGAAGAATATAAATAATAAGCTGGATTAATTCAGACTAACAAACAACAAACCGATGATGAGACAGACCTGTAGGCATTGTTTGTTTATTGATCAACATTTCTATAGAACTTTCTATACAGTTTGTGACTCATAATGGAAGAAGCCAAAAAAAAATCTAATGATCTTGAGTCAAGTTTCTCAAATATCAAAATTCATAAATAATATATGTTCACTGTCCTGAAAACTTAAGTAGATGTTGACATCTTATTATCTGTACAAATGAGGATTTGAAATATAATCCGATAAAACGAAACTGGGAAATAAGACATTTATTTAAAGAAAACAGTAGCTAAATATCGTAAATGTCAATATACTCTACCAAGAAGTGACAGAACAGTCATTTTTAATACAGTCATGAATGAGCTTGGAACTTACTAATGCATGTTATTTTCGTGCATTGCGATGGAATGTCATTGTAGTTTTTATAGACAGTGCTTGCGTGACCGTATTGTTTGTGTAAAGCGCATAAAATGTGCACAGAGTCGATATCAATGACTCATCGTCATATTAAGGTTTCCTTATGCTGGAAAAACGAGCTAAATATAAAAAGACTATATAACCTGACAGACAGATAGGCTCTGATATAGAAATATGACCAATACAGATATGATGTGTATCTAGTTTTCATATAATATTTGAAATCAGTTGTATTAACGTGTGAAAGAATATCAATTTAATTCAATGAGTTAAAATTAATTATGTACTTGTTAAATACATCAACGAGTCCATTACTCGAATGGATAATCTGTGGAGAATAAGTTCAGGACATCTATCCGTTTAGAATTAAGATAATGGCAATCAGGTCAAGTGCGTTGCATAAATCTAGAAACATAACATGGCGTTTGTCCCACATAATACACTAAAAGTGTTTCGCATATTCAGATAAGAAAACACATCCAATTGTTTTAACAAAGAACATAAGCAGCAATGACCTGTAAACACAATGTCACAAAAAGCTGTTTATTCATATAAACTTGTTGCAATTTTACAGTAATTAAACATTGAACATTCTACAATGTAATTCAATATGATATACCACAATACGAACATAAGCATAAACACTATATATACATACTATGATCACAGTAAAAAAATGTGATGCTATACAACACGATTCTTCTATGCAATGCTTTCCGAAGTTTGGAGGGCCTTTATCGAGAAATACAAGACAAACACTGGAAAGATCATAATACCGCATCGTACTAAGAATTCTGTAAACAATACATGTACATCACAGATGATATTTCGGATGCGACTCTGCATGCTTGACGTTGACCATGATTTTGCTAGGCGCTATCACAACACACATGTTTTCAAATCCATCGAATTATTTGATGTGCTTGGTTTGGGAAGCGGCTACTTCAAACTAAATAACTTGAAAAACAAAAGACGAGTGAAGGTAACAATTAGTAATAAAACCTGCATATTTTTGCTACACATGGACACAAATAGGCCATATTTTTTCCTAGTGCAAATAAAATAGTAGGTAGCTTTAGCTTTCTGTTCTAAATTCTTAAATGCACGGTAAAGTCCGGTTCACGCACACAAAACCTTTGGATATCTTATGTGGGTAGTGGATTTCCGGAGCATCGCTCATAAAATGATCCTAAGACATTAAAACACAAAATTATACTCAATGCAACCAATACAAATTGAGCAAACAACATACTACATACGTCTGATACATCCAACATTGCTTGAGATAATTCATCATGTTTTTAATTTCAAACAACACATTGTGGATCCTGTATTTTTGTACACGAATAGTTGCATGATTGCTTTAAAGGAAAAGGTAACAACGCACACCAATAGCTGGCATTTTGAATAAAAATGTACATGTAATTTTATTTCCAAAGTTATCCATTTGAAGATTTATGTTTAGAAAATTTAGAAAATGATTTCACACCAAATATTTATTAATTATTAATAGTTAAGCAAAAAACGCCAAGAGCTGTTAATGATACCTTTATACAATTATATTCGCTCATACAATTATTCTTGGCACAACTACTACAAAATACAAATAGATAACACTTCAGTTAAAAAAATCAAAAACATTGCATGCACATGTAATGGCACAAAACCGCCAAGGATATCATTGAAATTAACGACTTCTTAAAGGACGATCGGATTTTAGAATCGGTACAAATTGGAACACCAGAGACAAATAATTAACAAAGTGATATGACAAAAAGTAAAAAAGCAAACAATTAGCCATTGTTTATAACTATTTTCTAAGATATTAAGAGTAAGAGCCAGACCATGCGATTGAACTTGTGAATCAAAGCCTATGATGAAAATCTGAAAATATAATATAATGGTGTTTCAGCTGATACATTAGTGGAAGTACAAAATAATCTATAAACATTCATGCTAAAATATGTGATTAGTTGTAGCCTTATGTGTAGGCCCGAAGAGTCAATGAGCAGATTGTTCTATTTTTGACGACGAGAATGCGTTTGACAGTGAATCATATGTTTCGCATTCAGATCTTGCTAATGTTGCAGATCACAGTGGCGTTGAATATTAGGAAATCCTATCACCGCAAAAATTGATAAACGATTACTGTATACTTATATGAAATATGGTCATTTGGATTACAGTACAGTAAATAAACTATAAACGCTATTTGAAAATGGTGCCTTTCGATAATGGATCTTTATATATTGCTTACCGCTAGCTTACTTTAAAATAAGCATTACACATTTCAGCAAGTTTGTAAAAAGGTATCTTCAAAACAAGGACAATACTGACTTATATCTTCTTTTTAAAAAAACAACGTTAAAGTAGAAGAAGAAACAAAGAAAACATTCATGGTAATCAAAAAGTCCTAGCAGCTACATTAATATATCATTGCGTACATATCTATCGTAATATATATATATATATAATATTGATTGAAGAGTTCATCATACAAAGTACAAACAATCCCCATCGTTAAACAAACAAAGCAACCGATTCTTCTACGAAAGATTGAACTCCAAGGCTTTCATTCAACCAGTGTAGTTAAACCTTCTGAAAATGGGATTTATGAAATCACACAATCTTGTCTATTTTGAGAACGAGCATGAGACTTGCGAACTTTAGGCTTGCTTCCCCGGCGTATCAAACTTCTGCTTCTACTAAATTTACTAGCGCCGTCATTACTTTGCTCTTGGCCGTTAGTTTTTTCAGTTTGTTTTTCAGATTGAACCTCTAGCGAATGCTCACTTAAACGCCTCGTCATAAAAGGTTCATTAATTCGAGCTCGCGGGTTCTTAGCCTTTTCCATTAGAAGTTTGAACACGTCTAAAATGCATTCGTTATTTTTTGCTGATACTTCTATGAAAGCGCCCCAATTACTATCGTTGTAAACCCAATTTAAAGCGTCAAATTTTTCAACCTGCCTGTTGTCTTCTAAATCGATTTTGTTTCCTACTATAACACATGGAATGTCTTCGTAGTTGCTACGGACTTCTTTAATTTGTTCCCAAAGGCGTTTTACTTCTTCAAACGTATTCTGATTGGTCACTTCATACACCAAAATAAACGCATGCGCTGTAGTAATAGAAAGTCTGCGCATTGCTGGAAAAACCAGCTTACCGGCAGTGTCTAGGAAATCAACGCGTATATCTGATCCTTGTATGAAATATTCTCGACAATACAAGTCCTCGACAGTTTCTTGATATGAGTCTGAGTACGTATTGAACAGAAAACGTTTGAGGATTGAACTTTTACCAACACCGCCTGCGCCAAGAAGAACAACTCGGTTGCGTTGATCGTGTTCCGTCATTTTGAATGCCTTTTCCAGCTCTCACTGTTCTTGTCTAGATATCTTGATCGGAAATCAAAATGGATTATATACACACTGTTATCACGTAAATTCGCAGTTCTTACATGTCACGTAAAGTAAACTATCAATTCACAGACTTTCAGCAGCTTTTAGGTAATAAATTACAAAATTCCATCACCTTACTCTCAGAGTATTGATGTTATAAAAGCCTTATAGTGTCCTACACACTTCTATCATTTTAGCCGATCACTCATATATTTCAGATAACGCGACAGGGTACACATTTTATTATATCAGCCTTGTCGAGTAGCTTTATTCCGTGAATGTCAGACAATCAACAGCAAGATATTACCTAGCGTACGTCATGAAATGGCGCCGTATCCTTCTAATTAAATTCGTTCCGTTTTACAAATTTATTAGGAAAATGAATCTGTGTATTCTATTGTACATCCAAAGGTGTAATCAGCATCTCTTGTGAAGTGAACAACATCCTGAAAATACCATTTAATAATAAGAGAAATTGTATTCGAGTCATGATTTAAGTACATTGAAGTTTGTATATTAGCTTCAGCTAGTCACGAACAGCAGTGGAGGAAATTAATTAAACGGTCAAAATGAAAATCATATTACAATATTGGGATGACATAAGTCGTGGACTTCTCTTAACCCAATACAATGTAAATAGAAACTTCATACATGAAGCTATGGCTGTAAGAGACAAATTCATATTTTCTAAAATGGTAAATCACATCCGGTGAACCCAAGCGGAAGGGATTATGAGTTTTATAAAAATATGCACGAAAATGACGTGTATACCATATTGCGATGATTCCTCGAAGTATGTGGTAAGGTTCAGTATGTATATATAAGCACAATAAAAGTTCAATAAGCCCATCTTCAAATTTTAGTTAAAAAATTACTTACTACAAATCAACAAGGAATGTACACACAATATGTTTCAATATGTAAAAACAGTAAAACTTTATTAAATAGTGACAACTGCATTTAGGCCATTTGGCCCCTATTTTTAGCTCGGCTGTTTTCTAACAAAAAGTCGAGCTATTGTGATCACTGCATCGTCTGCGTATGCATTGTCTCCGTCGTCTGCGTCTGTGCAAAAACTTTAATGTAGCTCTTTAAGAGGTATAGCAACATGAAACTTCATAGGTGGATATATCTCACTGAGGCTGTGAACAGCTGAGCGTTGACACCATTTGCGTCACTTGTATTATATTAAAACAATATACCTAACAGTTGCCTGACGAAGGTAAAACTGCGTATAGAATGGATAAATTACTTGTTTCAATTAGGTATCGTATGTTCAGGTTTTATTGTTAATTAATCATATTGAAAAGAGGTATTTTCTTGTGATAACACGAATCAATTTCCTGAAGACGTATGTTTCTAGGTCTGACTTGTTCAGATATAATTATTTTTAGACATGTTTAGTGAATCATTATCTTGATCAGTTTCCTGTCATTGACATATATGGAAGAAAATATGTATTTATCAAGATAGGAATCGTTCAAAAGTATGGTTGCATGCTATAAAGCTATAGCAGACTGAAATGTTGATATGTATCATTATTTCAACAAGGCGTGGTGCAAACGTTCCCAGTACGTGTGATTTACGTTTAATTGTCTGATAGTATGACAAGAATGCAACATGAATGCAACATTGGTGGTCATAAATTGAACCACAATATCATGAATCTATTGTCCGCTCATTGTATTAATTTTATAACCACACAAAGTTTACTTTATGACAGAACAAGGAAACACAAGAATTCAGAATAAAACATTGAAATGAATGCCTGCTATTAATTAATGAATCATAATATATTCATAATTTTACTCGTACATGTCTAGTTTGCATGCTAGAATACCGTATTTAGTCAAGATATTACATGAAACCTATAGTACTATAGCTAAAGGTTTCTATTAAGCAACCAATAATATGTATTTACATGTAGTGTAGAATGACAGACCGTGTTAAAAAGTCATATATTGTAGGGTATAAATTATTGATATATAGACCACAGAGAGTAATTAAGCCCGTCTTATATATCATAGTAATAAAAAAAAAACTAAATGAGTACAAGACAGTGGGTATTGTTCCATTCTCTTGTGTTCGGCTCATTATAAGCTATATATGCTTCTACGCTTGTATGGTTAAACAGACACAAACATATATGGCGAGGAATGGGTTTTTTATAAAAAAACTAAAGTATTTTATTCCACATAGTTATAATTTATGTAATTGCATGGTTTAATTTCAATATGTATTGGTAGGAAAAATAATTCAACCATACAAAAGAAATTGTAACAATATATCATTTGCCTATCAAACTAAGTAGAAATATAATAAATTGAGAAATTAAATTTCCAAAAGCCATTGATTGGTTTTATGTCAACACCGACAGCAAGCTATATCCTAAAATAGCGTATGATAATGAACTATGCATTGATAATAACACTATAAGAGAAGGTTGATATCCGCCTTACAATGAACATGCATGTAATGTCTTGGGTCCGAGAGATTAAAACTTGAGATTTTCTCCTAGCTCAAATCTCATATAATGCCTTCCAAATTTCTAAGTTAGTTATGTACAGACAATAATTATTAGCCTGATAGCATATTTGATCTGATCATGTTGAAAACATTAATCAGCTCTGTCTTTTCAGTCTTGATACTTTGAGAACAAAATTGAGATTTAGTCATTGTGACTGATCTTCAAATCTGGGTCTGATTTATGAAAAGTGAAACCAAACATAAAGCCATGCCATACTTCTAAAAATATAACGTCATAACCTGATATGCAATATATATAAAGTGACATCTTTACGACAGATATTGAATATTTTAGAACATTCATGGAGAAGAAAATAGCTTTCAAACAAGTAAACGAAGACCGATTTGGCTAATTGTGTTTAGAATCATGATAGCATTCAATTTACGTGGGTTTATAATATGTCGCATGCCTATTACGTATGTCTATATGAAATGTTATACGTCCGTTTAGAGGCAACATATCCTGAAATCGGACTCCAAGCTAAAATCTCATAAAAGTATTTCATATTTATGTTTCTGTTAAGTTGGATCAGGGAATACTGATATTACTGAAACAGAAATACTTCAGTATAATTTACCTTAGCACAAGTAAGAGTGTATTTTAAATATACACCTTTCTTAATTTATATTTTAACGGTACCGACAAATGTTGGCGATAAGTGACATGACGCCATTGCAATTTGCGAAAACCAACTTCTAATAATCAAAAACCGGACTCCTGTTTTCGTCACAGGCGACCAAGTACTCATTCATGCTATTTACATGTTATACGAAGTCAAACAGGATAACATTACGCTACGGTAAAACTAAAATACACTACTAGTATTTGTTTACTCCACAATGGACAAGAAAAGTTCGGTTTTAGAATTGTGTTATTTAGAACTATTATGTTCTTATATTGTGTTACAAGAACCATCCCAGTCATGTTTATTAGGTTTTAAGATGTATTCTAGGAAAACGGTCTATGCTCAGAGTCAGTGTTTCCTACTTACTAGTGATTTTATTATCCAACTCCTGCCCAGTTTATTTCCGCACTGACAGTCAGCGGAGATGTAGTTGGTACAATATATTGACGTCGTGTTTGAGGCTCAGCGTATCAGTCAGCACATTTGACTTCTGTTGCGGTAATTGTTATACATCAAAATCTTTAGATCTTTTTTCAGTTGTTCAGGAAAAAACCACCACCAATTAAAGCATTCGCAACAAAATTACTTGTGGATTATTTTCTAATATATATATGTTTAAGTAATATATGCACGTATGTTTTCACAAATAACTTTTTTTTGAACAAATAATACTTACTTTGCAATTATTTCAACAAGAAATGTCAAGCATACGTTTTATATTTTAATTCTAATAAAGTCAATCATAGACTGATATATACGTGTAGCATTTGACAACCATTTAATATCCAAAATTTAATCAAATACCTTCTCTTTTCGCTAGTTTAGAATAAGAGATCTAAATGTAGTGCTCCACAATTAACAAAGCTATAATAATGAAGCCCTTTATTTGCGATTGGATGATTCGGAAGAAACTCTTTCTTCCATTGGGTGAAATCTACAAGCGCAGAACATTTAGACCTGGCCAACTTATAGAGAGTCTGCAATTGTATAATGTGTTCTTCTTACGGTGAAAATGTATTCTTATGCGGTCGAAATAAAGTTATAAACCGTTCTTGACAAACATTTTACATTAATTTGAATTAATATACAGTAGGTATAACTGAATGCGTAATTTATTTAGCTGACCTAACATCAACATTATAATGCGTGGCTTAATTTGACTGCTACCTGATAAGTTTTGTAACTATGGTAACTATAGAGACTTTATTTGTCAGAAATATTTGCCGAACAAATTAATCGAAATTTATTGATTTAATTAGATTTACAGTGCATATGGTGTGACATCCAAAGCATTTTCTTATTGCCGATTCCCTAGATATATTGGTAAAATCCTACTCTTTCTAAGTTTAGTTGATCCGGTTTGTCTTTTTGTTAAATAGTGCTACTTCAAGTCTAACTAACTAATAAGTTTCAAAGACGAAGCTTGACATAACTCTGAAGTCTCTATTTTTGCACACATACTCTCTAGTGACAACACCGAGGTTGGTTCAGAATCAATGAGTGTCACAATGTCAACCGTATGGTAATTTCATACTCAATACAGTCCTCCCTAAGGAAATATTGCAGACAAATTTAAATGACATCGTTTTCACTCGAGACACAGCGCTATTGCATATGAAAAAACTAAAATGGTAAGTGAGATAAAAAAAATTAAAGCGAACCGTTCAAATTTTCACATGGAGTCTACTCGCAAGGGAGACTTGAATATGTTGTCAAGGCAGAAAACGTAAGAAAGAATTGTAACGCTATTTAAAACGAATTAAACTTGATCACAATTTACGAACATTTGCGTTTTTTGGAACTTGGTATCACATAATATAAGTACTAATGTTTAAATGATAACAATTCCAAAAGTAAAATATCCATTATTGGCGTCTTCGAAAACAAGACCGATGGCTCAAACAGCGTTCCTTATTTTGATGAAATAATGAGTTTTACAGGGAGAAAAGTCCATAGAAATGAAACCATTTAGAAAATGTGTTTCAATTAAAAACAGGAGTTTCGATGGCATTTTTGTCACTTGTCTGGAGGAAAGTGGGATATTCACATTTAATATTTGAGCAACACAAGGGTATACTTTCATACAGATATAGAATGAAAAATATATTCAACTAGCAAGCTGGCCTTTTTTCTACATATTTTACACGTTAACATCACATCACACAGTAACAGTTGGAAAGTGAAATATCTAAAACAAAAAATCACAGGGGACATGAAATAGTATAATATAGCGATAATATATTCCAACTTCTTAAAAAATCATATGGTATGCCATTACTAGATTCGGATCAGTTTTTGGTAAATGATAGCCAAGTGCGCATGGTTATGAAATCTGACAAGTATGCACTAACAGTAGGTTCTAATTTTTGTGCATTCGAATCCTATCTAAGACCGAATTTTACATGTAAGGAAGATGTCAAGATAGCTTACAGAAGGTCGATGGTCCTTACTAGATAATAATTCAGAACAGAGGCGGGAAGGTGTATAATGTTTTTATAATCTTTTTACACAGAGTAATTTGATCAAATATTAAGAATATTATCACTTTGTCCAACGATTATAAGATATAAAGTGATTCTGGAGAAATGAAAAAGAAAGAAAAATGACTAATGGCATAATTTACAAACAGCAATAGGCCTTGGGTATTCGTACTTCGTTAAAAGCCAGAACAGTAGCCATTTGGTACTGGCTATTGGTGCAACATTTTACCCTGGTGAAAATAAATCATTGGCTACTTAACAGTACAAGCATAAATCAATTTAATGAGACAGATCGCAATACGGTTGAATTATTCATATTTGTCTGCTGAAGAACGATATGTCTATCAATTTCGCCAGACGTAATTATTTCCAAAGTGACAACGACATTTATTATTAGCCTAGAAATCATACAATCATTTTTTATCAACCCAGTGTGATATTTAATGCAAATTCTATGTACAAATGTAATGATGAATGTGCAGCGCAGCAGAGGAACATTAATAACCCTTGAATGAGAGGGTACGTACTTTAAAACCAATGTACTTTATACTGCCATAAACCGCGGTTATGTCATTGAAATGATTGTCTGAAGGTCATAAGAATTTCTTTGTGGAGAATTTTCATAGAAATAAAAGAGAATGTATTCTTAAAGAACATGATTATCTACTCATCTACTGATACGCAAATTAGAAAACAATTGTCAAAAAGACTTATTTTTGCACACTCCTTGTACATCTAATGAATACAGAAACACAAATAGAAACCCAACATCCATGGCATAACAGAAGGACAATGTAATGATCACAGAAACAAAATACATTAATATAATTTGGCGGTCATTATAGCTGCTTGTCAGCCCTTTGATGTAAGCAACCTATTCCTTCCATTACACCATGACAGCAACCTTCTTTGTCATACCAAATAATACAGTTGTTTAACGCGCTATGTTTTTTTAATTGCTTCCCTTTAATGCGTTACCGAACACATTTAAAATGTAACTCAATCTATAAACTGTTATTGTTATTCCACATTTCATTGTGTCTAAATGAGAATTATATTGTCATTGTCGCAATGGAGTCTCAAAGGGTGCTGTTCAAAGTTTCATGTACTATAATAAAACAAACAAACCTTCTTGAGCATATCCTTTGATAAATACAATGACGTTATATTTTAAAAAGTCATGTTATGCTACCAAAGCAACTGCACACACGTAGTATTTATATTGTTTTTGCATTTGATGTTTCTGCAATATTAATAATTGGTTTTATGTTTTTTGTTAGTTGTATGTTACAAATATAGATGTCATTTAGTCGTGAAAATAAATGACAAAATTTATTATATGATATTATAATTTATCTATCATGTAACAGAGCACCTACATTGTGTTAATGGTAGATAGAGTGTTTTGGGGGTGACGACATTGCAGGTTGGTATAAAATAATATTTATCAGCTTGACTTTAACATTTGACCAACGGACAAGGTCACTTGGCTGAGCTTTGTGTGGAATGGAAGTTCACATGTCAAGACGCATATCCTGATGGAACGATCGACCTTCTTTATCAAAAATTAGTCCGAACGGGGAATAGCTTACTAAATGTATTTTTTCTGCGTATTCGCCTCGACCTTTATGTTATATTACATTCAACGAATAACTTTGAATGTTTTAACTTTGACTTCGTCTGCAGCCTATCAAATAGCTTGGAAATGCTGTATTATTCATTTTACTAAGCGAAGGTTGATGTCTGAAGGGTCATTCACATAAAACAAACACGTTATTGAACTACTGTGTCAGATAATTGGTCCAATTTTGCAAAACCACGTTGTTGGGTCCGGTAACTATTGATAAATGTCTGAAACCATCGTAATTTTTAGTTAATTAGCACTAGCGGGAATATGAAGCAAATGGCGGGTATTAGTGATGAACTGAACAAAAGATACATGAGATAAAACCAACTCTTGATAAAATAATTGTACTGCACAATGAAAATATGCATGGAGCTTTCACCGGGAACTTACATATCATAAGTTTTATTGTACAAGCAACTAGATTGTTGTAGTTATTGATATATGCAATCAGTAAGTACGCGTGTACATATTTTATACGTCACTGGACAAGGAAAATAAAATTCATATGAAAGTATTACATTTCTGAGAGGTCGTTATAAAATTGTCAAGCAGAGATAATAATGTTGACCAAGGCAGCGCCGAGGACTAGCTAATTTTAATAATACACTCTTTGAAATGACGTATTTGTTTATTATGCTGAAAATAAATATATAAAAATGTAAAAAGTAAACAGGAAATTTGTTTGGTACTCATTTGTAAACAACAACTAGTAGCCGAACGCTGTTGAAAAATAGCATTTTCTTAGAACTATGACTTCACAGAGTAAGAAATATTTTACCGAGTTTAAATTGTTTCCTGTAAATGATTTTCGGCCATGTTTAGTACAACTCAAGACCATAAATAAATGGTCACAATACGTAATCGTAATACAAATAAATCCGAACCAATGGAGTGATGATTGGTTGATGATATTAAATTTCCGCATTTCTGAATACTTTCTCAGAATCTAAATTAACAAAAAATGCACCACTCCTCACGTAAACTATTCAGTGTTATTTGAGTATCAGGCATTCCCTGTATACATTATCAAGTCAATTTCTTTAATCAACTTAAACAAATTGTATTTTCTCTATTAGACGCGAACGCATTCAGTATTTGCTAAGAAAACGCATATATCTTCAAGATATGCATTTTTATCCCCTTTGGAATGAAGGGGATGCTCGCCGAAGCAATAATACCAGACCTAGTAGACATATGAATCACAACTGATTTATCGCGGCAATAGAATCGTGTTGATTGATTCTGAGTCCCTAATGGAATTGTAGATTATAGGACAACGTAGAAACCAGAGGTCATGTGGCGATATTTTGTAATATGGCGTCTAGTAAAGAGAGAACATAGTGTCGCTCAGATATTGGAGCAAAACATAACATTCTGAGACCATACTACCCTTGCTTGTTTTGTAGGTATATATTATTTAGTTCCCAGCAGTTAATGATATCAGTCGTTATACAAGGAAACCAGTTAACGATTTCCAAGTGAGTTAAATTTACTCAATTAGGATATTCAAAGAGATCAGGAGGATTACATGGATGAGGAAATTGGAAAAACGTGGCCAATCAAAACCAAGCTTTCTCGTTAATAACGAGGTAGGAATTTAGTTACCAGTATTATTAAAAAAGATCTGACACACGATAATGTTTGATTTTCTTTTTAATAAACCACCTTCAGAGCACTTAATATCCATTTGTTCAAAAATCCAATTTTAAGAACATGATTTCGATAGATATAAGAAACACAATGTATTTCATTATCTCGACGAAAATGGCCATGCAACTCAATGCGGTAAAATAAGGCGATAAACTCTAAAATTTCTTGACAACCGGCATTTCATGTTTGAAACATCGGTGATTTGTTGCAAACAAACATGATTGCAAGATGTATGTTGATGCTGTAAAAGCATATTGTAAATGGCTAACAGATGTTGCAAATGTGATTGTGATTCTAATATTAAACATATTTGAAATGGCATAGATGCGTTAGACACAACTTTTCGCTTTTCAGTCAGAACGGTCAGGTTGTCAGGAGAGTCTATACCATCCGTACCATAAGATCAAGGTCTAATGTCACATTTGTTATCATAATGAGTAACGACCTAAAACGATTGGGCCAATAGTAAGGTGCGATACAAGCAGAAGTCAGGTCTGTATTTCCAATCCGAAACATGTAATTACGTGCCATGTCAATTTATCTCTAGCAGCTTTGTGTTGGTACAATATACGTTCGAGTAAAAAAGCTTTGTCAATTTTGTAACCACAGAAGGAAATATGAAAAGTGTATACATCATGGATACGAGAATATATAGACAGAGTTCCAATATTGGTACATAACAGACTGGAAAAGAACAAAATCCCCGGAATCCACTTGATGAAAGACGTTACCTCGTGTATAACACGGTCATAAACAAATGCACCAAAACACTGACCCATCCCTACTAAAACTCTACAAAAGGCCCTCAAAAACATACGACAAACTGACACAAATGGCCATGTAACTAAATACAGAAAGACGTAGAAAAAATACAACGCCTATTCATACTATAGTTACAACACGAAATGTTATCTGGAAAAAACACATGGCATCTTATTTCGGAGAAATCATGTGAAAAGATGAAAAACGATACACCGTAAAATTGGATGATCAATATAATAACTGTGGAACTTTGCGTGTTATAATTCCTGTTTCAGATTTAATTAGCTCTAAGATGAAGTAGTATTTTCTTGTTAATTAAATTGCCCGACTTTCTTTCAATTTAGCTAAAAACTTATGCTTTCTCATTTGTATTCAAATGGAATGTGACTGGTTTCCGAGGGAAATTTAAGATCAAGTACAGAAAAATATCATTGGTCATTATACGTTACTAATGGCTACTTCAAATACTAGTGCTTTCAAATGTTCTAGTAAGCAAAGACTTTGGTCATGTGACTTTGGAATAGAATCTACAGTTCCAAACTAATTACTATGCTGAGAATATGAAACTTATCATAAGATATAAAAGTGTAGTCTTGGTACATAAATTAATATCTTTTAGTATTTCACAATAAGCTTTTATCTTCCACATAAATGGATTTCATACGAACAGGCTATGATTGGGAAAAGTAAATTGGGAGGAGAAGTAAAGAAAAGGTTTTGTGTTAAAATTCCAATGGTATACAAAAAATTGGGTAGAAGCATGCCGGTTTAATGGATCCTTCCTTTTCTTATGTTTTTATCAGAAGAACGGACATTTATTCTGCTCGTTGAAAGTCTACTGCATACAGTCCTGTCTTATTTTCAATACCCGTGGTCGCTTGTAGAAGTCAATATGGTTTACAGGTACAAACATTTTTGAATATGAAAAATACTTAGACATCTATAGACGTTTCACTTATTATAAAATAGCAAACTATGAGGAAAAGCATAGTAGAAGGCCAATGTGAAGTTATTCCTTTCCTCGCAAATGAAATAGAAAAGACAAACAAAAACTGTAATGATGTACAAACAAACATTATGCAATGTGTATAGCAAATGTTATATGGTGTCTCGGAATTTGAATTTTGCTGCAAACATATATTTTTAACGAACGACAACATTGAGAAATGTACAAAATTATGCGCGGTGTGAAATTCGTTTTAGCATATTTCCTAAGAGAGAGGCTCATTGCATTATTTTGACCAAAAAAAAAACGAAGGAAAATAGAATATGTATACATAGCATTTCAAAAGTCTATCATGCAGATGATAATTGCTTATACCGTTAAATGCATGAGAGTGCTTCGTGCGTGATCTGGAAATCAATGGGAATATACTCAGCTATGTATAGAAAAGAAAATTAACAAGTTTTTTGTGCTTGTATAAAATGAAGAAACAAACAGGTTTAGCCTACTTGTTTGATTGTTCATGGATTTTCTTGTATTTATATGATCAACAAACGTAAGCATTAATGCTGTTAAACGGGATTTTGTCACCAAAGTAAATCATTTATTTACGGTGAACAGTTGAATCAGCTTACCATCTCGCATACAAAATCCTCCAATATGACATGAGTTTATCTGTGACGGGAATAAATGACCGTATGTATATATGTACGTGTACCTCTGTGTTATATTGTAATAAAGATTGACTTGATTCCGTCGATCACCGGTCGTTGGCGTTATAAATACCATCATTGTACATAGAGATATTGTTCAAGCCATATGAAGGTGGTATATTCAACATCTTCGTAGAGACATTTAATACGCCCATGATGGAATTTCCCGCCGTCAGTGACACAGGCTATAGCTACTGTTATTGTACCATGACATGGGACTGCATTTCGGACAATATTCATAACTTGAAAATTGCATTCATTCGTTCCGTATATCGAAGTGTATACATATGAAGCAATTTCAGATTGGGAAGGCCTTAATTCAGATTTTGGCTGAAAACGGTTTTGAGATAAAGAAGTAAAGCCCCTTTTGATTACCAATACAGTGGAAATTACACCCCACACCTTAAGGCTCCTATGGCATTGAGTAATATGGGTCGGAAAACAATTATAACGAACGAAATGAGAAACATCGAATACGAATACCATGCTCTTTTAAAAAAGCTTCGTTTTCTTAATTTAGTATAGTAAAGGCAACTTTGATTTCAGCACCAACTATGTAAGTGCTGTCCTTAATGTCTTAAGTTTGTGGGGGAATGTGGGATCTTTTTCTGTGAACCCTTTTTCTTATCCACGTTCAATGACTCACTTCGCGAAATTAAAATAAAGATGAAACTAAATTTACTTGACCGATTATAATTATGTCAAACGTAATGAAATGGAACATGGAGTAGTATAAGAGAGACATTTCAATATAAATAATGATAAAGGCAGCTATATGGATATATATATGTTGTAAACATGCATATGGTTATTTATCAGTATGTATAAAGTCGGTCATGCTAGCTGAGATTTCTTTTATGTTTATTTAAGCATAGGGTGTAAGTGACATGCATGTATTAAGGCTAATTCAGCTACATGCAGTCGAAAACCAGATACACAAACGAATCGATAAAAATCTACAAGTGTCATATATACAGCCAGTGATTCATTTCCATATCTATCGAAATGTTAAATGCCACATAAATAATTCATATTGATATTAACGCTTGATGTGCTGTGAATGTAATACGATTACGATGTATGCTCCAAAAAGCAAATATCGTTTTTACTTAAAATCAATTGTCAAGAAGATCGACCTCTACTTCTTCTGCCATGGTCATTTACTGTTTCTGTCAATATTGTTTAGTTAAATAAACCTAAATATATTCTACCTGGTATGTTGTTTAGCATTATATATGCTCGTACGTGTGTATACATGGCTTGTGTCCGTAAGAAATTTATTTCGATATTCTCTCTATTATATATATGAAAACTATATATATCGTAAAACGTGTATATAATTAGCAGAAAGATCCCAGATGGATATTTGACTTAATCACAGTAACATGGAAGATGTAAAGAGGTTTACGAGTAAATTGCAAGTATCGATGATTTTAACAAATGTATGTAATACAAAAACACGTCACAGTGCATGGTATCATTGATGTAAATTCATATTCAATCCAATTCGTTCCCATTTAATCTCCAAATTCACCAGATACACAGGACCGTACAAAAATGGCAGACAACAAACTCCCTCTGGGTAGCAACTAGCAACAGAACATAACAAAGCTTCAGGGAAATTACAAATAAAACAATGTATCTTGATTCTCTTTAGGAGTGGCCGAAGCAAATGGCACACATGATTGACAACAAGAAGAATAAAATGAGATGTTGTGTTATAGATCATTCAATGTTTTTATACATCTTCAGTTAAGCATCGTTTCCATTAGCAACTGATATAATACCTGAATTGTACAGATTTGGTCGATACTATCTAAACTATTTACGGCTGTTCATGTCAAGTGTATTATTTGTCTGTATTTCTAGAAGATATATCGCTTACGATCTCAATAAACGTAGTAATCTTAGTCCTGATTCCTCATCTTAACATGTCAATAAATGTCCTCTCCTTATAATGATATTTCTGGAAGACTGATAAATAAATTTTGTCTATGTCTATTAAATACATTCCTAAATTTTATTAATTAGTGCCCATTTATATAGTTCTCTGCTGACTACAGTATTACTGTCCGAAATTCATGATCAAAGTTTTAAATAGCACCAATGAATAACCTTTGGCATTTCCACATGCTGAGACTTGAAAATGATAGTTGATAAAATCTTCTTCATTGTGCCATATTTCCTGGTCAGAATTGGAAACCTGTAATATTTACTTGAATTATGTCTGCACTAAATCTGTTTTAAAAGTGTATGATCGTATTTTTCATTGGAGTATGACATAGCACCAGCAGCCAAGGTATTTTGGCGGCTTTCCAGCGTTAATAGTGAAGGAAAAACCGCTGGCAAACTACAGACCTTCCATAGGCTAGTTGGACAGTTTCCTCTGTGTATGATGTACATGCGCAATGCATTGTAATGATGTACGAGTATAATGGAAAATCGTATGTATTGATTTGTATGCATATGTCTGTTTTGCGGTACTCATGTTTGATCTAACATTGTATTGTAAGGTTGTTTAGCAATAAGTAATTTAATAACTGCACTTGCGTGCCAAACCAGCTCACATATCAGACAAAATAATTAAATAAAAGCTTTCGTATTAGATCCATCTTCTTGTACATTATAAATATTACATCGATAATTTCATTTACGTGACTTATAAGAAAATAGCGCAGCTTTGAGATCAAAATCTTCCGCGACAAAAGCTATCTGGTATCACAACATACAGCGTTATCTGGTATCACAACATGCAGCGCTATCTGGTATCACAGCATGCGAATGACTCAAAGAGTATTAGCTTCATATTGACGCAGCTTTATGGAAATCCTTTAAGACTAATAAATTCAAAGCAATCGTATGATATTCAGAAAAAAACACAACTACGTCACGGAAGCATGGAAACAATCTACTCGAATGAGATACACACTGGTTCGCCACCTGATGCTCTCCAGAATCTGATTGCTGACAATTATTTGCAAAGGCGTGAAGTCCAGCTAAGCATGTTTATGCATAAAGCGCATTTTCTAAATATGTTTTTATCCAATCAGTCGTCTCCAGCTGGCTTCTACTAATGACGATCAATGTCCACTGTAAAGAATCAGGTTTTATCAGCAGTTTCTTGGTTTTTATGGCGTATCACCTCCGTATAATCTCACAATGAGAATTAAGACGATCTCAGTTGCTGCAGGTGACGTTAATGCATGCATGCTGAGCAAGGGTTTTACTGTCCGATACATTCAGCCTGGCGTATATGACTGCAAAGCCCTTGCACAGAAAGTCAGATACGGCGTCCACTCACATGGTCTGTTGAATTGTCCATACAATGTGAACACTCGAAGTACATTCGACCAAATACGACCAGTAGTCTTCATCCAATAGGTTACACCAGCTGCACATCATTAATCCAAAGACCCTCTTCCGTGGTTAGAGTGGCGCTGTATCATCGTCGTGGGTTCGAGCCCAGCTACCGACCATGTCTCTTTATGTAGGCAGTTGCTTACGGAGTATAAGAGTCTAGAACTGGTTCTTTTCAGGCTAACTGCCACATATGACCCTGACTGTTGAAAAGGGGCGTACAGTTCAAACAAACAAAACATTAATCTAGAAATCAATGTATCTCTCCCCAGAAGGTTCACACCCAGAACTAGCTGAATGAACATTTCTTTGTTCAAACAAACATTTGTCTGATGGGGATATACTCGCCCACTTCTTCGTCAAGCATTTACTTAGGACGCTTCAGTAATGAGTCTGTTTTGTCAAGTCCTCACTGTAAAAGCATTTTAGTCGTGTCGGTACAACAGGAAACGAACAACACAACTAAGAGAGCTTCTCCACAAAGGTCTTGGCGAATGAAACGTTTTGGAGGGGATAATAAAATACTAGATGTGGAGGACTAAAATGATGAATTAACTAATGAACAATTTTGGAGCACAATATCTATATAGATAATGAGAATCTGCGACATGCCGGGTACAATGTTAGAATACAGAGGTGACTTTTAAAGCAGACTTTTAACCCGTAAGATTTGCATTATAATCTTGTTGAGGATACATGTATATTGATACCATGCACCATGTAGGGTCCTTCATCTCAGTAGCAATAAATCTAATTACGTTGCTCATGCTTTGCCTTAAACACATCAAACAAACAGACATTGTGTGTGTTGCCTGAGGGACAATGTTAGGTATAATGATCCATTTAAGCACATTTCTTAAGATAACAATAGGGATTAACAGTTCGTCACTTTTCTATATTCAATACTGTATTGATTGTAACAGGTTTTGGTGATTTAATTTTTTTCCAGGTAATGCATGATATAAGTTTCACACGTTTTATTTATTTATTTTATAATTCAAAGCCTTCGCGAAATTTAAATTAAGAGCGTTCAGACGCGAATTCATAAATACGCGAATATATTCAGAGTAGGCAAAAACGCGAAATAAAGATCACGCGAATATAAAGTGATTTACAGTAATCTATACCATTTTGTAAATTGCATTATCAAAATAACAAACTTATATGATATCTAACACAATATAATTAATTTAATATCGACAATCTGTCTTAAGTAAGCTCAGAAATATGACTTTGAATATAAATGTAGAAATGTGTGTATATACAAATGTATGATATGTAATTTACTTCGACATTAACGTCGTTAATCTGAGGTCCCCGCCAACTAATCGGTCTGGGGTCTTGCACGATTAAAGATAAATTAAATTCAATTTGTCGAACTTGGTTATCTTTAAAGGAAACTATAATTTGGGGGAAATGTCTACGTCACCATGACAACCACCAGTTTCATATCATAAATAGTTAGACAAAAATGGAAGAGCCGCCATTACTGACTACTTATGTTTTCAAAATTATTCGATATGATTCAAGCGTGTTGAAAATAAAACATTTACAAGTATGTATTCTTATTTCATACCTCGTGTGTCCGCTGACTGACTTTAAAACATAAGAATTAAAAAATGGTAAGACATGTACTATACAATTTACATGTATTTGTCCTTTGACCTCCTTCTTGTTGAAATTCACTGTTTATTTATTTACGTTGACACAGGGATGAATTTTTGTCAAACATATTATCAATTAATATCACTACATAGTTTAATTAGAACAGTTAAAAATAGGTCGACTTTGTGGGTGTACGAATTCGATGTACTGAAGAATGGCTGGGATGCGAGAGTCTACCGCGGCTAAAAATAATAACAAGAAATCATGAAATATATAAACGATAACATTGTTTATATTTAAACATTTTTTGTAAATCATGTATACACATTTTTAGATAAGTTGCGTAATAAAATAGTTCATAATGATAACCAAATTGACTAAAACATTTTAAAAAATGTTGATTTTTCAGATGTTTTAAGTGGTAAATATGACTTTGGTATATTTATTCAATCCTCCATTATGGAGAGTATAACATATTTACAAGGCTTTTATGCTTTGCTTTTATTGGCTTCATTGTTCCATTTATAAATGTACACACTCTTGGAAGCCACGAACCTTTATCACAACTTCGAGACTATTATTAACTAATGATTGCGTGTTACATTATACATTATGGCATTTTGGGCAGATTTTCAATTTCACACGAAACAAAAGCCTCGAAATAAATTCTATTTATACCAATAAGTGATTTTCGACCACCTACTCTACTACCTCATAAATTCAAAGAAGATTCAATGCCTGGAAAAATTAAGTTGATCTTTAGATGTCATAACAGACAGATATTCCCTTCACATTTGATCGCCATAATAGTTCAAAGACCTTAGGTTTTGCATTTATGACAAACGTCCTAACGCGCCCTGGCATTTAATGCCAGAACAAGTCTCAATTTCTGGTTAGTCGCCAAGGAAGCTAGACCGATTAATATAATTTGCGAGAGAATCATCCCATCGGTGTAATATGAATAAGGTTTCTTTCAGCTGAAACAAATTCAATTTTGAACAACCCTCTATTTCGTTTCAGTTTTAATCAACTGTCATAAATCAGTGTCCGTGCGCGAATATATATACAGATTTGTTTCTGACCGGTAGGGATGTCCATCACTGGCATCTGTCATTTTTATACTTACAATGATAGAAATAACTTTTTTAATCCATCTTTAGATGATGTTACTATATTTATATATACAGAAATAAATGTCAAGACAGGAATAAACTGAATGTATGTATGTGACATATTTCAGGAAGGAAACAGTATGATCGTAAAACATGTCACACACATGCATTTCCTGGAAGGCCTCGAAAAAACTCATATCTTTATTAAATGATTAAGAAGGACGCTTAAATGGTTTAAAATCAAGTCAGTTTTGCCAAAATAATCCGCGGTTATACGCTAGAGATGACAATAGCGTAGCTCTTAATCGCGATCGCAAAATATCGAACGATTTAAGCAAAATGGCATGTAAAACGGAAATGAACAGCCCAGCAAAAGATTTAACAATTCTATCATGCATCATATCTGGACGATCTAATCATGTTAAATCCGCTCCAAGCTCTAAATTTGTTTTAACGGAGAACCTGGTGTGGCAACGCATTAAAAGAAAGCATAACTCATAACATTTCCTGTACACTGCATTATATTTTGATCACTTGCAATCACACTTTGAACAAGTAATTTGATTTCCTTTTTGAAGAGCAATCCACATGCTTTTATGGAAATGGTGTGCATTAAACTTAGTATCGATACATGGTGTTGCTATGTATTGTATGTATACGATTATGTATACAGTTATATCTCTCGAAACTTAAGAATTTTAATTTGCTTTACGATCTTAATATTTTTTTTCTTAAACTCCAGAACAGACGAAAATATTGGTATTACTCATCCAAAAACCTGGACAAATAAGAAATATACAATGCATCTTATTAATCAATACAGCATTGCCATACGTTCAATAAAAAACTATATTGTATGATATGAATTTAAAGCTGTTTAGCAATAAAACATAGATTAAAAGACTCGTCCATTTAACAATTTAAGGAATGTAACAAATCTGCAACAGAAAAAGCAGCCAAAAACATGATATACGAGGAAAAGGAGAATAAAAGTAAATAGAATAAAAGTACTGTCAAAGCATTTAAAAAGGCCTACCCTAGGGAAAGACATAATGTGGCCTTAATTGACTGCTGGTCTATATTCGGAGTTCATTTTGTTCTAAATTATCAATGGCGTTGTGTTAGGAAAATGGCCTTTATTCGCAGGGTGGCCGCTGATACAGGTTAGACTTTAGTTTCAACAAAACACTTTAAAACCATTTTCTCAGCACTCCTTTCGACCCCCCCCCCCCCCCCCCCAATGTATTGGCATCAGTCGGAATCCATCTTAAACAGAGCATTTATAGTCAGTGATTTACAGATGTAATTTGTGTGCGATACAGAAATCAAAGAAATCATCTTACTATCATTTCATAAAACGTCTTTATTTATTAAATCAATTAATACATAAATTTAAAACGTTGACAAGGGAGTCCTTTATTTGATTTGTTTTTATTTATATTATTATTTAATGTGAATTTACTCTGCAAAGATTCTTTAAAACATGTTTTCTATGAAGTATCTTGAGAAAAGTGCTAATAAAGATGAATGCATGGTATTTAGTTGGATTTTTGCAATATGATAGCGTACAATTAAACTTTCAAGAAACTATAAGGTTATCGTACATTACTAGTACTCGGTCTCATGTTACTATTTTTGTAACCATGGTAACGGCACTGAATGGGTAATACTTATAATAACCGCTAACAATTTTGGTGACATTCATCTTTTATAATCAATTTTCATGAAGATATGTGGTACACTTAAATCCCATCATAAACTGATTAGCTGACAGACGGAATTAATGTCAGTACAGGAGACTATTTCAGAGTATTTTCTTGTCAGATATGTGAAATATTGTCCAGATGTATCATTATAATTCAACACTACAGCCGTAAAATGATGTTACTTTAACACAAGGATATTCCATAACACTAAAAGAATGCCAATTTTCACATACAGTCAAACTCCGAACAAGTAAAGGCCATCCTGCGAATAAATGCCATTCTTCAAAAACCGGCATTGATTATTTAATACAAAATGAACTACAGATAAATGCCACCTGTCATAAAGCTCATGTCATTCTTTAGAGTGATTCTTGTTCACAGGTTTGACTTTGGCTGGAACAGTAATTATCAAAAACTATGAGCTGTAAATCAACTACCAGCGTTCTTAAAAAAGTAAACCATTCAAGTAAGAGTTGTTACTCTTAAAAGTGTATCTATAATCAAGCATACTAGATCTATTGTTACATTAATGTTTAGATAAAATAGTGATTCATAGTATGACTTTTTAGCATAATTTTTATACGATGTCCCTTAAAGGGGCATACCCTACAACTGACAAACATTTTGTGAAAGTGTTAAAATGTGTTAGATGTATATCTAAAACAATATATAATGGATAATTGCAAGAAGAACTTGGGTGATATAATGACTAGTTTAGGTACTAGCCGCAAAAATCATAGCTATGAATAATAAATCACTTCCAACCAAAAATTGTACAACAAATTCCAAATAGTTTCCGATATTTTATGGAAACTAATATTTTTTGTGATTTTATTTTTAATTCGATGAATTTTTGACTGAAACTTTCTTCGTCGGCTTTTTTCTTTAAAAGCTTCTAATTTATCATCATTTTGCCTTGATTCTAGATGCACCAAGTTGTAGGGTATGCCCCTTTAAATATTATCACATCCCAATATTTATTTGGATACTGCTATAATTTATAGAAATATGAAGTTCTATATGTAATATGTACATCTGATATTCTAATTACATAGGCGTGAGGATATTATTAATAACGGTCATGCATGCCATTAATTAGTTGAAATGCTAGTGTTATATAAGTACATGACACATGATTATTATCAGCAATGAATCATATACACGTATTTAAATACGATAATACTGCCGTCGTAAATGATACTGGACGAATATCTAAATATTGATTATTTTCCTAAATTCGGATTGAAACCTCGAGTTGTATAATAATGAAACATTCAGCATTATCTCACATCTGGTCAATATAAGTAGATACAAATGTTGTTAGCTGCCTATGTCGTTATTAAAATTTGGTTATAAAATGACTAACGGTCTCCGAGCTCAAATATTCATTCCATTTTCAAAGTGCTATGATTGAAAAGAAGGAGCTGATTAACGTTTAAATACATGTTCGGGTCGATTATAATGTAAGATTTATGTATCTGGTATATCAGCATTATTTAAACGTAGAAATATAAAAAGATAAGACATGTGATATAAACCCGGAGACATAAAAAGTTTTATAACCTCGGGGCCAGACCTGTGAAGAACAACATTAAAATGTTGGCTTGCGATTACATGGCCCAAACTTTTGACAGTAGGTAGGTAGGAAGGTAGGTTTACATCTTTGTGTTAACATTACACTTTTGTATCGAAAACAAAAAGCTTAAAACGTAAAAATCGCCAAAAATGTTGGGGTCGGGAGATTTTTGAAAGAGTCGATAGTGTATATGTGTGCCAACAAGGAATCGCTTAATAGTGGAAGAATATCTTAATTTTTGGAAGCAGTATTGTCGTATAATAAGTGGCATTGTAAATGATAAATGTGTCGTGTTAAATCCCCCAGAAAGATTTTGCTCGCCACCTCATAGACAATTTCAGTCGAAGTCTTCTTGTCTTTAATGAAATCCAGTTTTCATACACAAGTAATACCGAAAATTAAAATATCAAACTCGAGTTCTTTTTATATCCAAATTTAATTATATATAATTTTGCTGTTCTTGGTGATAGCTGAAAATGGTATATGGTTATCCCAAAGGATAATGGTAAGATAAATTAAACAAACGAAATTATGTTTAGGTTGTAAAATTGTCGATTTGGCCAAAACATGACATTTTGTGCAACGCGTTTAATTTTTACTGCAGTTTGATACCAGCTTCAAACCGTAAATGATATTCTAATTTTTTACAATTCCAATTTTGTTAAAAAAAGTACATCTTTTGAGCACGTGAATATTAAAATCGAAGACGCAAAGTGTTCACAATTAATAAGTATATTTCAAAATAGATCTTTTTGTGTATGTACATATAAGGCATTCAAAACACATAATTAAAAATGTCATAATAAACGAGTAAAAATAATTATAATATTTACTTACCTCCAGGATAAAACACGATTTACATGATAAAATACAACACGATCTTTCCTTTAATCTCTGTAGTAGAGTTATTCCACACAATAATCATTTGACAACTTGATAATATGAAAGATAAATAGACACTGTCGCCAGCGGAGAAACGATATCGGAGTTGTACGGTCTTTTAAATGAGTCTCACACCAGCTTGGCGATCCAATAAATATCTGCGTTTGGCAGAAAGTGGCTATTGATGGTTGGTAGAGAGTTTTGCATTATATGTGTACTTGTAATGTGATTCTACAAAAATGACCTAAATATACCAGTGCCTTAATAAAGGCGACCTAATTGCTATTCTAATCGGTACCTTGTGACAATGACATTGTTATTATCATTCAATCACAACTTGATTTTTGTCATCCTGATATGTCAACAAAAATGGAATTACTCGTTATTAGCTTCTCACACTAGTAGTAACTCAAAGGATTTAAGCATTGCATTGTTAAAGCAGTAATCTAATGGTTGGCCATGTTTTTGTAGTCTTTGTATGATTTGAATGTCGACATTTCGTGGTAAACCAATTAGCTAAACATCGTAATCAATTATTATTAACTATTATAGTAGATCCATTAATTCGTCCAAAATGAACATGTTACTTACATATTGGAGAGGCTTGTATGAAACATGGGCAACTTCTTAACATGCCTGTCATCGTCTTAGATATATTATATTAATATGAAATAAGTGCTATTAAATGTTCAGTAAAGAAGTTGAATTAGTAGAAATGGGACATTATAAAGAGGGTGTTAGAAATAAAGCCCTTCATCATTTCACGTAGACACACATATATAATTATATATAATTTATACTGTACACTAAACCTGTTTCTATATAGCACGAAACCACTTGCGACCAAATATTTCAAACGTGGAGTGTATTCTAACATTTTGTCAAACTTGAGACATATTGACACTAGTTTCTTATAAACATTGCAGACAATATACTTCCATTTACGTAATCTGTTAAAATTGTAGAAGGAAAAGCGGCGGTCTCACTTGCTTGAATTTAATCTTAGAATGATTGATCCGTAAAAATCCAGAAAACTTTAAACAAATGGATCCGAATCTATCAGTCAGTTTTGTCACAACGTGTCACTTTACATCAGCCTTAGTTCGAGTCAATAAGTTGGCTTCAATAGACATTGTTTTTTTAACTCTGTTGCTTATGAAAACATCATCTAAATACAAGACCCGCCTCCATTGTCGAGTGGTTAAGGTCGCTGACTTCAAATCACTGTAACCTCTCACCGATAGAGGGTCGTGGGTTCGAGCCCCACTACCGACTATGTCTGTTTATGTGAGAAAGTAGGCAGTTGCTTACAGAGGTTCTTCCCAGGAACGATGCTTAAGTGAACTGTCCGCCTCATATGACCATAACTGTTGAAAGGGGGCGTAAAACTCGATATAAAATTAAGCAAACAAACAAAATCTAAATTCAAATGATACACGTAGAATTTGCAAAACGCAAATGTTAAGTAACAGTTGGCTCACTATTGAAATGTGTGTCACAATTGCAAGTAAATCATTTCTCTAAGTAATGTCCCCCTTCTCCTATAATCCCCCTATCAATGATATCCGCTCGTTGTATCTTCCTTATCTAACAAACATACATGTGTTTGTGTCGGATGCAATAACCTTCAAGTCATACGAAATTGATTGACTGAAAGCTATGATATAATCTTCAAATCTTAAAATCATCAGTTTTTTATCAAACTTAAATGCTACTGATATTTTTTAATACCCTGTACACACTTTTGAAAGCTGCGGCATGTTTTTGTAAATTGTAAACGTATATAATGTAACGAACATGTAGGGATATTTCCGTTTACTACTACGACAGACAACTTAATGTTTTAAGAAGATTTTATCATTGGAATGAGACATTGTGGTTTTAGAATTGAGACAGGACCCCACAATTCACTCTAAGATTTCAGTTACAATACATTGAACAAATGGATGTTGTATCAATAATTTTACGACTTATCAGTATAGTGTGATCAAATGGTTTATATCTTTACTAGCCACATAATTTATATTTTATCCCCCGTTAAAGACTTACACATAATTCCACAAGCAGACGTTTACAATAGATATGATGAAAAAAACAAACAAGCATGAACAAATGCAGCCATCATATTTTTTAATATTATACCTGATATAACGTTATCTTCCCAACAGATTAGATCGGAGAATCAAGTGTTATTTTGTCACAGCCAGTGAAACGGCATTCTACCGAACTGATAAAGTTCCCTGGTAAGAATCAGCACGAGCATGTGGCATGGATAAATTAAGTAAGCAGATATTGAACTAATCTGCCACATGGGTTTAAATTAATACTCTCTTAAACCGGGTTCAAGCAGAGGAAATCCGTTGAAACAGCGAAGCTGGGTTCAAGCAGATTAAAGTGGCAGAGCCGGTGTGGTCTCAGCTGCTTATCGCACGTGTTTGTATAAAGATTACAGATTCTATCGTAATTAGCATTTGTATCTGCCCGGTCGTCATGACAATTGCATTCCACATGGCGACTCATGCTGTTAACAAATGTTTTACGCTCAATGTCTACCAGAGACTGTAAATAAAATCATTTTATGAAAGCAACTCAGAACATACAAACATGAACAAAATGTCAAAACATATTTAATCACATTTGGTTACTTCATCGATTGCGACAGTAAGTTTCCAGACGATGTCAAAATGCAAAAATAATTCTTTCCATTCTCTGAAAATGGCATTATCCCGAACTCAAAGACATAATTTTTATCAATATCAACAAGAAAACAAAATACATATCAAATTTAGTATTTACCTAGGTCAAGGACTTTTTGTGCCTAATTGATAAAACAATATAGGAACACAAACGACCAGTTATGCATGTTTATTTGACTTTATTGATATAACAACATTTGCCCATCATCAAATATTAGTATAGACATCGAGATCATTGATTATCTTTGTGTTGTGACAGGTTGTTGTATTCAACCGCACATACATGTGCACTTAATATTCAATATCCCGCGAATAACTGCGAAGTATCACATAACGAAAGTGCAATCATTGTATAACAGATGAACAACAATACGAGTTTCACAATAATTCTACCAATTTCTGCAAGCTCTATGTTATCCCATCAAACAGTGTTATACTATGTAATGTTTTATAATACGTGAATGGTATGAATCGAAAAATGTCCAGTAAGTTAGTATCGAATTGCATATTGCACTTAACGCCAAAGAGAATTACATATTCTATATTAGGTCAATTTGGGGCTTATATCTCACTTAGATTTATTGCATTTTGGTATTAAAATTCATATCAATTATTCAAGGGAATCATAGCAATAAATTGGTGATAAAATGTGGAATTGAAATAGTTTATCAAAATAACTTTCCTGTTCGAAACATATCTACCACAGGTATGAATGAATGAAACCCAGAGTGTTTTTCTGTTTGTGTTTTGCAAATTCACCTTTGTATAATAAACCCACCCAATGATAGCCTAACGTATTATTTTTGGACAGACAACCAGTATAATATCTACTGATATAATAATATTACAGTATTATTAAGTGGAGCTGAAGACATAGAAAGAAGTCTTCATGACATGTAATACTTGATAATTAATTCAGTAAATGAAAATGTTACACAGGGCCTCATCCAGCATTTATCATTTAGGACTATAGTACAAAATTATTATGTTAAAGTATACAGTTAACTCGTTTTGGTGTATTTCTTTGTTTGTCTTAATATTTAGTAGAATGAAGTGCTAACATGTTTTGCTTATTACAATGACAACAATTTATACAGCTTGCATGACTTAAAATGTACCGTAAATAGCCAATGCAGACCCCATTAAGGTTAGCACCAATAGAGTCGGTCGGTTAATTGTAATAACAACTATTGTTTCGACCTCAATTTGAATAGAACGAAAATTAAGTAAAATAAATAAGCCAAACACGTACGGTACATGACCAACAAATCTAGTTCTTTTAATATCCGCCAGAGAAAAGTCGATAGTAACGTGTGACTAAATAGCATTACTGTTACAGTTGTGTCTGAGAAACAAACAAATAAATAACCAAAAGGTCAGAGTGGAAAAAAATACTCTCGTCGTTATTTTCTTAGCTTTATAATTTTGGTGAAAAAAAAAGACATTTAAACTCGTCTTACATTATCCATATGTCTGCAAAATTTAATATTGTTAAAGTGCTCCAGAATGTCATTATTGTATATGCGAAAAAGTTTTTGTTATTTTTTTTACACATTTGTGTATAAGTATGGTGTACATACGTTAATGTGGTCAAAGTAAAATCTTTGAAACCAATACATGTTTTTGTCACGAAGCACAACATTTGATGAATTAAATGATATTTAGTGGAATTCATGGTAGGAAGGTTTACTGATTTATAAGCACACTATAACCGTCATTTAACCATTCATCGGTATTTCTCACACACACACACACACAGAGAGAGAGAGGGAGTAGCTGATACCTTACAGTTAGCAGTCACACTGGTCAATACAATGTCCTTAAAATGAACTGAATGTCAACTTATTGTGTTAAAGCATCAAATTTCTGAATTGTCAAATATTGAAAAGAAAATTCACTCCTTACCCGGTTAGACAATGGTGGTGACGTTGTAACTGTAGTACCCTCTCAACTGGATTATGAACTACTAGCCGTATTCTTACAGTAGAATATACTAGAAATCTACTCTGGTGAGGAAATTGTCTTAGATGTGTGAGTTATATTTGCGAAAGCAGTTACAATGTATTTCATCTCAAACAACATCACATTATAAATAAAGTAATCCGAGCCAAACGAACATGCAAATCACCCGGGAATATTATTTGCGAGTTATAGAATAACACATAATTGGTTTCGATGCTTTAAATGCTAATCTGAAAAAAAATGTAATCAATGTGGTAAAATATTAATGGTTGTATTTACGTGTTTATTGAACATGGTTATGATGAAGCAGAACGTAACGATTTCTGAAATAAGAACACGGACGGATAATAAAATGTAAGCAGCTAATGTGTAAACCAGTTTGACGGACTACACATTTTGTTTTTGATCACCGGCAGTGTTTACCGCACAATATGATTTTGTTTTCACCATTTTTATGTTTCATTACGGTTTAATGCCCAATCAACCTGGAAGCACGTTTAAAATCTGGGTAAATTACCGACGTTCCATTAGATGGTTCTAATACTTCCAAACATGTAGTTTTCTGGTCCTGTTGGGATTCGAAACAGTGGTTAAAGGCTAAAGATGTATAGTCAGAGACTAAATCTACTCGGCCACGGTGGCCCCACACCATAATGAGAATATTACAGGAGTATAACAAGCCATACGCATGGTTCTCTAACAGAATGTCATATTTGTTCCACAACCAGTCTGGCAACGGAATTGATAGTCTCAAAATCTGGGTACTTTGAAGCTAAAAGTGCTGCTCAGGAAAAGAACATGATAATTATATTCCTGACTAAATGCAAGTAGCTAAGCTCTGCCTGAAATGGCACATGCGTCTTCAGCAGATCAATATTTTTATTAGTAATGCCTGTTTTGTGTGTACTTGAAGCCTTTCTTTTTCCAAAACAAGGGTTTTTATCAATCTGTTGTATCAGATGTTCATTTATTTTTAGCAAGAGAACATTATATGAAATTGACCGAGAGCTTTTATATACAATATTTTACAAAACTCGCAATTTAATCAATGTGCATTGACCAGACTTCAGTAAATATTTGCATTGATTTTAGTTCATTTTAACACGGAATACATGTATTTATACTCAACATTAACAATACAATACTGGTATCATATTTGTTTAAAATATATCCCCAAGCAATAAAATACTCATGTATAAGTGTAATCGATAGACAGAAGCGACGTCATGTATGTGCTATATTAAAAAAATCATATCTCACACCAGGAAACAACGAATCAATATTACAGCTGTATAATATGTTAGTTATGTATTCTGCTTAAAACAAATTTAAAATCCATGTCAAGAGATGGCTGTATTTAACAGTGGTAATGTTTCCAAAATGTTTAGTTTACATCAACATAAAATTCCTAATTCAGTTAAATTCCATAGACGTAAACCATAATTAAATAAATTGTTTATTTATACAAAAAATATAGAAGGGTATGAATTATAATTTGATCTGATATAAGTTTTTGTAGATGTCGCTGTAACCCGTACAGAACGACGACTGGTGCCAACTTAATGAAGATACTTATATGGTTATTCAATGCCTTTAAAAGTCAATAGTACACCATTGTATGACACCATTCGCGAAAATACCAAAATATCACCAGACTTACTAGGTCCTTGAACTATGTAGTATTTTGGTGTTAGCTAAAGACAATTAAAAAAACTCATTTGATAACTAGACTGTTTTAACACAATTGGTAAAGCGACGATTTGGCTAAAGCTACTGCGTCAAAAGCAATTCGCCATCTACCGATAAGAAGTTAGCGATAACTAACGGATAACGAGTTTAGTACAGTATTAGTTTATTGATTCATTTCGTGTTTTTTTTCCAACTTTGATCTAACGGGACTCAGTATTACTAATCTATCCTGATGGTTAGATTAAAAGAATCACCCGACTTTTAATTAAACAATAGCTAGATAACCAGACATTTTGTTGTGCTAATAAAACGAATTCCTAGATTCATTGAAACTTGAAGTAGAGGTGGATAATGTATCGAAGTCCTATTAATTGAATAGAACTACTGTAGGTTAAGTTATAGAATTGGATATTTCATCGCAGAACAGGCTAATAATTGTAATGTTTACAATTACGTTAAAAAATTAAAAAGGCAAGATCCTCCCAAAACTTTTTTTTCTGTTTCTTTAAAAATACCAAAGGTCTGCTATGGAGATACGATTCACCACCAGATATTTTCTAAAGTATTGAATTCGTTGATAGGAAATTTAGGGTCTGGATCAGAAAAAGGGTCAATCGGGGTAATCGTAAACTCTACAACTTTGTTCTGGCACTAAAAGGTTAAAATACAGTAACTGTGTGCAATATCTCCCCTATGCATACCAATATTCGTCGCCGTTTACACATGGGATTATTCAATTTAATTGTTACACAGCAACGTTATCAGAATGAAGACACGTGTACCTAATATTGCCAAGTTTCTCCAAACATAAGCTGCGTATGATCACACCACAGTTAAACTAACATAGACTAAGCAATTTTACTGATTATGAAAGAATCCTATCGTCTACTGAAATACAATTGTTTTATTGAAATACGAGTGAAACTCTTTGAAAATAAAAAATATAAGAACTCTATTCCTCAGTGGCTTGACGATTTCAATAAAAGACTTCTAGAGTTCTAGAAAATATCAAATCAAACACACGTGTATTACAGGAATTTTTCATTCTCTTATAATGTGATACACTATCTAATGACTTTGTAATTATTGGAATTATACAAATATAAACAAACTCCGTGTACTATATTTGTCAAGTAATAAAGAATAGCTTGGCAACTAGGACCCACTACATGAACAATAATACATCGTTTGACATTAATTGCCATTGACGTTAGTATCTTGACAACAAGTTGTTCGTGTTACACCTCTTAAAATATACCATAAGGTCTTACAAGCATAATATTAAAGCTCTAGAATTTCTTATGCGTCGTGTTGAATTTCTCGATACAAATACTGATTCTCTGTATTTTTATCGTGAAAACATTCTTAGGGGTGAAACAATTATTGTCGTTTGAATCTTTATCAAATAGAACTGCATATATGAGAAATACATAAAGGTCCAATGGCTGTCAATATATTCGCACGCTTTGATTGAAAAGATATGTATCTACTATTTGATGTCATTTCTAGAAATAAAATGCGATTTCGAAAGGTTGGAATCGCAATTTTCATTTTTTAAGAAACAATAACTTCCTGAACATTAAATTCTAAAGATTCATTTTTTGTTATTTCTCTTGATAGTTCATTTAAACCATTCCAGTAGTTTGAGAATTAAAAAATAAAATTAGATCTGTACCAAATAATTAGTTGCTGCAAAGGTTAAATTAAAGAAATATTTCATGAATTTCACTTATTCAACAAATACGCCTTCCTTACGTGACTTTAGGGTGGGTGAAAATCTTTGTTTTACCTTTGTTTAGGAGCCAGACATCCAAAAACATAAAATCCCACTGAATAGATAAAATTTAGAAAAAAAACATGAATTACACTTATTTATTCATTACGTCTTCTTTACGTGACTTTCGGATGGGTGAAAATAGATTAACCTCAATTTATAAGAATCGTCTTAAAAACCCAATGAAAAGAAATGCCAGATTTCTACCATACGTCAAACTAACAGATAGACAATTCACAGGTTCTGTGAATGGCGATACTGCAAGAAATATTAGATTTTTGAAAAAGACAAATTGACGTTAGAGACGGAATGATATTGAAGCTTATTGAAAGTCTGAATGTCGACAATGAACGGATGTAAATCTGCACATTTATGGAATTCACGTCCCGTTTTGAAGGATTAATGATATCACGTCCCTGACATTATTTTAATTTTCAAATATATCATGTAATGTTTGACAGAAACAGTAAATTATGCTGAGTGCTATTATTGCATTTTGAGCACGGATTTCAAGGTCGGTGGAACAATATGAAATACGTGTTTTTGGTTGATTGCATCACTAGCTTCAATAAATATCGACACAATACAAGAGATGTAGATGTAATAAACAAAGAACAATGCTGTGGTATTCCCAAAAGATCAGAGGTAAAAGTCACTAAAACCTTGTCCGATTTGTCGTTTTTATTATTTAGTAAATTATAGTTGTCTATGAGACAAAATGCAATCTTGGTTATTTTCAATCTCATAGATGCAACCAAAAATGATGTTAATTTCTTTTATACTGAAATTATGTTAAGATTTATTTATTTACTTATTATTATTCCTAGTATAACCATTTCTAAAAACATGATACATAGGAAATATATTACACAAAATGAGCATATAAAATTACAGTGTTCAAAATAAAAAATATTTCTGAATACTTATACAAATTGAGATCATTGTAAAATTATTAATAAAAGGTAAATATTATCAGTAAAAAATTGAAGCCATGTCACAAACGTTAAAATACAAGGATAACACAAAAAGGAAGTAAATCCTTATTTCCATTGTGGTTCCGGTTTATAAAATTAATGTAAATAACCAAGGAAACAACAACAAATTATATTAATACGAAAAAAGGAAAAGAAAATGGAATAAAAATTTATCTTAGAGATACTTATTATCACAGAATAAAATTACTATCACAAAATTTACATCTTTATCTAAGAATTATTGATATTTAAAATGTTTATAAAAACAACCCCAAACACTAGCAAGCAGATGGGCTTTGACGGTGGACTTAAACTGAGTGAGGTTCTTGACTTCTCTTACAATGTTGTTGTATTTCATTCCAGAGGGAACAACCTTGATAAGCAAATGATCGTTTACCAAAACCCGTAATCTTTGGTAGACAGAATTTTCCAGTGTCTGTAAATGAATCACTGGAAGCATCAACTGATACTCTGAACCTAGTGGAATAGTTATGAACTGAACTTAGTGGAATGAAATGCTAATTCAGTTAACCTGGTGCTTTATCACTGTTGATTTTGAAGACATGACACAACATGGTTTGATCAACCTTTTTTGAGGCGGGTAACCAGTCAAGCTTGACAAATTGACTTTGATCAAGATAAAGAGATCTATGAAGATTGTTTCTCAAAATACCGCGTGCATGCCTTTTCTTGTGATTTTGTCTTATTCCATTTTAACGCTGTGTAAGTCAGTGTCGCTTAGTTCTCGTAATTTCAAAATAGAAATGAATGTATTCCATTATAACTATTGCTAGTAATAGAGATGAAATGGGGGTTATGTTATTTAACTGTATGGCGTTGAATACTAAACTCAAGTACTTTAAAATGAATTCTGTGATTATAGCTTAAAAATGGTATTTGGCTATCAATAAGCACTGACATAAGTCTAGACATTTGTTCAAAATAAAAAGAGATATCAAACAAATCTGTCATTTCATTCCACTGAAGTCTTTGCAAATATTTGTATTTCCTTCTAATTCAAAACAACTGCGTCGAAGTTTGATCAAAGGAGTTGCAAAAAATGGACTGTGTTGCTTAACCTCAATGACATCTTTATCTCGTGCGGTTTTAAAGGAGTGAAGCAAGCTGTGTACCTTATTACCTTAATAACAGACAGCCTTTTGGTCTTTGTAGAACTTTCTGAATCAATACTTTAAAAATATCCTGAATCAATATCATGCATGTGAAATTATATGCAATATTTGTAGATCTAACGATGCGATGGACTTCGTTACAGGGCATTTCTATGATAAACACTCTTTAAAATTGGCGTTTATGTCACTCGGACTTTATATTTCGAAATGTTCAATGGAAATTTAAAAAAAGATCGATAATTGTCCTCAGATGTATTTTAGCAGATTTATGGTCATTGGGTCTTATTTACAGTCCGTATCTGTTCACATGTTTTGGTTTAATAAGCTAGCTTCTTTGTATCTTAATTTTCGTTAGAATAGCAGTATTGTTAAACATGTCTAATACAGTTCACAGTTTATAGAGGTTATAAGAATGAGATCGGTCTCAGAGCTCAAATCTCGTATCTTGTTTTTAAATGTTTCCTTCTTGGTTAGGATATGGAAATAATGATGTAAGAGATACAACAGTCTGACGGAATGATTGATCTGAACATGTATTTAAATCAATCAGTTTGGTTTTTCAAACATAATACTTAGAACAAGGAATGGAGTTTGAGCTCGGATATTGTTCTTAAGTTTTATAACCTCGGGGCTAGTGCTATATTGCAACACTTCTTGTAATAAAAAACAAACTTGTAATAATCCTATACATGACAATAATTATTATCAATGGTAAGAACAGATGGTTTATGCAAAAATGAAGATTATTCCAAGTGCCATTGACGTTAATTAGGTCAGCATGTGCTAATTAATACGGCGGAACACATCAGTAGGTTAATGAGTGCAAAAGTAAAATCTTACTTCAGCTTGAAAAAATCATTACAAGAATGGTTATTACAAGTTTGGTTGTCATTGTAACCATTCTTGTGATAAAAACCAAACTTGTAATATATGTCAATAAATCAGTGATTTGATTTAGGCCCTGTTACTTGTCAGAGGGCAGTCGTATTGACCCAATGTTGAGGGCCAAATACGACTGTCCCGAGGACAAATTAGAGGGCCTATATCAAATCACTTATTTATTGACAATTTTGTTAAATGAATTTATTATCTGAATCAGTTTCATTTTAAATGTTTTGAAACCACATGAATAGCAAATTACTTATACAAAATGGCCGCCATTTCAGCTAAAATCTATATCACTTTTTGGCCCTGCTCTAGCAGCCAATCTAATTGCTTAAAATGCGGGCCAATATCTATATCACTTTTCGGCCCCGGGCCGGAAAATGAAATAGATATTGGCCCGCTTATTGGAAATGTCACTGCATTATTACACCAGGCAGTAAACAAGTTACAAGGCTGGTAATAAATAGTTATTTAATAATTATTATTACAAGTCTTGTTTTTTGTTACAGGAATGGTTGCAACAGTGCAACAAAACAGAAATTTGTTCTTTCAGACTGAAAAAGTATTTTCTCAATATTAAAGACATGTTTCGTATTACCAAAAGCAACCGTTACTATAGCGACGGCAAGAAACTGTTCTGATTATATTGAGATCGAACTAAAATTATGCTACAGTATTTGAAAAACCGTCTCGATTACATTTTCTTCTATTGAATTTCTGAAATTAAAAATAGATATTTTCAACATCGACTGAAATTGCTTTTCGTGAAATTGATATAAACATAACAACTATATGTCTAGAAAGAAAACTTTGTCATGGTAACTAAAAGTTGTATACAGGATTGGTTGCTGGTGGTGTTATTGTGGAGTGCATTATGTTAGCATGTAGCATCAAGCTAGGTTATGGAAAGTGTGTGGTTCTTCCTTTGTGTAAGCATGAGGTCTTCATCCAATGCTAAAGCTCGAGAGTTGACAATGAACAACACTAGTGCAAAAAGAGATTCACGTAAACTATGTAATATTTTACGTTTCTTTTTTGACTGTTTTGTGCAATATGGTATAGAAAATTCTGATATAAGTTTTATCCTGGCGCGAATACTGACTTCAACACTGTTAGAGATTCCGTATATCGAACAGAGTTTTAATATAAACAAATACAGGTGATGAGTGGGGTTTGATGCTATCAGTAATTCTTAAATTGCTTATAACACTGAACGTGCTTCTTCTTTAAAGTATTATGCTATTACATTGTCTGCATTCAGCAAGCAGCTGACATTTCTTTATGGAAATAATGGTAGACATCAGAAATGGACTATTGGGTTCAGTAAACCAATCAGAAAAACGCACGTGTTATGCTCTATTAATATCCAATGCTCAGGTGAATTAAGTGTATTTTAGTGGCACGTACAAACAAAACCACGGTAGAACGCATTTTTATCATATTATACGAGGGTGACTTGGAAGACAATTATGCAAACAATTAACTCTGAAAACGAAACTTAAGACGTGGAATTAGAGAAATGTTGCAAAATTAGTCACTTGTCAATAATTAAACGACAAAGGTTTGTATTTGAGAGACAATATTTAGTATTTAACTTTAATTTTATTGCGGCACTGTTCCAATTGATGTGATAATTAGTATCGCTAGCGGACAGAGTCGATTAAATCTAGGTCGCTGAGCTCATTAGCTAGTTTATCTCATTTAGTTGAATAGTGACGATTCTGTTCTGTTCTGGTTTCCTTAACGATATTCTAACCAGTACTAACCTCTTCTCCTTCATTGGTATCAACTTTTAATGGATGAGTATGACCATTCGTGATTGGGAATCGTACTTAGATCGTCGGTTTACTTATCAGGCACACTATATACTGGACCACTGTCCCGGCTTAGCAGGAATTTCGTTTGTACAACAAATTTATAAGTTATTGTTGTCGCGTTGGAACAATATTTCGCGGATATGCCTAAGTCGGTTAAGTAAATGTTAATTCGTGGTTTTTCGATTTTCGGACAGTTGTATTTTCGGATATATTTGTTTTTTGTACATTTATGAACATCTTAGCCTTAAGGTACTTGAATTCGATGATAAGCTAACACACAAAATTCAAGAAAAAAATTAACCTCCCAGAAATGTCGTGAAACCACCGTTTGTGAAAGGACACTATATCAAGAAATTGCGTAGAGACAAAATTGTCAAATTGTGTTATCTAAAAGTACTGCAGTGTAGTACCTTCCAAATGATATCTAATTATTGATATACACGTTGTATTATTATTGATTAAAAGCTACAAACAAATATTCAAACTTTGAATAAAGTTGACAGTAGACTGGGGAACCATTTGAAATGATGATCAGTATCGTACAGTTTTTCAAACGCTCAGTCTGGTGGAATACTACACATGGATCTGGAATAAACGAGACATTGAACTTATTATTCAGATTAATGTAAGTTAAAGTTATATAATAATGCTTCGACCTCATACTAAATGAATGTTTGAAATATTATGCTCAACATTTTAAGAATTACGCAACCGAGTGAATTATAAAATTTTCTGTCGATATTCAAAGATAATAACTCCTGTGAGAAGATTTGTGGATATGGGAAATGGTTTCTTAAAGACATGTTATCACATTATTTACTCTCCGTATTATGTATTGACGACACCGTTGCACGTAATAATTAGGTTATTTTGTATCTCTAGCAAATTTACTTTTTTGTACACGTATTTATATCTTATTCCAATCACAAAAGGCTTACAAATTGATTAAAACATAATACACCGTCTATTTCATATATTACAAAAGATGCATTTTAAAAACACTTGAATGATGATTTAGATTCTTGCTTGCACTTATTTAAGGTTTCCAAAATACTGAGATATAACGAGACGTAGTCCCCAGACTAAATTGATCTTATTATATCTACAGATAGTCCTTTTATCTCCACTAGAAACATTTGTCAGGGGCAGCATCTAACTTACTATCTTAATTAACTTTCTCGCATTGTCGGTAGTGGTACAAGTAGGAATATTGTCGGCGCACAATATTATAACATGGTTAGCAATACATAAGAGACATGAATTATTCTTATAACGCATTGATTTTACTCACATTAAGGCACATTTCAGAAACTTTTAACCATTAATATACATGTACTTTCAGACTGGAAAATTATTATTTTCACAACGTGCAATCGTATGCAATAGCTTGTGCAAGATCTTTTTCTAAGCAAATCTTTTAAAGTACTCAAAAGTCTAAATACCTTCTGTAGATTTATTTCAAGTTTATCAAAAAAAAATGTCATTTTAATTTTTTTCTGACGTTCCTTTGAGCTCCGTTTTTTTCGTCGATACCATCAGAGTGTGTCTCCGTGGTGAATAATTATATTCTTTCATACGTACTATGTCTTTGTCGTATGTGAATACTTCGTTTAGTAAATTATGAATTCATTAATCAAATATGTGTCTTTTTTCTGTTTGAATGTTTGAAACCAGACAGTATCATTATAATATCACTTTTCATTTCCAATATTTCTAGATTGAAAGATATTTATAGACTAAAACATATATTAAGCATGTTCATTGTCAACAAAATATTATAATTCAATTAAATACACAAATGTATAAATGCACAACCAATGCATACTAAGATACAGGCATATACATAATACTATATAGAAACAAAAGGTTTATTTCAGTAAATCCATTAAGCCTTGTGGCCCATGAGGACATTTACACTTTATGAACACAACAAAATACAAATGTACATGCACATATATACATAATATAGAATAATACTGTGCTGCGGATATGGAAACAAACAATGAAATAAAATAGCATTCAAGCAAGAAGACAGAAAGACAGACAATATGAAATCTTTCTTTTATCAGATCTCTTCCTTATTCTTATCCGTATGACTCGTACGTTAATTGTCATTCAAACGGCTTAAGATTTGAAGTCGTGCCATAATTTAGATTCCGACGTATATGTTTGAAATGATTATTTATGAGTTTGAACTAAAGTTGTTCATTTATATTATATTGATTTTGATATAAAGCATTTCTTGCATCTGAAGAATGCTATCATTAAAACAAATAATTGGAAGGATGACATTTTAAACTGTGACTGTTTCACCTAAATCATATTCAATAGTCATTATCAAATAGATATATTTGAAATTCTTGAAATAGATATGAGCACGTGTCTTAATGTAAAACGTGTGGTGTTTTTGGTAGCGTCTGGCTCTTAAAAATGATTGTAAAATCACATATAAATGATATCTTTAAACTACACTTAATGTGAAAGTTTATCATTTCGAATTCAGAAACATGAAACTAATAACTTGTTTTTTACCATCTGCTGGTATATTCTTTGTTGGCTAAAATTGCTAAACATGCCCATTTTGTTAATGGCATATTTTAAGTTAATTTTCATATTTCTTGGTTAGTGCTATTGTGCGTACGTGCGCACGCGCTCACTCTAATGTGAACCAATGAGGCTGGTGCTGTCGCTATTGAAGGTGAAAAGGTCGAATTTCAATGCTCGGCATTTCATTGAGTCCGTGTTTTACTTTTTGCCCATATTAAAAATAGCGAGTCTACTTTCAGACATGGCATATAAACTTTCAATAACAACATGAATTAGTTCATGCCGATGAATATGGTGAATATATAGTTATGAAACGTTTCTACAGATTAAGCAAAAAAAACAACATCGGTTATTTGGAAAATGAAACGAACCACATGGCACAGTAAAACGATTTTCTGAAATCGAGTTAATGAAGACTAAACATCTCATATTAATTTTTACAGATTTAATTTCTCAATAGTTCTGGTATGAACATCGATTCACTTAATCAAGTTAACTTAGCAATGTAGCAAGATTTTCATGTCATTTATAGTTATATCTTCGGATGTTACCGTCTTGCGATAGAACGTCGCCTTCAGTTACCAATGTTCGTTTGTTTTTTGCTTGCCATTTCGTTGGTCCTCGTAATTGCAAATAAATACAATGCCCAGAACATTGTAATGACATTAAAACGACGCCGATCGCACATGTACGTGTGAAAATCAGGTTGAAATTGCCTGCTTACTTAGCACGTAATACTATTCAGCGGGGAAATTAATTCAGAAGACATTCAGATCGTATTGATCACTTTAGAATGATATGAAAACTCTGTCCGACTATTTGTATAAGAATGTGTTACATACCTTATTTCTAGGACATTAAAATGGACCATTACGTTAGTAGGTAAATAAGTAAATAGTTTATTAGACTAAATGTAATATGAGTACATTCAAATTACAGACATATAATAAATATTTGCAGCATGTAAGGCAACCATTCCGATGGTCCTAGATGTCACCGACAACAAAACATGGAAAATTTACACAACACTTTGTGTTAGTAAGTAAAAAAAAAACAGAAACATTCATCAAAAGTGGTGAACATACGCAGTGTATGTGAGAATGAATAACTTTTTTCTGCAAAGATCAGCATTAAAGATGAATTTAGACATATGTAACTGAGTCTTTGTTAAATGTGTACAACACATGCTATCCGAATTCTATGTAAGAATGTGTACGTCCGGCTCATTTGCTAAAGCTTCATATTTTGGAGGGAAATATTTTCTTTCTATTGAATATGCATGTCTGTTCAGACTAATTATTCAGATAATTTATTATCCTAAATTTTAAAGTTTCATTGCAATGACATTTAGTTTTATTAGTATTTATCAAAGATCGCCATTTCTTGCACCAGCTGTGCAGTAAATGTAACGCAGTCTATGATGTTTCATCGGTTTCTGATAGAAACACATTTTGATCGCGCGCAAAAGAAGTAATAGTTTAATATTATCCATAGACACGCCAAGACCAAGGTCATTTATTTCAGTTGCAATGTCGTTTGCGAAAATGAGATCGGGAATAATGTGCAGTGCAGCCATGTTTCACTTCGGTGACCTAATCGAATCAGCTAGTTGGTTTCTGATTAATTCAGACGCACGAGATGGAACATGCGGATGTATGTTTGATTGGAATTATATGTTCTTACATCGATGTTATTCTGAGAGTTTTTTATCATATAATATATGTGTCAATGTATTCGAAACAACGTTTTAAAGCCATCACAAGCAGCGCTAGTGATAAATTCATTATCTAAATTCATGCCACTAAGGGTAAACAGACATTTTTTTACAGCACGAGACCTATTTTGCTCATCTGCTAACACATTGTTCTCGTCCATGCCGTTTATCGTTCGTTGAGGAGTGCGCTGTAAAATTAATACATCACACAATAGGTCTCCCTCAGTAATGCTTGGGCATTCGCGTTTCCGTAACTGGATCCCTAAGGGTTGAACATATATATATTTAATCCTGACACATGGAACAATTTCTTGAAAAAAAGATAGATACATTAAAATACTCGATTGATCCATGAGCATAATGGTTGAAACATCTTAATTTCATAGATATTGAAAAATTGCATTCATATTTTATTTATTCAGGAAATATGCTTTGATAGTTGACATTTCTGCCAAGTTTATACTCAGACATTCTGATAGGTAGAAAGGTTATTTGCTATGTAAGGTCGATAAGTTGAAACTAAGAGTTTCTTACACTTACTAAGTATTTTATTTATAAATCAATATTTCTTATTACAATTCATTAAAAAGGGCAATAACTATGATCCACGATGATCTGCAACGGAAGTTACTAAAACAAAATGTTTACGTAGAAAACCCGACTTCAATGACACCCGCGATGCAAAGACAAACTCCGTAACACAAACAATAAATTATCAAGGTAAAAGCCAATACGAACATGCGCAAAGCATCTTAAAAATGCAGACCCATGTTGTTTTTCGGAGGAAGTACTTTGGGAAAGGTGGGGTTTTATGTACATGTGTGTGTGTTGAATCCAATTCGTATCTAACTACAGTTCAACCCGTGTTAGCGGCTACCTCCGAACAAAGGAGAATTTTTCCAAGGATGTCCTTGGTTCACAGGTTTTGCGGTTCTATAAGCAAGTCACATTTTGTATTTTATTGTAAGCGTATAAAATAGTCCTTCTGAAAAGTAGTTTGTCATTTCATGTTCAAAATGTATTCTTTCTGATTGTCTACCATCTGATGAGCTAAACTATAAATATACAAAAGTGTTATAAAAAAGCAATATTGTATCATGACATTAGATACACTTCTTCGTTGGAACGTAACATTAGCTGGAAGGATTTGTTTCAGTTAGTTCATTATTATACATCAACATTTAAACAATTCAATCATTAAATATAGTATATGCTCATTCCCACTTATAGCTACAATTGTGTAAATTCAATTGAATACTTATTGCTCAAGATAACCATAAAAATATTTGTATGATTATATATATGTATTTGTATAAACATGTTATTTACGTGTCACTCTGTAACAAAGGTTTGTTCTGCTCATAAACGTAACGTAAATGCAATGTACAAAACATAGAACTTGAATTCTATTCTAGAAATGTATTTATTTCATGACCGATTAGATTATTTAATGCCTTTGAAAGACGTTTTATCTTTCTCATACACTAAGCAAGAATAAATGCGTCAAATTCTATAATAAATCCTTACAGTTGTAGTTCGTCTTTTATGTCGTTGACAAGACATCTGTCACGCATTTCCTTAACATTCTCCGTCATCGATCCTCCATCTAAGAGAATTACCACACGGTTTTACGGTGTTATTTCATTACTCGTAGATATTTTTCAGATTCAACATTCGTCATTCACAAAGGCGTGTATTATACAAATGATTATTTAGCCTATAGAAAGTATGCAATAGGCTTTAACAAAGGCAGAACATCGGTTAAAATGTAATTACTACAACATGTTGGGAAAATAATACATGCTGCCACTTAATATACTCCGTTGGGGTAAATAAAACGGGTTGTGAAAGACCGTGCATGATAAGTGTCATGTAAATATGCATTAACGAGTGTAACATTTGTTTTGTATTGTTCAAATTGTCAAAGCAAACTGCAAGTAAGCTGAATTTTGTTCAAGTTGACCATTTAGAATAAATGATTGCTTGAAAATCTAGTTTGTGATAAATATTTAATTTCTTCTTATTATATCATGACACTATACATCTGTGTTACGCTGTGGATAAATGCTTTATATACTAAACAACACAGCTTTATTCCATTGCCTAAAGGAGTGGACAAATGATGAGACAGATTGTAATCATTCGTATAAAGTTACGTGTCTTGCATTTCAAGTTGCTGCAGAAGTAAGAGGGTTTAGTTCTAACTAGACTTAATTATAATATTTATTTTGGGAGCACACATGACAGCACATTGTCATATTTCTATCACCATGAACACAAGTTTCCAGCTATATTTTACACTTGACAAATATGCCAAGTCTTAAAGGATTCCCTCAGTGAGTTGTGCAGCTATTTGAGATATATAGAAGTACTTGTAATGGTCATTAATGGTAGCTGTTGAAATATACCAAGGATTCTAATGCATGGTAGTCAACTATGAATGTATTACTTATTCTCTATTAATGCGTTGCATTATCACTGCCTATATTCTTTTCTTAATATGACTTTCAGCAGGATTATCAATAATACAAATTTTCCAGTTCAGTATTATGTATTCATAGCTTACGCAATACATTGGCACGTAGCTTGCATTCATCGAACAGATGTAACAGAAGTTGTCGTTATTGTACAATGTTGTAATATGTGCACATACATTGCAGGCAATGATTGTTGCCTTGGAACGAGACTATCGGTCATTTTATTTTCAATATTTAATTCAACATGTATTCATTACAAAGAAAAACAGACGGAATTATGAAATGTATGGTGTTCTTTTCTTTGACAGTTTTGTAAGAGAGGAATAAGTCATGGAACAAATTATTTTAAATAGACTTATAATCGGTTGCTTCTTTTTTATCACAATTTCTTGTACTTTTAAAAGAAAGAAGTATTCATGTTTGAACGATCACTTAATTGTAATACGCCAAGTTTGACGTTTATTCTCTGAATTATGAGATATAATTTAAAACAAAAAATCGAAAACGAAGCAAAGAAATAGGAAATATAAAACGTCTTAAACTTTTAATGCAACAAAAATAATACATCTATATCCATTACAATATTTCAACTTTTGATCGACCAAAAACATTGAATGAGACTCGAAGATATTCATCTGATCTGATCATGATAGATTCCAAATGTTACCAGATCCTATATTTCAAGGTTTATAATGGACTAATAATTGCACTAAATTTCTGAAGTATCTAATTGATAGACTCTATGCATCGTAAAACATAGAGAATTGAGCGTTGAAAACATTTTTGTTTAGAACTTTTTGTTGGAGATGAATTCACACTAGAAACTGAAAGATTCCTTTCATTGTCTCACAGTGGTTTGATGTCTTACCAAGAGCCAAGGTCATATGGTGATATTTCTTGCTTTATCGGTGTAAGAAATCTTTCTCACACGTGAAATGTATTTGGTCCCTAGCTGGATTCGAACTCCCAGCGGTAAAGGCTATTGATTATTGTTCAGAAATACCGGTATTAGAAATAGAAATGGCCGACATAGCAATTTGGTTTGTGGTAACAATGATTACCCAGGTCTGAAAAAAAGGTGACATACATTCATGTATATAGCAGCTTTGAATTGACATTAATATATTTTGTCAATCCCTATCCAATCGCATAATCTTTTTTTAAATTTAACAGATGTAACTTAGTGACTTGCAGGACTTATGCATGTGTTGTAGTTTTAATTGTTGTGGGTGTCACAAAAGTACACCTTGATTGTGAAAGTTTACTTATTATGTGTGTGTGTATATATATAAGTAAAATACTATATTTGTATTCATTACTAATTATAGACAACACCATTTTCTTAGAATATGTTAGCTTATATGGCTATATAAGGGTAATGAATTTCTGTAAACGGTTATAAATAATGAGCAAATATAAATAGATATATAGATACATTCCATAACGTTTGTCTATTTTTTTTATGCAAAACTATGAGGAAAAATAGAATATCTATAGGTAAGGAGCTCATAAACACCACAATCAGATAAATGTGTGCCATTGACAATAGTAATTTGACTAATGTATAAATAACTTTTATTGGTGAATACAGCTCACGGCGAATAGTTGTCGATGAAGTTAATTAACAGAATGAAAATGGTTCCAATAAAATGCCACAAACACTATTCTTATATAGAAAGAGGGGCAACGCGGATTCCAACACCCTGATTTCATAGATTCGCCATGCGTATTTATTCTTCATCTTCTTCTAGAAATGCACAGTGTTCTCTCTGGAGCATTGTCGTACAATAAAACCCCTAAAAAACCTGGCCTCTCCGGACTGGGCATAATCGTCCATAAAAATGAGCTCCGGACCAACATCACCAGCGTGACCCTTTGTGACCTCATCATGTTAGAGAGCATCAACAATGGGCTCATGACCGTGTTGGATGGACCCTTCAAGACTTGGGCCCTGTATTCGTCTCTGACGAATCCATGGTCTGGGTCGATTTCACTGATAGACTTGCTAGAGTCTGGAGAAGGAGAAATGAACGATTTAAGCACGATTTGTATTGCTGGGCATTACCGCTATGGTGGCAGCTCAGTCATAGTTGGACAAGCAAGAGACCAGGGAAAACAAACATACAAGTCGTTGACAATGGCACGCTCGCAGCTGTGAGGTACGTAAATGAGATCTTGGAAGTCCGGAGCTCATTTTTATGGACGATAATTGCCCGTGCTCATATGGCAAACGCCCCCAATCAGTACATTGAAAGGGAAACTATTGCTGGAATGGACTGGCCCGCTCGATCGCAGGACCTAAATTCAATCGAACACGTATGGGATATGCTGCAAAGAGCGATATCTGAGTGTTCTGGCCGGCCAACAACCACCAGACAGCGCTCAGAGATGCACTTCCGGAAGAATAAGCTCGAATCCCACAATTTAAGATTCGACGGCTCATAAGAAGCACGAGGAGTCGATGCCAGGCTGTTTTTGACGCATTCAGAAGTAAGTTTATATCTAGTTCAAATTCAAGGATTTTACACATGATGTACTGTCAAATGAGTAAACTGATCCAATAACTTGTGCTTTTAATTTTATGTATCAGAAAAAATAGGTCGGCTCATGTCAACGATACATAGGTAGTGCTAAAGTCGCTTTCACGTGACAGTTGACTGTTTAACACAACAATAAATCAACCTCCTTCGACATAGACGAGCTAGTTGACAAATAAATCTGGCTTGTGCCAAAAACTATACCACCATCACAGTATCGATCCGGTGGAAAAGTGTCAAGGAGCAAAATACTTTATGTTTTTTTTTATTAATTCAAAGCTCACACGACCGACAGTATTTACAGAACAATACCGCAATACAGAGCCTTGATACAAAAGCGATAGATTTATAAGATGAGTATTTGCTAAATTGGACAGTTTTACGCGTTTTAGTCCCCTTACACAATGTGTTTGATATAATGACACTGTACAATTCAAGGCACGCAGTTTTGAATCTTCTACAACGGAACTCAATATGGCCAACAGCATTTATCTCCGAGACATTGTTGTTGGCTCTAAAATATATAGTTTGACAGAAAACCTTCAAATACTTATGGAAATGTCTTGCCTTTTGTCTGACGTATTCTCTTTTCTGCATTGACATCTACATTATGCTTGTATTCATTTTCCTGAACATTAATTATGGAAATTCCGTTTAGTGCAAATAAGTCAGACATTAATCAATGATTACTAATGAGTGTCCACATGGTATTAGCTAAGATTAATTAGCATTATTAATTGCTGTCTGAAACATATCGTCAATACATTATTTATTATATCTATGATTTATTTCAGAAATACTAGTACATGTAGATCATATGCCCATGACTACACGGTGATAATCTAACGCAGATAGGCATTAACATGAACACCTTTGAAAGATCACCACAAAGTTCTTGCAAAACTTTAACTTGACACCTAAAAGATCGTCAACACAAACAGTGGCAATAAAAGTCTTTAACCATATCAAATGATTCCTTAACCTAAAGCATTCATCAGACACAAACATCTCGTTTATATCTCGGAGTTAATTTCCCGGTAGTTCTGACATGAACTATCTGTATTCCCTAATCAAGTAACAGCAGCAAGATACCGTAATTTTTCACTCTACTAAACAGGGTTATTTGGCTATTAATTTCCTAAAAGGACCTCCATAACACAACTACACCATGGGCCAGGTTCATTAGAGACAACGGTTAATGTTCATATCATTTCTGTTTCCCTGCGCTTTTGTCTTCTGGATAGAGTTAAATGTAACACTCGGGAAATTCGACTTGCAGTGTGTATGACGCCCGGCGCATTCGTACGTGTGAAAATCAGGTTCGTCATTCCCCGACATCTTCACACATAATCATGTGCAGCGACAAGTGTTTTTTTTTGCTGTTGTTGTTGAAATATTTCAAAAACACCGCAAAACGTTTCAAATCCCTCAAAGAAGTTAAAAATAAATGTAAACAACTACTTTCATATTCTTTTATTAACGCTTTTATATCAAAATGAGTTGTTTATAATTCAATGTTCTTTCACCTGTGTGCTAGTCTTTATAGACATCTTTAAAGACATTGCTAAAGACGATCATTGGGATAGCTTGGCTATAAAGATCAATTGTTTTATGCTCAAAACAAGCATTTGCAATTTCTTTGCTGTTCAAGTTTTCGAAATTATTTTTTTTTACTGTAATAGTGCAGTGTATTTTGGATGTCTCGAACTTCATACAACTCTTCTCAAACTCGGTTAAGTGCATTTGTTTTATTCTCATGCACAACCTTAAATTGGTATAAAAGTTGAAACTTTTGAAATGTCATTCATTAACCTGAACATGTACACCGTAAGTATAAAGGACTAAATTGATAGAAATAGTAAAAATAAATTGGGTTGAAATGCTCAAATAACGGAACAACACACATAGTATCCTGATGAAGATCTTCTAAACATGAACTCATTAAAACCTTCATTCATTACGAGACACTGGTTTCATTACAAATATCAAGCGTCTGGTAGCAAAGTAGCTATACATATACTATATTGTGATTACATTCAATGAGTAGTGTTCGTTTTGAGTCTATTTTAAAGTACCATTTCAAATCGATAAAACGAACTGTTGACAGTTAATGATGACCTTCTTAAGTATTCTGAAAAATCGTCACAAAGTGGAATTAAATACATTTCTGATCGCTATTGCAATACTTGTCAAAGTATTATTGGAATGAATTTGTAATGTGAATTAATTATGTATGTATAGAGTATCATTAGACTAAACATTTGCCTTAATCTGTGAAAAGATATACAAATGAATGTCTTGACACTTTAAATGCTTTTTCTATAACCATAGGGAATATCGACACGACGGGACAGATCATAATGACACACGAATGCAGTCATCTTTATTGTAATCTCGATACTAAACGAAAACAATGACAGGTTATATTGCATTCAATCACTGAGTTTGTTCAACATTTACTATCCGATGCGGCAGGTGCACGAACTATAATATAGTGAATTTTAAATGTTGTCTTGCAAGAAACAAACGTTCCAAACGAAACGGATGAAGTTTTCGATGTTGCCCACAGCACTGTTTTTTACATTAGGTTTTAACATAACATTTGCTATTGCTGAATGATATGTGTAGGCAAATATGTTTCGTTTCCCATGGGTTCTGTGAAACTAGATATTTTGCATGTTTCATGCAAACTCTATTATTTTCATGCGTTATGTTGTTCCGTGTGTTGTTTTACTAGTATTGCTTTTTTGCATGAGTTGCGTTAGTTGTGGTGAAGAGTTGGTAGATTGTTCTAGGTTTATCGTGCATTTGGTTTAACACAAATAAGATACGTGTTAAATTGTAGACATCTCTGCAAACAATGTTGTTATTGGCCTCGAATACATGTAGTCAGTTTACTGACAAACATGTAGATACAAATCAGTCGGTGTCAATATTCTTTTTTATTTTAACACGGTCTTCATCAGCACTAAACTCATTTAGAACATTCTCACACTTTGGGAAACCTTGACTGCAAATGTTAGGTTCAAGGCCGCTAGTTTTTCGTTACCAAGAACTGCCAGATGATAAAACAATACCGACACACTTATATATATATATCTTATAGGATAATCGAATAAACTTAACACGACACAAAACATCCGCGCCGAAACGGAATTTACGAAGAACACCATGCTGCAGTACAAAAGTGATTCTGTCGCATAAATTCCATTATTTCTTTTTTATATCTCATTTTCAAAGTGATAAACGTATACATGTTCCCGAGGTCATTCATTCATCAAAAATAGGAAATATTCAATAGATGGAGATAAACATACTTATAATCATTTTGACGTTGTTACCATTTGTGAAAATCAGAACCATAGAAACCTGACATTTAAAGTAATGCAGTTATGTTGACAAATGCATTAACGTTTGTCGTCTATGTATCATAAGCCGTTTTATGTAGGCTGTTGATATAGAAATATATTTAAAAATACAATTTTATGGCAAGTTTGGTTTTAAAACTCAGTTTTAAACTTTTATGACATATAGTGATAAGAATATAGAACTTTGTGCAAGAGGCATTTCTTAAAACACCTCTGATACCTTCTATTGTTTCAGAAAGTGAAGTTATGCTGTAAGTGACTTTTCTTGGAACACAATTTCCACTTTCTGTTTAGGATGAAAGTCTTTTTTGTAGAGTGTCGAATCGATGAACTATTTCACTAAACAGTACTCTAACTTCAGATCAATAGTACTTTACAAGTCTTGAGCCATTTAATGAGCATGACAGATCTGGCAAATAAATCCAGGGCTGCAGGCTTAGTCCCCCAAAATAATGTTGGCTGTAATTGTTTTAAAAGGGGCTGCCTCTGACTCTCTCCCCAACCCGTTCATAATCAATATCTAAAATTAGCCCCCAAATCTGAAATTGCTTCTCGAAGTCTGACATATTAAGGCAATTAAAGTTTCTGTGAAAATATTCTCCAAGAACCAATGTACATGTATACAGTGTACAAAGTAATATGATATGCGCCAAATATTTCACACGTCATTGTGAAGTTGGCATGCGGTGTGATATCTTTATTGGATAATGGGTCAGCGATGTATTGAGATGGCCAAAAGTGTACTCTTGGGCTTTTGTGATATGCAAAACTTTCGTGCAAGTCATAGAAATGATATTCCCCTGTATTTCCATGGTTCTTTGAAGCACTGCAAATATTAAGTATATATATAGTTTATTTCTAGTAACGCCTAAATATGAACATGAGAGGTTTAGTATGTCAGATTTCAAATTATGAAGCATTGTATTACGATCACAAACATTTTAAAAAAGAAATATCTGCCAGTGATTAATGTAAATGTTACTTCTGTAAAAGGAACACGGCCACAAATTAAAATTATAAGTACATGGTTCGTCTAAAAGTACATTAATATAGAATGTCGTAGCAGTTCTCTATAGAGATTATATCTTGTATGAACAAACATACATTTGTGTATAGCAATTTAGTGCCTTCAAGACATATTTCGAGATTTTGTAAACTATCCGAACTCAATATATAATGATATACGGTACAGTTAGACCTGTGGCCACCCTTGATAAAGTCAAAAAGTGAGCTGTATTGATAGATGGCTTTTATTTGGGAGTCATATTGTTCTAAGTAACCAAAGACAGTTTATTAGTATCGGCAGGTCGGTAGAACTAAAAATGTATTTATTATTGTTCGGGAATACAATTCATACGAAGAAGAAACTATCGACAAGGAAGAAATTGACAGAAACAATGTTGGATCGGTAGAAGAAAATAGGGACGAACGAATTTGTGGTAAACAGGATTGTTTACGCCAAAGCATATATATAATATTGTGAAGATAAAGCCTGTATGGAAAAAAGGTTGTTTGCAGCGTAAGGAATGTTACGGCATACCTTAAACATGATTGGATTTGTCAATCATCGTAAAAACATGAACTATTATGTCAGTTTAAGTCCATATAATCGATGTCGCTAATGATTAGTCTGCGATATTCAGAGAGTGTCTGTTTTATGGTCACAAGAATGATGCTATATTAAATCATGTTTCCTGTCTGACTGAATTAAACTGTTAAGACAGAATAAAGATGTAATTTGATCAGACATGTTTATCCGATGTCTGATTAGTTCAGTATTGTTGTTAAGAACTTGTGTGTATTTGATACATTTGTGCAGCAAACCATGGTGTGCATCAGGACATGTTTCGATTATTCTCTCCATCCATCAATTATAAGATATTTCATACTAGACGTATGTTATAACTGACGCAGAGAAAGTGAAACATATTCACAAGGATGGCCACATGCAAACATCCATCTTACCACACAGCCTATGAAGAAACAAATTAACATAACACACACGAATTGGCGAAAGTATATAACAGTAATACCTGGGTAAACGGCCATTACAGAATAAAAGCCACCATGTGAACAAATGCCATTTCTTTAAAATCAAAGGCCTGAAGGAAAGCTCACTTCCAAGATATGAACACCTTTGAATCATGATATTTAAAATGAGTATAGACCATAGAATGATATTGGAACAATTTGTACATGGTGGTTTTCATGAAAGGAATTATGTGCTGGCAAATGGAGATGTTAGCATGTAACAAATAAATAATGTGTGTATTACATATAGACGTATCAAACAGACACCAAATTTGGCAGACTGTCATTAAATACGCAGAAAACACAAATAAACATAACATGCAATGTCATTATCCTAAATTTGTTGTCCGAAATTTGCACACTTCGAGAAAATTAGTGTTCTTGTTAAACTAACTATTCCTAACTATCTAGAATACATCACGCTTCTTAATACCAAGGTGATATGTACATGAAGGAAACAATATTCCACAGAAATTACGATACAATATGAACTTTGTTATATCCAATTGACGATGCAGAACACACTAAGACGTTTGCACAACATTAACACTGCCATCCGAGTATGCCACTTGGTTGGGTGCAATTACACTGTAATGCATATATGTATATAAGTCCTTAGTGCTATTAAACTATATACGACAGGATTGTAAAAAATATTAATTACGCATCACCAGTTATTTTATGACTGACGAATTGCCGATTTGTTAGTTTGTACTTGTCGTAAAATCAGCGATTTATTAAATTGTTTCCATTTTCACAAATAATACAAATTTCCCTAAAGAAGAAATGCTTTTAACAATTATTCACGACAGTCGTCCAGACTTGTGGAATTTTCGACGGACCTACGTGAAATAAGAAAAAAATAGAAAACGATATGTGACAATTGCATTCGCTCACACCTGCAGCCTGTGGGAGTTTAAAGTTTATGTAGTAATGCTTTTATCCAACATTTATGTCCGAGGAGAACGATTTCCCACCTAAGCAATCAAATGAGTGTGCAGGATTTATTCAACAGCGTTCGTTACGACTATGAAAAGCGAAGCTATGCTCGCTTTCGAAAAATGTTATTGATTATTTAAAACAAAATGACCTTCGAAAAAGGCCACCTGTCAATAAAGGTCACATAATGTCTTTCACAAGGGTGGCCTTTGTTCTCAGGTTGTAATGTGTATATGGCTCTGGTTACTACATTACCGATTTTCATACTGGCCAAAATCAGTCTTAGTTACAGCAGTTATCATTATACTTCACGTGATTTATTTACTCTATATTCTTATGTGACGTCAGAGGGTGACAATCCGTAATGTTACTAAGTTTTAGTCAATATGTTCCGTATCCTAGACGCTTCATGCGATTATCAAATTTCACTCGTAATTTGACGTGACCCTAGGTTTAGCAGAAGAGAATTTGAAAAGCTAAGGTAATTACGCTTCGTTTCAATCTCTAAATATGACTTAGTGTCTTCACTAAACCATCACGAAAAGGACCGTACAATTGCTAGCATGTTTGTTGCATAAAATAAATATCACTACTACCTCTATGTATGAGGCAATTCTTAATTGCATTTGAAGCTGTCCTGTCCCATATATCATGTAAATCATATTAAAACGATTACAAGCTGGTGTTAGTATATATATAGAAAACAGCCGTATATGATTGATGAATATACCGATATGGAGACATATTGATGCTACCAAGTATTAGTAGAGAGGACATTTTAGTTGCTATCCTGGTTAGTAGACATTGATATACTTCGTGTGTTTGTTGTTAGTGGGTGGAATCATTCACTTCTCCGACGTATGGTTCAGTTCGGTTTAGTACAAACATAAACAATTATGCACACGGTAAAGTCGGCTCATTATAAAGATATCATGTGGATAGGATACAAAGCATCTTTTTACAATATTTCACACAATCATATTATTTTGATTATCTAAGAAATATACTTGAAACATTAAAGTAAAATATTTCCTTTTTTCAACCCTATTGTACAGTAAGAAAGAGAATGCATTTTCAAAGATCCATTCTAATGTTCCTCGTATTTACCGACAACACTAAAAAGGGAGCACATAAACGCACAAACCACGTGGTTCTAATAACTGACTGGTATAATGGTTAAGATTAATTCCAACGGTTAAGAAAAGCGCATTCCAATTCATTTACCTTTCTCATTAAGTTAGAACTGCATCAGCGTAACCATGCGGAGTGTATTCAGTATTCGTTAACATAGACTGAAATGTCAGATGGTTTCAATACCTGATGGATTACAAAAGCTTGAATTGTTGTAGTAATCAGCACAAGCGTGAAATTGTCACCTAAATCAAACACAGCACTGATTTGAAAGCGATCATCGGAAAATTGTATTTTGGGTATTATTGGAGTGAAAATAATTAGATTAATTTTCTCAACAGTGGAAAACTGATCTCATACTGAGTGCAATTTAAGCGGATTATGCTACCTTGCTAATTTATTTTGATGTAAAAGCAAATAGTATGTACACATAAGTGAAAGATAATTATAATACATGGCATATACATACATTGGAACATGTGACTAGTTTTACTTCATATTACGAGCACGTGGTTTATGTCGAGCATTTCTAACTAGGAACCGCTGCCTGGTATGGTATGAGTCAGGACGTGTTGTTTGACCAGAATAGACACAGCGGAGTCCAGGTACTTTAAATACTGTACACATGGGCGTGCTAGGGTATAGCGAAAATAAAGAAGTCTTACTAGATTACTACAATACAGTCCATTCAAATCTGACTTTACTTATATAATTATAATACATTGATACACACAAGCAGATAGTGTAATCAATAATAAGGACCACAATATGTAATTGCTATATCATAAAATGCTGCTTTAAATAAAACAAATTCAAACAAGAGGGCAATTATGCCCCTAGATTCGCTCACAAGAAAAAAGAACTCCACATCGGTGGTTTGAACGTACTATAACCCTATAATGTCGGTTTGTACTAACCCTAACCCCACGACCTACTTCTGGTTTGTACAGACTGATGCACGTACGGACGGACGGCGAACATCAGGAGATCACACTAGCTCAATTTGAGCACTTCGTTTTCTGGCGAACTAAAGACAGTTTGTAATGCAGTATACGTTGAAGATGTTCGAGTCAATATCAAATTTTTGTTTTTGCTTTTTTAATATGTAAGTGATATGGCGCGACCTGTTTCAAATATGCATGGGCTGTGAATTTTTGTTGTTGTTGTAATGTTTTTTATAGGGGGGGGGGGGGGTTGTAGCAATTTATTTGCAATCTTCAGAACGTGAGGTAATAATATAAGAAATATGTTACATTGAAACGTACATGTATAACTGGACCCATGTTTATCAACTAAATATGTAATTCTACTTCGGTGAAAGTATTGAATCTGAATACATGTCACAAATCATATAAGAAAAAAGCAATATAAGTATTGTATTTTATTGTACCTCAACAAATTCTGAACAAATCATTTATAACTAACAAAACTTTATTATGATAAGTGTTTCCAAGCTAAATGTACACTTGTACAGAACAAATGTTTTAATGGGACCTAACTCTTACTAACATATCTTTTGTTGAACGATTTATTTCAAGAATAATTGGCATATAAAAAGTTCAAATGAAATAAGAAATTTTGATGTTAAGAAAGTTATTCATTTAGAGAACAGATAATGAATGGATGTGATTCTCGAACTTACAAAGGTGGTTGCGAATTGATTAAGCCGTGCTTGTTTCATTATTAATGAAATATTTCAAACTATTTCAATTGAGTTACATATTTGTCAAGATAGAATCGAAACATTAACGACAACTATCATAAATTATCACATTCGTCACCACTCGAGCTTCCCAGTATACAGTGGCATCACAAATCTGAAAATATTAAGCAGTAAAAATTAGAACTTATACTTGATAAATGGCCACTTGTAATGACAATAAACATACTGATTAAATCATACCACGGAATTCAGTCAAATCAGTGAACTCACTTTTCAATAAATCTTCGACTATATTGTCATTTGTAAATGTAGTTAAAATTTGCTTCCGATGCTAGAGAACACACGTAATATCCTAATTTACAAAACAGTATCAAATAGAATTAGCATTGTCTTACATTCGGACTTGTGAACCTGTTTCTAAAAGACTTGGCAAGACCTTTTATAATGTAGTTTGTGTATTTACACAGGCTGATACATACTCGTAAATTTATTATTTGGGTCTAATTTTCAAACAATGTTTCATATTATATCCGAATGCGGGTATACTTGACCAGTTTTCCTGGACTGTATTCTAACCAGTACTAACTTACCCATCAACTAGGAACAGACAACTTGTGTAATTGTGGACGAAAATTGATGTTGTTGTCAAATTGTCATGGAATGACCTGTCCCGAACGTGAATTGAACCCGGATCGTCGGGGTACAAACCCAACGTACTAACCATTGGAATACGGCCTCGTCTCTTCTTCATAAATACAATTAATAGCAATGTTTAACTTGCTTGTTGTGTCAACATTTCTAAAATACTGTACTTACGTATGAAGGATTAGCAGTTATGTTCAAGATGAGCTCAAATCTTTTAAAATGACCGTATAGGAAATCGTAGTTCTGAAATAAAATTTAAATCAGGATGATAATTGAATAGCGATCCCTGATGAAAAATACCCCATTTCTTATCAAAGACGTTTGTTACAGTTCGCTACATTTTTCACATATAGGTCTACATAGTAAATAAAATTATAGGCAAAATGTAAACTGATTTTTTTAATTTTGCATGATCGTAGCATATGATAGCAGAAACATGTTAAGCGAAAAATAATTGGGGGTCACTGAACTCGTTTTTTAGTTATCTGCCCTTGAATTTGATTTTAGGTCATTTCAATGACAGAGAATTCACCATAAAGGACAGCAAGGCTTTAACTATTTTCGTTTTTATGTAGCCGACTTCTTTTCATGAAATTGTGAAATATTTCATGAATTACTAAAGAGTGTTTTTTCTTTCTTTACTTAAACCAATGCCAATTTTCTTTAAAATGGCCTAATATTGAAAAGGTTCCAGTCTCTTAACTTCAACTGCAAAAAGGTAATATAAATGATTAATGGAACTGCATGAAATTTGTACTTTGACCAAGGATAAAGTGAAAAACATTAACCAATAGCAAAACCATGGTATTTGAGATTTCTATATGAGTTATATGCCATTGAAATTACCTAAAATAAGCAAAAAATCAAATTCAAGGGCAGATAACTAAAAAACGAAATCAGTGACCCCTAATTTTTCGCTTAAAATGTTTCTGTTATCATTTGCTTTGATCACGCAAAGTTTAAAAATGTATCAGTTTTCATTATATGTCTACTCGAAATATGTAGCGAACTGAAGCAAACGTCTTTAAGGGCTAAAACAGTTTGTTTTTGGTTGAATGCTTATTAAAAATGAAGGTAGGTCAGGGCCCTTTTTTGCTCATTAAATGCATGCGGAATGGTAGAAAAGTAAGAAAGCGGGTGTACAGTTCCCCTGGCCTAATAAAAAGATAAGGGTCCAGGAAAAACTTAGATATGTCGTGTTACCAGAAACAAACAAATTTGTTCACAAAAATATGTAAAGACTCGAAAAGCATTACTATTCATACCTATATCCTCGAGTGACCATGTTTCGACCCTCTAAGCTTTCAAAACAAAACAAATGCTACACTAAAATGAAAATACACTAAAAAGGTATACCTTAAATTTTTTAATTACCATTTTTTTATCCGAATAACTTAATTTCACTTTAAATAGGAATTAAAAGTTCAAAATACTTGAATTCACCTTAGTTAAGGTCAATGTCATTTGTCCGCCATTTTGAAATGGTCCATACTTCGTCACTGCGCGCGTGCAACAAAGAAGGCCAGTTTTAAACAGTTTAGCTAATCGCCTTTTCGAAAAAAATAAAGATATCTAAGTAGTACTTATTCAAGTAATCCGAAGAGTTAAACGATATTTCTAATTCTTACAATGGTGACAGAAAAAATGATTATTTATATTTAGTGCTAAGGACTAACGCGACTAAACACATTGCAAAATTAATACGGCCTATTTCTTAAACACTCATCATATGCATTGACAAAAAGCAGACGAAGGCATAGAATTTACAAATACCGAGTTAGTCGATATAAAAACAGTTTTTATTAAAGGCTGTTAATTGGCACTAGTAAAGATGGATTATTTCTCAGATCGTGTAGTTAATTTATCTCTGCAAAACTCATTTTTGACGAAAAGAATTTAGGGCACTCGAAGATACATTCGTATTGTAATTATAGATATCTTATCTATTTAGATACATCTGAACATGATGATGTAAAAAGTACGAAAAATATTTAAAATTGAATAAATATCTGATACGTACATATCCTATTGCTGAAATGGGATTCAAAAGCTGAGCTACGTATTCCTTGGCCGCAGCGAGCATAGATTCCATTCCATAATTCGGACAAAACTGTGCATCAACAATGAGGCAGCACGCCAGAATATAGAATATTCCTAAACTAACTGTAGCAGTCCGTATCATTGTATACTTTTCAAACGTTCTAAACTATCTTAAACACGAATGCCTTAAATAGAAACCGGCACATGTAACTAATGGACCCGTCTGTTGAAACAAGTTTAATCCGTAAAAATTATAACAAAGTGATATTTCCTGAAAATGATGCACGAGTTCAAATGATTCGCTCTCAAGTTACTTAAAACACAAAAACATGAAAACTAACAAAGAATCCCCTCTTTGAAACAAATTTGTCATACAAATAATTTTATAAATTAAATATGCAAATTTATGCTCGTAAGCATAAAACCAGTTATAAAACTGACATATGTCCAGTTTTAGGAACATAACAAGATTTATATAATTCATGACCAAGTGAACGTATAAATAGAACTCATATTCGACCTTGTATTTGTCAAACATTACTTTGTAGACAATAATTCATTGTTAATGGAAGCTTCTCAGACGAATGTCATGGAGATGCCCAGCACTATAAGAACAATATATTTGTAGTTAAATTATGAAGATAAAAAAGAAAACATAACTCAAATAAAGTTGCTACGCGTTTCGTTATGTACTTCCTCAGGCAACTAGTATAATTATTGGAATGATGGTAAACATATGTGTGACGTCATGACGTCATAACATATGACATCACAACCTCAAAAAGTGACGTTACGTTTGGCGCACTTTTATATTTATAATAATTTAATTGAAGATAATAAAAAGGAGATAAAAAAGAGATAAAAAAGATTTTAAATAGAAATAAAATTATTAGATAGTAAAAATAAATGAAAAATAATTATTAGAAATTATAAAAGATTCCAAAAATTGAATAAATAAATAGTAAAAGTTTATAAACTATACACTGACAAAATTATAATATAGTGAAGTATTATAAAATATTAAATAGTGCGCCAAAAGCAATTACACAATACAAAATCAGGATCATTAAGATACAAAATACTTAACTGGCAGAAATTGCAATGAAAGCAAATAATATAAAAATACCAGTAATAACTGATTTATGATATAACATATGTATACATAGCAGCTAAAAATTTAAAAAGAGAATAAGAATAATAATAACAATAAGAATAATAATATATATAGTCAAAGGTTTGATACCAACAACCCCGCCAACCCAGACCTCCCAACCAATGCATTAAAATATTAAAATTGAATTGAGAATAAATAGAAAAATCATTGTATATTATATAATGTTTTAGAGTTTAGACCCTGTGGATATACAGTACCTAATTTGTGCATCCAATAAGTTTCTTTAAGTAACCTATCCATTTTGTTATTAACACTGTCAATAGGCATAAAACTGAAATCAGTGTAACTGTGGTTGATATTAAAATGAATTGCTACATTAGTTGAAAAATCTGGACTGACAAAACTATTGATATCAAACCTATGACTATTCATACGACGAGAAACTTGCTGGCTAGTTTCACCAACATACTGTGCATTGCACGTTTTGCATGTTATTAAATATATAACATTACTGCTTGAACAATTTACATTTTGTCTAAGTTTAAATGTAGTACTGTACTGTGAACTGCTAAAATTATCACTTTCACAAATTGTAGAACAATGTGTGCATCTAGGTCTTTTACACTTATTAGAAATAAAATGTGGATAGGCATCATCAGACAAGTATTTAGTTTTAACTAAAGCATCTTTAAGATTCTTAGGACGTTTAAAACCCCTAACTGGCTTAAATTTATATAACTCTTTTACTGCAGGGCTACTTGACAGATTTAATAAATCCCAGTATTTATGTATTATAGTACCTATATTAGATAATGAAGGGTTGTACTCTATAACAAATGGTATGACATTATTATTGTCTCTGCTATTCTTGATAAAAGCATCACTCTGCGATAAATTCCTTATATCATTAAATGCTTTATCAACAACATTTTTTGGATAGTTTCTAGTAAGGAATAAACTGTGAAGTTCATTCATAGATTCTTTGAAATCATTATCATCAGAATAAATACGTCTGTATCTTTTAGCCTGGCTATAAGGTATACTATCTTTACAGGGTTTAGGATGACAGGAATTGTAATGTACATACTGATGAACATTAGTAGGTTTAACATGAACGCTGGTTTTAAGATTGTTTTTGTCATCAATTTCAATATTTACATCCAAAAAAGAAACACAGTTTTCTGAAATGTCATATGTAAACTTAATATGGGGATGAAAATTGTTAATCTTTTCAAGAAACTCATATAATTTGTCTATAGAATAGGTCCAGATCATAAAAATATCATCTAGGAAGCGAAGCCACAGAGCAGGATTAACATTACAAGTATTAAGGAAATCTTTTTCAAATTTGCCCATGAATAAAGATGCATAAGCAGGGGCCATAGGACTACCCATAGCAGTACCCATTGTTTGCAAGTAGTACTGGTCACCAAACTGGAAAACATTGTTATTTAATACAGTTTCAATCAAAGTACATATGCTGTCAATAGATTGACCACTATGGTTATTGTTCTCAAGAATATATTTACAAGCCTCTATACCTTCATTATGTGGAATGTTGGTATATAGAGAACTTACATCAAGTGTGACAAGATAAGCCTTCTAAGAACTTAATTGCAATTTTTAAGTTTCTCTATAAAGTCATTAGTATCTTTAATATAGGATGGCAAGGACTGCATATGGGGTTTTAGAATAGAGTCAACATATTTAGAAACATGGTCAGTACTGGAATTACATGCGGAAACAATAGGTCTACCTGGGAACCTAAGTGGCAAATTTTCATCAGGGGATTTATGGGTTTTAGGCAGAATATAAAACTGTGGGACTCTAATATTTACTGGAAAAATGTCAAATTCATCTGTGATAGAACTTTCTCTATGACTTATGTTTTCTACACAATTAGACACATTAGATTTTACTGTTTCAATCATACATTCATCAATTTTCTTATAATACTTAATGTTAGTTAATTGTCTATTTACCTCATTATCATAATCTATTCGATTCATTAAAACAATAGTTCCTGACTTGTCTGCTTTATTTATAATAATGTTACTATTTTGTGTAAGGCTTCTAAGGCTGTCCAGTTCATCCTTGCTGATATTTGTATATCTTCTTTTATTTGGTAAAGAGTTAATAATTTCCTGAGTAACTGCCTCAATATACATATCTAGATACTGGTCACGACCACTTTTTGGAGAAAACGAGGATGATTTTTTGTTGAAGAAAGGTTTATTAGTGTAATCTTTAGTATTACCATCATCCGATGTGTCTTCATCTTGCTGTTTGTAGAAAAATTCTTTTAGTCTGAGTCTGCGGGTAAAGCGAAACGTCTCTTCTGCTAATTTTACTTTGTCATGACATTTAGTTTTAGGGCAGAATGTAAGTCCTTTGCCTAAAAGTCTATAATCATTATCATTAAGTGTTCTGTCAGACAGATTTAAAACAGTAGCTTTACCTCTTTGAATTTCTTGTTTTATCTTCTTCTGTTTTCTCCATTTGCGTTTGTTTGTGACGCGTACAAATCGGCGGTTCCTTGGACATTTTGAAGAAATTTCATCAGGGTGTTGATTGAGTCTTGAATATATTCTGTTGTTATTATCCCCTGTTTTGTGGCCTCTGCGTATGTCTTGTTGTTTTCGCTGCCCAGGGGTTTGAAGTTTTTTTGCTGTTGCTGCTTCTGTTGTGGCTGTGTCTTAGGAGAATGATGACCTCTTTTGTCTTCATTTTCTTCATTGGGTGTTTTTTTTAATTGGCGTTTATAGTTCAGCAAAAATACTAGTCAATTTCTTAATATCACACAATTCTGAATTTGCCACTTATTAGTATACATAGTTAAATTATGGAATTAAATAGTACAACGATAAAAGTAGCCAAATACGTGATTTTAAAATAGAATGGAATGTTGAGTGCATTATTTCTTCATCCTTCTTTGTAGAACAACAAGGTAAATACTTGCTTCTAAGCAGTGTTTTTATTGACCAGAAATGTACATTAATTTAGTTAAAAATCATAAAGACAAGAAGCTGCGTTCAAAAAATACATAATGCTCCACGTAGCGGCAGCAGCTTGCCTTCACCTCGAACAAACAGATGGCTTGGCGAACAAGGCAATCACTACATGCCCCCACATCATTTGATGCCGGGGACATTAAACACGCGAAAGCTTTGTCACTGATATGTATGAGAGAAGGAGTAATATCAAAGTGTGAATGTTGCTACTCGAAAGTAGACTTAGAACTATTCGTGCGTTTATAGTTCAGCAAAAATACTAGTCAATTTCTTAATATCACACAATTCTGAATTTGCCACTTATTAGTATACATATGCAATATTGTGATAAGGCAAATACAGAAAGTGTTTTAAAGGTGTTAGGATATCCAATTACCATACGTAATAAGAAAATGGAAGTGTTTTTTTGTGTCTTGAAGTGACGCAAAGCGTGGATTTTATTAATTGATTCTCTGTAATAGTTTATCAAAATAGCAGTTCATATGAGTACAGAAAATATGTGTTATTTTGTTTCATTAATGTTTCTAATTCAAGGTGGATAATAAAGGTGGACTTTGAGATAAAGTTATATCATTATGTATAAATGTATAATGTCTGGCACAATATGTATCATCCAATCAAATGCTAAGATCGAGTAACACTATTCTGATAAGTTAAGTAGTGAGATATAAATCTTTAAAGCGCATCCTTAAATTAACACTCTGTTCAAGGTAACAACAAACGTATCAACATTGACATATCTGCACTAAGGTCCAAGTAAATAATTTCTTCTCAATCACGATGTCGACAATTACTGATAATACAAAGGTGATTCAATTGGATGACAATATTATTAGTTGTTAACCTTGTGGCATTCCAGAGGACGCTTCGATTACTACTTTATACTTGCCCAATTATGTTGAACCTTGAATTTAATCATCTTGGTGTCCGAATAATATCATTGTTCTGAGGAGTAATGACGTTTAAATAATCTACGGCATAAAATCATAATTATTTTGATGAATAACAGTTCTCCCATGGTGAATGTCCATTTTACAATATTAACATATATGGACCACTCTATATTTAATGGACATTGGCCGAAAAATGTCCATTATGTAAACCGTTGGCTGTAGGTGACTGTCCGAAGTAGAGGTCATTTGATTACAAACATTGTAGAAGATTGGGAAATGGTGATATCATATTTTTATTGCTGTGTGTGGTATACCCTTAATTGATTCGTTAAAAAATAACCGGACTCGAAATAGATAAAGCGATTTTGACAGTCAAGCAAAATCTTCGGTCCATATCTCAAAGTTTGTATCCACTGCAAGCATGTATATGCATGTCAAATGTTACGTTACAAAAATGCGTGCCTATCTACTAACTACTAGTAACGGTAAAGAATGGTTCCACTTAGTATTTTATTACTTTTATTACTACAAAAATGTACAACTGACATCATGCAAGTGTTTTTAAGAAAACTGTCGCATGTAAGTCTCTGCGCTCTCAATAAGCGTGTTACTATCAAATAGAGTACTGAAAACTGATGGACACTTAGGTGATTATCCACAAACATAATCATGTTCACGTAAACGTATCAACACCGCCGTATATGAGTTAATGAGTTATAATAGGGACTAGGGAGGCCCTGAGCTGGGACAAATCTAACGGAAATCACAAATAGGAGGACCTGTAAAATCCATACAAGAAGTTGTATCTTTTAGTATCCTGTGTAACAAATATTGCGCAAAATTGTATGTCATATTTTGACGTTGTTATTGACGTCGCATGCCGTTGATGACGTCATTTCCTGTTTATTGTTTTTATATTAATATTTATTGATCCTGATGAAGGCCAATATGGCCGAAACGTTGAGGTTTAAATAAATTAAATAAACAATTTAAGTTTTGCTGAAGTTAGACTTCTTTTTTACATAATATAATACAAGAAGTTAAGAATTCAAGCTGAAACAGCTGATGGTTTTCATGAGTTGTTGCTTTTGATTTCAAAGAATACATGATCATTCGATATCAGATACATATTTTAGTGAAATTGTGATCAGAAATATACCATTTATTGATAAAAGACGTGAACACCGATCGTGTAGTAAACATGTTATCAAGTCACGCAATGTGAAACTAGATAAAAGCCATGTGGGTTCAATCGTATGCAGCATATTATTAAGATGTCACAGACTACAAACCAGAGCCTTTTTCTCAATGACAATGGATCAAGGACATTTTACTTTTGATTATTTTCCTACATCCTCTGAATTCCACGCTTATTCAAGAAACATAAGTATTTATATATAATAACAAAGAACATTTAAATTGGCAATTTGATGCTGTTTTGTTGAACATGTATTCCGAATGATTGACGGTATTAACATTAACACAACATTGAGGACTAGACAGCTAGCCCACACCATTTAAAGTGCATTTACTGTCATTGAATGTCATACGTTATTAATATGATTTATTTATTCTTCATTTCTGATTTATTTTGTATTAATATAATTATTTATTTTACGTTTGTTTTACGACTTCCTCTTCGTAGTCGATCACATTATTTTCATCAATAATGTATTTACTGTTTATTATCATCATATTTCATTGATTGGGTACCACTCAGTAAAATTGTCTATTTCATTTATTTTTGTATTATTCAATTAGTTGTGTTGTATAACTAATGCCAGAGTAGCTTAGTGTTTTCTCGTCACTATTTGCTAAATTAAAGGGCATTATATGTATTAGTCAGGACCCGCCCCTGTGGTCGAGTGTTAAAGCTGCTGACTTCAAATCACTGTAACCGCTCACTGATAGAGGGTCGTTGGTTTGAGCCCAGCTACCGGTCAGGAAAGTAGACAGTTGCTTACAGAGGATGTGAGTCTAGTACTGGTTCTTCGCAGGAACGCTGAATAGGTGAACTGTCCGCCTCATATTACTCTGAATGTTGGAAACGGGCGTAAACCCCAAACAAACAAACAAACAAGCTTAAAGTCAGACACATCATGATAGCAAATAAACTCGGAACGAGGAGGATAGGAGGAAATGCATTGGAAAAGTACCTCCACCTTCTTATCTTAAAATTGTTAAATAAACATTTCAAAAAGATCCATGATATTTTACTTAGTTGGAGATCACGAATGCATAGAACTTCAACGAGTTGAGGGAAATCCAGTATAATATATAAAAATACTTATTTCTTCAATTAAACTGTTCCCTCACTCATAAGAGATTATTTGTTGATTTTAAGGACAAATTTCCTGGAATGTTTATTAAATTAATATATACAACCAATATAAATATCAATATCATTTTTGATAAATGTTGAATAAACTATACTTATACTTATATCAGCACTATAAGTATAATTATATCCATGACATAATTATATGTATCAAATGTATGTTTATTTTCTCTCACTTTTGTCATCTACTAGCGGGTCTACTTTATTAACAGTGTTTTATATTGAATATATTAACATATAGAAAGTGTAATATAATTAATCAATGAAATTAAGGATACTTTTAGCAAATTGAAATTTTATATTGCGGATCATTCACCAATTCACACACGATGTTTGAATCAAATACATCGGTATCGACCTTGGATGCGATATTTTTAAACATTTATAACTGACAAACATTGCCAAGTATTGAACTAGTGAGCTTGTGAACCATCAAACTCTCAAATTCCTTATTGACTCTGAATGTGCGACTCATATTAATTAATTACCTAAGGAAGAAGAAATCGACAACATAAGTTTTGTATTTCATTGTATCTCAATAAAATCTGATGTATCGAAACTAAACACAAAGTAAATAACAAATATGTTTCAAGTGGACCTAACTCTTACAGACATAAGTATATTTTATGAAATGTTTATTGTTGGAACGTTTTATTTCTAGAACTATTTGCATACTCAAAAAGTTCAAATAAAAATGCAATGCTAAGAAAGATATTCATTTACAGAACTGATAACAAATGTCAGTTAAAAGAATCTGAGATTCTCTAGCTTATACATGTGCACTTGAATTAAATAAACAGTATGTGTTCCATTATTCACGAAATATCATATAAAAAACATTCAAGCCCTCGAAAAAGTTATGTTGACCTCGGCGCTGCCTCGGTCAAAATGATTTTTCTCGCGTTGACAATTTTAAATAAGGCCCTGTCAAAAATGTGATATTTATTTTATTATACCGCAGATTTCATAGAAATATGAAAAGACAAAAAATGATTTCACAACATTTCAATTAGCAGTGACATTACATAAACTATTAAGATTTTACTAGAGCATCAAACTCAGTAAACGAAAGTTTGGTCTAACAAAAGTATAATGTGCAATATAGAGCCTATTTTATTATGAACATCTCGTCAAATAAATGAAAATTATTTAGTAACTGAAAATCTGTTTGAACTCAGCGCGCATATTTCTGCGCGTGTGTTATTACAAGGTTATCAAAAGATTGTCCGTGTGGTATATCAATTCAAATTATTTCAATTCGATTCCATATTTGACACAATACAATCAGTAACAATAGAATTATTGAGTACATCTATAAACCACCACATTCGACACCGATCCAGCTTCCCAGTACACAGTGGAATCACAAATCAACTGAAAATACAATACAGCAAAATTTAGAACTTATCGTGATAAAGGACTTCTGTTAATGCCAAAATTATACTGATAACCAATCAGGGAAATCAATTTTAACAGAACTTCAACTTTACGACTATATTTTCATTTGTACATGCATTAATGTAGTTAGATATTGCATGAACGCACGTAATATCCAATATGTACAAAACAGGATCAAATAGAATTGGCATTGTCTTACATTCGGACTTGTGTAATTGTTTCCAAAAGACTTAGTGAGTCCTTTCAATTTAAGTCAACATCATCACCTACTGTATGTTTTATTCCAGACATGTTTTACATAGGCTGTTACATCATCATAAAACAATTAGTAGAAATGTCTAACTGGCTGGATGTGACATCATATCTAAATTACATGTACCGTACTTACGTATGACGAATCGTAAGTTCTGTTCAAGACGATCTCATACCTTCTGAAATGGCCGTTTAGGAAATCGTAGTTCTGAAATTGAATTTAACTCCAACTGAGAAAAAACAACAAAATAAAATATAATATCGGTCTCAACAATGTTTCTTTGCTATAAAATGCAATTTCTTATTAAAGCAAGCAATTGTTTGTTTCTAGTTGGATGCTTATTGGTAGGCCAGGGTCTTCATGGACTCATTAAAAGCGTGCAGAATGGTGAGAAAGCCAAAGTGCAATTCCTCGGACGTGATAAAAAGTCTAGGGTTCCAGTGGAAAATATCTGGTAACCTGAAACAAACATGTTTGTTCAAAAAAATGTATTTAGACTCGAAAAGCGTTACTATTCATACATTCGTATTTCATTTATATTATATTTTATCTATTTAGATACGTCTGAATCTGATGAACTAACAAGTACGAAAATACTGAAATATTGTCAAAGTTAACTTATACTTACATATCCAATCGCTGAAATTGGATTCAAAAGCTTAGTTGCGTATACCTTGGCCGCAGCGAGCATAGATTCCATTCCATAATTCGGACAAAACTGTGCATCAACAATGAGGCAGCACGCCAGAATACAGAATATTCCCAAACTAACTGTAGCAGTCCGTATCATTGTAAACTTTTCAAACGTTCTAAACTATCTTAAACACGATTGCCTTAAATAGAAACCGGCACATGTAACTACTGGGCGTTTCGATTAAAAACAGTTTTCATCTGTAAAAATAATAAAGTTATATTTCCTGAAAAAATGATGCACGAGTTCAAATGATTCGTTAAAGTTATACTTAAAACACAAAAACGTGAAATTTTACAAAGAATCCTCCCTTTGAAACGAAGTTTTCATATAAATAAACTTATAACAAAATATGCAAATTTATGCTCGTAAGCATAAAACCAGCTATAAAACTGACATATTTAAGATTTATACCATTCGTGACCAAGTGAACGTATAAATAGAGCTCAAATTCGACCTTGTATTTGTCAATAACACTGCTTTGTAGACAATAATTCATTGTTAATGGAAGCTTTTCAGACGAGCGCCATTGAGATGCCACGCACTAGAAGAAAGATCTATTTGTAGTAGAATTGTGGAATCAAATAGAACAACGACAAACGTAGCCAAATATGTGATTTTGACATAGAATGGAATGTCGAATGCATTTATTTCTTCTTCCTTCTTTGTAAAACAACATGGTAAACTTTGTGTTTTATTGACGGGAAATGCACATTAGATCTTAAATATTTGCGTATATAAATAAGACAAAATGTTCTCAACTATTATAGATGTAGACATTTCAATAAGCAGTCCGTGTTTAGATAAATTAGCATAAAGACGAGTCAATTTCCTCATACAACAAACTTCAGAATTTGACACTGAATAGTAAATGTGTGCGATCTTGTGAAAGGCAAATAGAGAAAGGGCTTTAAATGCATTAAGATATCCAATTACCATACGTAATAAGAATAATTATCGAATGTTTTATTAGAATTATGTGTATTATTTCTGAATTAAAATGACCCATCCAATCAAATGCCAGGATCGAGTAACAATATTCCAAATAGTTAAGTAGTGTGGTACATTTTGTATAAATGAAAGCGCATCCTTTAGATTAATACTCTGTTCAAGGTAACAACAAACTTATCAACATTGACATATCTGCACTTAACTCCAAGGTCCAAGTAATTTATTTCCTCACAAGCACAATGTCGTCATTTATAAACACTCACAAAGGTGATTCGATTGGATGGCAATGTACTATTATCATTAGTCGTTAACATTGTGTCATTCGAGAGGACGCATCGAGCACTACTTAATGAAATATACTTTCCATGCTTGCTCAATCATGTGGAACCTTGAATTTGTTGATTTTGGAAGCCGGATAATGCATAAAATCATGTTTTGATACATAACAGTTTTCCTATAGTGAAAGTCCATTTAATGAAATTAGCATAATTATATGGACCAGTCTTTTTCTTGGATATCGGCTGAATATTGCCTATTATGTACAATGTTTTATGTAGTTCTGCTTGAAGTACGAGGGTCAGTCATTAAGTCCTGTCACGTGGCTTTATAAATACGAAAGTAATCAATCTGAACTTACAGCAATAATATAATAATTCAAATTCAAAAACGATATATTATTATATATATGGCATCGCACGTGCGATATATGATTTATGACGTCGTCATATTGCATGTGATGTCGTATGCTGCAACCATGATTTCGAAAGAGGATCAAAGTGTATAAGAAAAATGCAAATTTAAGAGGTAAGCCTGCTGCAGAAATTCACCGTGTGTTGTAAGAAGTTTGTAGACATACTGTTCTTACTTACAGGTCAGTTTGTAGATGGGTCTCGATTTATAATGTAGATAGAAACAGTACCAACGCTCAATATAGGCTAAAACGTAGTTAAAAGCAAGGGAACTTGGAAATGTTAATCATTAATTCATATGATTGCTATAGTAGAATTCCTGTGCATCTTGTTCCAAATGGTCAGACATTGAATAAAATATATTACAAAAGACGTTTTATTAAAATAACTCTAACCTAAGATATCTAAAATGCAACCAAAGTTTCTTCGGAATGTCAACTTATTTTTGCAAATTAACGCTGCGTGCCATAAGACGATATTTGTGACGTCACTAACGAGAGAAGTGAGCTGAGAGGTATTGCCAAACCCTGCTTATTCACCAGACCTAAGTCCAACAGACTTCAACGTGTTTACAAAACTGAAAGAATCGTAACGTGGTGATAGGTACAATAATTGAGAAGAACTACTTAGTGCTGTTCTAGCAGGCGTAAGACGTATCAACGATTGTCGCTAAGCTACCGAACTTTGCAAGTTACCGTAAAGATGGAAGTCGACCATTGAACAAATAGGGTGCTACTGTAAAAGAATGTAGACTGTTACATTCACTTTTTAGTTCGGTATATATTTAATAAGCCATGTGACAGGACTTATTGACTGACCCTCTATAGGTCCAATCTGAGTAGGGAGATGTAAGGATGACTCTAGTATTTCATTACATTTATATTATAAAATGTATAACTGGCATCATTTAAGCATTTCTAACTTTTTTAAATATTTATAATAAATGTCAATATCAAAAGGATGTGACAATATTGAATGCAATCATCATACACTGACGCACGTAACACTCTGTACTCTCAACAAACGTGTACCTATCAAATAGAGTAACGGAAAATGAATTATCAAATCTGTTAAGTTATGGATTTTCAACAAACATACAAAAATTATGTTCACGAAAACGTAACAATGACGCCGCATATGAGCTAATTAGTAATAATAGGGGTCAAAAATCACTCAGCCTGGACAAATCTGAAGTTTGGGAAGCTAGAAGGACGGTTTCGTGAGTTGTTGTATATTTTGATTACACAGGATATATGATCGTTCGATACCAGATACAATTTGAAAATGTAATTGTGTTCAGAAAATCACCAATTATTGGTAAAAAGACATGATTAAATCCGATGTGATCAGTTCGTCTAAAACACTGATCGTGTAGTATACATGTTATCAAGTCAAGCAATGTGAAACTAGATAAAAGCCATGTGGGTTCAATCGTATGCAGCATATTATTAAGATGTCACAGACTACAAACCAGAGAAAAACTTCTTTTTCTCAATGACATTGACATGGACATTTGACCTTTGATCATTCGCCTACAAGCTCTGAATTTCACGCCACATTCAGAGAACAGACGTATTTATATAAAAGGACATTTATAATTTGATGCCGTATTGTTGTTCGTGTATTCCGAATGATTGAAGGCATAGCGCGTAGTACATCAACACAACATCGATGACTAGACAGTTCGCCCACGCCATTTAAAGTGCATTTACTTCCATTGAATGGCATACGTATGATGTATTAATTCTATATTTCTGATTCATTTTTTATAAATAATCAAAAATCAAAATTATACATTTTCTGTTTGTTTTGCGACCATGATCATATCATTTTCAGCAATGATCAATGGATGATGTATTTCACTGTTTATTTTATCATCGTAAATGAATTGATTCTCAGTAGAATTATCATTTCCTTTCTTTTTATATTATTCAATTGGTTTTGTTATACGAATGTTCAAATGTCAGAGCAGCTTAATACTTGCTGAATTAAAGGACATCACGTGTATTAGTCAGTTACTAAAAGTCAGGACCCGCCTCCGTGTTCGAGTGTGGTTAATGCCGCTGTAACCACTCACTGATAGAGGGTCGTGGATTCGAGTCTAACTACCGACCATGTCTCTTTATGTTAGACTAAAGGCAGCTGCTTTCGGAGAATGGGACTTTAGCACTCAGTCTGGTTCTTCATAGCAACGATGGTTAGGTGAACTTTCCGCCATATATGACTGTTGAGAAGGGGCGTAAATCCCAAACAAGCGGAGTCAGACACATCGTAGCAAATAAACTCAAAATGAGAATGATAGGAGGAGGGCTTTGGTAAATACCTCCTACATTTCTCTTTAAATTGTAGAATAAGTAATCTGAAAAGATCCATAATATTTGATTATCTTGAAGATCACAAATGTATAGAACTGCAACGATTAGAGTGAAATACTAACAGTACAATATAACACCACCCACTGATATTGTTCATTTCATCTCAATACTGTCAACGAATTACTTCATGTACGGTTTAAAGCTCTGAAGGTTCTGCTGTTGTTCGGGACTACAAAGAAGTCAAACGTTGAAACCTTGGTAGTGTAAGGTATTGGGTTGAGTTTAGGAAACCGAACGTTAGTTTTCGCGCATAAATTTTGATGCAGACCAAAGCATTACGCTTTTCTACATCCACTATGCATTTGTTAAAGTTGTTTCCGTTCAATGTGTTTTCAGCACTTTGAATTATATTTCCCCATCTGATCACCAAAAGTAGTTCACCAATTTGCATATATAGTCTACATTACCTGCTCCTTCATAAACTCAACTTATGCAGAATGTAATATCTCATACATGAAGAAATGCTAAAAAAAGTATTAAATTAATCGATTATAATTTCCCGATGAACCATTGTTTTAAATATCTGGTTGTCTCACAGTAATCCTCGCATCGTCCATGAATTCAACGATGACTTCTATTTGTTTACAGTAGAAGCTAGAAACCAGACTAAATTAGCTTATACAGCATGTGAAATATTCCGAGGTAGAGGATTTATCATTTTTCTAGACGAATTATACTTACGAGTATTTGTTTATTATAGCTGTTTGCGAGTACTTACTGTAGTGTCTATTACTAGTTTGGCTAATCCTGGCCATTTGACTGGCTAATGGTGATGACTGAATCTATAAATAGCTGACAGGAAAGTAAATCCTGAAGACATTGAAAACATTTATGGTTGATTCTATTTGATTGATGTAGGGTATGATATAACCATGTGCTTGTGAACTATATACATGAATTTATTCATTTGTCAAGTACTCATGATTGCCATTATAATGTGTATTACTCATATCATGTAAATATTTTATACCCTTGGATTGAATTAAATGTACAGACAATATCCTTTATGAAAAAAAAACAACTTCATACAAAAAAAAAACATAAACCAATATGCTTCTTGAAATTCGTCTACCTATAACGTTTTGTTATAGTTTTTCTCATTAGGACTGTTATAAATTGGTCGTTTACGATTTTACATAGCCATCTGATTTTGACTTGAATGCACGTATTATTTGAATTTGTATTTATGCAATTTAATTGAAAAATTGGAACTATGTTCGTAGGCGGAAGTTTAATGGAAGCTATTCGGTATGCAGGAAAATTCAAACCGACCGATTGTTGAGAAATTGTACTAACTTTGTGTTCGTACCGAACAACAAAAAGATATTACCGTCATACAAATGCGTTAAAAAGAAGTCTGGTGATATCAAGTTTCACCAATTTATAGATATAAAAACTAAGCCATAATCATACACTGAAATAAACCCACAGTCCGTTGCAAATGATTTGAAACAAACATTACATTTGGTTGGTCGTCTATAAACCAATATTGCACGTAATTTACATTTTTACAAAGATAACTACTCTGTATATAGGAATGTATTACAACAAATAGCCTTTATATGACCATAAATGAACAATGCAGAAAACCGGGACTTTGAAATCCGTCATCAAATAAGATGGCAATGCTAATTCGGAAATGACACCTACTGTGTTTTTAAGCTGAGTAATTAACAAGAAAAGTGTCGGATCATTATCGTCTCATGAAATCAACGAATTTGACGTATCCCATTCAATTTTGATAGCCGTTCAAAATCGCAAATGTTTACACAGGTTTGATGTCTAGTATTACTAAGAGATTTTATTTTTGTTGCTTGGTATTAAATAATGAAATTTAATCTTTGTCAGTAGATTGCGAATTTAAAAGCAATGCTAAGAATCACAACGAAATTCCTCATTCTATTGGATGACTCAGAGGAAACCCTTCCTGCCAGTGGGTGAAATCTACAAGCGTAGAAAATTTCAGACCTCGCCAACTTATAGCGAGTCTGCCACTGTTTAATGTGTCAATTCTTGTGGTTGTAAAATTTGTAAAGTGTAAATGTACGAAAATGTATTCTTATGCGGTCGAAATAAATTTATAATAAAGTGTTCACACGGTACTATTACGATAATTTAGGAATTTCATGGGAAAAAAGACTTTTGGTTTCAACAGAGTGAACAACATTAAAGAAAATTCGCGACGTCTTTTTAAAGACATTTTTGTCTTGTTTTTTTTGTTGTAGTTTTTTTTCAACATGTAAGTGCTTTGATTCGACCTTTTTGTTTAAAATATGTAAAGGCTGTGAATCGGCAGTTTTTGTTCTTTGTTGTAACAATTTATTAACAATCTTCCGAGCGTGAGGTAACAATTTAAGAAAGATGTTACAATGAAACATACAGCTGTAACTCCCTGTTTATCAACCACATGTGTAATTCTACTTCGGTGAAAGTATTGCATCTGAATGCTTATTTCATCTTAAGCACTTATCCAAGAAATAAGAAAACAACACCATATGTTTTTATTTTATTGTATCGCAGCAAATTCTGAACAAATTTTGGAACATAAACAAAACTTTTAAAAGTGTTTCCTAGTTATATGTACACAAGCAAGTGAAAAACATATTTTAATGGGACCTTACCCTTACAAACATACGTATTTTTAATGTTAACTATTGGAGCATCTCATTTTCAGAATAATTTGCAAACACAAAAAAGTTCAAAGAAATTATTCAAAGTTATTCATTTACAAAACTGATAACAAATGGGTGTTGAATGAACCCGAGATTCTCCAACTCATACAGGTGTTCTTGAATTAATTAAACCGTGTTTGTTCAATTATTTATGAAATATTTCAAATTATTTCAATTAAGTTCAATATTTGACAAGATACAATCAGTTACTATAGAATCATTGACGACAACTATCATAAATTATCACATTTGTTACCACTCTAGCTTCCCAGTACACAGTGGCATCACAAATCAACTGAAAATACAATACATTAGAAGTTAGAACTTATCGTGATAAATGGCCACTAGTAATGACAAAAAAAATACTGATAATTATAACATAGCATTCAGTCAAATCTGTAAACTCACTTTACAATAACACGTAGACTGTATAACTATATTGTCATTCGTAAATGTATCAATGTGTATGAATGTAGTTCAATATTGCTAGAGAATGCACGTAATATATAATATTGACAAAGCAGTATCAAATAGAATCGACATTGTCTTACATTCATACTTGTGTAATTGTTTCTAAAAGAGTCTTATTTTTAAGTCAACATCATCGTCTACTGTATGTTTTATGTCATTTGTTATTTTTCATTTTGTATTAACAAAGGCTGTTACATAATCGTAACTTCATTTATTGATTTGTTTTGTTTAACGCCATTTTTCAACATTTGTTCAGTAAAATACGGCGGCCAATTTACTTAACCAGTTTTTCTGGGTTATATTATAACTAGTACTTACTTACCCTTCCAATAGAAACAGGCAATTTATCAACATGTGGAGAAAAATTAATAGTGTTGTCAAATTTTCGTATAAGGGTATGACCTGCCGCGACTGGGTATTGAACCCGTATCGTCGGGGTAGAAAAAAATCTAGCGTACAAATCACTGGAACATGGCCGCGGCCTTTCTTCATAAATACAATTAGTAGCAATGTTTCACTTGCTTGTTGTGTCAACAAATCTACAATACTGTACTTACGTATGAAGAAGCAGAAGTTCTGTTCAAGATTAGCTCATATCTTTTAAAATGACCATATAGGAAATCATAGTTCTGAAATAAAATTTAACTCTGTTTAAGCATCGGTATAATAACTAAATAGCTGTCTCTAAAATCTTTCCAAGATGTAAAAAAACTACATGCTTTATTAAGGCCTTATATTAATGGTAATTAAATCACGGGTATGTAGGTCGGGCCCTTTTGACTCATTAAAATCGCATGGAAAGGTTTGAGAAGTGTGAAAGCGGGTGTACTGTTCCTTGGGCCTGATATAAAGTCTACGGTTGCGGGAAAACAGTAGGGTAGATAGGATAACCAGAAGTAAAAAAAATGTTTAATGTAATAAGACTCGAAGAGTCTATATATAGTCATGCGTATTTTAATTACATGTATATATATTTTATTCTAATAGTATTAATACAGCTGAAGCTCATGGTGTAAAAAGTATGAAAATCACTTAAAGAATTGTGTAAAATTTAACTGATACGTACATATCCCATTGCTGAAATTGGAATCAAAAGCTGAGATAAGTATTCCTTGGCCGCAGCGAGCATAGATTCCATTCCATAATTCGGACAAAACTGTGCATCGACAAGCACATAGCACGCCAGAATACAGAATATTCCTAGAGTAACTGAAGCAGTCCGTAGCATTGTATACTTTCCAAACGTTCTAAACTATGTAAACACCATTGCCTTAAATAGAGACCCGAACATGTAACTACTAAAAACATTTTAAACAAGTTTTATTCCGTAAAGATTATAGCAAAGTGATATTTCCTGAAAATGATGCACGAGTTTAAATGATTCGTTCAAGTTACTTAAAACACAAAAACATGAAATCTTACAATGAATCCTCTCTTGAAACAAATTAATTTTATAACTAAATATGCAAACTTAATGCTTGAAAGCATAAAAACAATTATAAACTGACATATGTCCAGTCTTAAGAACATAACAAGATTTATATAATTCATGACCAAGTGAGCGTATAAATAGAACTCATATTCGACCTTGTATTTGACAACCATTGCTTTGTAGACAATAATTCATTGTTAATAGAAGCTTCTCAGACGAACGTCATTAAGATGCCCAGCACTATAAGACAGATCTATTTTGAGCAGAATTATGGAATCAAACAGTACAACGATAATAGTAGCCAAAGAACTGATTTTGACATAGAATGAAATGTAGAATGCATTTATTCTTCATCCTTCTTTGTAGAACATCAAGGTAAATACTAGCTTCTAAGCAGTGTTTTATTGACGGGAAATGCACATTAAATCTTAAATACATTCGTATATAAATAGGAGTGAATATACTCAAGCATATAGACGTAGACACCTAAAAACCAAACGGCCGGGGACATAAAACACACGAAAGCTTTGTCATTTCTATGTAATGTCGAAAGGCGAATATCTGAATTCGACATTGATTAGTAGACATGTGTGTTCATGTGATTGGGTAAAATCTAATGCAGAAAGTTCTTTAAATGTGTTTAAGATTTACAATTACCATACCATTAAGGATGTGGAATGTTTTGTTGCTCATTAATCCAAATTATCTGTATCTATAAGCTCATATGAGTACCGAGTATATGTAGCTCATCTGTTTCATTGGTATCGTCTAATTCAATTAATTAAGGGTTAGTTGAAACATAAATTTATCTTCAGTACAGCTCTATACCACTATGTATTATTTCTGACATATAAATCTCATCCGATCAAATACCAGGATCTAGTAACAATATTGCACTTTGTCTGCATATATTTTATACTTAAAACTCACAATCAAACAAACTTATATACATGTATAAATACGTGTACATCAACATGACATACTTGAACCCAAGTAAATCATTTTCTCTAAAGCACAATTACTGACACTACAAAGTTGTTCAATTCGATGGATATATACTATAATCATTTGTTGTTACCCTTATGGCATTCCAGAGGATGCATCGATTACTACTTTATACAGTATCCTTCTCGCCCAATTAGGTGGAACCTTGAATTTAATGATTTTGGTATCTGGATAATGCATAAAATCATATTTTGATACATAGCAGTTCTCCTATGGTAAAACTATATTTTATAACATTAGCATAATTATATAGGCCAGCCTATTTAATGGATATTGGCCAAAAGTAGAGCGATGCAAGGATGGCTCTGTATATTATTTCATAACCTTTATTATAATAGAAGTGTACAACTGACATCATGCAAATATTTCAAAGAAACTTGTCACAATAATACAATTAGGTTTTAATATACAAATGTACCCAATTTTGTCAGTTTCATTAGACTGTGTTTTTTTGTAATATTTCAAATAAACGTCAGAATCGAAAAGATGTGACAATATTAAATAAAATCATCATAAACTGTAGCACGTAACACTGTGCTGTCAACAAACGTGTACCTATCAAATAGAGTACTGGAAAATGAATTATCGAATCTGATAAGTTATGGATTTTCAAACAAACATACTAGAATTATGTTCACGAAAACGTAACAGAGACGCCGCATATAGGGGCCAAGAATACCTCAGCCTGCACAAATCTGAAGTTGGGGAAAATAGAAGGACCAGTTACATCCTCAAAAAACAACACTCAAACCGGAGCAGCTGATGATTTGTTGCTGGTGAGTTGTTGTATCTTTTGTTTGATTACACAGGATACATGATCATTCGATACCAGATACAATTTGGAAAAAAAATGTGTTCAGAAAGTTACCAATTATTGATAAAAAGACATGATTAAATCCGATGTGATCAGCTCGCCTAGAACACTGCTCGTGTAGTATACATATTATCCAGTCACGCAATGTGCAACTAGATAAAAGTCATGTGGGTTCAATCGTATTCAGTGTATTATTAAGATGTCACAGACTACAAACTAGAGTGAAATGCCTCCTTTTTCCCAATGACAATGGATTATGGACATTTGACGTTTGATCATTCGCCCACAAGCTCTGAATTTCACGCCACATTTAAGGATCAAACGTTTTTATATATGATAATATATCGACAATTTGATACCGTATTTTTGTACGAACGTATGTATATAAAAGAACATTTATAAAGTGATGCCGTATTGTTGTTCGTGTATTCCGAATGATCGAAGGCATAGCGCGTAATACATTAACACGACATCGATGACTAGACAGTTCGCCCACACCACTTAAAGTGCATTTACTGCTATTGAATGGCATACATTATTGATATGATTTATTCATTCTCTACTTCTGATTCATTATTTAGAAATAATCAAAAAACAACAAAATTATGTATTTAACGTTTGTTTTACGACCATGATCATATCATTTTCATCAATGGTGTATTTTTCTGTTTATTTTATCATCTTGATTCTCAGTAGCATCGTCATTTCCTTTCTTTTTATATTATTCAATTTAATTTATATTTCCCCATCTGATCACCATAAGTAGTTCACCAATTAGCATATTTAGTCTAAATTACCTGGCCCTTCATATACTCAACTTATGCAGAATGTAATATCTCATATATGAAGACATGCTCGAAGAAACATTTACTCGTTATAAGTATTAAATTAATCGATTGTAATTTCCCGATGAAACATTGTTTTAAATATCTGTTTGTTTACACTATATAGCATATTTAGTACGTGAAGTAACCGAGGTTGAGGATTGTTTAGACTTTTTTAGGACTGTTATGTATCGGTCTTTAAAGATTTTGCATAGCCATCTGATTTTGACTTGAATGCACGTAATATTTGAATTTGTATTTATGCAATTGAATTGAAAAATTGGAACTATGTTCGTAGGCGGAAGATTAATGGAAGCTATTCGGTATGCAGAAAATTTAAACCGACCGATTGTTGAGAAATGGTATCAACTTTGTGTTCGTACCGAAAACAAAAATATATTACCGTCGTGCAAATGCGTTAAAAGGAAATATTGTGCCCTGTGCAGGAAATATGTTTTTCGGGTTTTACGCAAGTCTTCAATTGCATTTTAGTTACATGCAAGCGGACAGTGAACTTCATCCATATTTACCCTGCACCAGTATTCACTTTGTTCTTCGTAACTTACTCCAAAGTGTTGTGACATAAGTTTTTACATGTTTTTACTCGGAACATTAGACTTTCATTTTTGCACGATAAATCCTATTACATTGAACCATCCTATATTTAATTTATTTTAGTGCATAAGTTCGCTTATAAATGTATTCTATCATTTTGTTTTCAAATTTATGTTTTGGTCCTTATGGTCTTAAGTAGTGCATTTCGAGAATTCATATGTTCTCAGTCATATGTGTATAAGTCATAATGTAGGCAAATGACCCAAAGGTATCATTTGCATGCTGACTAATGCAAAGACGTGTTTAAACGCAATAAAAAACTTCTTTGTAAAACTTTTTCTTGTACAATCAGCTTACATTAGACATATAATTCATTTACTTCCTGTTTTACAGACAAATCCAGTAAGTGTGTATTACTACATATGGATTATATAAATACTACATAAGACGCAGTTGAGAAGATTTACTGTGAACCCGATAAATTAATTCGCCATGTCTTGATAAACCAAATAAACAACTAGTCAACAGAAAAACTACAATAGTAGCATAAAGCAACAAACCAACACGACACAACACGGACTACTTAAAGCAAGAGAGGAACGACACTGGCAACACAAAACTACACTGTAAATTCAAAACCTTAAGGTATCTGGCTTGGATGTCAGGTCAAATCAAGTTTCAACAATCTATAGATTTAAAAACAAAACCATAATTATATACTAAAACAAACCCACTGTATAAAGTGCATTGCAAGTAATTTGAATTAAATATTACATTTGGTTTGTCTTCTATCAACCAATATCGCACGTAATTTACAATTTTTTTTAAAAACGATAACTACTCTGTATATAGGAATATATTACAACAAATAACCTTAAAATCACCTTCTAAATATATAATGAAGGGAACAGTATCTCAGTTTTTTGTAATGTCATCGGTTCGTTAGATACTTGACTTTAAAGAAATTCCGTACCCAAAACCCTCTGTTTCTTACGTCATTACGCCATAGATAAAAAATTTAAACAAGTAATTGTCATTATGAATGCATAGTATCATATCGTACAAATACAATGCACATTACGTTAGGGATAAGGAAAAGTCAATAAAAGTGTGCAGTATTTATTGCAATATAAAAACATTTTTGAGCGTTCGGTTAGAATTGTTTGTTGCTTGGTATGATATTTAATGTTTGTAAATAACGTAAAATATCAGTGTATGTTATTCTTGCGATTTTAACCAAGCCAGACACATTAAAGGCAACACAAAAAAACATATGCATTGAACTCATGAATCATAAAACAGCATTGACAATTTACGCAACAAAAATATTATAAAACCATAGAGCATTTTGCAACATTGAATTATTGGGGATTTAAAAAATACCAATCCAACAAGCCTTATTTCTCTTGACTAATCAGTTTTGTTTGTAAAACACGTTTATTCATTGTTTATCCGAACATGCAGCAATTCTATTTAGTGAATAAATACACCTTTGAACATCAATTATTATCATGTGTGTGTAAACCAAAATAAGCATAAATCAAAACACATTAAACAGGTTTAGAAAATTTATGTTATAGTGCGTGATTATAAAAACATTACCTTTCTTATTCATCAGACAAAATGCAATTAAGAGAACACATTAAATTAAATAATAACAATAATTAATTTAGTTTTTGCACTGTCATAGGGATTGATTGGTGATACAAAACAGTTCATTTTAAACAGTTATGGATATGCCAGTGTGTATAACGAGGTTTAGATCAGACATCGTATTTATTTCTGAGTATTAAACACTGTATTTAAATCAATAAGATATTTAGATTACTAGCAAATAATAAGTACACATATATGAAAGACATTATTTTTTATATATACATAACATGTATACATACCAGTACATTAATGGAAACATTTGACTTCAAAACAAATATACAAATGTATTATGAGCTAATGGTTTATGTCGAACATTTAAACTATCTGGGAATCACTGTTGGATATTGTATGACTGGGCAAGTGGCAATGATGGTATGACCAGAATAGACTGGCGACCTGTCCTCTGCACAGAGGAGTCCATGTACTTCCTATATTGCACATATAGGTATGCTAGGATATGGCAAAGACAGTGAAGTCTAACTGTATATACAGTACAATAATGAAATCCATTCTTAATCGGAGATACAAATTGGACTTAAATCATCATAATTCATTGATACACACAAGCATATTGCGTAAGCAATGCTAAGAATCACAATGAAAACTGAAATCAGTTAGATTATTCGTGTATGTAAATCAAACAGTTCAATATTAATTGATATAGCATAAAATGCTGCATTCAATCAAATTAAATTAAAAAACCCAGCTTGTAATGCATTCTACGTTGGAGATGTCAATATCATTTTTTTTTGCTTTTTGCTTTTATGACTTGTAAGTGCTTTGGTTAGACATTTTTGTTTTAAATATGTAAGGGCTGTGAATCGGCACGTTTTTTCTGTTTTGTAGCAATTTATTAACACTATTCCGAGTTACTTCGATGAAAGTATTGAATCTGAATGTTTGTCTCATCTTAAGCATTTATCCAAGAAATAAGAAAACAACACCATAAGGTTTGTATTTTATTGTATCTCAACAAATTCTGAACAAATATTGGAAAACTTTTAAAAGTGTTTGCAAGTTATATGTACACAAGCAAGTCACAAAGATAGTTTAATGGAACCTTTCCTTTACAAACATGCGTTTATTTGATGTTAACTGTTGGAACATATGTTTGTCCAAATTACATGTAGTTTGCATACTCAAAAAAGTTCAAAGAAAGAAAACGAAATTGTGATGTTATGAAATTTATTAATTTACAAAACTGGTAACAAATGGGTGTTGAATGAACCCGAGATTCTCCAACTCATACAGGTGTCCCAGAATTATAGCAACAACAATAACAGTTGTTCGATTATTTATGAAATATTTCAAATTATTTCAATTAAGTTCAATATTTGACTAGATACAATCAGTTACAATAGAATCATTAACGACAACTATCATAAGTTATCACATTTGTCACCACTCTAGCTTCCCAGTACACTGTGGCATCACAAATAAACTGAAAATGCAATACATTGAATGTTAGGAATTATACGTGATACATGGCCACTAGTAATGAAAAAAACATACTGATAATCATACCAAAGAATCCAGTCAAATGAGTAACCTCACTTCTCAATAACACTTAGGCTGTATGACTATTTTGTCATTTGTAAATGTATCAATGTGTATCAATGTAGTTCAATATTGCTAGAGAACGCACGTAATATCCAATATTAACAAAACAGTATCAAATAGAATCGACATTGTCTTACATTCATACTTGTGTAATTGTTTCTAAAAGAGTCTTCTTTAGAAGTCAACATTATCGACTACTGTATGTTCCATGTTATTTTTAATTTTGTATTTTCAAAGGCTTTTACATAATCGTAACTTTATTTATTTGTTTTGTTTAACGCCATTGTTCACCTTTATTCAGTTAAATACGGCGACCAGTTTACTTAAATAATTTTCCTGTGTTATATTCTAACCAGTACTTACTTACCCTTCCAATAGGAACAGGCAATGAATCAACATGTGGAGAAAATATAATATTGTTGTCAAATTGGAAGGGTATGGCCAGTCGTGACCGAGAATTGAACACGCAACGTTGGGGTACAAAATCCAGTGCACTAACCGCTGGAACACGGCCACGGCCTTTCTTCAGTAATACAATTAGTAGCAATGTTTAACCTGCTTGTTTTGACAACGAATCTGAATTACTTTACTTACGGGTAAAGAAGCAGAAGTTCTGTTCAAGATTATCTCATATCTTTTAAAATGACCGTATAGAAAATCGTAGTTCTGAAATAAAATTTAACTCTGATAATAATTATAGCGGTCTCTAAAATCTTTCCCTGATATACAATACCACATGCTTTATTAAGGCCTTTTATTAATGCTTATTAAATCAGGGGTATGTAGGTCGGGGCTCTTTAAAGCATATGGAAAGGTAGAAAAAGTGAGAAAGCGGATGTACTGTTCCTCAGGCCTGATAAAAAGTCTAGGGTCGCGGGAAAAATAGGGTATATCGGATAACATGAAACAAACAAAAAATGTATTTAGACTCGAGGAGTCTATACAGTCATACGTATTGTAAGTATATTTTGTCCAATAGTATTAAATACATATGAAGCTGATGGTGTAAAAAATATGAAAATTACTTTAAACCGTTTGTAAAATTTAACTGATACTTACATATCCTATTGCTGAAATTGGATTCAATAGCTGAGCTAAGTATTTCTTTGCCGCAGCGAGCATAGATTCCATTCCATAATTCGGACATAACTGTGCATCAACAAGGACAAAGCACGCCAAAATACAGAATATTCCTAGAGTAACTGAAGCAGTCCGTATCATTGTATACTTTCCAAACGTTCTAAACTATGTAAACACGATTGCCTTAAATGGAGACCCGAACATGCAACTACTGGACCTATCTATTAAAAAAGTTTTAATCCGTAAAAATAATAACAAAAGTGATATTTCCTGCGAATGATGCACGAGTTTAAATGATTCGTTGAAATTATACTTAGTTATAATAAAAACATGAAATCTTAAAGAATCCTCTCCTTGAAACGATTTTGTCATTCAAATAATTTAATAAATAAAATATGCAAATTAATGCTTGTAAGCATAAAACCAGCTATAAAACTGACATATGTCCAGTTGTAAGAACATAACAAGATTTATATCATTCATGACCAAATGAACGTATAAATAGAGCTCAAAATCGACCTTGTATCTGACAACCATTGCTTTGTAGACAATAATTCATTGTTAATGGAAGCTTTTTAGACGAACGTCATTGAGATGCAGCACTATAAGAATGATATATTTGTCGTTAAATTATGGAATCAAATAGTACAACGATAATAGAAGCCAAAGACGTGATTTTGACATAGAATGAAAGCAGTGTTTTAATTGACGGGAAATGCACATTCAATATTTGATACATTCGTATATAAGCATATAGACGTGGACATAATAAAACCAAAATTATTTAAACAAGAAGCTGCCTTCAATAAATGCATAATGCTGATGGTAGCAGTTTGACTTCACCTCGTATAGACAGACGGCCGGGCGGACAAGGCAATCGCTACATGTCCCCGAATCATTTTATGCCGGTGTAACGTTTTCAAGCTGCCCCCGTTTCAAGTTACCTCCCGGTAACTTTAAAACGTTTTAAAGTTACCGGGAGGGGTACAATTAAAACGTTTTGAAATTACCCCCTCCATTTTCAAATGCCCTACCCGGTAATCTGAAAACGTTTTCAGATTACCCCTGGGGGCGCTTTGAAAACGTTTTCAGAATACCCCCGGGTAATAAATCGAAAATTTATAATAAGAGAGAGCTTGCACACGAATAAGGAGATTACAATTTCAAACACATAATTGCATACATGTACTACAGTTATATAAGACTTTACAAGCGGTCCTCGTGATGAAATCATACGACGAAATCAAATGACGTCATATACTGACAAGTCCATTCCTTCATTATGGAATCCTATGAGCGTTATTGCTAAAATACCAATGCAATTTTGAATCATTTTGACAAAAAAGATATAAAACAACAATTTTTATTAACTATTGTTGGTTTTCTGAACACAAGTAAGTGTAGAATTGCACAGGTCATGTCTTGCGTTTTTGTTAATTAATTGAATAAAGGCGCGTACTCTCCATAACCCTAATAGGATTCCATAGCTTCATATAATTATTGCGTATATTCAGTTTAGAAATACAGGAATAATATGTCAATAAACCATGTTGACTGTGAATCATTTATGAATTATAACCTGAAATATAAACGTTTTCGCTATGAAGAATCAACGTAGGGAGGGGGATTATTAAAACGGGGGAGGGAGTTTGATAACGTTTTAATGTTACCGGGGCCGGTACAATGAAAACGTTTTTAAGTTACCGGGGGCTAACCTGAAAAATGGGGAGCTTGAAAACGTTTCACCGGGGACACTAAACACACAAAAGCTTTATCATTGATATGTAATGTCGAAAAGCAAATTTCTGAATTCGACATTGATTAGTAGATATGTGTAAACATGTGCTTGGGTAAAATATAATGCAGAAAGTGTTTTAAATTCATTTAAGATTTACTATTTACATGCGTATAATAAGGATGTGAAATGTTTGATGCTCATTAATCCAAATTATCTTATTAACGCGATGTACACAGTGTGATTTGGCGTATTGTGTACTTATAAAGCCATATGAGTACCGAGTATATGTAGCTCCTCTGTTTCATTAAGGTTGTGTTTGAAACATAAATTTATCTTCGGTACAGCTCTATCCCACTATGTATTATTTCTGGCATAAAAGTCTCAACCAATTAAATACCAGGATCGAGTAATAATATTGCACTTTGTCCGCATATATTTTATACTTAAGACTCACAATCGAACAAACTTATATACATGTATACATACGTTTTCATCAGCATTGACATACTTGAACTGAATTCAACCCTCCAAGTAAATCATTTTTTTCTCAAGCACAATTACTGACACTACAAAGTTGTTCAATTCGATGGCTATATACTATAATCATTTGTTGTTATGGCATTCCGGAGGATTTATCGAGTACTACTTGATATAGTACTAGTATACTACTCGCCAAATTAAGTGGAACCTTGAATTTAATTATTTTGGTATCTGGATAATGCATAAAATCATATTTTGATACATAGCAGTTCTCCCATGGTAAAAGTTCATTTTATAACTTTAGTATAATGTTGAACAGCCTATTTAATAGATATTGTCCAAACAATGTCCATTATGTACATTGTTGGGCGTAGTTCTGTTCGAAGTAGAGATCACTTAATTCCAATCAGAGTAGAGCGATGCAAGGATGGGTCTATCTAGTATTTCATTACTTTTATTATTATGGTTAAAAAGAAAACATAACTTAAATTAAATTGCAACGCGTTTCGTAATTTACTTCGTCAGGCAACTAGCATAATTATTGTAATCAGTAATTAGTATATACTTTTATTAACAATAGTGTATAACTGATATCAGTCAAGTATTTCAAAGAAACTTGTCTACAATAAAATAGTTGCTAAAATGATTGGATTTTAATATACTCAATTGTGTCATTTTCATTAGACTTTATGCTTTTGTAACATTTCAAACAAATGTCAGAATCGAAAAGATGTGACAATAATGAATACAATCATCATAATGTCGCAGGTTGAATATTATGCGCTCTCGATAAATATGTTCCTATCAAATAGAGTACAGACAAAATGAATTGACAAATATGTTACATAATAGATTCTACTGGGCACTGGGTGATTATCCACAAACTAATGATGTTCACGTAAACGTAACAGTGACGCCGCATATGAGTAACTGGGGACCAGGGAATCCCGTAGCTGAGACAAACCTGAAGGATTTGATAGACAGATGGACCAGTTAAATCAATACAAGAAGTTAGGAATTCAAGCTGAAAAAGCTAATGGTTTTCATGAGTTTTTGCATTTGATTTAAAAGGATACACGATCGTTCGATATCAGATACAACATTTGACTGATATTGTGTTCAGAAAATTATCACTTATTGATAAAAAGACATGATTAAATCCGATGTGATCAGCTCATCTAGAACACTGATCGTGTATTAAACATGTTATCAAGTCACGCAATGTGAAACTAGATAAAATCCATGTGGATTCAATCGTACAGCGTATTATTAAGATATCACAGACTGCAAACCAGAGAAAAACGTCTTTTTCCCAAAGACAATGGATTGTAGACATTAAAATTTTGACTTCTGATCATTCGCTTACAAGCTCTAAATTTTACGCTACATTCAAGGAACAGGCTTATTTATATTTGATAATAAAGAACATTAAAATTGACAATTTGATACCGTATTGTTGTACGTGTATTCCGAATGATTGAAGGCATAGCACATTGTATATTAATACAACATCGATGGCTAGACAGTACGCCAACGCCACTCAAAGTGTATTTACTGTCATTGAATGTCATACATTATTAAATTAAATATGATTCATTTCTTCTATATTCCTTATTCATTTTTATAAAGAGATAAAACATATAATTATCTAGTTTACGTTTGTTTTACGACCATGATCACATCATTTTCATCAATGATTTACTGCCTAGTTTATCATCTTTCATTGATTGGGTACTACTCAGTAGAATCTTCCTTCTTATTTTTCAAATTGTATGGTTTATGCCCCAATGCCAGAGTACCTGATTGTTTTCTCACGGCAATCTAAAGGACATTATGTGTAGTAGTCAGTTACTAAAGGTCAGAACCCGCATACGTGGTCGAGTAACCTCGCTGTAACCTCTCACTGATAGAGAGTCGTGAGTTCGTGCCTAGCTACCGACCATGTCTCTTTATGTGAGAAAGTAGGCAGTTGCTTGCGGAGAATGGGGTTCTAGTACTCGTGCTTCCCAGGAACGATGGTTAGGTTACTTCCTCATATGTCGGTTGAAAAGGGTCGTCAATCTAAAGCATACAATCTAACTAACTAAAAATCACACACGTCGTAGCAAATAAACTCGAAATGAGAATGATATCAGGAGTCGTATTGGAAAAGGGCCTTCCACATTTTCTCTTTAAATTGTAAAATAAACAATCTCAAAATATTCATGATATTTTATTATATTGGAGATCACTAATGTATAGAACTGCGACAATCGTCTCTCTATATACATGTATGTGTCAACTGTATGCTCAAGTACTGTCAGCAAATTACTTAACAGTGTTTTAGAATGCTTACTAGGTTGTAGCATATACAAAGTGTCATAATCAAAACTTGGAGGGACGTACCTGCCTCAAAGGAACGCCGGACTCCCAACATTCCAACTGCTCTGCCGCTTTCTTCTACAGACATGTGGGTCATGTTTTGTGTTTTTATGATAGCGTATAGATTGAAATATGCTGACCTAATTTTCTTCGAATGCATGGGATTCACGAGCAATAAAATCGATAAGTATACGTTTCGCATGGGTAACTGTGCAAGGGAATATGTAATCAAATAGTGTAAAATTACGAGTAATTGAATGAAATTATTGTATGCCAAATTTCAGAAATCTCTGCCGTATAATTTCCGAGAAAGTTCAGTTTACAAACTGGCGGTTTATAAGTTGGTTTGAGTGTTACCTCGGATTGGAAGCAGTACGACGTTCTCCATGTATACGGTTTGCTCGTCGCAAGCATAGAGTCCATACCATGACATTATAACGTGTATACATGTAAAACGCATACACCTCCATGAAATTTTGATAACAGTGTAGATAATTCATCCATATGATGATTTGTGAAGAGGTTTTCGGTTCCTTGTCAAATTAGAACAGGTAAGAATACAGGCAAGGAAGACTGGTTAGGTGAACCACTCGTAGTATAAACTGAAAAAAAGATGAACAACAAAAACTGTACAAAACGTTCCTAGTCCAATTTTGCTTTATACTACAGCGTGTGTAATTATTTGCATCTTAAGTATACAAGCTTAAAATACACAGAGCAGAATATCTAAACGTCCTTGTGTTTTATGGCATCAAAAGAAAATCATCGAACACACTCGGTTGATTATCAGGCTGATTTTTAATAAATCTAGCCAATATTCATTTTTGTGTACATAGATCGATTGTAGTATAGAAAAAATAAGAATAAATTAATTTCGGGGGGTTCTAACAAGAATCGAGTTTTACAAGGTGGACATTTTTGAAAAAATAACTGTATATCATTTATCAGTATACTAAAACATGGTTAGATAAGTTCTCAGAAACATGATTAATAACTTCGAAACTAAGCTTGTTAAGAAATATGCAATGGGGTTAATAAACAAATCGTCAAAATAAAAGAAAATAAATTATAACGCACAGCTCTGTTTTAAGAAACGTTACGATGTTTGACATGGAATGAAGTTGTCATTTAAAGCCTCATAAATCTAACATATGCAAATTGCTTGCTTATATCAGAGGCTAGCTTAAATCACAATAAAAGATATCAACGTCGTGTAAATGCGTTAAAAGGAGGTATTGTGCCCTATGCAGGAAATATTTTTTCCGGGTTTTACGCAAGTCATCAAATATATTTTAAGTTATATGCCAGCTGGCAATTAATCTCACTTATTTTTTAACCCTGTACCAGAATTCATTTTGTTTGTGCCGACAACTACCAATAACCACACACGAATTATCAGCGACTGAAGACAAAAAACATTTGGCTAAATGCAAACTACGAAACTGTTTGTTTGTTTGTTTATACCGAGTTTTACGCCCCTTTTCAACGGTGAGAGTCATATGAGGCGTAATAGTAAATCACTGGTTTCCATAATGCAAATAGGACATTTTAAAAATGGTTGACTTAATATGCTTATTTATCATAGACGTGATTGTTTTACTTCCGTGGGAAATCCCTTTGTTGTAATATATAACATATTACTCAGTTGATTCACTATCCATTTTGCACGATAAATCCCATTATCTTGATTCATCCTATACGCCTTTAATGCATACCTTCCCTTGTTAAAGTATTCTATAGTTTTGTTTTCAAATTTATGCTTTAGTCCTTATGGTCCTTTAGTAGTGTATTTCGATGATATATATATGTCCACAGCCATATGTGTATATGTCAAAATGTAGACAAATGACCCTAAGGTATCATCTGCATGCTGACGAATACATATCAGTAAACGCATTAGAAAACTTCTTTGTAAAACCTATTTTGTATAAACATATACAATCAGCTTAAATCAGACATAGGTTTCAAATGTTCTCTTTCTGTGATTCTCAAAGGACGTATACAATTAAATTTATCATCGGTAACAAATCCAAGATATGTACGTTTGTTTATCTGACTGATTGTTTTTCTTTTAATTTATAGCCCAAGTCAACTATCTAGGATAAGCTAACAATATGACTTTGGTAACTTCATGTTTTACAAACAAATCCAGTAATTTTGTATTACCACATGTATTTACATTAATTTGGATTATACAACAAAACACACGAATTTACGAACTAGTATTATTTCTTAATTTGTCTACGTTTCGGCGTAACCGCCTTTATCAAGACATAACAATAAAATGTGTATAAGCCATCATTTTTTTTTTATTCATGTATTTACATAATGAATAATACAAATACTACACACCATAAGGCGCAGTTGGGGGCACGAATAATTACTTTACTATTCTATTTCCTTGGAATAAAGAAGGACATGACAGTATCGGTAAGTACATGTTACACAAAGAAGAAAAAACAATATTCCTGGTCTAAAAGAACCAAATCAACGACAAAATATACAACAAATCAACAGAAAAACAACAATGGCAGCATAAAACAAGAAACCAACACGAAACTACACGGATTACATTAAACAACAGAGAAAAGACAAAATTACACAAACAACATTACAGGCAACACAAAAAACATATGAATCATGAATCATAAAACAACATTAATGATTTACGCAACAACAATAATATAAAACCATAGATTGTTCTGCAACCATGAATTATTGTGGATTTAACAAATAACAATCTAAACAGGTCTTAAGTCTTGTTTCTTTTGACTGATCAGTTTTGTTCTTAAAAGAAAGAAACAGATTAATTCATTGTTTATCCGAACATGCAACAATTCTACTTGGTGAATAATTACACCTTTGAACATCAATTAGTATCATGTGTGTGCAAACCAAAAAAAGCATAAATCAAAATACTTAAAACAGGTTTAGAAGATTTATGTTATAATGCATGATTATAAAAACATTATCTGTCTTATTCATCAGAGAAAATTCAATTAAGAGAACACATTAAATTAAATAATAACAATCATTAATTTTGTTTTTGCACTGTCAGTGGGATTGGGTGATGTTACTAAAAGATTCATTCTAAGCAGCTATGGATATGCTTGTGTGCATTTACGACTTCATATCTATTTCTGAGTATTAATTATTGTATTCAAATTAATCAGATACATTACATTTTAAATGCTACAATACATTATTATAACCAATTTGAAATGACAAAAAGATTCCGTTACAGTAATTCCTTCCGAATCAACAATGCATGAAGATTCAAATATCCAAACTCAACATAATTTTGCTACTACTAAAGGTTGTTGCTTTGTAGATGTTGCACTGTATTTGTATTCAAACAAGTAACGTAACAGTCTTGGCATCTTTTATTTTCTGGGACATTGTGTTTATGATAAGCAAAACAAGGTGCTAACAAAATCTTATAAGATGAAAAACTTTGAAACGTAAAATGACTATGTGATTTTTTGTTCAATACGTACACCGACAACTTTATTTCAATTTTATACGGTGCAAGTATGGCGTAAACAGTGTTTTTAGGGGGTCAACATCAGTAGAAAAAATGATAACCAGCCCCTCCCCCTTCCCTTAAATAAATTTATTCCCCAATTCACACACGATGCTTACATCAGAGACTTTGACATCGACCTCGGAGGTGATATTTATAACAGAGAAACATGGTCAGATCTTGAACACGACCTCTCAATTACCACGTCCTAGTTTTTTTATCAAGTAACCACATACACATCTGACACCGCGACTTCTCGGTCAACATTCCCGAGCTCTACCAAGGGCGCAATACTGTCAGATTTATTAAGATAATGAGTGAAAATCCCATAAACTAGTATTGAAATCTTAATGGCAGTAGGAAACGGTTATAGTAAATACTGACTTACTTCATAAAATCCGAATTTCAATATGTTCTTTCATTTATATTGAAATCAAAAGGGGCTCATTCGGGGAAATATATGTATGCTATATTTTACTGTAGACAATACTTTATTATAGCCACGTTCACTATAACCGTGTTTTACTGTGTATGATGTATGGATAATATATTATGCTTACTGTCTTCAAAATACTTTGTGGACCTTCAGGGTCGAGTGGTTATGTTCTCTGACTAGTAATCACCAGTTTTTCGATTCCAATTTGAGAGGCCTGCGACCTTACAAAATGTACACGTGAACAAGCCATTCAGCTGGGAATGTCGGTGATTCTACCCAGGTAAACGCCTAGCGGCTTCCTCGATCCTTGCAAAGTGACCCCGCTTGTCGGTGCGGAATGAAATCTCAGAGAAAAAGATAAAGACCAACGGAAACGATAATGAACACGTTCGACATGAAGTTGCCGAGTACACAATAATATGATATATCTACTACGTCACTTTGTAGCAATCATTGAAGAACCCGTATAAAGAAACCCGTGAAATGTTCAGTAAGGAACCTGAAGTGACGAACGCAGGAAATTAATTCACACAATCTCAGAATATAAGCATTCATATACACACCTTTTAGATTCCATGATTATCAGAAATCTATGACAACATAATCCACCTTAACACATGAAAATAAAGACAATCTTTAATTCAAATAAAGTGCAACCTCTCCAAAGCAACACCCTTGGGGAGTAGAAAAAGTATGGGATTCATGGGGTTCTCTTTAATACTTTTCAAGTAATTGTAAGTTACAGAGAAAGTAACATAAGGGTGATAATTTAGTCAAAATGCATGATAGAGTTATGTTTCGTGATAAGTACACTTTTACTCATCACTCTCTACCTATGTTTTAAGTTTCACTCAGAAACCTTCAGTTTTAAAATTATTGCAGATTTCAAAAAGAGTAATGGACGGACGGACGGATAACGCCAAAAACTTTATCCCTCCGCCTTTGGGGGGGATAACAAAGCAAAATATAAATAATAGCTAAATAAGTGCTTTAAAATGGTATCAAAGTTCTGATTTTAGTTCGTTCAGATGATAATCCGTAATTAACAAATACTATGTATTTATTTCTTTGAACTTCATTATGCCAAAAGGTCCATCACTGAATGGTTGCAATGTACGCAAACAATCAACCGTGTTTACAAGGTGGCGGACACAATAACATACATGAAAAGAAAGAAGTTTAAAACGGCAATCGGCGGTTAATAATCGTTTTTGGTCAAACCGCGCCGTTTTTCCAAAATCAGTGTTTAAGTATAAAATAAATTCAGAATCGATACTATTTCTTGACTGCTCCGTTGTGAACAGATTTTTTACTAAAATTGTAGCTCCGTTGCCTACAGAAATTGTTTTCTCCGTGGCGTACAGTGCAATGTTTACACTTAGCCCGGTTGCGTACAGGGTGTAAAATTTAAAAGCTTTAAAACATCTACTAGGTCCATTCTCACACAACTTGGACAATTGGGTAAAAAAAAAACGATTTTTCTGTACTCCCAGAACTTACTCATTTCCTTAGCATCATATCAGGATACATATAAACTACTGATTTCCAAAGTTTTACCAGCAACATATTAACAGTTTTCGAGATTCGGATGTTTAATTGGTCTTCTTGCTGTATTTTTTACTGCATTTTTAAACAGTACCCATGATAGTTCGATGTTATATAACTATGAATTTGTATAACTTTTGTACAAGTAACCAATAAATATCTGTGCAAAATAGGATAAAATATGATATAAGCTCGCGATTTCCCCCCTTGAGTGAGGAATACTTGGATTATGTCATGCTTTTTGAAAATATATTAATAATTTTTACTTCATTTTTGAAAAACTTTGTATTAAGTTGTGAAATAAAACCACTTTAAAGAAGATAAATGTATTTGAACTATTTAATCGAAACAAGTATATGCTTACGATGGTGAAAGCGAATATATTACTCGTCAGACAAACTGATTGAACTTATCACACGAATGAAATGTTGTCCCGTTGATTATTCAAGAGTTGTCCCGTAGATTACAATTCTTTGCGAATTGGACTTCGCCATAATGCAAATACGAATATGCATGGTTGCGAATATAATAGTATATGCATCAATTCGATAACTAACCAACATGGCTGAAAATCCATAGATTTGTTGTACGTAATCAACGGGACAACTCTTGAATAATCAACGGGACAACTGCATTTCTCCGTTCCACTTAAATGTGTTATCAGTTTTGCTCGATATGTTACGGGGATACTAAACGCAAGACACTGCAAAATACTTATATACATCTTTTTTATACTTTAAGTGCAGTTTGTATTAATATTGAACAATTATATTTTACAAAGATGTAAATACTGACCTACATCGAATATGATTGCGTGCTAAATGCACTCTACGCATCTAATCAGACATTATTACACCAAATTTACTTGTGTATTTGAATTATGCATGCTGTCCGAACATATTTAGAAATTAATAAATGTACATAAATACTAAACAAATTGTTACTGTTATTATCAAAATGTTAGTAAAAAAAAAATCAACGGGACAATCACTACGTAATCAACGAGGCCTTCATTACATAGCACAGAAAACGTCTATGAGACTTTATAAAATAGGGCAGTGGCTTGAAAACGGTATATTAATAAGTCAACAAGCAAAATCAGTAACAGCTTATAAATTATAAGCTATTCACCACTTTAGACGATATCAACCCTTACTCGCCTCAAAAACGAAGTTTAGGCCGATGTGTTTTTACCCGTTTTTTTTCTGAAATCGATCGCAGACGACAATTATAAACATATGGTTTACGTTTTGAAGCATACATGAGCCCAAATGTATATTATAGCGGCAAGAATGTGCAATATTTAGTCCTATCCTGACAGTGTGTGTCCCGTTGCTTACGTCCCGTTGCTTATGTTAATTTCAAATTTCTAGATTCTAACACAGCAAAATCGAATATTTTTTACACGTATGAAGAAAAGTTTCTGCAATACCTTGGTGGGGAATATAGCTCGTCATGTTAAGCTTTTATACCATCTTTATATGCAATGATATGCATTTCAATTCAGTTTTTGCTACGGACTCGTTGATTATTGCATCAAAATTACAGTAGTAAATTCGGATTTCATGACCTATCCTTTGTTCTCGTATAATACGTAGATATAAATTGATACCAACATTCATTTTATTACATTTTACGAATTCAAAAAGCACATTAACTATGTCAAAAGTTATTCTTTTGTACATTAAGACTTGAGTGTTAAATGTTGTCCCGTTGATTTCGATAATTTGGAGACACGACCCAAAATGTGTGCATTTTGGTTAATTGATAGATTTTTAAAAAACAAATAGTTCAGCTGGCTGGCACTCATTACTAACTACGAAATATATTCGGTACTGTGCTGGATTTATGTCGTAGCTGTTTTACAGGATGGATTTTATTTTGTATTATGTACCTGGAGACACAGCATTTTAGACGCACCTGCATAACTATTCCTTTTTAATATAGACCAAAACAGCTATTTATTCACCAAAATGTAAGCTCATTTTTAAGTATTCATATTAATTGTTCACACAAAACAAAGTGTTAACTTTTTTTCCTTTTCATTGAAAATCGTCATCATTTTCTATACTGAGGACATCAATTGTCCAAGTTGTGTGAGAATGGGCCTACAATGGATTTTGATTAGAAAATAATGGATAAACATGAGGAGCTTTACAGTCTCCATACACGTGGGCTATATTTTTGTCGATCCATTCATTTTTACGGAATAATTGTCGGTTTTGTTCAGTTTCCTCGCTTCGTTTTTCAAAAAAAAAAACTCAACACGTGATGTTCATAAAAATTTCATTAAAGCGACAATACTGGACTCGAAACGGTATATTGCTATTCAGATAATTTCTTTATCAGTGTTTTTATGATGGTCGTTGTTGCTTTATTTCCTGACATTAGATTTTTAGAGGTTTTGTTTTGAATTGTGTTACTTGTTTGCTCCCGGTTTTATGTCTTTTAATGCCGTATATTATAACGAAGTTTCTATGTAGTTAATATATTTCATACATCTAGGAGCTATTTTCATTTCATAAAGTAACATTATGACACGACGTATTACCATACTCTTTCTTATGAGACAAGCAAGTCACTTTAAAAGACGCATCCATTAGTTAGACTCTGTCAAAATAAAAATGAAGGAAAATGTTGTCCGTTCTTAATGATACAGCAAAATATTAACATGCTTTGAAATGTTTAACTAAAGGATTATTATCATACATTGAACCATATGTTTCACGTTCCCAACAGAATGAAGACGCACAGAGCACATGGTGTCGTAATTAAAGTTTATTCCTTACTGTCAATCCAGGTCATGATATTATAGTGGAATAAACATGAAATGTATTAAACAAATAAACATACATACGTATTATTTGTCTTACTGTGTAAGGTTATATTATATTCTACGGTTGCTGTTACTGTTACAAAAGGAAAAAAACTTATATACGGCACTACCCTCTGTTTTTAAATTACACCAGTTCATGCCCCTGTTCTGAATCTTCACGTTATACTAGTATTCAATTAGATTGATTACGTCATATTAATATTCAATTAGATTATTTACATCATACTTGGAGTCAACTTCGTTTATGTATACATATATGTATGAATATTTATATAAAATCAATGTTGTTTTGTCAATATATTTTGCTGTATGAAAATAATCCTGAATACTTACGTTTTGAGTATTTTTCTTTCATAGATAATCTCATGAGCATCGTTTGTGTCATGAGTATGCAATAATATAGAATAGTAAGTCCTTATTCTTTGTTCAGCAATGGGTTTTGTTTTACATTAAGATTGATATTTAAGACAGATTTCGGACGGAATAATTTAGACAATGGACTAAATGCATTGCGAAGCAATATATGATTAAAACTTGTTCGATTCATCTTAATTTAACGTTCAATATCAACGTGACTAGATAATAGCTAAATCAACCTCCTTATCCATTATCTACTGAAAGAAAAACGTAAAACCGTGTCGTGATGTGTCCACTGGCTGACTGATGACGAAAAACATTCTCAGAAAAAAACAGCCTTGGAGATAATTGGTAACATGAAACAAGGGGCGAGCGTGGGAAATATAATCAAAGCGGTTCGAAATTAGGCGACTACCATGAAGTAAGTAATAGTATGCATATAAGATATAGTTGGTTTAGATTTCATTCGTAAAGATACAATAAAACCCCTGTAAACCGGATTCCTTCCGGACTGGACCGAAAGTCCAGTTTTCTGAGAACTTTTGAAAAGTTCCGCTTAAGAAATGGGACTTGGAATATTGTCCGATTTTTTTCAGGGAGTGTCGGTTTTCAGGAGTTTTACTTTATTTGATACACATGTGCGAAGTTTTAAGTGATAAGATAATGATGTGGATTAGTACGGTGTAGATATATGTTGTGATTTATATATTTATAGTGAAGCATTCTTATGCTTTGCTGTTTAGTTGAAAATTTTATGTCAATATCATCCTTCTTTATTGGTTTAATTACGTGTTGGGTGGGATGGGGGAAATTAGGAACTTGTTTACTGTTTTATGAATCTTTTTTCGCGTGTACCTTCAGGACGCTAATAATAGGACAATATTGAAGATCAGGCATACGTATAAATATAAAAAAAGCATTAAATAGAAAAAGTTATTCATTCCGCAACAAAATCATAGTCAGTAGAAATTAACACCAAAACAGCAGTAAAAATTGTTTTTGTCCATGTCTACTTTAGTAGCCGTGTGTAGCTTTGCAAAATGCATTTGTCACCACCCTATTCAATCCGGATGGTCGAAAATACCAGTATACGATTGCTTGACATTCAAGGAACTGAAATAATATCATACTCTGTTGCAACAAAGGGTTAAATAATAACAGAAAAATGATCTAATACAGAAACATATTTTTCTATTATTTTATATGTCAACTTTAAGCTTTGTAGCATAAGACCTTATGAATTTAAAAAATCCAAAGCAATTGATTATCAACATAACCAAAGCACCATTTGTTGTAGTTCTTTCTATCTCCTTTCTTTCCATATGATACAAGAACGAAGAACAAACCACAGGTTTGCCCTGATTATCCGACAACGTTTTATCCGAAAATCAGGTGTAATCCGAAATAAAATGCATTACCGAAAGAATTGATTTTTCTAATTTATATTTCAGATTCGTCCATTTGGGATAATCGAGGTTCTACTGTAGTATGGTGGACTTAGAAAAAGAAAAGACAATAAATCAGGATTGTTTTGGAGGGCATTGTTCACCATAGACATCACTAGTACCAGCAAATATTTTTCATCCACTTTATTGAAGTTCGATCATAAAATTGTTATGAGACTTGATCCATTAATTCATAAACAAACACTCACCACAAAACCAAATCTAGCGACAAATTTAACTTTATACACGGGAGTTCCTTCTAGAAGTTCCTAAATAGTAAAGGAAACATAATTTGATATACAATATCATAAATTGCCGATAATGACCATAAAAACATAGTTTTTCAACTACTCATCTGATATGCTCACTTTTAAAGAAAACTGATTGATTTATTTCCTTCACGTTGTTTATAAGCAGTTTTAAGCCACAAAATATGTTCTTCGGATGTTTTTTGTTACTCGAATCATGATAGATTGTAAATAAACGGCGTTCTCTTTCGGACATACCTTTTTTGCAAGAATATTGCGCTTAGTATCTCATGAGCACTACGTCGTCTTAAATTCTAAATTAAATCCATAGCAACGCTTAATTGAATTATATTTATTTAACTGTTATCAAAAAAGTGTAAACCTAGTCTCCCATAAGCTGTTATTCATTGAACATATTACGTTCCTCCAAGATGTTCCGCAGCAGACGTCATAGATCCAATAACCCGTCTGAGGTTTAAAGACAACTGTGTCCATGACGCGTTAGCAATACCGGTAAAACAAAGACATAGCAAAATCACGAATAACGTATTTCTTGTCATACTTTCTCTAACGTACAGAACAATTATGTGAAACTGCGTATGTAACAAGACGGATATTGTTTTAAATTCCTACCGGATTACGTGCTTCTTTACACATCCGTTGTTCACGTTTGCAAACAAGAACAACCACAAAATTATACATAGCTGAGAAATCCTGTAACGTTGTTGTAAACATGTAGACATGATATAAATTATTGTTTATTTCAAGTCACGACGATGCAAAGTCATTTTCTGTTGTAACGATTTAAATGCATTTTTTCATAGCATAATGCATGTAATCTTAAAATGCTTTGACATCATTGGACATTTTTATTAGACAATTATGATTATTTGGCTACAAATGGTCACTCAGATCTTTTTTTCCATGACACCGACATATCCGAGGAAAAATATTACCACTCTAAAATAGAATGTGTAGTATGAGCTTTTTAATTTCAAGTAAGATCATTTTCATATTGAAATTTAGTTTAGTAACCTTTAAAGTTTTAAGATTGAATGATGTGTAAATTAAATGTTCTTCTTTTTCTGGTTAAATGCTCATTAAAAAGTATAGGTTGATAGGGTGATTTGTGTTTATTATCATTCTTTAAAAGGCAAAACAAGTGGGAAACTGGGTTTACCATTACTCGGACCTGATTAAATGTTTAGGGTTTCGTGGGGAAAGTTAATGTAGGTCAGGTAACCAGACACAACTTATTTCACGTTCGTAGATTATACGAAATTACTTCAAGCTGTCATGACTAAAATTTTAATGTTGCTTCCAATAGATTAAATGTAAACATGTACTACAATAAAATCCCAAAAGTTAACTGTACACATCGTTTTATCCTCTAAGCACCTATTCTCGAACCAATCTCCTTTCGAACCTTTTTGTTTACGCTCATTCGTACGCCTGCACGAGTTTGTGTGACGTCATCAGTGCACGCGCACCGATGCCTAGTTAGTAAATAACACGCTCACAACTGTCAAAGGAAAATATGCATCATAAAAAGACAAATATAGCCCATTATTCTTCAATAAACAAAAACAAATAAAAATGTTATTACTTTATTTTGGAACAATTTTAGTCAACTGTTCTCTATTGTTCTTGCAAAAGGTTCGAAAGCAGGTGCTCTTTAATGGCCGCCATTTTCTTTTTTGTATCCGAGAGTGGTGGGGAATATTGAAGTATTAAGATGGTTAATTAATGTATGCGAGGAATATTTTTAAGGCAGGTTGGTACATAATAGATAATTTTACTTGTCTATTTGATTTGATAGTTAATATTTCTCCGTTTGATAGAGAAACGTCGACTTAAAGTTTAGGGGTTCGAAAACCGGTGCGTCCACGATATATGCGTAAAGACAAATTCTGTGTCCGTCACTATACCATGTAATCAGAGAACAAGAGAAGACAAGGTCAGGTTAAATTTGATGGTAAAATATTGTTTTTTAGTCCTATAGTTCATAATCTGTCTATGTTCGTCAAAAATGGGATCCACTCTCTATTTAGGCAAACATGACAACACATATATAGAGACCATTGTATACTTCTTTCACGGTTGTTTTCAAAAACATAGCAATACATAGATTTATTTTAATATGCTCATATACTAGTATATCATCACAATTGGTAATTTATCTATCTAGGAAGTCATGCTGGAAATAAGGCGCTAATAGTTTTTGTTTATTTTGGTGATTTCAAATACATTTACAGCGTCATGAGACTGATGTTTCTACGTCGTTTATGTTCGACAACTCCAGTACACAATAACCTCCTGTAAATATTTCTGATCCCATTTGGCAGTGGCGTCACAAATGTAATACTAAAACAAAACAAAAACATTGTCTTAGAAGTCATTGAACTTAAAGGGGCGGATCGATATTTTATGTAAGTAATTATAATTCATTGAACTGAACAGAGTGGATAGAAATTACAATAAACATGAACTTAACTGTAAGCAATTATATACATGTAACTCGTGTAATGATAGAGTTAATCATACAATATTTATATTACAGTACTTACAGTGTAAAATAGTCACTTTCTAGACATATTAAATACTATAAGACTTTAGAATTTAAGTTTAAACTAATGACACTTACATATGGTCGGACGTCACGTGATATTTTCAATACAAGATCATATCTTCTGTAATGACCATATCGGAAATCAAAATCCTAGAATGCAAAGGTCGGATTGTAAAATAAGTTTATACCAATTACTACGGAAATACAACTGTTTATTATTGTCTTGTAGAAGACTATTTATACGAGAGAATTTAAAATGCATTTTTAAATAAGGCAAAACATAAGTAAACTCAGCATAACAGGTAAATTGTTTATAAGTTTTTTTTATAAAAAGGGTTCTTTTTCGAATATTTCTACGTAATCTACATAGAAACCTGATTGCTTCCAACAGTTGTGTTTCCTAACACATTATCCAGGTCTTATCTACACAATTATATATCTTATAGATTTCCCCCCGAATTGCATGTGGCAGATAACTGCTATTGCCGTTAAATGTTCGCTGGTCATATTTCCGATAACGCCTGTGTCCAGTTTTATATTCATTTTTAATATTGAATCAAACAGAAACTTAAAGATAACATAAAGTTAAGTATTTGCAATCGCTTTAATAGATATGCGAATTTTCAAACTCGAATAATATCATAAAACTTGAACTTACGGTTCCAGTGGCTGACAGTGGTTGTAGAAGTCGAGCGTTGTATTTCCTGGCCGCTACTTCCATGGATACAATAACATAATGGTCTGTCAGCGGTACATTATCTTGACAAACAACACAGCACAGCATAAAGCTGAATAGAGCGATACACAGAATGCTAGCACGAGTAAACATGGTGTATTCAAGAAATTATTATTCCCCGAGATTAAACCAACCACGTCTTAAATAGATATCAAAACATATACGTCATGTAAATAAGAACAAAAACAGTCTCACAATTAGAGTTCAAATGTATTTCAAAAACAGCGTATTTCATCATTTTAAAAAGCTTAATAAATGTTTTTAAAAAAAAATTAATGTAGTAATATCTGCCAAGATCTTGATAAAATTACAACGAAAACAATCTGCCCCCTGGACAAGAAACGTGACAAGCGTATGTATTTTGTGAATGTGAATATGTGCTACTTGAAAACTACGTGGCTCTTTCTCTTTATATACGAACTTTCGGTTAAATAACTTTCTGTTGTTAATCATTCAAACAGGAACAAACGTTTATTGTTTCGCATATTTTGAGAATATCGAGCTGCATAAAAGATTTATTTCAGTTTGGAAGTCTTATATTACCAATTAAACCTAGACTGTTCGGGAAAAAAAAGATTCTGTTATACCCACGTCACACCCCGTTATTCGATGTCATCGTAAAGTCACCAACCAAAAGTAGGAAAGTATGCAGTTTTGTAGAAATAAAACCAATATTACTGAAATATTTATCATCACCATATATTCTTCATGCGTTCTTTGCACTATTTTATTCTTATTTTGAAATTTAACGTGAAGATAGTACATGCATTGAAAATGACAAATGTCACACGCTTTGGTATAACGACCGCTATTTTAATCATATCTTCACCAAATAAGAATTACTTGTTGAACCAAATGATATGTTTAGGTAAATGTTCAACATTGTTCATAAATCAGCAAATAACATGTCGTGCAGACAAGAAGCACGTTGAATAAATAAATGATATTTCACATCTCATGATTCACAAGGACGTTTCCGGTTGTGAACGTGATGCTCAAATGATGTACGTTGTTTTGTTGTTGATTAAAAAAGGTATCGTATTTTAAAAGAAAAAAAACAATCTTTCGATCCGCATTATTAACGTTTTCATTACATTTTATAAAGTAAAATAGCGACCCTCCCTTGAGCAACAACCTCCCTATAACAACTCTACTCATAGAGCAACATTCTCTCAACAGCAACATAATTGTGCTACTTCCGAAGGCTGTTGCTTGATACTGCAGATGTAAAACACATGTTTGCTCGAACACAGGTATATATCTGTCAATGAACGATACCAAATGGATATTGACCAAATAGGCAAAACAGTATCAAAATACTTGATTACGAAAGAATATTTTGGGCGAAAAGAAGCCAAATTGACATTGACGTAAGTGACGACACAAATGTTGTAATACATATCAGACATACAAATAAAAAAGATATTTACCGTCTCAATCTGAAACAACTGTTCGCGCCGAAAATGAATTAAATTTAAAAACTTGACAGTAAGTCACATGGGTTGAGGACAATACGAACAAAATGCGACAGTCTGTGACACAGTTTGCCTAAAGGTACAGAAACATGATCCAATTGTGTTTTATTGCACCTCAGTCAATTTAAGTTCCGTAGACATGGTAATTATGGAATGTGAAAATGCTCGTGTAAAATACGAGAGAAGACTTGCGAATGAATGACATGTAATTACAGCTTACGGTCTGTTTTCCACGTTGAGCTGATATATGTAACAAACAATATATGGTTACACGACTGTGGATAATTTCGGCTCATATTTATCAAATAAATAGCAGGGTAACGTTGTTTGTTGTTCTAGGTTTAGTCGATTAGCTCGAGAGCTAGACACCGTTTAACATTAATTATCCGTCTAAAACGAGATAATTATGTAAGTCTTCCACTATCTCACTCTGATAATACTTTTGTTTCAAGAAAAAGAATATCTGTGTTTTACTATGGCCCTACTTACGTCTGTTTGTTTCGCTTCGAAATAATTATATAGATTATTATGTGTTAACCCGAATACAGTAAATATAACGCCATCCGTCACGTTAAAAGTCATACAAAATGTATGTTATTAAATACTACATGTTTTAAGTAATTTTATGCAGGAAAGTTACTGTGGCAAATATTTACAATTTGACAGGTCGAAACACATGTATTCACAGTCTTAACATAACCATATACGAGGGACTTTCGATAAGTAATGTGTATTGTGTTATATTTTAAAAAGAACCACCTTTAATGATCAAAATAACTTAACCACGTCAGAGTTTTTCTAAAGTAACCACATACACATCTAGAGCAACGCGACTTGTCTGTCAACATCCCCGAGCTCAACCAAGGGCGCAATACTGTCAGATTTATCAAGATAATGAGCGAAAATCCCATAAACTAGTTTTGAAATATTTGATGGCGGTAAGAAACGGTTACAGTGAATACTGAGTAACTTCATAATTTCTTAAGTTCAATATGTTTTTTATATTGAGAAATAAAAGGGGCTCATTTGGGGAAATATATGAGTGATATATTTTACTGTAGGCAATACTTTGTTATAGCCATGTTAACTATAACCGTGTTTTACTGTGTATGTATAGAATGTATGATGTATGGATAGTATATTATGCTTACTGTCTTCAAAATCCTTTGTGGGCCTTCAAGGTCAAGTGGTTATGTTCTCTGACTAAATCACAAGTTTTTCGCCTCCACTTTGACAGACCTGAGACCTTACAGACGGTACACGTGACCAAGCCATCCAGCTGGGAAAGTCGGTATTTCTACCCAGGTATACACCTATCGTCTTCCTCAACCATTCAAGCTGCACACTTGCAAAGTGACTCTGATTATTCGAGCGGCATTGCCTAGGTGTTTTCGTCAAACGTGGGTCTTTCAGATATCAAATTGTCGGTTTTTTAACGATCCAATGGAACTGATAATAACTAGTCCGTTTCCATGATCACTAGAAGTCCTTCGCTGCTAAGTTTATTGTTTTTTCTGTTAACAACAACGAACCGAATTTTGACTGAGTGTTTAAATACCCGATAAATAGCCTTCGATAAATTGTTATGATTCAGTTCAGTAACGATATCGATTGAAAAACATGAAAACTTCGTAGAAATTTACATCTTATTCCTTCACTCGACATTATCGCCCAATTTTGCGAGGGAAAATGCAATTTGATTACATTTGTGCATAGACTCTGTTCTCTGTGATGTTGATTTAACATTATTTTCTTGAACACACCTGTCTAAACTTTTAGCTTGATATTCATTAAAAGTCCTTTGCTTGATCAAAAATAGTCAGGGGACGCTGATTTGATCCAAAACAGTCCGAGCCGGTTAACCACCATGAACATAACACATGAACCCGGATTTCAACAATAAAGAATCTAAAATATAAATACAGTGCAACCTCTCCAAAACAACATCCTTGGGGAGTAGCAAAATTGTGGGTTTTACGGGTCTCCCTTTAATACTTTTCAAGTTGAAAAGGGGGATAATTTAGGCAAAATGCATGACATAGTTATGGTTCTTGATGAGTACACTTTCACACCCCACAAGAGAAACTGTAATCCTAGAACGGTGGTTGGTAACCCCATAATGTCGGTTTGTACTAAGCCTAACCCCACGACATAACTCTGGTATGTTTGGACGGACGGACTGCCTAACAGCCGGACGGACAACGCCTTTATTTGGGGATAACAAAGCAAGATATAAGTGATATCTAAATAAATGCTTAAAATGGCATCAAAGTATGTTTGTGAAGTTGGCGGCCTAGCGGCCTGGCGGCGTGAAGTGGGCGGCCTAGCGGCGTGAAGTTGACGGCCTAGCGGTCTGGCGGCGTGAAGTTGGCGGCCTGGCGGCCTAGCGGCCTAGAATCTTATACCCCCAATCGCCCAGAAATGTATCAGAATCACGTTCTATAAGCATTAGAAACTATTATGGACGGAAAAAGTCGCAAAAATTCACTTCATCATAGTTACGCCGCTAGGCCGCCAACTTCACGTTTTCAGCGGTCTAGCGGCCTAAAATTTTATACACCCAATCGCCCAGAAATCTATCAGAATCACATTCTACATGCATTAGAAACTATTTTAGACGGAAAAAGTCGCAAAAATTCACTTCATCATAGTTACGCCGCTAGGCCGCCAACTTCACGTTGTGATTCTGATACATTTCTGTGATTCTGATACATTTCTGAGTGATTGGGTGTTTAATATTCCGGGTCGGTGAAAAAACGTGTAAATGTTTGAATGTTTTAATAAGATGAAAAATAACACAGCCCCCGGAAATAGTGGATTTACTACCTCCTTCTACAAACTTTTCTGGAAGGACTTAGGCGATTTCCTTGTAAGATCAGTCAATAAGGCCTTCTCTACTGGTGAATTATCTGTATCTTTTAAGTCATTACTTGCATACCAAAGGGAAACAAAGATAAGTTATATACTTAAAAATTGGCGTCCAATATCTCTACTCAATGTATCTTATAAAATCACATCTGCAGCTATAGCATCACGTTTAAAAACGTGACAACATAAGATTACTTTATGATATTTTATTTTATACAGAAAAATACAATACGCCTGGATTGATTTTATTAATTGATTTTGCGACTGCATTTGACTCAGTGTCTTGGGATTTTATGTTTAAGGTCCTAAATTTTTTTAATTTTGGTGAAAAAAAGTATAAAATGGATAAAACTTTTTAATACTGATATTGAATCTTGTATTATTGTAAATGGCCATCTGTTAGATTGGTTCCCTGTGCATCGTGGCTGTCGTCAAGAGATCCATTTCCCCATATCTCTTTATTATATGTGCGGAAATTCTATCTTAAATGCTAAAATCAAACCAAAATATTAAAGGTATAAATATTCTTAATAGTGAATTTTTAGTCTCACAATATGCAGATGACACTACAATTCTTTTAGATGGCTCTGAAATATCACTTAGAAATACAATGAAAGTTTTAAAATTTTATGCGAAGATATCTGGATTATGCCTCAACATTGATAAAACTAAACTTGTTTGGATTGGCTCAAGAAAAAAATTGCAATATAAATTTATGCCCAGACCTAGGATTAACTTTTGAAAAGAACAACTTTAATGTACTTGGTGTCATCTTCTCTACAAATATTGAAAATATTGTCCAATTAAATTTTGATTCAAAATTCGAAGCTGTTAGAAATGTGTTTAACTGTTTCTCTAAAAGAATCCTTAATCCAATTGGGAAAATAGTTGTTATAAAAACTTTGGCATTACCAAAACTCAACCATTTAATTATGAGTCTCCCCCCCCCCCCCCCCCCCGTAATCAAATTATAAACCAGCTTCAAAACATGTGCTATAATTTTCTATGCAATGGAGGCCCAGATATAATCAAGAGAAGTTGTATAACTCAATCTTATGAAAATGGAGGTCTTAGAATGATAGATATCAAAAAGTTCTTTATGGCTCTCAAATGTACTAAGATTAAGAGAATAATAACAAAGAAATCAATATATACTAATTTTATTACAATGATGTTCCCATTTTTATCTAATATTCAATGTTATGGAAGTGATTTTATTATAATAAACAGGTACCTGGTTTCAAATAAATTATGGCAAGATGTCCTTGAGAGTGTCATGTTGTTACAGGAAAGTATTCAAATTGATAAAAGAAATTGTCAACTACAACCTCTATGGTACAATAAACTATTTAAAATTGGAGGAACAAGTTTTCTTTACAAGAACTATCATGAAAAATGTATATTTTTGGTGAATGACTTACTAAATAGGAATGGAGAGCTCTTGTCATTTGACAACTTTAGAAACAAATTTGATGTAAGAACCAATTTTCTACAATATAATGGTATTGTTAATTGCTTAAAGAGAGTGTTTATAATACGCAGAATTGTTATGCCTCTTGATACATTACCCTTACCAACTCAACCATATATTAATAACATTATTTGTGGCAATAAAAGTGGTTGTAGATTAATATATGACCAACTTCACCTGTAAAATCAGAAAATAAATGAGAAACTGAACTAAACTTACCTCAAAACTTTAATTGGAAAATTGTTTATGAAACTCCCTTCTTCATTACAAACGTTTCAAAACTTCATTGGTTACAGTTTCGCATTAACCATAGAATATTGGGTACAAACGACCTACTTTTAAAAATGAGAATAAAAAATAATAATTTGTGTACATTTTGTAATGTTCATTCTGAGACCATTTCACATTTATTTTCCTTTTGTAATTATGTAGAAACATTCTGGAGTCAACTTAAACTTTGGCTTGAACAATTCTTTTTAAATAATACTGTATCTCTTTCTAGTCTAGATGTTATATTCAGTAATAGAAGATTGTCAATTTCATACAATGTGGTGATTCTGTTAGCAAAATATCACATTTTTAACAGTAAAAATAAAAGACCTAGTTTTATAAACTTTAAAAGCTATCTGCAACATTATATTCTAAGTGAAAAATAGTATGCAGATAAAGTGGGAACTTTCTCTAGTTTCTATAAAATCTGGAACAATTTCGCAATTGTCTGGATAACTGACCAATACTGAGAGCTTAGACTAATGGTTCTTTTTATTGTTTAACCGTTTTTGTTATGCTTGTATCATTATGATTAATGACACATATAGATTACTGGTTTCTTGTAGCAGCAGGCATTGACAACTTCCATCCTTGGCACTCAATTCTGACCTGAGTGCCCCCCTCAGCAATTATGTCCAGTAGAAGATACACCCTGGACATACCAAAACCTTTTATTTTTTGTTCTAAATATGTATAGTAAACTTGATTATTTTTTCAACACTCCCTAAACACACACATATGTGAAATAATCTTACATATGTAACTGTGTGAAAGTTGTATGTGGGTATGTTATATATCTATTCTTTTTTATAATTATATTGTAATACCATAGGATAGTGTAAAAAACAATTTATTACTAAAGTATATGGTAAACATATGAAAGTGAGTAAATAGTCATGTACATGTATATATCTAATTTACAGGTAAATGTATATTATAATATAAAAACGTAATATGAAAGTATGAAAATTGAAGGCATGCTCTTAAAGATCTGTAAATGTATGCTATAATTCTTCGAAAGAAAAAAAAATAAGTATATACATGTCTCTAATACAACTTGAAAATTGAGAAAACTGTATGTATATATGTCTCTTATTTACTTTGTAAATTGTGTAAAATGCATGTATGTAAATAAAAATGTTATTATAAAAAAAAAAATATTGACCTGTGTCATTTTAGATACACGAAAACATCCTTCCTGAGTCTGAGGAATATACGCAAGGAAGTCATTCAGAAATTAGTGTTTCTTTGTTAACATTATTGGTCAAGCTTTTATTGTCTATTTTTAATTAACTATTCAATATTAGGCGCGTTTTCACTTAAAATACAGGGCCGATATGAAGTTTGCGAAGACATTATGAACACAAAACTCGACCTTTATGAAAAAAGCTCGGCTTTTATGAGATTCGGTGATTCTGATTGGCTGTCCAGCTCGGCCATTATGAAACCACTGCTTTATTTTGTTGATAAAATTCTCAACAAGTAAGTGTTTTATAAATGCCTTGTTATTGGCCTACGGCCTCAAACTAATATGACAGCCTTCAGCCCAATAACAAGGCCATCATGAAAACATATATTAACATTATATTATTTTATTATTGTCACAGTATTAATGTGTTGGTTGAGACTAACACAAAATGACATAATCTAACATAAAAAGTTTAGTAAAGTGACAATACTGGGCTCAAAACGGTATATTGCTATTCAGGGAATATACTTATGCTGGTCTACATGGCTTTGTTTCCTGACAATAGATTTTTAGAGATTTTGTTTTAAATTCTGTTACAAGCCTGCTCCCGGTATTATCACTGTTAACGCCGATTATTGTAATGAAGTTTCTATGTAGTCAATATATATCTAGGCTATTTTCATTGCATGAAGTAAGACTATGACACATCGTTTTACCATACTCTTTGTTATGAGACAAGCAAGCCGTTTCAAAAGACACACCCATTAATTAGACATAGAATGTGTCCGTTCAAGATGATACAGCAAAATATTAAAACACTTTGAAATGTTTAACTAAATGATTATTATCATACATTGTACGGTGTGTTTCACGTTCCCAAAAGAATGAAGACGCACAGAACACATGGTGTCGTAATAAAAGTGTTTTGCTTACTGTTAATCAAGGCCATGGTATCATTATGGAATAAACATAAAATGTATTTAACACTGAAATATACATGCATATACATGTATACGTATTAGTTGTCCTTCAGTGTTAGGTTGTGTATTTCTAATATATTCTTAAGATGTTGTGATATAATGACGAGATAAGCTATATACGGCTATACCATCTTTTTCATTGAAATTTCAAATATTCTCAGATTTCAATAAAACACTATTTTGAATTCTGGCTAGTTCATAGTCAGCTATGAATTGTATGACTGGCACTCTCAGTGATGGTCCATGACTTGATGATGGTCTTTTTCGGTAAGCGAATGTTCATACCCATGCTATAAAATGTAAATATTTACGTCATACTAGTATTCAATTAGATTGATTACGTCATACTAGATTGATTATGTCATACTAGTATTCAATTAGATTGATTACGTCATACTAGATTGATTATGTCATACTAGTATTCAAATTAGATTGATTACGTCATATTAGTATTTAATTATATTGATTACGTCATACAAGATGATTACGTCATACTAATATTGAGGATCTTGTTGTATGAAAATAATCCTGAATACTTACGTCTTGAGCATTTTTCTTTCATAGATAATCTCATATAAGCATCGTTTGTTTCATGAGCATGCACTAATATAGAATAGTAAGTCCATATTCTTTGTTCAGTCATGGGGTTTATTTGCATTAAGATTGATATTTAGAACGTATTTCGGGCGGATTGATTTGGACAATGGATGATTTGGACAATGGACTAAAAACGTTGCGAAGAAATATTATCATGATTAACGTATCGGCATTGGCTAAAATCGCTTAAATAACGTAAAATAATAGTTTACGTTATTTACAAAGATTTAATATCATACTTTAAGGATTTCAATATCTAATTCGAAACGTCCTTTTTGAAGATGACTCAATTTCATGAATTCTACTGACATATTGACATATTCCTGAGGGTCATGGGTTCAAATCCTACTTGGACCATACTTTTCTCTTTCTTTTTTAGTTTTTAGGAAATGTTTCGTATTAAGAACATAAATTCATACAGTAATATGGAAGAAAATATTTATTCCAAGCATTTTTGTCTAGTTTATTGGAATTTATACATGGTTAATTAACGAAAATCAAGTAACTATGGATTTCTGACACAAAGTTTTTCAAAACCGGACATTGTACACACATAGTAGTTAATTCTGAGAAAATTGCAGCTGTTTCCCTGCTTTAGTTTTTATTTTATATTTATATTTATCAATTTGTTACTTTTTGGTAAAAGGCTAAAATCTGGGTTACATTTTTCACTTTTTCTGCAACAGAGTAATTCCAAACAACGTATAAACAATTTAAATTGACTAAATATTGGTTACCCTTAGACTTATACACATTCTTGCATTTATTTTATCATCTGTTTGGGAGATAGGCCAATTTTCATAAAGGTGACTTCATTTGATTTTGAGGTACTATTTTACGTTTAGGGGTAGAGGAACAAAAATGGTTGTTACTCTCTTAACTGAGGGTAAAGGTTTTTAAAATTCTTAATGGATATACAAAAGAATAACATTTTTTTGAAATACGATCCTTAACACTTCGTATTAGACTTCGAAAACCTCTATACCATGCAACAAAAAATTATAACCGAACGCTCACAAATGGTGTTTTATTGCGATAAATACTGCTCCCCTTTATCAACTTTTTCTTATCAGCGTTAAACATCTGTAACGTTGTATTGGTACGATATGATACTATTAATTCATTAATGAAAAAAAATTGTTGTAAAATCTCTTATTAGACATCAAACCTGTGCGTGGTTTCGATTATTGAACCGTTAACATTAGCGAGTTTGGTTGGCTATCAAAATTGAAAAGGGGTGCGTCAAATTCGTTGATTTCATGAGACGAAAATGATCCGATTCTTTGCTAAGCTTAAAAAACACAGTATGTTTCATCTTGGAATTAATATTGCCGTCTTATTTGATGACATTTTGTAGCGGATATGTGAAGTTAGGGAACCGTGCCTCAGAATTTTGATACTTGTTTTCATTTTTTATCTATGGCCTATTACGTTATAAACAGCGGGGGTTTTGTGTACGGAATTTCTTTAAAGTCAAGTTTTTAACGTATCAAAGAACTGAGGCACGGTTCCCTGCATTATAAATTTATTGTAATTTTAAGGGTATTTGTTGTAATATATTCCTATATACAGAGTAGTTATCGTTGTTCAAAGATTTGTAAATTACGATATTAGGTTATAGTAGACCAATCAAATGTAATATTTGTCTCAAATTACTTGCAATGCACTTCATACAGTGGGTTTAATTTTAAAATATAATTATGGTTTAGTTTTTTAATCTAAAAATTGGTGATATCCAAGCCCGTTACCTTAATGCCTGTTCGATTCATTTTGATATAACAGCTAAATCCACCTCCTTATCCATTATCTACTGAAAGAAAAACGTAAAACTATGTCGTTCTGTGTCCACCGGCTGATTGATGACGAGACACATTCTTAGGACAAAATGGCCTTGAAGATAATTGGTAATTTGAAACAAGGGACGATCGTGGAAAATAGAGACAAATCGGTTCGAAACTAGGCGACTACCATGAAGTAAGTCATATTATGCATATGAAGATATAGTTAGATTAGATTTCATTCGTAAAAATACAATAAATCTCCTGTAAAGTGGATCGTGGTTTGTCACGAAAAAAATCCAAAAATAAATTGTTTTTCATGTAACCCATATATATATATTGTGACGCTGACGGTCGGAAACGAACTTTATTATATCCAATATTTAGGTACATGTACTTCCCTTTGTTAACTCTTCTACTGCGATATCAACGACATCATAACAGTTATACAGCGAGTAGAAAAAGAATAAGGTAAATTAATAATTGCATATCATAAAAATCACATGATTATTGAATTATTTAACGTACGTTGACAATGCTCTAGCTTACGGATGTTAGAAAACTCGTAAGAGAAGCATCAATCACTAGACGCTCATTAAACGTATAAGGTAAGCGTTTGTTTATGTCACGAAGTAATACGAAGATTGGCGGTGGTTACCGAACGGTATTAGCCAATGGAAGCGCTGCAGGTGGTATATAAACCATTTTCGCAGGAGAAATTATTCAGTATCGTTTAAACTCTCGTGAAAGCAACATCACTTTATTAATTGACGGGGGCTTTGTCCGTATTACAGCTACGAAATCTGTCTACTCGTGTTCTCATAGAAAGCTTAGCTATCGTGAGAGAGTGGCAGGTTAGATAGTCTATATACCGGGTCGTCGTTGAAAGATACAGCTGAGTTGGAACTTATCGTCAGCTACGAGCTTGGTAGTATATATAAGTTATGGCGCAAATCTGATTGCGCTCTGACTCATTTAGACTGTACTAGTTGATCGTCTATTTGAGGGTATATAGTTCTATACAGTAGGTATAGGCTGGTAGATATACCGGGTCGTCGTTGAAAGATACAGCTGAGTTGGAACTTATTGTCAGCTACGAGCTTTGTAGTATATAAGTTGTGGCGCAACTCTTGTTACGCTCTAACTCATTTAGACTGTAGTTGATAGTCTATGTGAGGATACATGTAGTTCTGAATAGTGGTTCGTGTTGAACGCCATTAGTTTTATAAGTTTGGTCCCGTGTAATGAATTACGTTATATAGTGAAGTTCCATCCATTCGTTGTAAATATTGTATGTATAGTATATTGTTTTTGTTACCAATCAATTAGCCTAGGTAGGCCCGAGGAAAATTAGTATATCTTACTGTATATATTCAGTTACAGCCCAGTTATAGGGTTGGTGACTATTGTATTAAGTGTATTGCGCTCGGTACACGTTACAATTGGTGGCAGCGCGGCGGGATACAACTAACTTTGTAAGTTAGGACTCACGTACTGACCGGCATTTATTTAAGGTCATTGTTTATATTAATTAGATACTTAGTAGTTACAGTAAGATGTCGGATATAGATTACTCTATGGATCTTTCTGATTCATTACGTCAGATAGCGGAGTTGAAGCGTGAAAACAGGGTGCTTCGGCTGAAGTTAGAAATTGAATCGTTGGAAAGAGAGGTTGATACAACAATGAGACTGTTAGATGCATACCCCCAACCTAAAGTATTAACTAGCATGGGTCAAGTATCTTTCCCACAACCACAAGCTAGCAGTACGCCGTATGGTCAGCAAGATAATAGTTCAAAAAGTAAGGTACAACAATTACCAACAGTAACAACATCAGTAAACAAGTCAGAGCTAATGAATGCTGAGGCTTCAGTTCATGAATGGGACGAATTTGTTACAAAGAGGCCGAAAGTAGTAAGAATGGATGAAACTGCGTCTTTAAACAATCAAAGCACTGAAAGCGTCAAGAAGTCAAAGAACTTTATCAAGCCAGCAACATACGACGGGTCGAGCTCATGGATAGATTATAAAGCACATTTTGAGGCTTGCGTTGAACTGAATGGTTGGACTGTGATACAGGCTGGGTTATATTTAGCTGTATCACTACGTGGGCAAGCTCAGGGTGTTTTGGGAAATTTAGACGGAAAGAAGCAAGATTATGAGAAATTGTCCAAAGCACTTGAAGAACGATTTGCTCCTCCTAATCAGACAGAGTTATACAAAGCACAACTTCGAGATAAGCGACAACGAGCTACAGAAACATTGTCAGAGCTCGGACAAGACATCCGCAGGTTGGCAAATCTAGCTTATCTGTCTGCTCCAGCTGATGTGCGTGAAACACTTGCGATGGAACAGTTCATCGATTCTTTGGTAAGCAAATATATGAGACTAAGAATCAAACAAGCTAGACCAGCAACTCTTAATGAAGCTGTGAGACACGCTGTTGAACTTGAAGCTTTTCAGAGAGCCGACAGGAAGAACGATTCTCACGGTTATATAAGAGTTGTATCTCCAAACACTTATAAACCGACACAGCAAAATGAGCATAACGGTTCTAGCAATCGTTATGAAAGACGAGATAACAAAAGTACAATTAGATGTTTTGACTGTGGTAGAATTGGAAAGGTAGACGAGGCTCAAATGCATATAATAAACCGCCGTCAAAGCCGAATGTATATACATCTGGAAGAATAGGATCCGGGCTCTATGTTCCAGCCGAGATCAATGGGTTGCAAACTAGTTGCTTAGTAGATACAGGTGCTACTTTAACCGTTGTATCTTCAAAATTAATTGAGGCTCTACCAATTCCAGTTAAAATTGAACCGTTTAAACAAGAATCGTATCAGCCTCTGGAACTCCTCTTGATGTAAAAGGAAAAACAAGGCTTACAGTATCAATCAATGGATACACCACAAACATAGATGTCATAGTTTCCAAATTAGATATTGAAGCAATATTTGGAATTGACATAATGACAGCACTTAAAATTATAGTTGATGTTGCGAAACGAGAGTTAAGAATAGGGAGCGAAGTGATCCGGCTCAACTGCGAAGGACGAATTGGATGCTATCGAGTTGTAGCCGCTAAAGAAATTAGATTACCTCCCAGGTCTGAAATGATTGTACCAGGTAAAGTTACGGCCGAACATTTAAAGAGAGGCATATACATGACTGAGACAAGTGACAGAATTCTATCAAGTGGTGAAGGAGTAGTTGCAAAATGTGTGGTGGAACTGAATGAAAAAGTGCCATTACGAATGATGAACACCTCAGATACAACTCAAGTCATACATCCAGGAACAAATCTAGCTACATTAAGTCCTGTCGAACTTGTGAAAGAGTCAAAACCTCGCTCAGTGAAATTCGGGATAGTTCCATCCCATCTACAAGAGTTATATGATCGAACGATCAATGGTATGGATCAAGATGAATCGAAAGAAATTTCAAAACTTCTTAGGAAATATTCCAATATATTTTCTACTAGTGATGGTGATATTGGCCGAACTGGTATCATTAGACATCAAATACATACCGGAGACGCCAAGCCAATTAAACAACCTTTACGTCGCATACCAGAAAGCATGACAAAAGAGGTGAATGACCAGATAAACGATATGCTTGACAAGGGGATCATACAACAATCTACAAGTCCATGGGCTAGTCCAGTGGTCATGATGAAAAAGAAAGACGGATCATACCGGTTCTGTGTGGACTATAGGAAGCTAAATAGCATAACAGAGAAAGATGCATATCCTTTGCCTAGGATAGATGAATCTCTCGATCAATTATCCGGAGCTAAATGGTTTTCTTCTCTAGATTTAAGTTCGGGCTATTGGCAAGTTGAGGTAGAACAGTCAGACCGAGCTAAAACTGCATTTGCTACTAGGCAAGGATTATTCCAATTCGAAGTTATGCCATTCGGCTTGTGTAACGCCCCAGCTACATTTGAACGACTGATGGAGACAGTCATATCTGGATTACATTGGCAGATATGCTTGATATATTTAGATGACATTATTGTAATTGGAAAAACGTTTGATGAAATGCTAACAAATCTAACCCTCGTTTTTGACCGATTGGATGACGCAGGCCTGAAATTAAAAGCCAGAAAATGTCACCTGTTTAAACAAGAAGTAGAATTCTTAGGTCATATTGTTTCTTCCGACGGATTAAAAACAGATCCCAAGAAAATTCAGTGTGTAAAAGATTGGCCGTTACCAACAACCGTAAAGGATGTTCGTTCGTTTTTGGGCTTGTGCAGCTACTACCGCAAATTCATTTACAACTTCTCCCAAATTGCCAAGCCATTACACCAATTAACCGAAAAAGGAAAGAAATTTCAATGGACTGAACACTGTACTACTGCTTTCACAAAGCTGAAAAAGCTATTGACTCAGGCTCCAGTCCTATCCCATCCAAACTTCAGTATTCCTTTCATATTAGATACGGATGCTAGTGATCAAGCAATAGGTGCGGTTCTATCTCAGAAAATTGAGGACAAAGAACACGTCATAGCGTACGCCAGTCGAACATTGACAAAGTCAGAACGTAAATATTGTGTGACAAGAAAGGAGATGTTAGCCCTTGTCAACTTTGTGAAATACTTCCGTCATTATCTATATGGCAAGAAGTTTACCATCAGAACAGATCACGGCTCATTACGTTGGTTAATGCAGTTTAAGAATCCTGAAGGGCAGGTAGCCCGATGGCTTGAAATTTTGTCTGCATATAACTTTGAAGTTGAACACAGACCAGGAAAGTTGCACCAAAATGCTGACAGCCTCAGTAGAATTCCATGTAAACAGTGTGGCAATGATGAATATTCTGGTACAAACCAAGTGTTACAATTAGGGACCAGCAAAATACAAAACTTGCCGGCGGATGTACCCGAAGAAATATCTATAAAGGAAGCTCAAGAGCAAGATAACGATATTTCCCTTGTTAAACTGTGGATCGAACAAGGGGACAGACCAAAGTTCCAGAATATCGATTGTGAAAGTAGTTATTTAAAATCACTATGGAATCAGTGGACAAGACTACAGCTCCAAGATGGGTTGTTAGTTAGGAAATGGGATGTGATAAAAACTAATATTGTCATATGGCAAATTATTGTGCCAATGCGCTTAAGAAGACGCGTCATGGAATATTCACACGACATCCCAGCTTCAGGACATCTTGGCATGACGAAAACACTGAGTAAAGTTAGACAAAGATATTATTGGCCAGGGTTGCAACATGATGTCAGAACTTACGTTGCAGGATGTGAGTCTTGTCTAAAAAGAAAGGGACCGGTACAGACAAAGAAGGCACCAATGCAAATAGTTAGATCGGGATATCCTTTTGAACGCATAGCTATAGCTATAGATATTCTTGGAGAATTACCACAGACAGACAGAGGGAATAAATATGTACTAGTTGTCGCTGATTATTTTACAAAGTGGACAGAAAGCTTTCCCATGGCGAATATAGAGGCTAGAACTGTGGCCAAAACATTGGCAGAAGAGCTTGTCTCTAGATTCGGTGTACCTCAGTACATACATTCGGATCAAGGAATACAGTTTGAAAGTAAGTTGTTCTCAGAATTATGCAATTTGTTACATATACAAAAGACGCGGACAACACCATACCACCCCCAGTCCGACGGAATGGTAGAACGATTTAATAAAACGTTAGCTACCATGTTAAGTATGTATGTTAGTGAAAATCAGCAAGACTGGGATAAACACCTATAGAGCCACAGAGCATGAAACAACGGGTATGAGCCCTAATTTGCTTATGTTAGGTAGAGAGACATGTACTCCCTTAGACATTGCTTTCGAGACCCCGAATATGGTCAAACACAAACCTCACTCACAATGGGTATGGGAGTTACAAGAACGGTTAGAAGCAGCTCATAACCTTGTTCGAGAATATACAGGTAAGTCTATTATGAGACAGAAAAGATATCATGATGCGAAACTATCCTACGAAAGTTTTGAATCCGGAGACAAGGTACTTGTATATTTTCCTGTTAAAAAGGTAGGGTGTACCTTAAAATTCACTTCATTTTGGCGTGGGCCATTTTTAATTATAAAAAGAATATCTGATGTTCTGTATAAGGTTAACTGTGGCCGATCAAAATCTGAACAAGTCATACACGTTAACCGGATTAAAAAGCTCAAAGATCAGTTACTTACTAACGAATTAGATACAACTTACACTGAAACACATAATGAAGAAAATTATGATAACGTTTCTGATACAGAAGAATGTTTTCCTGTAAGTGAAGAGGTTGTAACTACCAACAGATTTGGTTGAAGGATCAAGAAACCTGTATACTTACAAGACTTTGTTTACTGTATTTTCAGTATGCCAAAGACAAAACAGACCCCACGGAAGCAAGTTCCAGCTATTTGTCCTCTGTGTAAGGTAACCGTTGATGTGAATGACGATTTTGCAAGTCATGTCTTAGCATGCTCTGCCGCACGATACAAGTGTGAGGTATGTGGTATTACCTTTAAGAAACAAAGCTATGTTTACCAGCATATAAAAAGAGTTCATCCGAAAAACAAAGAAAGCAACGATATTGCTAAAGTTGTGAACGCTAAAGTCAATACAACTACTTCTGAGCCAGTTGGACCTTCTACTAGTGTTGTAACAGAAGTTACACTAGATAGTGATGACAGTGACTCAGAATGGGACAGTGATCCAGATATTTCAGTTAGTATTGAAACTTGTGCTGTCGCTGAAAAAGCAGTTAGTTGTCAGTCTGAGCTGGTAAATACCGTTTGTAAGAGAAACTCGAGTAATGATCAAACTAAACACGATGAAATGGGCGATATTCAACAGGGCGCACTGTTAGAAAGAGAACAATGCCTGAACCTGTAAGAGCACCTATTGGGCCTAAAACCATGCGATATGAAACTCAGGAAGCACCTAAAGTCACAGTCATGACTGAAATGGAAAAAAGTGTACGTACTTCCACTGATGGAAGTTGTGAACATAACGATAGTTATGTAAACCATGTGGAACATAAAATAAAAGAAGTAGAAGTAAAAACAGCACAAAGTAAGGTGGAAATCAATGATGATAGAGCAGAGTGTGATACAAAAGTAGGCGAGGAAGATATGTTGTTTGGGCGTTTGATTGCTTACGAGTTGGGTCATATCCAGAGCAGGAAGTTGAAGAGAGAAGTTAAGTTCAGAATACAGACATTGATGTTTGAAGCACAGAAGGATGAAGAAAGAGACTAAGATGGAATATGTAAAATAATTGAACAGTAACAGTTGTGCTGGAACTCAATTGTTTGGTGTTTTATTTTGTCGGTTTCACAGTTAGTGAAAGATAACATATTTCTGTATTTTTATGGACGTTTTTTTTGTTATGTTATAGTGTTTTATTATGTTTTTTTTTATCTTTTCAAAAAGTGAAGCATGCACTTTTTGCAGTCTCAAAATAGTTTTTAAGTTACAGTTGTTATTGAGCTTTGAAAATTTCACAGGTAGTGAAAGATGTAACTTTTACATAATGTAAATAATGTTGCTTGAAATGTATACTTGTTTTAATTTTCATGAATGGTGAAGGATGGAACTTATTATGCTTTTGTTGGTTAATTGTTTTGATAATGTTGCCTTTCACGGATAGTGGAACTTTTGTATAAATAGATGATTTGTTTAAACACTGTGTTGTTAAATATTATACAAGCGGGACGCATGTAACCGGAGGCGTGGGTAGTGTGACGCCGCTGACGGTCGGAACGAACTTTATTATATCCAATATTTAGTTACTTCCCTTTGTTAACTCTTCTACTGCGATATCAACGACATCATAACAGTTATACAGCGAGTAGAAAAAGAATAAGGTAAATGAATAATTGCATATCATAAAAATCACATGATTATTGAATTATTTAACGTGCGTTGACAATGCTCTAGCTTACGGATGTTAGAAAACTCGTAAGAGAAGCATCAATCACTAGACGCTCATTAAACGTATAAGGTAAGCGTTTGTTTATGTCACGAAGTAATACGAAGATTGGCGGTGGTTACCGAACGGTATTAGCCAATGGAAGCGCTGCAAGTGGTATATAAACCATTTTCGCAGGAGAAATTATTCAGTATCGTTTAAACTCTCGTGAAAGCAACATCACTTTATTAATTGACGGGGGCTTTGTCCGTATTACAGCTACGAAATCTGTCTACTCGTGTTCTCATAGAAAGCTTAGCTATCGTGAGAGAGTGGCAGGTTAGATAGTCTATATACCGGGTCGTCGTTGAAAGATACAGCTGAGTTGGAACTTATCGTCAGCTACAAGCTTGGTAGTATATATAAGTTGTGGCGCAAATCTGATTGCGCTCTGACTCATTTAGACTGTACTAGTTGATCGTCTATTTTAGGGTATATAGTTCTATACAGTAGGTATAGGCTGGTAGATATACCGGGTCGTCGTTGAAAGATACAGCTGAGTTGGAACTTATTGTCAGCTACGAGCTTTGTAGTATATAAGTTGTGGCGCAACTCTTGTTACGCTCTAACTCATTTAGACTGTAGTTGATAGTCTATGTGAGGATACATGTAGTTCTGAATAGTGGTTCGTGTTGAACGCCATTAGTTTTATAAGTTTGGTCCCGTGTAATGAATTACGTTATATAGTGAAGTTCCATCCATTCGTTGTAAATATTGTATGTATAGTATATTGTTTTTGTTACCAATCAATTAGCCTAGGTAGGCCCGAGGAAAATTAGTATATCTTACTGTATATATTCAGTTACAGCCCAGTTATAGGGTTGGTGACTATTGTATTAAGTGTATTGCGATCGGTACACGTTACAATATAGAGGGGAAAGAACTTCGACGATTCGAATTTTCCAACGCGTGTTATAAACTTCCATGTTATTGCAATGCAGTACAAAATATTTAACTCATATATAGTGCAACGTGTGGGCAACTCAACACGCTAACAGAAAATGTGTACTTTTACTACCTTTAAAGATCTTTTAAACTCGCTATTGAAAGTATTTCACTCGAAAAATGGTTTAATTTTACAAAACGACACACTGTCGTAAATTCCCTTCTATATATATATTGGTTACATGGAAAAAAAAGGTTTTTTTAATTCTTTTTGGTGACAAACCCCTTTGTTCCGGACTGGACCGTAAGTCCAGTTTTCTGATAATTTTGGTTTTCTGAGAACTTCTGAAAAAAACTCTGTTTAAAAAATCGGACTTGGAATATTTTCAGTTTTTCATGGAATGTCGGTTTTCAGAGATTTTACTATATTTGATTCACATGTGCAAAGATTTAAGTGAAGAAAGAATTATGTGGATTTATATGGTGTATATTTATGTTATTATATGCGTATGTATAGCAAATAGTTCTTATGCTTTACTGTTTAGTTGAACATTTGATGTGAATATCCACCATTTTATGGGTTTACGTGTTGGGCGGGGTTTGAGATAAGGGAATGAGGAACTTTTTCACCTTTTTTATGAATCTCTTTTCTCATGTATGTTCACGAAATTATACTAAATTATAAGAGCAATACTGAGGATCTGGCATACGCATAAATATAAAACAAACATTCCTTGTAAAGAGAAGTGTATTAATTCCAAAACAGAAACAAACACACAGTCAGTTAAAAGTTTGTTTTTCTCTATGTCTACTTTAGTAGCCGTTAGTAGGTATGCAAAACGCATTTGTCACCACCCTCTCCAATCCCGATGGTCGAAAATACCAGTATACGATTGCTCGACATTTACGGAACTGAAATAGTATAATACTCTGTTGCAACAAATCGCTTAAAATAATAGATAAATTATCTAATACAAAAACATAATAGGTCTGATTTTTCTATTATTTTATAGGTCAACCTGAAGGTTTTTAACACAAGACCTTATATTTTCCGACTATAGCAATACTAAGGTTAAGTTGGTAGAACTTGGCACTTTTATTATCTTTGTCGGTTTGCGTAGTCTCTCTCTCTCTCTCTCTCTCTCCGCCCCCTCTCTCCGCCCCTCTCTCTCCCTCTCTCGCTCTCTATCTCCCTCTCCCATATCTCTCTCTCTCTCTCTCTCTCTATGTATCTCTCTCTCCTCTATCTCTCTCACTCCCCCCCTCTCTTCCCCCTCTCCCTCTCTTTCTCTCGCGCTCTCTTTCTCTCGCTCTATCTCACTCCCCCCTCATTCGCTCTCTCTCTCTCTCTCTCGCTCTCTCTATCTCCCTCCTGTCCATCTCCCTCTCTCTCTCTCTCTCTCTCTCTCTCTCTCTCTCTCTATTAAATTGTAATGACACCAGATCTATCAATTCATAAAAAAAACACTCACCACAAATATACCAAATCTAGCGAAGAATTTAACTTTATACACGGGAGTTCCATCTGGAAGTTCCTAAATAGTAAAGAAAAGCATAATACTCGTATTGATATGAAATATTCTAAATTGCCGATAACGGCCATAACATAAACCATAGCTTTTCAACTACTCATCTGATATGCATACTTTTAAAGAAAACTGATTGATTTATTTCCTTCACGTTGTTTATAAGTGCTTTAAGCCACAAAATATGTTCTTCGGATGTTTTTTGTTACTAAAATCATGATAGACTGTAAATAAATGGCGTTCTCTTTCGAACATACATTTTTTGCAAGACTCTTGCGCTTAGTGTCTCGTGAGCTCTACGTCGTCTTAAAGTATCAATCTTTTCAACTATATACTATGTGAATACTAAAATAAACCCATAGCAACGTTTAATTTAATTATATAACTGTTATAAAAAAACGTTTAAACCTACTTTCCCATAAGCTGTTATTCCATGAACATACGTTCCTCCAAGATGTTCCGCAGCAGACGTCATAGATCCAATAACCCGTCTGAGGTTTAAAGACAACCGTGTCCATGACGCGTTAGCAAAACCGGTAAAACAAAGACATAGCAAAATCACGAATAACGTATTTCTTGTCATACTTTCAGAACGAGTATGTGAAACTGAGTATGTAACAAGACGGATATTGTTTTAAATGCCTACCGGATTACGTGCTTTTATACACATCCGTTGTTTACGTTTGCAAACAAGAACAACCACAAAATGATACAAAGTTCAAGTTCAAACTTTATTTATTGTCGGAATAGTATTTAAACATGTTAAACATTAGCTATGAATAGCTATTTACCGACACAAATAGCTATTTACCGACACAAATAGCTATTTACCGACACATTTTTACATGTCTGAGAAATCCTGTAACGTTGTTGTAAACATGTAGACATGATATAAATGATTGTTTATTTCAAGTCACGACGATGCATAGTCATTTTCTGTTGTAAATATTTAAAAGCATTTTTTTTCATAGCATAATGCATGTAATCTTGAAATTCTTTGACGTATTGAACATTTTTATTAGACAATTATGATTATATGGCTACTAAGGGTCGCTCAAATTTTATTTTCCATGACGCCGACCCATCCCAGGAAAAATATTGCCACTCTAAAATTGAATGTGTAGTTGTGTAGTATGAGCTTTTTAATTTCAAGTAAGATCATTAAAAATATGGTAGGTTGATAGGGGGGGGGGGATGTTTATTATTACTCTTTAAAGGTAAAATAAGTGGGAAACTGGGTTTACCATTTCTTTGGCCTGATTAAATGTTCAGGGTTTCGTGGGGAATGTTAGGGAAGGTCAGGTAACCAGACACAATAAAATCCCAAATTTATTACTGTACACATAGTTTTATGTGCGTAAAGACAAAGTTTTTGTCCGTCACTATACCATGTAATCAGAGAACAAGAGAAGACAAGGTCAGGTTAAACTTGATGGTAAAATATTGTATTTTTAGTCCTATAGTTCATAAACTGTCTATGTTCGTCAAAAATGGGCTCCACTCTTTATTCAGGCAAACATCACAACACATATATAGAGACCATTGTATACTTCTTTCACTATTGTTTTCAAAAATATACCAATACATAGATTTATTTGAATATGCTCATACACTAGTATATCATCACAAATGATATTTTTTTATTTAAGAAGTCATGTTGGAATTAAGACGCTAATATGTTTATTTGGTGATTTTCAAATATATGTATTTCGGAAGTCACGGTTGATATACAACGTCATAAGACTGAAGTTTCTACGTCGTTTATGTTCGACAACTCCAGTACACATTAACCTCCTGTAAATAGTTCTGATCCCATTTGGCAGTGGCGTCACAAATGTAATACTAAAATAAAAAACAAAAACATTGTCTTAGAAGTCATTGAACTTGAAGTGGTGGATCGTTATTGAGCGTTATAAGTCATTGAACTGAACAGATTTTATTTACAACAAACTTGAACAATTATATACATGTTATCATCATTAGCCAATCAAATAGCCAGGATTAGCCAAACTAGTACACTACACTATATACTCGCAAACAGCTATAATAAACTAATACTCATAAGTATAATTCGTCTAGAAAAAATGACACTTACATATGGCCAGACGTTACGTGATATTCTCAATACAAGTTGATATCTTCTGTAATGACGATATCGGAAATCATAATCCTAGAATGTAAAAGTCGGATTGTAAAATAAGTTTAAACCAATTACTACGGAAATACAACTTAGACTATTTATATGAGATAATAAAAAAGGAATTTTGAATGAGGCAATACATAAGTCAACTCAGCATTACAGGTAAACTGTTAATAATTTTCCGATGATGATTAAGTACGATTTGTTTGAATAAAAAGGGTTCTTTTTCGAATATTTCTGACTACTTCGGACCAAGTAGACATAATGCACATAGAAACCTGTTTGCTTCCAACAATTGTATGTTTCCTAGCACATTATCCAGGCCTTATCCGCAATTCTATGTCTCATAGATTTCCACCGAACCGCATGTGACAGATAACCACTTATTTTGATCTCATTTCCAATACTTTTTGCGTCTAATTAAACATACATTTTCAATATTGAACATTACAGAAACTTAGAAACAAAAAAAAAAGAAAATCGTGTCCAATTGCTTTAAAAGAAATTTAAGCAAATGTTCAAAACTCGGATAATTTGATAAAACTTGAACTTACGGTTCCGATGGCTGACAGTGGTTGTAAAAGTCGAGCGTTGTATTTGCTGGCCGCCACAAGCATGGATACCCTCACGTAATAGTCTCCCAGCGGAACATTATCTTGACAAACAACACAGCACAGCATAAAGCTGGATAGAGCGATACACAGAATGTTAGCACGAGCAGTCATGGTGTATTCGGGAAAATATTATTCCCCGAGATAAAACCAACCACGTCTTAAATAGATATCAAAACATCTACGTCATGTTAATGAGAACAAAAACAATCTCACAATTAGAGTTTTATTGTAATTAAAAAAAACAGCCTATTTCATCATTAAATGCTTAATAAATGTTCCGCTAAAACTTGGTGTAGTTATATCTTCCAAGAACTTTATAAAATTACAATAAAAACAATCTGGCCCCTGAACAAGAAACGTGACAAGCGTATGTCTCTTGTGAATGTGAATACGTGCTACTTTAAAGCTGTATGGCTCTTTCTCTTTATATACGAACTTTAGGTTAAATAACTTTCTGTTGTTAATCATTCAAACAGAAAAAAATATTGTTTCGCACATTTCGAGAATATCGAGCTGTATAAAAGATTTTTTTTTCAGTTTCGAATTCTTATATTACAAACAAACCTGGACTGTTCGTAAAAAAATAAGATTCAGTTGTACCCCCGTCACACCCCATATTCCATATCATCGTAAAGCTACAAACGAAAAGAAGAAAATAAATTACGCAGTTTTGTAGAATTAAATATAAAAAACAATATTACTGAGACAGTTATTGTGATTATATATTCTTGATAAGTTCTTTTAATTTTTTTGAAAGCATAATTTAACGTTAAGTGCCATACGCTTTGGTATTTTAATCACATCTTCAATAAATAAGAATATGTTGTTGAGCCAACTGATATATTGTTTTGGTAAATGTTCAACACAGCAAAGAACATGTCGTGCAGACAAAAAGCATGTTGAATAAACAAATGATATTTCATATCTTATGTTTCAAAAGGACGTTTCTGGTTGAAAATGTGATAAACAAAATTAACAATTAACGTTGTTTTGTTGTTAATTAGAAACAGGTATCATGTTTTACCAGAACAAAATAATCTATCTATCAACATTATTTGCGCTTTCATTTTAGTAATTACAGTCCAACTTCTCCAGAGCGTCCCTCTCTTGATCAACAATCTCCCTTCAAGAACTCTACTCGATAGAGCAACATTCTCTCAACAGCAACATAATTTTGCTACTCCCGAAGGCCATTGCTTTGGAGAGATTGCAGATGTAAACACATGTTTGCTCGGATAAAGGTATATATATGTCCAAGAATGATACCTAATAGGTATTTACCCAATAGACGAAACAGCATCAAAATACAAATGTACTTGACTACGAAGTAATATTTTTGGCGAAAAGAAGCAAAATTGATCTTGAAGTAAGTGACATCAGAAATGTCGTAATACAAGATTAGATATACAAATAGAAAATATATCAACCGTCTCATTCTTAACCTACAGTTCGCGCCGAAAATGAATCAAAATGTAAAAACTAGACAGTAAGTCACATGGTTTGAGGACAATACGAACAAAATGCGACAGTCTGTGACACAGTTTGCCTAAAGGTACAGAAACATGATCAAAGTGTGTTTTATTGCACGTCAGTCTCAATTTAAGTTCCGTAGACATGGTAATTATGGAATGTGAAAATGCTCGTGTAAAGCTTACGTATAAAATACGAGAGAAGACTTGCCGAATTAATGACATGTAATTTCAGCTTACGGTCTGTTTTCTTCGTTGAACTGATGTATGTAACGAACAATATATGGTTACACGACTATGCGTAATTTCGGCTCATATCTGTAGTCAAATAAACAGCAGGGTAACAGTGTTAATAGTTCTAGGTTTAGTCGATTCGCTCGAGAGCTAGACATCGTTTAACATTAATTACAATGAGCATTTTCATAGAGTAGAAAAGCATGTTAAAGCAAGTCACTGGACGTCATTTTTAATATATATTGAACGATTTGAAAAATACGTTTCTCGCTAAAGTGAAATGCCAACAGCTAATCCCAATCAAGCATTTCCCCCATTTTGGAGACATTAGTTAAGCCTATTGCAGCCATCGGTCGTCCTGATTTTGCAGAATCTTTAACTGGCTCCGTGCCAGTAACAAAACTCTTTTTCCAACTACGAACTGCAGCCATTTTTCAGCAGTGGTCAACAAATGGCTCTCTTAAAATGAAAATTTTTGACAATTTTGTGTTGAACTTAATATTCATGTACATATATCATTGTATAGGTATTGAATAGAGCTATTTAGACGTACCAATATAGGTGAAATCGTGCATATTGTTTTCACGTTATAGTACAATACACATTATATATCGAACATTCCTCGTACGTACACATACGCACCCCCACTATAAGGGCACTAACGAATTATCTTCATCCAAAACGAAAAGTTTAGAGAAACTCAGTGTAGCCCATGTATACTCACGCGCACACAAAAACACATTTTATATAGCATAACAATGGCATGTTAAATGCATAGTTTACATACACTAAACAAATAAATGTGGAGTACTTCTTACGAAAATGTTAAGTAACCAATGTTTTTCAACATTTTTCTTTTTTATTAATTTACAACAACGAGAGCTAAATACCACCAGAGTAACACTCGCGGCTCAAACAAACACATGGCTAACTCTATTCACAAAACAGAACAACATGATAACACAAATCTATCACACAATAACAACAATCTACCCACACAAAACTCCAATCTACCCATACAATAACATATTTGCCAGTGAAAAGCATGCAACCAAAAATGACTTTCTCTTCGCTTCACAAAGTATTGTTTGTATCTCCAGCTTTTTAAGCACAAAATTCTCGCGAGATTTGACGAAAACATGTGTTTCGCTTGAAACATGCAAAGGAGTTAACATGTTTACACAGTATGCATATGAGTGAATATTGCATGTTCACCATGGTAACACCATGGATCATTTTCATGCATTTACAAACACAGTCAGTTATTTGCATACAAGTTCTAAGACGTTGCTAGTTTCATTAAACTTAAACAAAAAAAATCTGAAAGCGTTTAGATTGATTTACGTAATAAGTTTTTAGCCGAAAACTGTCCATCATTGGTATGTAAAATATTTGGTTGCATGAATTAAAGCGAATTTTATATTTTACCAGTTGGACCATTTTCAGCTTATACCTAACTTAAATTATTACTTTTGCAATTTAATTGTATCAATTACGTAAGTTTATGAAAAATAATAGACTGACGATAGAAAATGTTTAGTTGAAACATTAGAATATGAAAGCCTTCATTGTGCTCAAACTCCAGTGGCCTCTTGTGTGTACAAATTAAAAATAAATATAATTGTCAAATCAGTGTCCACACATTGAAGCTTTCGGTTCTACGCAAGTCAACATAAATGAGATCCATTCTAATTGATTTTCTAAATGATAGTTTAACAGTGGTACACTGTTTTAAACATACGAAAAAGCGAGCAATAATTGAAACGCGTGTAGGCCAGCTTAGGATATCGAATATTGATATGACATTCAAAAACGTCTTAACAATATTGTTTTTAGTGTAATACTATACAATCTTATTTTACGCAAAGGTTAAATACATTGCATAACTATTTCACACCTTAGATATTATGTTTAATTAGATCATTTGCATATGCACTGTTAATCACGTATATTGTCCATATTCAATATCGATGTTAATAACTCCGTCTCAAATTAAGATTTGAAAGCAAAATACGAATAGAGAAAGATAACCCAGACACTATGTATAACTCACTTTTGTCTATTTTACTTCTTACCGTATGAGCAAAAGAGCCATACATTAAAGATACAATGAAAACAATTTAAAGAGAAGATATATTTGTCGTGCCGACACTATTTTCTATACAGATGCTCCCGTAGATGTTGTGGCAAGAGTCTCTGATAATTTCAAGGATGACATCCCCGATATATGTCTACTTTGTAAATATTGTATTGGTGCCACCATACCGTGGCGTAACACTTCATCACCAGAAATAATCATAAAATAATGACAACCTGAAAAGGAGGTCCTTTTAGAATTCAATATTCAGGAAACTGCCACGTTTGGTTCCTCAGTGATATTTACAAAAAAAACATTCCAGGTATCATCCATACAGACAAGGAAATTGCAAGTCTATACTGCTGAAACATATTCATTACATGATGGATGTAATGTGTAGAAAGAATACTCTTCCGTAGAATATTTTATTTCTTAGTAAATGGTTTAAAACATGTATTAAAATAATCTATCGATAGAAAAGTGTTATGACAGTTTCTCGTATACTATGGGCTATCATTGGACCAACGTTTCAGTTACATGGATGCTATTTTGTTAAAACTTACGAAGCTCATGTGTTTCAATTGTTTCATCCAGTTTTACTTCAAAAATACTATAAACAAAATTATATCATAGAACAGGTTTGAAACTCAATCGGCTTGATTCTACAAACCCGTATGTCATTTTTACCATTTGAGAAATCGCATTTGAGGTTTTGATGTTTGGCGTAAGTAAGCGAGTTACGGGTTTGTGGAGTTTGGATAAACCCTATTAAGGGAGATCTGGAACATTGTAAATGTGTTCATTGTAAAGACCTCAACGAGACGATAAAATGATACCAACATCACAATATGGTGACAAGGTTTTTTTTAGACACATTTTTGTGTATTTTGTGTACAAATTTAAACTTTATTTATTGTATGTATTGTACTGTATTTTGTAAATCATGTATTTTCATGTTCTTCATTTTCTGTTAAAGTTTTTTTCTCTTTAAGTTCTTGTACATTTGTATTTTATCTTGATATTTTGTAATTGATATTGTCCTCATTTTTGGAATCTCCACATTAACGAGAATAATTCCCTACACATACAGCCGTGTATCATTTGCGATCTCAATGATGGATTTCAACGACAAATGATGATCAACCATATTTATTTACAACTATTCGTCAGACGGAAAACAACATGAGTCAACAAGGAAGCAGTGCCAGTAGTGCCTCAACAAGTGGAAGCGGACCAAGCAGCATTTCAGATAGGCCTCCTCTCAAAATTGAATTAGTTGGAAAGTTTGATCCTAGTAAGGATGATGCCAAAAGTTGATTTAAGCGTTATGACTATTTTGTTTCCACAACTTTTTAGGTATGTTTCTGGAGATGGGTGCGGCATTTGGCTGGTGTCATAATTTTGGTCAAGAAATTAAAAAAGACTTTGAACAACTCAAATTTAAATTTATTCAGAGATTTTCAAAAAAGTAGATCCGGTTCAGATTACCTCAGAATTATTTTAAATGAAACACAAAGCAAATCAATCAGTTAGAGAGTTTGTATATGAAGTTGAGGCTTAAGGCCCGTTAGCCGACATATCTTCAGAAAATATTTTAAGTGCTATAAATGGTCGGTTACTACCACACATTAGGACTGACCTTAGGCGGAATCCTCCAACTTCTCTCGAACAATTAATAGAGACTGCAAAACAGTCTGAAAGTGCCTATACAGTGCATCCTCTTCTATTTAATTTACCTGAGGCGGCTTTCACTGAAATTATAAAGAATGCAATTGGTGGTGTCAACACGTTGGAATTAAAACAACAAGTTGATTTGTTGGCTCAGAATCAATCAATTAACGTAATAGATAAAACTCCAAAATAATCTAACGGTACATTTAAAGCCAATAACTAAAATAGGAACCAGCATTTTTAACGGAAGAATTAACTTGCAGAGTTTTAAAGAATCAGAATGTAAGCATTGTGACGTGATTTCAAAAACTGTCAAGCTTGATCAAAAACTTGCTATGAATGTAACAAGCCAGGTCGCATTAGACCAGCCTGCTTTCAATCAAAAAGCAAAGTATAATAATTAGCGATGCTCGCCTGCCAGTGGAAAAGGAGGGAATTATATGGATAGGCAAAAATCAAATAAGTATCTAAATAAGAAAGAATTAAAACCTAAAAAAATTCAAATAAAGTTCAAAATTTTGATAATTCAAATAAATTATTAAATAGTGAAGAAACGCCTGTTATTGCATCAACTTCCCCATTAGATAATGGTTTTGTACATGTTTCAATCAATATCAAAAACAGTAGAGCTTTAATACATACTGGTGCTAGTATTTGTTGCATTAATAAATCCCTCTTAAAAGGTTAGGATTATGAAATATTGGGCTATAAAGCTAATACTGTAGTGGGAAAACTAGAACCTATTGCTGAATCTTCAATAAGATTGTTAGATGATAAACAACTTGACTTAGAGAATGATAATGATAGACAGTAAGAAAGAGTAAACTCTATTAACACTATTTCTGAAACTCAGATGGATTCGGTTTTAAATGAACTTGGAATTTCTAATGATAGGCCAGTAAATGACATGTTAGAAAATGATATTATTGAACCATCTGATTCTATGTGGGCAGCTCCATTCATCCTTTGTAAAAAGAAAGATGGAACGTTTAGATTTGCAGTTGACTTTAAAAGGTTAAATGCGGTAACAGGACCTATTAACTTTCCCTTGCCTAGGTTTGAAGATGTTATTGATTCTGAAGGAGACAATTCTTCAAAAATATTCTCAGTATTAGATCTTAAGAGTGGTTATCATAAGATTACATTGGACCCTGAGACCAATCATAAAACAACTTCTGTAACCCATGATGGCAGTTACAGTTTCAAAAGGCTACCATATGGTTTACGAAATGGGCCTATTGCTTTCCAAACAGTAATGTCTCAGGTTCTCAGAGGTGTCAATTTTTAGTTTGGTTTATGTCGATGATATTTTGATTCATTCATCAAATTTTGAGGAATATTTAGAACATTTAGATATTGTTTTTGATAGACTTAGAGAGCCAATTTAAATATCCGCCTAAAAAGTGTATGTTTGCAACAGAGTACGTAGAATATTTAGGCCTTCTTATTCGAAAAATGGTATAGAAGTCATAATCCTGATTGAATAAGAACAAAAACTCAAAAACAAGTAAGTGCATTTTCAGGCTTATGTAACTATTACAGGAAACTTATTTGTGGGTTTGCTGTTATAGCTGGGCCACTAAATGAACTTTTAAGGAAAGATTTAGTATTCAATTGGACTGAAAGATGTGAACAATCATTCAGTAAACTTAAAGACAAATTGACTACCTCACCAATTCTTCTTTTTCCTGATATGTCTAAGTCATTCATATTGTCGACTGACTCCTCAGATTATGCTATAGGATTTGTTCTGGGTCAGCTAGACAAGTAAAGTAAAGAACATGTTACTGCTTTTGGTGGTAGGGCTTTAGGAGAAAATTAAGTAAAATGTAGTATTCATGAACGGAAAGCAATTACACAATATCACCATTATCTTGCAAATTCTATGTTCATTGTATACACTGATAATCTAGGTATGAAGTATATTCAAGGATTGCAAGATTTAACTGGTAGAAAAGGCCGCTGGGCCATGAAACTTCAAAGCTATGATTTTGATATAACACGTAAGCCTGGTTCGAAAAACACTAACGCTGATGGACTCGAATATAATGGTACAAAAAAAAGTTCAGGTTGTCGAATTGAAAGTATTAGACCAAGTGATATGTAAATTTCAATGAACCAAATCAGTTAAGACAAATTCAGTTTGAATATGATAATCAGAATTCTGTAATAGATGAACACCCTCTATTATTAGCTAGTGAACCAACTGATGCATTAGATACTTAAGTAGTTCCATTACGTGCTCCAGAAATTGATAGTCAAACTACTGATTTGTCCAAGGAACAATGAGCATACAACTAATTGAAACCTATTCTGAACAACCTTGTAAATGACAAATTGCCTGATCAACCTAAATAAAGTAAATCAATTGTAAATTTCGCAGACCAGTATATTGTTAAAAATAACATTCTTTATCACATTTGTGAACTTAAAAACAAGAAAAAGAAACGTCAAGTTAGTCCATTTATACATATTGACATTAAGAATCATATCACCAATTGTAAAGACTGTCAAGTGTCTAAATGGCATTATGGAAAGCACAAGTCACCGTTATGCCTAATTCCAGTAGCACCACAAAGCTTCAGCAGGAATCATTTAGACATTGTAGGACCACTTCCATTTCCAAAAGAAAAGTTCCATTATATTCTGGACATAGCTGATTCATTTTCAAACTTGTGTGAAGCATTTCCGTTAAGGTATCTGGCTTGGATGTGAGGTCAAATCAAGTTTCACCAATTTAAAGATTTAAAAACTAAACCATAAGTATATACTTAAATAAACCCACTGTATAAAGTGCATTGCAAGTGATTTGAAACAAACATTACATTTGATTGGTCTTCTATAAACCAATATCGCACTATAAATGTATACTGTAGGGAACCGTGCCTCAGTTTTTTGATAACGTCCTCGGTTTTTTAGATACTTTGACTTTAAAGAAATTCCGTACCCAGACCCCTCCCCCTGTTTATTACGTAATACCCCATAGATAAAAATTCTTAGGCACTGTTCCCTAGATTATTAACATTTCCGCTACAAAATACTAAAACCGCTTTGAAATCCGTCATCAAATAAGACAACGGCAATTCAAATTCCAAAATGACACCTACTGTGTTTTTTAAGCTGAACAATTAACAATTGAAGTGTCGGATCATTATCGTCTCATGAAATCAACGAATTTGACGCACCCCAATCAAAATCGCTAATGTTTACGGTTCAATAATTGAAACCACGCCCATGTTTGATGTCTAGTTAGAGATTTTATAACAATTTTTGTTTCATTAAAGAATTAATAGTATCATATCGTATCAATACAACGCGCATTAAGTTATTGATTTTTAACGCTGATAAGGAAAAGTCGATAAAGGAGTGCAGTATTTATCGCAATAAAACACCATTCTTTAGCAGTCGGTTAGAACTTATTGTCGCCTGGTATTAAAGTATGATATTTAATCTTTGCAAATGACGTAAAATATCATTTTAAGTTATTTTAGCGACATTTTTAACAATGCCGATACGTTAAGGTCTCAGGAAGCTACTGAACTTGCGAAGACTTTGATTGAAGATGTAATTGTCACAGATAGGGGACAAAACTTCATATCTAAGCTTATAACGGCTGTGTGTATGAAAGGTTCCAGATAACTAGACATCACACATCTTCTTTTCATCCGCAAAGTAACAGTGTTGTTGTTGTTGAAAGAGTTAATGGAACTTCAGGTCATGCTTTACGAACATTCTGCAATGGAAATCAGGATAATTGGTCTGATTTCACCCCTTCAGTAATGATGGCTTTCAGAAATTCTGTATCTGGTTTTACACATATCAAGTTTTATTTGGTAGACAAACGAGATTACCAATAGATACTTGTTGAAAACCTTAATCAACAATTGCAGTTAACAGAACTACTAGTACAAGCAAATAGGTTGGGTCAGCAAGTTAGGCAAAAAGCTCTTTATGACAGAAATGCTGAAGAACCTAATTTTCAAGTAGGACAACAGGTATTAGTCAGGAATGTACATGTAATTGTAGGAGATCTATCGAAAAAACTTACAAACAATATGTTGGGCCTTATGAAATAGTTGAAAAGGATCCAAATTTTACATTTAAATTTAAGTGTTTCAAAAACGAAATGTTAGTAAAATATTTTATCAATGCCAACAGATTAAACGTTTCCATGCCATGAAATACAACCAATGGTTGGCAACCATAATAATGATTCTTTGGTGGCTACTAACATTGGAAGTGATGGACCTCGTATTCCAGAAAAGATTATGAAGTTCAAACGTCAAAATGATGTCTGCTACTATAGAACTTAGAACCTAGTTATAATACGTGGGAATTATTGGAATCTATACCTTTAGCAATGAGGGAAGATTTCAATACACATTATTATAACAATAATCGAATAAAGAAAAACAAAGTTGACTGTGTCCAAAAGACGGTGACTTAGCGTCATTCGTTCAGTATATGAATATATCAATAATTATAAAAGCTCATTGTGTAGTACATTATTGTATGCATAAAGATGATTTTTGAAAAACAAAGATAATGTGATAAGTAACCAGTCCTTATTATGTGTGTATATTTAGCCAGATTATTCTCCGTAATGTTAAAACTATATATGACGGTAGTGAATTGAATGTAATTGATGATAAGTATAGTCTTATTGATGAAGAAATTATCTACATTATATATTGTAATAATTTCTGATTCATAACTATAAGTGCTATGGATAATTTTTACTGCAGGAGAATATCCCAAATTTATTCTGTTTTCAATGACCTTTCACAGTATTGGCTTTGGCATTCACAGCAGATGGCAGTATAATACAAATACTAAATTACGGAACAGTATTTATGCAGGAAGGCCGTGTTCACCAGGCCAGTGAACATTGGCAACACATATTCGTAATAAATTATTTGCAACCCAATTTAGAACTGAATTTGACGAATCTAGGATCTCCAGGCCTAGGCATGCTAAATGAATTATATGATGATATGACCTTGTTCATAAATCAAACGGTTCATCACATTGAAACTACATGTATTATTCCAAACAATCATATTAAAAAGGCGAAGACGTTCATTGTTGCAATTTGTTGGATAAATTGAAAATGGATTATTTGGTTTAGCAACATCAGATGTTGTCGAAAATGATGCTAATCAATAAATCAAAATACATACAATCTAGAACAATGTTTCAAAAATGATGATACTGTATTACAATCCTTTATTAATCACACAGATAATCATAAAACTTATATTTTTGAAGCTATTAAAGAAAATCACAATCTTCTGAACTGCATTCAAATTTTGTTATAGAGTATGAAACGTTAAAGCGACAAGAGTTTGTCTGTCCACATTCCACTAAAACTGTTTCTGGTTGTCATTTCTGTCTAATGGCAATACCATGCAATTGTACATATTTCTGCTTACACGCTCCCACGTTTTTCATACTGTCATCATCATTATGTAGCAATCACTTATTAACATCCAGTAAATCTAGAATTATTGCAACAATTCTTTAAGCAGTCATCTTTATAATTTGATAGAAGCTCATACAACTTTCAACACACCAATTAACATTTCTATCCCAAATTTTCAAATATTGTTTTCAAAGTTAGTAGCTAAGGAAACTACTGGACATTTAAATCTTAAGTGGATGACTGATGCTACCAAAAGAAATAAACAAATCTACTCGAATCTTGCTATTCCTGTACAATCTGATAGTATATTTTCTCCTATGTTTATTTTATCAATTGTTACTTCAATGTTAACTGTACTATGCATTACTTGCATAATCTTCCTTTTCTTGAACTACAGAAAATTAGCGACTTTAATTATTGCTTATCAATTACCTACTGAAGTTAGGGCTTATTTAGTTTACAGAACCAACATTGAACACCACAGCTCAGTCTAGATGGTTGTCAATTGATAGTCTACCAAGTAATCCTAGTTTTCTATTTGATTCCTGCTGTGGTAAAAATGTTAAAAAGCAGTAAACTAATACTTGAGGTTACAGATGGAAATCAATTCGTACAAATTCCATGTCTGTTACAGGTAAAAATGATGTTATTTATCTTCATTTTCTGTCAAAGGTTTCTATTCGGTAAGTTCTTGTACATTTGTATTTTATCTTTGACATTTTATAATTGATATTGTCCTCCATTTGGTACTGTTTATATGCATATATACTTGCTTGCATTCATTTAATTTAACTTTTATTTACAAGACTACAAAATATTGTTACAGTTATATTTCAACAAATTTAACTTTTATTTACAAATCTGCAAAATATTGTTACAGTTATTTTTCAACAAATTAAACTTTTATATACAAATCTAAAAAATATTGTTTCAATTATATTTCAACAAATTAAACTTTTATTTGCAAGACTACAAAATAATGTTTCAGTTATATTTCAACAAATTAAACTTTTATTTACAAGACTACAAAATATTGTTACAGTTATTTTTCAACAAATTAAACTTTTATATACAAATCTACAAAATATTGTTTCAATTATATTTCAACAAATTAAACTTTTATTTACAAGACTACAAAATAATGTTTCAGTTATATTTCAACAAATTAAACTTTTATTTACAAATCTACAAAATATTGTTTCAGTTATATTTCAACAAATTAAACTTTTATTTACAAGACTACAGAATATTGTTACAGTTATATTTCAACAAATTGATAGAAGACATAACAACTCACGTTGAAACATAAACAAAGAGTTCGACAAGCGACATATGACACTGACAGTTGAAAAGGGGCGTAAAATTTAAAAAAAAAAAGAATACATTTGTGTTATTTCATTAATAACTTTAGCGTTAGTCACTCAGGACTGTGTTCTTAAGGAAATGAGCATAACGAATAATTTCTTAAGTGAACAATGATATTTGTAAAAAAACTGAAATCCTACCTTACCATCAGCATGAAGTGGATTGACGAGAAGCTCGCCGTACATCATGGCCCCCCGCATGCCTACATTTACATCACATAACAAATCCGAAAAGGCAATGGAACATTTTCAACTGTGTGTAACAATATGCCAAAGAGCAGCAGGCAACATAATGATTTGATTCCATATTCTTGTATGCCCAAGACTAGAATGTGACAGTAGTAACTACTAGTTATCCAATGAATAAACTAAAATAATCATAATTATACTTCAAGTGAATACTTTTTGACAATTCAAATATTTTCTATGATTGATAATCGAAATCACTTTTAAATCGTAACATTCCGTATTATATAAGAGTTAATATATATACATTTATTTGCCACCGTGAGTTTACTTTTGATATTCAGAGCTCATTGTAAAAAAGTAAACAACTGGACAATTATACAAATAATAAACACATATCAACATATTACCGTTGCACGTCTGCAATGGGTTGTCACCTGGTAACACAGTGTATATTCGGATGCCACATCATAAACCGAAACAATTTTAAATCGAGGCACCAATGCCAATGCTCATACGATTACATGATAGTAACAATATTTTTGTAATACTTGGAAGCCGATCGTCCAAGACAAAATCGCCTAAGCCATCAGACGGGTGTAAAATATGAAATAAATGATATCAATATAGAATGTTACTTGATAAATGTTACAAACAGAGATCATAGTAGTGTACAATATAACACTTGAATGGCAGTGGTTTGAACAGTTCAAGTTAATGCTAGACACGAGCTCGTATGTACCTGAGCTCTGGTCACCGCCGCTTGACCTAAAGAACCAATTACTTTTGAGCCAAAGCTTCAAGGAAGTTTCCTAAAAAACACACACCAAGAAAGACTTAGACAGTTACTGACAAAGTGCAGGACAACAGGGTTTACCATTAGATGACATAGGAGCATTTATTACGTACCCCGCCCATGTGAACGTAACTGTGGTATGCGCAATACACAATATACATGCAATATATTGTTCTGTTCTTATACTTATTTTTATATAAACCATGCTTTTTCACAGTAATAAGTTTATATGGTATGAGTCTGAGAATATATGAAGTACATACAAACACATTTTACTATTACGAAGAATTACGGAACAAAATAGAATGTTCATTTTTTCAATACGTGTACTGTTTACCACATCCTTGTTCATATCGAGACAATATCATAAATCTTATATTCTGTTCATATAAATGATACAATTTCCAGAAAGGCATTAACATAAACGTAAAGAATGAAAAATTATCTTTATATTATTCCGTGGCGACTGTTCGGCAGAGTAATAAATCAACAAACATTAATTATTTACGATATTTACATATAACTACATTGTCCATATGTATGAAGATTTGGTATCGTAAAGGGAATAGTACGATATGAGTTCAATTCGCCACAAACACATAGGAATCTCGTTTCAGACAGGGTCAATCAGTCGACTTATCATTTTTTTGTACAGAAAAGCATTATCATTCTACGACGTGTTAATGTCAATAAGTTACTGATAACAATATTCAGTCTATAGAGATTCATATTTTTTTTGTAAATTAATAATTTGACTTTAGGAATAAAGAGAAAAAAAGTAAAAATCCCTTTAGTAGTAAACAACAGTCAATGTTCAACCTGTAAGCATGTATCTTTTGATTACAAGCATTTTGCATTTGCTTGAAGGTACACAGTTAAATGGCTTCATTTTATAAATTTAGTATCACAGTTATATTTAACGATCACTCAGTAATATATAGTAGTTACATTTTAATCATAGCAGGACATAGTATATTGTTTTAACCAATTAGTTCTGTACATGTTTTTTATACCAATTATTATATTTGCAAATTAAGATAGCGCTTTTCTTCAGGCATAGTTCATTTATTGTGTTGTATATTCAAACATTTGGCTTAAAATGCTATATAGATATACTACTCAAAAGGATCACTTGTGATATTGCTTGGTGTGATTGTTCCATAATTTTAATACTGTTGATTGGATTAGATTAAAATTTGAACATACAAACATCGTATGTTGTTGCAAAGAGATGAAACAAATGATATACGTACATTGAAGCATATTTAAATATTATATACAAAAAATGCATTTGTACGTACGGACTTTTCAAACATTGAATGAGTGATCCTTATCAAATTTTCAGTGGTTTTTGTCGACAGCAACATTATTCATTTTAAGTTATATACTTGACTGCATTTCATAATTGATATGTTGACCATTTTTGCTGTGTCATCATGAAGTATTGTCTTTTTTTATCAAATTATAGTACAATAACTCCCACAGAAGAAAACGGTAATTGTTCAGTTCAAGGTTAATTCACACATTATAATGTTGGTTACTTTTTCCATCAGATAATTTGAACATTCCGAAGAGAGAACATTTTGTACAGAATAACAATGCCTTTTAACATGACTTCATTTTTGCCCGAGCGTCAACCACAAAGATAAAATAATTGAAGAATCGATAGATTTTATTCAAACGCCAGTAAGCTTCATTACTTCAAATAAGAAACTAATATGTCGAGGAAATTCAATAAGTGTCCAGGAAATGACTAAAAATTGTATAAATTGGGCGCATTGAGTTGTTCATTGTCTTTAAATAATCGGAAAAACACCTACCGTAAATACATTGTATTTGCCAAAAAAGTGCCAATGAATTGCGTTTGTATGCTGATCATTTTAGAAATTGTGACATAAAAAAGAAGCAATCATGGGAGTGTTAGATGGTAAACAATGGTAAGACTTTTTTTGTGTGTGTATATTAAAGACACATCTCAGCAAAGAGCTGTTTCATATCTCGTACAGAATACTTGCTGTTGATTGGTTGAGCCGGGTCACATGCTGGCCTCATATCCCCCCAATATGTCAGTAACAATTTGTGTCCAGTCAGTAATCATAATTTAAAAAAAATAAAAAATAAAAACAAGAGGGCCAAGATGGCCCTATATCGCTCACATGAAAATTACTGTTCACTCATTAAAACCTAGTTTTTGACCCCAGTTGACCCATGTTAGAACTTGTCCTACATATCAATAAGACAAACAGTCTGACAAGGTTTGGTGAAGATCCAATCAAAACCATGAAAACTACAGCAAAGACAAGGTTTTCCTAAGATTTGACATCGTGACCTAGTTTTTGACCCCAGATGACCCGTGTTTGAATTTGTCTTACATAATATTAAGACAAACATTCTTACAAGGTTTGGAGAAGATACAATAAAATTTTGACATCTACAGTTAATAAGGTAAATAAGGTTTTCCGCAGATGAACCATTATCAAACTTGACCTACATATCATTGAAATAAACATTCTGACAAAAGTTTCATGAAGATCCAATCAAAACAGTGATTTCCAACGTGTTCACAAGGTTTTCCCTTATTTGGCCCTGTTGACCTAGCGTTTGACCCCAAATGGCCCAATATCGAACTCGTCCGAGATTGTGTCGATATTAACATTCCGACCCAGTTTTGCGAAAATTGAGCTAAAAGTGGCCCCTAGTGTGTTCACAAGGTAAAGTTTGACGACGCATACCGCACGACGCCGGACGCTGGACGAAGACTGATCACAAAAATTTCTAAAAACACACAAAAATTTGGTAAATTGATTTATGAACTGTACTCGGTTAGATAAATTCATTTTACGTTGTGATACATTGTCAGTAAGAAGCCGTTTATTATAGGTTTCAATCAAAGGCAATATTCAATGTAAGTTCGGCTTTCGCTTGGATTAACGTAGGAACAGATAATATGTTAAAATTTTGCATTGCATCCAGCTCTTTCCAATAGAAACTCGCTTATATCATTACTGTTAGAAAGACATGTGACAGTTCAGTCCTCCAAAGTCACAATCACAAATACTCTATTAGAATTTAACCGATTGTAGTTTAAGCAAATAATAGACAGAGATTGGCAATTACATGGTTTAATATGTACTTATTTTACCAGAAAATTACTAATACGGTATGTTATTAAAATCTAGTAACAGAAATGATACTACGTATTAGAAAAAAAAACATCTTAACACGAAAACTTATTTAAAACAAAATTAAGGAAAACATTGCTTTTAATCATGGCGTAGTTTTGTATTTCGTGTGCAAAGGATATATTTAAGCTTTCAACCAACCAAAAAATGCCACACAAAAGGATAGACTGTATACGTGAGTCTCAGCACAAAGGTGTACAAATCGTACAAAATAATTTATGTTTACAAATACATAATGACTTCGGCGCAACATAAATAAATAACATTCATTTACGCATCGAAGCATTACTTTACTTGCTAAGTTGTTTCTGTCGTTTAACTTGATAAGTATTTGAAACACAAATCATTATATTTCATTTCAAGTTCACATCTTGGACAAATTGTACCACTTTATTCACAACACCATCAATTGAAACATGGTTAGCCGAGCAAAGACTGGAGTGTTGATAATTCTGTGCTCGATCCTTGTTGTGCCTACACATGCAATATGGAGACCAGTACCCCTTAATCAAAAGAGGGTAATCGGGTCAATGTCAGACGCTGCTCTTCATCTGGGAGGAATTATTGTACACGGAATTACAGCGTTTGAGAATGTAAATACTTTTTATTGTTTTGATAATTCGTTTGTATATGTTATATAATTAGTATTGTATAACAAACTTGTTCATCTCAATGAAACTCTATGTGTGTTTAATTTCACTTTATGTTAAACGAAAACTAAAACAATTATATTTCAAGGCTATCCGAAAACAGGGATATTTATATATTTTTATATTAAACATCAATCAACCATTTGATTTTTTCCTTTAAATGATCTGTATTATCTATTGTTGTTATAATCATTCATCAAAAAACAAGTAATCCCATTCTGCTGTGCTGTGATTACATGTCCGCATAGATTTAAGTTTTATATTTTGATTAATAAAGATGGCTTTTCTTACTTCAGGTATTTCCCGGTGGCGTAAGGGCATATAAAGTGACATTTAAGGCGAATTTTCGGGATGTCATCGGTGTAAGTACCTACCTAAAATTGTTTTATTTGATAGATTAATTATCTCCAGCTAAGTTAAATAGGTCAGTGCCCGAGGTGCCAATCAAAAACATTATTTTACACGAGCCCGTAAAGGAAATGCTGATATTAGCGTTTTAAGTATCCTGCTAGAAGTCGGTGCCATGGTATTTGTGCGATGGACAATATTCTGTACACACCTGTACAGATTCAGTCAAATATCGGATGTACCTGGTATGCCGACATGGGAACTATTTAGAATTTCCTGGATGTAAAACTGATAGATATACCGGCCTCCATTAAAAGGCCTGTCATGTTTTTGTGTTGTTGTTGTTACAAATTGTTTTGTTGTGCACTGTTTGCTGTAGAAAGCAAAAGTATCACACTGCTTGGAGCATATTTCTGCAAATTAAAACGTTATAACTGTCATTGGCTTACTACAAACGATAAAATTTTCTTAGTAGTGAATCGGCAGCCGCAATACTAATATATGGCACTGACGCCAATCAAACTAACAGACGATGTTAGTAGAGGGTACGGCAGCAGCCCAGATGCGCCGAATGAAGCAATATATGGGATGCGTAAATATCCGAGATGCGCCAAATGAAGCAACATATGGGATACGGAAATATCCGAGATGCACCGAATGTAGCTTTAGATTTGCGAGATGCACTGAATGAATCGATATATAAACAACAAATAAAGATTGAAACAAATTTATAAAAAAACACAGTTATACTTCTGCCATTATGAATTTATTCTATATATTTTAGATCAGATTTTGTTGGGCTACAGTTTACTGGCATGGATTTGTCACCACAGTTAAAAACGCTGGTTGTATACCACCATTTAGATAAAGCATGCAGACGACAACTTTGATACATTGTGTCACATGAAACGGTGAATTAAATCTATTTAAAATACTGTTCTGCATTGTTGTTGTTGTTTTTTGCACTTTTTGTCTGTCATTTAAATCCATAACAAGATCGCAAAATCTGGGCACACACGTAAATTATCAGAACAATTCACAACAATCGAATTTATTTTGCTCATTTCAGTTTTTCTTGATCTGTAATAATCATAGAAAGATTACCACGCAGTAATAAACCATACTTAAATCGGAGTTAACTGGGCGCCATGTTGGATGCGCTTGATTCAAACAATTCCGATAATCTAATCGAGAGACTTTCAGTTTAGTTTAATCTCAGTTTTGATTGGATAAAAAAACTGGAAGTTCTGCAAATTGTGTGAGACGAATGAGACGAGTGTGACTTAAACTTAATCAACTTTTTCACATTTTCATATAAAGTCGAACCTTTGAAAATGATCAGCTTATGAAAGACAAAGTATGGCCTTAATTGACAGATGGTCTTCATTCTGAGGTCATTTTGTTCCGAATAACCAACATTTTTTATAACGACTTTTGTTTTATAGATGGCCTTTATTCAGTGGTGGCCGATTGCACAGTTTAGTCTGTACTCACACGCTTACACATGACTAGCTTTAATTTTACGTTATCAAGTAAAATTGTACCAAGTCTTGATAAATATCTTCTTTTTTTGTTCGCATTAGCACAACGATATTTCTGATGTTGAACGCCAAAAACAGACAATGATATCTTTAAAAACTAAAACAGTTCTTTATTGTCAAATAATTATCTGGAGCTATGGATATAGATTTCTCTAATACGATACCTATGTTTACTCTACATTCTTACTGACACAAACACCGTTTACAACAAGACATTCTCCTCTTCTTGGTGCCTCATTAATTGAATCTAAATCGAAATACGATTGTACTGGCTGACCCAATTAGGCCCTTCGTTCTCTCTTTTTCTGATGGGTATATAATTAAATACTTAATTGCCGTCAGTGCAAAAACGTCTCCGTGTAATTTACAGAATATCTAACAAGGGAATCGTTAGAGTGATTATCATCGGGACATTACATTAGATTGGTTATAAGGAATAAGAGAGGTTGCTGTTCGATTGTTCACATTATATCAGTATACGTATATGCTATAGATTAAAGTTATTCTACGAGAAACGAGTGATTCCCTCAATATATCCATATTTTACATCTTTTGCAATGAAATGAAGACTGGCTTTTCGGGTGAAATCATCCCAAAATCCGATGTAAATTATTATCATATACTATATTTTTGTAGAGGTGTAGTTTTGTTGTATGCACACTGTTAAATAATCGTTAGTTTTTTTTCGTTGAGTGATGTTTTGCTTCGACGTATCATTAATCAAATATTTTTACATGCAAACATTCATTTAATGCATGAGCTTTATGTCGTGGGCAACCGCATAAAAATCATGTGATACAAGTTGACATGTTCTCAATCTTAGCATAAAATTTCATAAGCAACTATTACCGTAACACCTAAATGCAGGCACATAAACTAATACGAACGTAGAAAATGAACACTGGTGTAGTTGGTTTTGCTCGGGAACTATTTCTGAAATACACGATTTAAAAGTAATTTTAATACTGTACCTTCAATTTTATATCAAAATATCTAATATTAGACGAAAACTAGATAAGCAGTTGAATTGAAAATACGTTGCTCCATAAGTTTGTAATTATTTCACTTCCGATAAATTGATGGAGAGGGGCTTTCAAAACTAGTCAATGTATTAACTGTTTATAATGTACAATTCAAATAGACCAAATAAATAAAAATGCATCACAAACATAATAAATTCGTCACTAAAAATCAGTTGACAGTTCTACCCTTCTCTTGACAGGACCAAAATGATTGTTTATTTGAGTTTGATGCAGTTTTTCAACACAATTTATTAGTTACATGCGTCTGCCAATTCACCTAACAAGTTTTCCTATACTATATTCTAACCAGTTCTACAAGGACTTCTGCATATACGGAGGGATATCGAAATTATGTTTTAATTTTCATGGAAGGGTACATATGACCTGCCGCGACCGGGAATCGAACCCGGATCGCCGGGTTTCAAATCCACCTAACTACTGGATCACGGCTGCGGCCCATGACCAAAATGAAGAGACGTAACACAGTATCAATAGCGGATTTGCAAAAAGAGGGACTTCATTGAAGCAATATTAATATCGTGAAATTGTCCAAAGACAATGTTTCCAATATTTACCAAATCTTAGATTTTCTGATACCAAAGAATCAAATAAATCGATCTTTAAAATCAGTTTCTAATATTAAAACTTAAATAATGTAATCGTTTTCTTGGCAAATCAACATAATGCAAGTGTTGCGGTTTCGTAGATGTACGTTTTTATTTTGATAACGGAAACAATGAAATGTGGAGATGAAATGTAAGAGAACATCACTGATCCATACTAAACATATATAAAGGACAAATTAATGTCTTGTCCGGGTTGGGCGTTCCGTGATTTTAAGCTGCGTCGTACTTTTATTGTCATATCAATATAACATAACACAATATTTATAAGGCAATGTATACATAATACATAGTAATAACAAAATATATGTGCAACTGATGAAAGCATATTACATGTTATCAAGTCAGATGATGTGAAAACATGTAAAAACATATAAATGATAATCAAATCAGAATGTGTTTACAGAGAAAAACATAAAAGTTTACTTTTTATCAATAGCAATAGACAGAAATGTGTTTCAGAGAATAAAAAGCATTTTAACAATGTCAAGATATAGAAATGTGTTTACTACGGAAGCATATATACGCCACCACATAACGATAAATTTTCATGAAAACTTTCGTGAAAATAATGGAAGATTTCACATTAAATTATGAGGAAACAAGAAAAATAAGAAATATCATGAAAGATAGTTAATTATCGTAACGCGAAAAAAATGCTAGTTAGTGCTTTGCATTGCCATCACATACCATCAGTTTTCATGAAAGGTTTCGCGAAAATTATAGTTTTTCATGAAAATAAATTCATGAAACAAGATAAATCTTTTCATGAAACCAGTTATCTAAAAATAGATATCGGAAAACTATGGTAGCCTACTGGGGCCATTTTAAACAGTACTTAGATCTTATATGTTAAAACTTAGAAGTTAGAACTTGTATATTTTAAGTTAGATAGGATCAACGAACAATAATAAAGTTATTGAAACAAGTTGTTGAAAGAAGTCTATTCCAGACAGAACTCTGGTTACCATAGATGCCGAAAGAAATAAACTTAAACATTATTCTTACAATAAACCAGAGGGCCTAAAGCTTAGATATTTGTTATGAAGGACCATCTGATGCTTTATCAAATTTGATCAAATCAGGACATCCATGTCAAATTAGACTCTCAAGGGGTCACTTAATTTAACATAGATTTCTATAGAAAAGTCTATAAAACAAAAACCCAGAGCTATGAAATTTGACATGAAGCATTGTCTAGTGGAGCTCTATCAAGTGTATTGAAATCACATGACACTCAGGGTAAAATTGACATCGCCTCAGTGGTCACTTGAACTTCAAAACATTCCTTAAAATAAACTAGAAAGCATAAAGCGTGGGTGTTTCAAATCACGACCGCCTGGATCAAATTGACCGATTGTACATTGACATTTTCAAATAAATCATAAAACAAACTAAATGGCATAAAGCATATACTTATATGAATTGCAGCATTGCCTAGAGATCTCTACAAATTTTGTTCAAATCATGACTTCTGTGTCAAAACTGACCACCTCAGTGGTCATTTGACTGTAAACTTGAGAACACGTTTTTATTAAAGAAAACCAGAAGGCCTAGAACTTAGTATGTTACTTTCGTTCACTAGAAAATATACATAGCGACAATGGGACAATCCCAGTCAGTTGGGACAAACAATCTGTAATGGAATGAATTTTACTCATGTTGTATAAAAAAACAAATAAAAAGGTTAATGTAGTAAACTTAGATATCTGCACTTTTTTACTGAAACTTAGACATCTTAGCTTAGAACTTTCAAATTGACTTCTGAACTTAATACATTAGAACACTTGACATATTGAATTTTGACCTCTGATCTCTTAAATATCGTTAAGATGTATTTCGCCTCAACAACTCCTTCCCACATAAAAACATCTTATTAGAATGATATTTAGTCTAAACAGTCTGTATTGATGAGAACATGAAATGCCTACTGGTACAATGTATGAGTCCAGTTTCGGACCAGTACCAGTTTCTCACAACTTCCAATAAGTTCTATTTTACAAGTCTTCAAAACAAACTGCTTTATTTTTCAGCTTTGTGTATAGTATGATGAATTTTCGTTTGTTCTTTGCCTAGAATTAATATCATGTTTGTTATGGTTTCTGACATTTATGAAGCCCTGCACAATCGGAAGAAACATACTAAGCTCTATGCCTTCGTAACAAATATCCAACCTTTGGGCCTTCTGGTTTATTTTAAGAAGTTTTTTTCTTTCGGCTGCTAAGGCAACCAGCGTTCACTCTGGAATGGATTTCTTTGAACAACTTTATCTATAACTTTATTATTGTTCGTTGATTCTATCTAACTTCTAATATATAAGTTCTAACTTCTATGTTTTAACATATAAGATCTAAGTACTAATACTAGTATCTAACTTAAAATGGCCCCAGTAGGCTTCCGTAGTTCAGAAGCGTGCCGACTGTTGTTTCACGAAATGGTAAAATAATTCATGAAAACAGATATCAACTTTTCGCGAAAATGATGTGGCAGTTTGAAGCACTAACACGCAACTTTTTGTGTTAACATAGTTGTTTTTCTTTCATGAAAATGTTATCTGGATTCGTGATATTTTTTCTGTTTACACGAAATCCTCCATTATTTTCACGAGAGGATTTATCGTTATGTTGCGGCGTATTTATGCTTCCGTAATTTACAGATTTATTTCGACATAAAATGAACATTTACATGGCAATCATAATATTAAAACATACAAATACAGTAAATCGATACATGTGTAAGCATGAATTAATAAAACAGCCATGTCAAATTAACATTAAATGTCAAGGATAACACAAGAAAGGGTTCAGAGGAACCCTTATTTCCATTACGCGTGGGTTTTACTGAGAAAGGGGTTTTAATATCCAATTGAACCCTATATAGGCCCTCAGTAAGAGTTTTGTTTTATCGTGATACATCATTTCTTCTATTGTACAATGTAGATGTATATCTAACAATATAAAATGATAATGTAATGCAAATGTAATAATTAACCAATGTTTTATTGATTTATAATACCAGTGTATATAATAAAATTGATATTAACACCTAACCACAATATTAATACGTCAAAATAATGAGATATTTGGATAATAATGCTATGTTAGCAATATAATTCAAACCATTCAAATAATTGTAGTCAATTCATATTTAATATTTGATAACAAACACAAAGAATATTCTAAGCACGCTTTAAACAGCATTTTTTACTGAATATATTTACTTGTTTACTGTTCATACATATCAAAATATATGTAGCTTGTCATAAAATGATTTGTACATGTTGTTTGGCGGCCCGTAAGACAGCTATCATTTTAGGACCGCCCTAGAGAGAGGAGAGAGGAGATTCGGGAGTACCGGGCATTTATATCCCGACTCTTTCCGAAACTCTTTTTCCCTGATTCTTTTAATATCGTATTGGTTTAAAAAAGCGATATACGCCTCGCCCTTTTTTCTTGTGATTTTCAATACAATACAAGGCTGGGTAGTTGGGGATGGGAACACTGGAAAGGCGTACCTGAAGAAACGGAAGGCGGGAATGAAACGAACTGTTTTGATTGTATCAGTAAATTGACTAGAATCATTAAATGTGCGTGTTTGCCCAACAACAAGAATATGATGAAACAATCTTCATTAATCATAGATTGTATTGCGGAAGAATCCGTATAAAATGAAAATATATATTATGCAACAAATGTGACACATGGAAGCAGAAAGCTCATGTTTTTTGCTCATTTCTTGCTATTTGCTTATTTCAGAAGCCTAAAAAAGATATTCAAATAATGTTACACCATTTTCTTCTAAAGGAAACCAAAATGCAATCATAAACATCAATTTTCGAGAACATGACAAAACATAATTTTAAAATGAATTAAATCATAAGTCATATGAGTGCAAGGTTAGATAAATACGTTGATCGAATAAACGAACACTGTCTTATGATTGTCTCCCAAAAATTGCTACACAACACCAGCCTCGTTTGTATAACTATACATCGTTCATATGAGGGACCGTAGGAACTAGTACGTAAACAATGACCTAAAATCACTATTATATTTCAATCCTACAATATTCTGCAGCCCCCTAGGATCAAAGGGGTCCGAAACAAGCACTTTGAAACATTTTATGCGTTGTGCCATTTTTTGTTCAAACTGCTTATATACTAGTATATCAAACCCCTTTGTCATCGACCAATCATATGTCACTTTCAGACATACATGTTTTGTTAAAAAAATCAGTACATCATTTAACATAGATTTTTACACGTACATGTACTTTCATATTTTTACTTTCCAAATGATATTTAGTTTTTCCTCACCCTATCAGAATATGAATACATTGGATTAACTCTTAAAAAGTCACCCTTTGGTTGTTTATCAAACAAACACAATAAGGACTCATCTGTGAAGAAATACATTTCTTCAAAACAAAGAGCCTACTTAGCTATAAATCATGAATCAACAGCTATGGAGGGAAGGTAATGAATAGGCGATTTTGTAAAAAAAAACATGGTAAGAAATGTCTGGCCTTCTATTTAATATTCATCGCCGCGGTGTGCAACAAGTGCTTTCTAATCAACATCATGTTTACCAATAATATTTTGTTTTGTGGTCATCATTCGGAACAATAGCATCTATTATATCAATGATTTATTTATGTGTTAAACAATAAGGTGTTTGTAACTTCACACAAAGATGTTCTCTTAAGTAAGTAATTGACATTCATGACGTTCATTAAAGCACAAAGTCAATCGACAAGTTGTGATGTGAACAATCACTGTTCATAATTCCCTGATTGGTTTACCAATAAAGACATAAACATGTCATGAGGCTGTGAGTGGTACATCTGTTATAATGTTGTAACTGTACGTTTTATTTAAAAAAGCAATACAATGCAGCCTGTTTAGATGTATGTGGTTTCGTCATATGATGATTAACGTACATACAGTGTGGTACTTTATCATTGGTGGATTAAAATGGGATAACAACTAGCGAAAGAAGGGACTGTGATGTTACCGGTCAAAGTCCGCCAACACCACTCAATAAGTCAAGACTAATATTTTATTGGCTTTTAACTTCATAGTTCATTGCCAAAAATGTTATTATATATATACCGTAACTTTGTTAGAATTCTTCTTTTTTTATTGTAGTTAAAATATTGTTCATATCTAAGACTAAGGTAACATCATCGTTTTTTGCATGTAACATTGTATGTATTTATATCATATTTGTAAATATGTTGTTCACATGGGCCTTAGTGCCTAATGAATCAGAAATAAACCTTATATATATATATACATTAGCGATACTACATATTTATAGAAAAATGGTAGTGAATATATACGTGTAAAAACGCGATGAAAAGCATGTATACTTGATAATATATGGCAAAAATACGAGACTTACTTAAAAAGCATTACTTATTGTAAACAATATTTCGTGTTGATGCAGGATATTAATACAAAACAATATAAACAGGACGTAGGAGGATGCATAATACTATGAAATCAGCATCTAATATAAAAAAAAATAATATTATACTGTATACCGTTAACCATTATGCTTGCACTGTGTAGACATATTTCATGTGTGGTTTTATATAACAATATCCAGAAAACATATAAATCATGCATTAGTCGTGATATTAAAATCTCTAGGCGTGTATGCATTTACCAGGAAATTATCTGATACAATTATATTACATAACCAAAACTGTAAACTTTGTCAATTTTAATTGGCCATAGTATGTTATTTATTTGATTAGGTCAAAACAATCATAAGCTTATACAGAATATGTTTGATAAGATGATTGATATTAATAATGACTTGAATATCAATTTTAAGCAAGAAATCTGCATATAAGAGTTAAAGTTATTAAGTGGCTCTCATCATCTTTATCACGACTGTAACATTGAACACATTGGTACGGTTAAATTACTAGTATGCAGTGCCGTTTACTTCTTGGTGTTTTTGCAGCCTTTGTGCTGATATCTGAAGGATTATGTACGACAGTATCCATGAGTGACCCCTATGTTCTGAGGTCAATGCAGGCTGCTGCCAGAAAGTATAATGGTCAGCTTGTGAGAGGAATATCAGCTGTAGGAATGGTAAGCTTTGTATACTAGTAACTTTATTATTAGCTTTTTCTAAACGAATTATACTTATGAGTATAGGTTTATTATAGTTGTTTGCGAGTATATCGTGTAGTGTCTATTACTAGTTTGGCTAATCCTGGTTATTTGATTGGCTAATGGTGATGACTGAATTTATTAACAGTCGAAAGGTACGTAAATCATCAAGGCATTGCCTAGATAAGTTGTTGTGTGGCTATTTGAAGTTTAATGTGGTTGTATGATAGTGCTCAGATTTATGGAAAATTCGTTAACATTTAGGTTTGATTCTATTTGATTGGTGTAGGGTACTATGTACTATGCTTGTGAACTATGTGCATGAATTTATTAATCTGTCAAATACTCATGATTGTCATTATAATGTGTATTACTCATATCATGTAATTATTTTATACTCTCCATAATGTATGATTGAACAAATATACAGTCAATATCTTTTGTGAAAAAAAAAACAACTTCATACAAAAAACATAAACCAATATGCTTCTTATAATTCGTCTATCTATAACGTTTTGTTATAGTTTTTCTTGTTATTATCTAGTTTCAAAGTTAGAGATAACGAACTTGTTAAGCTGAATCAGAAGTTTAAAGAAACGTGAACCTGTGTTTATACGTCAACGAGGTTCGTTTTAGCCATTTCTTGTTATCATAACACAATGAGACATAAAGAAAAGTTAAGACTCTATTTACATTTGTGAATCTAGATCTGGGTAACTATGCAAGCTTATCAAAAGTAGAAAATGCTTCTGTTGAACTATTATAGAACCTTATTGGGGATAGCAAGGCCAGAACTAGTATATAAAAGAAAATTCTTACGTTCAATGTTCTATTTGAATAAACCTTTCAATTATATATGACCACTTATCAAGCTTATGCTTGAGGAGTCCAACACAAAAAATGTCTCTTAAATGATTTTAGTAGAAACAAAACAGAATTTTTAAAAAAAATTCAGCCAACAAAACTATGTACTTGTGACTTTCCATTATTAATACGTTGTTTAAGCGGCCCATTCGACAGAGCTACGTCATTTCAGAGCCGTTCCAGACAGCGTGGAGAGAAAGTACAGGAAACCGGAGTAGTGTCAAGTTGAAACGCAGTTCGCAGTTCGCGATTATTTTTTACTGAAAAGTGAACTGCGTTCTAACTCAATTCTAGCCTGCAGTTCGCTATTCAATTTTTTGCCTACCCGATGCATGCACCATTACACGACTCATCTGTATTAATGTGACTTTCTGTCCATAGTACTACGCTCGGTAGTTGGGTTGTTGACACTGAAAAAGGACCCTGAAATATCGGATTGCGGAGCCGAGATTCGAATCCATGTCCTTCTGATTATTTGGTAGTAGTCCAGCACGTAACCACTAGACCAACGAACCACACCCTGCTTATTTGGTAGTAGTCCAGCACGTAACCACTAGACCACCGAACCACATCCTGATTATTTGGTAGTAGTCCAGCACGTAACCACTAGACCACCGAATCACACCCTGCTTACTTGTAATTATGTCACATACAAGTAGATAGGGGTACCGCTTTACTAACATGTACTGTGAATGAATTTATCTTACGTATTGAATCATATTAAGTCTTTTCCGCAAACAGAGATTACTGATATACCTACCTAACGTACGCATAGAAACATATTCCAGTCTAATCCTACATATATTGGACGCAGAGAATGTACAAGGATTAAAAACATGTAAATAAACTTTAATTTACTTAAATATTTTCCACTTTTTCAACAGGGAGAATTTGATGTCTTTCATCAGCACTATGCAGAGTATTTTGTTTCCATCATGATAGTTGTACAGGATGTGAAGCTCCCGCAGGTATGTTTACATGTATTTTTATTTGTATATTTCTGTCTCATAATATTTTATTATCAATTATATATAACAAAATAACAGTTAATAATGCAACACTAATGTTAATGATGACTAAGACTTTGAAAATACATTCAACATTGTAATTCTGCTTTGAGTACCGTGCAATATAATTGCATTATCGTTTTCCATAAATGTTATTTACCTTTTACCACCCGTACTGTAAATTGCAGTTTTTAACGTATGGCATTATTTTTACAGTTTTACCGAGCAATTTACATATACATTATCATACCAATTCAAAATTACTTACAGCCAATTGACTTGAATACTCCTGTTTGTATGTTATGATCATCACCAATATATATGCACAGTGCAACATCTTCAAAGAAACACCCTTTAGGAAAAGCAAAACTATGTTGTTGTTTAGAAGGTACTGCTCTAGAGAGGTTAAATTAATAGTTAAATCGTGCAGTGAGAAAACATAATACTGTTGCTGAAGGGAGGTGTTTGCTGATGAGTTGCAGTGGCCAATATTAATAAAAAAAATATTGATATATTTCAGTACCGTATTTGTGATGCTAAGGCATATTGGTATCGTGGAGTATTGTATAGAGTAGACATTTACTACGGCTGTCGACCTGTCCCTCCACCATTCCCATACAACAACAACAACAATCACATCAACAACAAGTTGTACATGTCTAAGTTTTGAGAAATGATTGGTTTAAAATAATAAATCGGTTTGACATCTAATTCTGCAGAGGACATGAATATTTTTCATATATCTTACATCGTATTTTAATTCAACATTAATACTAAATAACATCATTTTTGCCAATTATAATAGTTACAAGAACAATACCATAAAAAGGCCATTTCAGAAGTACATCAATGGTAATGCAAGCTTTAAATTAAAACAATGTTTCAGAAATCAAAGAGATTTCCCTTTAATAAGTATATGACTGTCTTGATACAAAGGCTTACAAGTTGGTCCATGAAAGTAAGATTATATTATACTGTAATTAAGTCTTGTGTATTCTGTATCTCAAATAAATTTCTATGGAGGAGAATGTATGATTTTAACTTCAATAAACATCAAATGGGCTTAACCGAAATAATTGTTTTGTGTTCTTTTGATTTTATACATTCTGAGAAATTATTTTCCGATTTAAAAAATGGCAACAAATCAGTCTAAGAAGCGCGTTTTCTTCATAGATAATCAAACACTTTGTTGTATTGCAATTTGCAGCATTACAGTAAACCTCGTGTGAGCGGACAAGACCATTCTGTTGATATAGGCCATTCTTTTAAAAACATCATTGGTCATTTAAAAACAAAATGACCTCTCAATAAAGGTCACCTGTCCATTAAGGTCATAATTATAATGTATTTCCCAAGGTTGACATTTATTCACAAGTTTGACTGTATAACAACACCAATCAATAAAACAGCAACAACACCAAAAATAACAATTTCACATAATTTTGACAGATGTAAACTGAGAGCCATTAATATATATCAAATAGAAAAGAATCTATATTGCACCATTCATCAACCTGCTCGATTTAATACAATTTTTAATTAAATCATTTATTTACATTATCTATTAACAAAAACCTGTCTCAAAACAGACAATAAACGTGCGACCATCATATCAGTCGTTAATCACATACTTTGGTACAACTCAAAATCATTAATGATTTCATTATCAGAACACATCAATTCAGACGCTTAAATAGTATGAAAATTATCGGCGAAATGATTTTTTGGAGTTGTGACAATACATGAAGAACACCAAATAATTAATCTCATACCTTCGCATGATCTAATATCTATAACCGTTTTTACAAGAAGTAGTCATAGACCTGTAAATCCGCCGCCGAAGAGGATATAAGTTACCAAAGGATGAATATCTTTTCCTCTTAAAAAGCACAAGGTTACAAGGTACAGAGTAAACAGAAATATTCTTTAATAAGCTATATCTTCTTGTTCATTTTACAGTTATAACCCGGACAAAATTTCAAATATCAATAAAAGGGCAATAACCCAAACAATACAAAATCCAATATTCATGTTCATGTGCTATGCATTTCTTCTCACCACCACCTATCCACCTATCAAGTTTCAAATCACTACATTGATCCATTATGGAGTTATGCTCTGAACAAGAAAGACATTTAATCATTAATCAAAGGGCAATTACCCTAAAAGCCTGGATTATGTTCCCTGCTCTATGCAGTTCTCATCACCACCTAACATAATATATCAATTTTCAAATCACTACCTTGATCCATTATGGAGATACGCTCCTGACAAGAAAGTGTTACAGACACACACATGCACGCGTCTATCATTCCTGTATCCCTCCGATTTTTGGCAGCGGATAATAACCAAAACAATTTCATCAATAGTAATAAGGAATGATACTGATCGTGCTTGTGAAATAAGTCTCAAGCACAAAAAACAACACACGTGCATACAGAAAACATTATATCTACTTATACAAATTTAAAATTACAATTCATTCGTTCTAGACAGCATCAGCCGACAGACGTTTAAGAAATGTTTAGTACCAGTTCAGGCTTATCCTAAAAGTCAAAATGTCGTGTCAATAGAGCTACACGTCTTTGACAGTTTTGTTACGTCAGACTTATCAGAATAGGATTTTTATGTCACATACATGTACTATATTAGTAATTGGCACAGAGATACGTTGTTTTATTTTAGAGAGATTGTACAGTGTATCTGTTTTCTATTTCCATTAGGATTTTAAATAATGCTTAACAAATAAATCGGTAGTTACGAGGATTTTTCTTTGCAACGATGATACTTATCGAAGAGCCAAAACAAAATAATGTATCATAAAACTTAAAACATACAGACTTATCACAACATGAATATGAAAAGTACAAACATCACATACAAATAAATTATCATTGAATATTTGTTGCATCAAATAAAAATATAAAAAGGCCGTATAAGGACATATTTATAAACATTTGATAACATAAAGGCCTCAGTAAGATATTACTAGTATAATATAATGAACCTAAGGTTTTTCTAGAATAAATATTCCGTGTGCAATATTCATACATAATCATTGCATTTAGCAGTGTTGTATTATGTTGTGTTCTAGTTCATCGGTGAAATTGGTGCAAACATTGTTCACCATCAATATTTGCATGTATGATTCACTTGCCTTGAATAGCAGTTACACAATTATATTGATTGCTTCAAATTGGGGAAAGTCGCACTGTTTAGGCATAAACATTGTTTATATTTCAGGTTACATTACTTGTTAGAAATGGGGTAGGTAGGCAGTGTCATTTTCTATTCTAGAATGGTAAATAGTAGATGTATCGTTTCTTGGGCCTAATCAAAAGTCTAGGGTAACGGATAAAAACAACATGAAGCAAAGATAATTACAGCAGCGAATTCATAAAACCTAAATTGATAAATGATACTAAACTCGAATCTATTCAAACCAATCACATTAAATGCAATTTACCAGATAATTAGACGTTTATAGCTTACAAAACAATAATTATAGATACCATAAATTACACGAAAGTCAGAATTGATTTGAATTTCTCAAAATCAGAAAAACCTACTTAATTAATCGAGAATGTATGCAACAATCTGTCACGGACTAAATTGTTAGGTAAGGCTTGAAAAATATTTGTTTCTGGGTACATGCTCTTACAATAAGGTAGACAGGTAGGTAGGGATATATTTTCTGCCTTTTATTGTTTTACCACTTTGAAAGTGTTTGGAAAGATAAGATGGTGAGAAAGTGCATGCATCGATCATCGCGCCTTATAAAAAGTGAAAGGTCGCGGGGTAATTTGGTAAACATCAACATGTATGTTATACTGCCACAAAATCGCAATCTATTACACTAGACAGGCGCGGCGTTGTCAAGAAATAACTGTTAAAATTAAGTTAGGTGCAAGTTACTAAGTACAATTAAAAGCATACTACAAGACTAAGGTTAAAAGATAAAAAACAATGCACTGATTTAGAATTTGTAGAAAGGATGCAGCTACCTAGTGAAATCATTTAAACTGGGACTGGCTTGCAGGGATACGGGAAGGCCATTCCACAGACGGATACTGCGTGGGAAGAATGAAGAAGAGAGGTACTGTGTCCTTGAGTAAGGTATCAGGTAGTTCAGGTTCCTAGTTGGTACTAGGTGGTGATCATAGGTCGGGAAACTACAGACAAACAATATTTCATCTTAAGCAATAAACTAGAAATAAAACTACAAGAAAGCAATTTAAATTCGAAGTATTGCACATTCATTATTGACAATACATGCTAGCATGCTCTTCATCCGAATGCAAATTACTTTCTTGGACCCAGAAACTAAACATACACACATTGGCCATAGTATGTTATAATTAATTATTTGATTAGGTTAGAACAAGCATAGTCCACCATGAGCTGATACATAATATGCTTGATAAGATGATTGACATTTGTAATGATTTGAATATCAATCTTATGCAAGGATTTTGCATATAAGAGTTTAAGTCGTGAAGTGGCTGTTACCATCTTTATCACGACTGTAACATTGAACACATTGGTACGGTTAAATTACTAGTTAGTATGCAGTGCCGTATACTTCTTGGTGTTTTTGCAGCCTTTGTGCTGATATCTGAAGGATTATGTACGACAGTATCCATGAGTGACCCCTATGTTATGGTGTCAATGCAGGCTGCCGCCAGAAAGTACAATGGTCAGCTGGTGAGAGGAATATCAGCTGAAGGAATGGTACGTTTTGTATAACTATATTATTAGATTTTTTATTATCTAGTTTCAAAGTTAGAGATAACCAACTTGTTAAGCTAAATCAGAAGTTTAAAGAAACGTGAACCAGTGTATATACGTCGACGAGGTTCGTTCTAGCTATTTCTTGTTATCATAAAACAATGAGACATTAAGAAAAGTTAAGACTCTATTTACATTTGTGAATCTAGATCTGGGTAACTATGCAAGCTTATTATAAGTACAAAATGCTTCAGTTGTTCAATAAAGAACATATAATTGGGGATAGCACGGCGAGAACTGGTTTATCAAAGAAAATCCCTACATTCAATATTTAATTTGAATAAACCTCACAATTATATATGCATGACCACTTATCAAGTTTAAACTTGAGGAGTCCAACAAATAAAAATGTCTGTTAAATGATTTTAGTTGAAACAAAACGTTTTTTTTTAATTCAGCCAACTAAACTATGTACTTGTGACTTTCCATAATTAATACGTTAGTTAAGCTGCCCATTCGACAGCTACGTCATTTCAGAGCCGTTCCAGAGAGAGTGGGAAAGCCGGAGTAGTGTAAAGTTGAAACGCAGTTCGCGATTCATTTTTTACTGAATAGTGAACTGCATTCTAACTTAATTCTAGCCTGCAGTTCGCTATCCAATTTTTGCCTACCCGATGTATGCACCATTACACGACTCATCTGTATTAATGTGACTTTCTGTCCAGAGTACTACGCTCGGTAGTTGGGATATTGACACTGAAAAATGTCCCTGAAATATCGGATTGCGGAGCCGAGATTCGAACCCATGTCCTTCTGATTATTTGGTAGTAGTCCAGCACGTTACTACTAGACCACCGAACCACACACTGCTTATTTGGTTGTAGTCCAGCACGGAACCACTAGACCACCGAACCACACCCTGCTTACTTGGTAGTAGTCCAGCACGTAACCACTAGACCACCGAACCACACCCTGCTTATTTGGTAGTAGTCCAGCACGTTACCACTGGACCACCGAACCACACCCTGCTTACTTGTAATTATGTCACATACAAGTAGATAGGGGTACCGCTTTACTAACATGTACTGTGAATGAATTTATCTTACGTATTGAATCATATTAAGTCTTCTCCGCAAACAGAGATTACTGATATACCTACCTAACGTACGCATAGAAACATATTCCAATCTAATCCTACATATATTGGACACAGAGAATGTACAATGATTACAAACATGTAGATAAACTTTAATTTACTAAATATGTTCCATTTTATCAACAGGGAAAGTTTGATTTCTTTCATCAGCACTATGCAGAGTATTTTGTTACCATCATGATACACGATTTGAATCTCCTGCAGGTATGCATACATGTATTTTTATTTGTATATTTCTGTCTCATAACATTTTTTTATTATCAATTATACATACATGTATATAACAAAATAACAGTTAATAATGCAACATTAATGTTAATGATAACTAAGACTTTGAAAATACATTCAACATTGTAATTCTGCTTTGGGTACCGTGCAATATAATTTCATTATCTTTTTATAAAAATGTTATTTACCTTTAACCACCCGTACTGTAAATTCCAGTTTTAAACGTATGGCATTATTTTTACAGTTTTACCGAGCAATTTACATATACATTATCATACCAATTCAAAATTACTTACAGCCAATTGACTTGAGTGCTCATTTTTGTATGTTATGATCAACAACAATATACATGCACAGTGCTACATCTTCAAAGAAACATCCTTCGGGAAAAGTAAAACTATATTTTGTCGAGAAGGTATTGCTCTAGAGAGGTTAAATTAATAGTAAAATCGTGCAGTGGGAAAACATAATGCTGTTGCTAACGGGAGGTGTTTGCTCAAGAGAGGGTCGCTCCAGAAAGGCTGCACTGTATATATTACTGTACAATGAGTTGCAGTGGCCAACATTTAGCCAAAAACAAATCTTGATATATTTCAGTACCGTATTTGTATCGCTAAGGCACATTGGAATCGTGGAGTATTGTATAGAGTAGACATTTACTACGGTGGCTGTCGAAATGTCCCTTCACCATTCCCGTACAAAAACAACAATCACATCAACAACAAGTTGCCCAATTTTCGTGCTTAATGGTTTGCAAAATGATTGGTTTAAAATAATAAATCGGTTTGACAACTAACTCTGCACAGGACAGGAATATTTTTCATATATCTTACATTGTATTTTAATTCTACATTAAAATTAAATAACATAATTTTTGCCAATTATAATAGTTATAAGAACAATACCATGAAAAGGCCATTTCAATACTACATCAATGGTAATGCAAGCTTTGAATTAAAACAACGTTTCAGTAATAAAAAGAGATTTCCCTTTAATAAGTATATGATTGTCTTAATACAAAGGCTTACAAGTCAGTCCATGAAAGTAAGATTATATTATACTGTTATTAAGTCTTCTGTATTCTGTATCTCAAATAAATTTCTATGGAGGAGAATCCTCAATAAACATCAAATGGGCTTAACTGAAATAATTGTTTTGTGTTCTTTTGATTTTATACATTTTGAGAAATTATTCTCTGATTAAAAATATGGCCAAAACCAGTTTAAGAAACGCGTTTTCTTCATAGATAATATAACACTTTATTGTTACAGTATTACAATTTGCAGCATTACAGTAAACCTCGTGTGAGCGGACATCGAATAATAAATACCATCATGTTAATATAGGCCATTCTTTTAAAAACTATGACCTCTGAATAAAGGTCACCTGTCCATTAAGGTCATAATTATAATGTATTTCCCAAGGTTGACCTTTATTCTCAAGTTTGACTGTATAACAGCACCAATCAATCAATAAAACAGCAATAACACCAAAAATAATAATTTCACATAATTTTGACAGATGTAAACTGAGAGCCATTAATATATATCAAATAGAAAATAATCTATATTGCACCATTCATCAACCTGCTCGTTTTTAATACAATTTGTAAGCAAATCATTTATTTACATCATTTATTAACAAAAACCTGTCTCAAAACAGACAATAAACGTGCGACCATCATATCAGTCATTAACCACATACCTTGGTACAACTCATAATAATTAATGATTTCATTAATCCATTTAGACGCTTAAATAGTATAAAAATTATCGGCGAAATGATTTTTGGACTTATGACAATCAATGAAGAACACCAAATAATTAATCTCATACTTTCGCATGATCTTATATCAACAACAGTTTTTACAAGAAGCAGTCATAGACTGATAAATCCGCCGCCGAAGAGGATATATTAAGTTATCAAAGGAGGAATATCTTTTCCTGTTAAACAGCACAAGGTTACAAGGTACAGAGAAATCAGAAATATTCTTTAATAAGCTATATCTTCTCGTTCATTTTACAGTTATAACCCCGGACAAAATTCACATTCAAATATCGATCAAAGGGCAATAACCTAAACAATACAAAAGCCATATTCATGGTTTATGTGCTATACATTTTTCCTCACCACCATCTATCCACCTCAAGTTCCAAATCACTACCTTGATCCATTATGGGATTGAGCTCTGGACAAGAAAGACATTTAATTATTAATCAAAGGGCAAGAACCCTAACGTACAACAGCCAGGATTATTTTCCTTGCTCTATGCAGTTCTCATCACCACCTAACCCAGTATATCAATTTTCAAATCACTACCTTGATCCATTATGGAGTTATGCTCCAAAGAAGTGTAACAGACAAAAACACGCGCGCGTCTGTCATTTCTGTATCCCTCCGCTTTTTGGCAGCGGATAATAACCAAAACAATTTCATCAATAGTAATAAGGAATGATATTAACCGTGCTTGTGAAATTAGTCTCAAACACACAAAAAAAACACACATGCATACAGAAAACATTATATCTACTTATACAAATTTAAAATTACAATTCATTCGTTCTTGAAAGCATCAGCCGACAGACCTTTCAGAAATGTTTCGCTTATCCTTAAAGTCAAAATGTCGTGTCAATAGAGTTACACGTCTTTGACAGTTTTGTTACGCTAGACTTATCAGAATAGGTTTTTTATGTCACATACATGTACTATACTAGTAATTGGCACAGAGATACGTTGTTTTATTTTAGAGAGATTGTGCGTATCTGCTTTCTATTTCCATTAGGATTTTAAAAGATGCTTGACAAATAAATCGGTAGTTACGATGATTTTTCTTCACAACGATGATATGGAAGAGCCAAAACAAAATAATGTATCATAAAACTTAAAACATACAGACTTATCACAACATGAATATGAAAAGTACAAAATCATATACAAATAACCATTGAATATAAATTTTGTTGCATCAAATAAAAATATAAAATGCTGTATTAGGACATATTTATAATAATTTGATTGCATAAAGGCCTCAGTAAGATATTACTAGTATACTATACTGAAATTAAGGTTTTTCTAGAATAAATATTCCGTGTGCAATATTCATACAGAATCATTGTTCACCATCAATATTTGCATGTATGATTCACTTGCCTTAAATAGCAGTTACACAATTATATAGATTGCTTCAAATTGGAGGAAAGTCGCACTGTTTAGGCATAAACATTGTTTATTTCAGGTTACATTACTTGTTAGAAATAGGGTAGGTAGGCAGTGTCATTTTCTATTCTAGAATGGTAAATAGTAGATGTATCGTTTCTTGGGCCTAATCAAAAGTCTAGGGTAACGGATAAAAACAACCTGAAGCAAAGATAATTACAGCAGCGAATTCATAAAACCTAAATTGATAAATGATACTACACTCGAATCTATTCAAACTAATCACAATACAATGCAATTTACCAGATAATTAGACGTTTATAGCCAACAAAACAATAATTATAAATACCATAAATTACATGAAAGTCAGAAACGATTTGAATTTCTCAAAACCAGAAAAAGCTACCTAATTAAGGGGACACAAATCTCAACTTTCAAAATAAAACATAGAAAATAGTCACATAGCCAGTTGAAATAATTACTTGGGGAGTCTATACAAAAATATTGCTAAGTTGTTAAAACATTAGTGTAGACATGCTATATTCACTATTTGAAGGATATAGACCAGCTACCACTGATTAATCAAGAAAACAAAACCGTTAAAAACGGTTTATGAAAGTACATTCAAACTCAAAATGTAACGAACAGTTCGTGAACAAAATTAGTTTTTAAACAATACGAAGTAACACTGAACGTTGTACGAATCCATTTTTTGGTTGACATAATCGCGTTTACTGAAACGACCAAACAAACATTCGACATGTGACATAAATTTCGACAGGACGCCATTTTTTCATTCGTTAAAATGTAAACAAAACAAATATCTGTGCGATTAGACATTTAAAGCTGTGACAACACATGATAAGTAATGCATAATGTACCTAAGACATATGGGATTCTCCGTCTAAAACACTTCTTTGATTTCTGGTTCTTTCTATTTGAATTATGGTTAATTGTAGAATGTTTACGATCATTTTCATTTTCCCACGGCTTCTGACCGATTCACTGAAAATAATTCGTCCGCGAAAGGAACGGTAACTCGAATTATACTAAACAGGTGTTGGCACGTGTTTTTTTTTTAAATGACAAGGATTTTTGAAAGAATATCGTTTATTTACCAACATTAGAAAATATACTCCGTGTAAAGACTAGAAGTTTTATTCGTTTAGAGGAAAAAATAGTTAAATAATGGACTATGTTTCCGATCGAAGACATTTCCGTTTTGAGTTGTGAAGCAATTCCGCTATAAATTTCGAAAAGTAAACAAAACAAATAAGGAGACCAAAATTGCGAGAATGAGTAATCAGTACGCAGATGAAAGTAAGTATTAATGCCAAAACATTATGCTTTCATTTATTTACTTTTTGTCGTAGGCACATGCCATGTCTTCAACGTTAAAAAGGTAAGTGCATGAAATATGTGGTTTTACTATCGCACTGACCCAATTTATCGAAATCACGTGCAAAGCGTTCTTGAGATATCAGTAAATAGTATGGTGTCTGTGAGGGAATACTGTAGGAAATAATAATATGCGTGAAGTTCAGTATTAGTCGCTATCATTATGTATAAAGTGTCTTGTTATCTCTGGTAACCTTTTTTTTTTTATATGTTTAATCAGGTTTTCCAAGGCAAAGGCTATTTTATTGGCGAATGTCAGCGCCCGGACAGGCGGGCAGGTTGCAGGGCGAGCTTCCACAATTTTATTCTTGACGCAACTTATCCTACAATTCTGAAGGGATTTCAACCAAACTTTTACACATAACTATTTAGTAGTACGTACCCCTATGCATTTTAGGGATTCTGTGATATGATCCCTTTTGGCCGATCTATAACCTCGTGTTTTATTGTGTGCATAACCTATGTGATATATACAGTATATAAGGGTAAATACTCTAGTAAACGATTACATGGCCATTTTGCCCCCTCTTGTTTATTGTTATGTTATTGATCCTTAATATATAAATTGATTAATAAATACTATGATCGAATATTGAATTTGTGATTATTGTAACTGACATGTATTTTGATAAGGCACAGAACTGGCTCAATAAACTTAACATGAAAATTCTCAGAAAATATTATACACTTTAAATGGCAAGGGGAAATTCTAACTATTGACTGTTTTGTTCCATGGCACTTTTGACCACCATACCTTTTAATCTGTACCTCTTTATGAGCAAAACAGATCGTGTTTTTACCTGGTAGTGTGTGTAATAAAATGAAGTTAGCAGTGTTAATTCTCATTATTTCAAATAAATTTCACTCGTACAACATTGATAAATGTTTTGACATTGTGTAGTGCATAATACTTTTTTGAAATATGAATTAATTTTTGTGTTTGAATGTACGCGAGAATTTGTTCTTATATCCACATTAGCTTTGCCATTTTATCCTTTTTTCTCCATTCTTGTCAGCATTCCTTTCAGTGCAAATATGACTTGAAATTACATTGATTTCTTTTACTTAAATACAAGCCTATTCTTAATTTTTAATTCTTACCATACCCCACCCGCTTTAGATAATTGTCAGAAAGTGTGTCCCCTTAACGCACAAGCCCACTATGACAGACACCATTCAATTTCAGGCAGGTCCACTGCAGCATGAATTCTAGCAATTAAGACTACATAGCAATGCTTCCAGGCCATTTAGGAATTCACAAAACTGGTGTCTGGTATACATGACATTGTACAGACAGATATCTGTAATAATGTCATGATATTTCGTATCAATGATATAGATTGTTTCTTATTTTAGACCAGACTTCATTTATTGTGTTGATACTTTTCTAGGGAGTGATGATTTGTGTTGGTGGTATCATAAAATACGAACATTTACTGGCGCCTTATACAGTCTTCTGGGCAGTAGTGAACTCATATAAATACTGATTAATACATGACATGTTTAGAGTCAGTGTCTTGTTCAGTATAATGGCGCAGTCTGTTATATTCTGTTGGGAGAAATCAATTATTTAAACGGCTTCATAAATTCTCATTAAAATATAAGCTTCAGAGCGAAATGAACACAATGGATTGTAGGCATTGGCTATTAGCCAAATCTTCAAGACTGTAATTTGGTTGATTAGATCGTTGGCATTATTACTTGCATGTGAATGTAGTTTGTCCTACCACAGAAACATGGAGCTTTAGTACTTGGCTTTCGGACAGCTGTTGTTTGACTTTGCTTAAAACTAACTTTTTATATTTTAATACAAAAACGATATCATCTAACATCTTAAAACTAGGCGATGAAGTTTTAAGTAATTACAATTCGAATATTATCGACAAAGAATGTGCACGCAAACTGTGAGATGTATTCCATTGAATTACAGTAAAACCTCTCCAGAGAGCAACAACCTCCCTTTAACAACAGCCTGATTGTTTTGCCACTACACGATCGAACTAAATTAATTTAACCTCTCTATAACAACAACCTCTCAACAACAACATACTTTTGCTACTCCCAACGGATGTTGCTTTTGAGAGGTTGTACTGAAATTCGTTTACTTGCACGATGCCATCATTATTCATAGCGGTCATCAATGCGATTTGTTTTCGATTTTCTTTCAACACTTAAATAAAATCAACATTAAATCAGTCCGTGTCTTGTGTCAATTGTCAAATGCCTGGGACAATAGCTAGTTGCATTTTGAACAAAGTAAATATCATTTGCATTATGTAGACATTTTTGTAATTGCAGAATAAGACGAGAATAGAAAAAAATGTTTGACTGGTTAAATGCTCATTAAATAAGGTAGGTAGGGATTGTTTAATTCTTACTTATAACCATTCTTGAAAGAGGACAAAAAAGGTAAACAAGAGGGCCATGATGGCCCTGTAAATGCTCACCAGGAAAAAAGGTCATTTGGAGAGGAACATTGTTAAAATATTTCTACACGAGTCCAAGTAAAATCAAGTGACCCTAAGGTCAGGGCCAATTTTTACCCCAGGACCATAATATGAACAAATTTGGAAGAGGTCTGCTAGACAATAGTACATACAAAATATCTTAACTCTAGGCCTTGTGGTTTCGGAGTAGATTTTTTAAATTTTCCTATATAAGCCTATATAAATCAAGTGACCCCCGGGCGGGGCCAAATTTGACCTAGAAAATGCTACATACCAAATATGTTAGCTCTAGGCCTTGTGGTTTAGGAGAAGAAGATTTTTCAAATTTTCCTATATAAAATAGAATAAACCTCAGGGCAGGGCCAATTTTAACCCCGGGCCATAATTTGAACACACTTGGTAGAGGTCCACTAGACAATGCCACATACAAAATATCTAAGCTCTTGGCCTTGCGGTTTCGGAGAAGAAGATTTTTAAAAATTTTCCTATACAAGTCTATATAAATCAAGTGACCCCCGGGGCGGGGCCAATTTTGACCCTAGGGCAATAATTTGAACACACTTGGTAGAGGTCCACTAGACAATGCCACATACAAAATATCTTAGCTCTAGGCCTTGTGCGGTTTCGGAGAAGAAGATTTTTTAAATTTTCCTATATAAGTCTAAATAAATCAAGTGACCCCCGGGGCGGGGCCAATTCTGACTCTAGGGCAATAATTTGAACAAGCTTGGTAGAGGTTCACTAGACAATGCTACACACCAAATATCAAAGCTCTAGGCATTGTAGTTTTTGACAAGAAGACTTTTTAAATTTCCTATATAAGCTAGTCTATGTAAAATCAAGTTACCCCGGGGCGGAGCCAATTTTGAACCCAGGGGAATAATTTGAACAAACTTTGTAGAGTTCCATTAGACAATGCTACATACCAAATATCTCTGCTCTAGGCCCTGTGGTTTCGGACAAGAATATTTTAAAAGTTTTTTCTATTTGTTGCCATAGCAACCAGAGTTTTTAAAGAAATTTAATTTTTTGAACAACTTTGAAAGGGGACCAACCAAGGATCATTTCAGCAAAGTTTGGTTGCAATCGGATTAGCGGTGTAGGAGGAGATGTTGTTTTAAGTAAATATGGACGCCACTTCACGACGAACGATGGACGCAGGGCGATCACAAAAGCTCACCTGAGCACATTCGTGCTCTGGTGAGCTAAAAAGGTGAGACAATAGATGTACCATTCCACGGGCTTATAAAAACTCTAGGATTGAGGGGAAAATTATAGTAGGTATGGTAACCAGAAACTAACATTTTTTACGCCAAACATATCTACAAGATTCTGCAGTATATAACTCTCTGTTGGGGCACTAACTATTAAAGATTTGTGTAACGTCTTAAGACAGGCAATCCATACAATTCGGCATGAGGGGAATTAAATTAAATTTCATAATTCAAATGATGCATATGAATTGTAGTCTGTAAAAGCTTAAGGCAAACTGGGACCTATGAATATAAATTTCATCACTCATTCAAACGTTCGAGTAGAATAATTGGTAATTCTGAGATTTATTTTAAACAAATGAAGCGAATAACGTCTCTAAGGAAAGCTTTGATTATATTTTGACATTCTAAACTTCTGTTTTCAGGGTAATACAATTTTTTATTACTAATCATTATGTTTTGAACAGCAATAACTATGAAACATATACATGTACATAACTGCATCTTTCAGTACCACCAAAGGAAATTTAGGCAATTTCGTGTCAACTATAATTATATTTAACAGAGATAAGCCTTCTCCTATAGTTATTGAAATTGATTAATAGACAATATGTTTGTAATTCAGTCTTGTAAAATTATAGGCTGTATGGAACAAGCAAAGAACACACGTAACTCATTATCTGATACTGCCTTTAAAAACACAGAATGCAGAAACAATTTCAATAAAAGAATATCATCACAGTCAGTGAAGTGTATTTCTCATATCCTATCAAAGTCATTAAAATGGATTTCCAACTGGTTTGATGAGATTTTGTCAATCCAATTATCACGGCAAGGAATCCAAAAGACAAAATGACTGCCGTCATAAAAATGTGAATTTTTTGTTTATTTATTCAAATTGAATTCAGTGAGCTATTTTCAAGTATAACATAAACCAGAATTTAGAACACCGAGAAAAGCGTATAACGCATTATTGAGAAGAAAAACCTAAAAGAAGCTTTTAAAATATACATTTGTACTTCAATATTTAACACATAATCACATAGTGTTATAATTCTTCACAGCGTTTGAGAATATTTGATTATACTCAGACTGAATACTGTCCTTTTTGTCGTTTGAGTACATTTTTGTTTGAGTCGTTTGTTGAACAATTTACATAATGGGATTATCACGTTTTCCTAGCCGATAAGGATTATGTAATCGATTTCAAACTAACTAATTCATGCCTCCTAAGGCGGTAGAAACATTTTCCTTAAGTACTATGTACGTTTTAGCAAGCACCGACACTAAATTATAAACTGTTAAGGTGAATAAAAGTCCTTGGTGAAGATAAGGATTCGCAGAAAAAGTAACAGCACAAAAACAACCTTCCCTAAAATACTCACTTGAACATCACTCGACAGGTATTCTTGCAGCATAAGTATATTGTCTAAAAATGTATTTTGGAATGCAGTTAAACTTCATTTCTACCAGCGTCGATATTACAAGCACCCGACTTAGTCTGAAGTTCCTTCATGAAAGTATATATATCAACACATGATCATTGAAATATCTCACCGCTGTTACAATATTAGTACATGAACAATTAAAATTAGGCATAACATTACAAATGGTCAGTTAAAATAAGAATATTCCCTTGCCTGTACATTACCACTGAAGGCCGCCATTATTGAGCTTTGCCTGACGTAATAAATTGTAGAGCACGTCCGGGAACTAGACTACACCCGACTTACCTAGGGATGTTGTCAAAGGCCCATAGTTTTTGCTCTCGATGACTGCTTCTTGGATTCTGACCAGCACTCGTGCCGAAAATAGGGATTGTAAGGGTTCCAGTCAAATTCCGCCAATAACGAAATTGAACCCGCAACCTCCGACTTTTGAGACCACTCTCTACCACTATGTACACCACTGCTCCTCCTAGGAAACAAGTTCAGATGGGTATGGGGCTAATTGCCTCGTCATCTATCTCATGCACAACTGATAATCGACTCGGAGGAAGGTTATCTTTCAGTGATGCCAAAATATCTTTGATCAGTTGTCCACCAGATTCAGTATAGTCAACCAACTAGACCACTTGGATTATGTATCCATCTCACGATTTCAAAGACAACTTTAATCCGCCTCATGATTAAATATTCCATTTGTAAGATTTTCAAATGACAAGACTGATTCTAAATATCTCTTTAATCATGTTATGGTTTTAGGCAAAAAGCATTTCGGCATTAGTTACAAGCTCATTTAAATTAGTTGGTAGGTGGGGATTTTTTTATTGTTTTGTTGAGGTAAACAAACGAGTGAATGTACCGTTCATCTGGCCAAATTGGATACAATTGGTTGTTTAATTGTTTGTTTAGTTTTTTTTCAAATAAGCAATTTGTTGACAGATTGTTATTTAATTTGTAAGCATATACCCAGTGTGGGGAATCCATGTGACCTAGTGACGTCATTAGTGACGTTTTCTGTTATCCAAACTATCAAACAAGTAAACAAGAGGGCCATGATGGCCCTATAAATGCTCACCAGGAGAAAAGGTCATTTGGAGATTAACATTGTTGAAGTTTTCTATACGAGTCTAAGTAAGATCAAGTGACCCATCTGGGCCGTTTTTTATCCCATGGCCATTATATGAACAGATTTAAAAGAGGTCCATTAGACAAAGCTAGATACCAAAGATCTTAGCTCTAGGCCTTGTGGTTTCGGAGAAGATTTTTAAAAATGTTCCTATATAAAATAGAATAAACCCCAGGGCACGGCTAATTTTGACCCCGGGGCCATAATTTGAACAAACTTGGTAGAGGTCCACTAGACAATGCCACATACAAAATATCTAAGCTCTAGGCCTTGCGGTTTCGGAGATTTTTTTAATTTTCCTATATAAAATAGAATAAACCCCAGGGCAGGGCCAATTTTGACCCTAGGGCAATAATTTGAACAAACTTGGTAGAGGCCTACTAGACAATGCTACATACCAAATATCTTAGCTCTAGGCCTTGCGGTTTCGGAGAAGATTTTTTAAATTTTCCTATATAAGTCTATATAAATCAAGTGACCCCCGGGGCGGGGCCAATTTTGACCCTAGGGCAATAATTTGAACAAACTTGGTAGAGGTCCACTAGACTATGCTACACACCAAATATCAAAGCTCTAGGCATTGTAGTTTTTGACAAGAATATTTTTTTAATTTCCTATATAAGTCTATGTAAAATCAAGTTACCCCCGGCGCGGAGCCAATTTTGACCCTAGGGGAATAATTTGAACAAACTTTGTAGAGTTCCATTAGACAATGCTACATACCAAATATCTCAGCTCTAGGCCCTGTGGTTTCAGACAAGAAGATTTTTTAAGTTTTTTCTATTTGTTGCCATAGCAACCAGAATTTTTAATGAAATTTAATTTTTTGTACAACTTTGAAAGGGGACCAACCAAGGATCATTCCAGCCAAGTTTGGTTGCAATCGGCATAGCGGTGTAGGAGGAGATGTTGTTTTAAGTAAACATGGACGCCACGTAATCGTAACGACGCACGCACATGATGGACGCAGGGTGATCACAAAAGCTCACCCTGAGCATATTCGTGCTCTGGTGAGCTAAAAACTAGAGGTCCTACAGTGACAAAACTCTTTACTGGAGATAGCTCATTATGCATGTTGCAACATTTATGTGGTTTTGACAGAAAAGAAAAATTAAATACATGATGTTTTCCTAGTTTGGATGACAGAAAACATGCTTGTTGGGATAACTTTGTGGCGTCACTAGGTCACGTGGATTCCCGACACTGATACCATTCTGATTAATTTATATACAATGTATCACTAATTATGTACAACAGCATGTTAGAAACTTTGCTTAGTAACTCAACCAACAGCCACCAATAATAGGAATAGTCGCCTTCTGCATATTTGGGCTTTGCTTGGAGGTTACTTAGTCCATTTGAAGTCAAGTCTGGAATGTTCAAGAGAATGACAGCCAATATCTACATGCATGGCTGTCACTGATGATAAAGACCTTGAATTAGAGGCAGTCATTCATTTAATTTTCAGTGTACATGTTTATTCCAATACAGTTCTTTATAACAAGCAAAACATGTAAAAATATAACAAGACTGTCATAATAAATAAATGGATGCGATGGAAAGATGGAAATTGCCAAATGTTTAATGTCTCATTTCATTTGAATATATTCCAATAAACACAATTACATCATTATCAATGCTGGAACAAATCCAAATAGTCACTTTTCATACTTGAAAACAATGCCAATAGAACAGTTTCAATACAAAACAGGATAATGATAAGCATAAACATTTAATGTTAAATCTTATCTGTTTGTTATTCAACTTAAATGACAAAAAATATAATTCAATAATTTATATATATTTATGTCTTTCGGTTAATAAGTTTTTGTTTCAAATAGTCTCTGAAAAACCAAACCCTGAGAAAAATGCAGCCTCATAAGAAATAACAAATATGCTTCATGACAAGCACAGAATTACCACTATTCAACCAGCATATTATTTGTGTAACTGTGATGTTCAGGTATATCAACTTAAGATAAATGAACATCATGGAGCTTTCATTTCATGTCCAGCCCGAAAGAATGGACATATTGTTCTGGCTCCCTTATTTGTCAAAGTACATTGAAGACTTTCCAAGTCCATACCCTTTCCTCAGCCCATGTATGGTAAGTTTGAACTATGATTAGGGTTGGACAATGGTTCTGGTAACGAGACAGTACAGAATGTCTTTTATTTAAAATTTGTACTGGTGCGTAACCATTTAATGTCTATGTTCCAAGATGTCACATCATCATCATCCAGTGGGAGGGATGTCATATAGAGGATGAGGGATGTCACCTGGGGGACGAGGGATGTCACCTAAGTAACTGTTCATATTGCTACACCATCTACATCAACAAACTTTCTCAACTTGTTTTCTTCACTGGACTGTGATCTTTGTTATTATCTGAAAAGCAACAAACTAACATAAAAATCTACTTAAAATTCTTTCAGCAAAAAACTAGTTTCCGTATATCGAGGGTTCAACGCAACAGTGTTGTAACTCATATTGAAATAAGAACAAGTTACGACAGTGTTGCGCTGAGCCCTCGATATTTACTTTTATCAAATTATAAAACGACTTTTTAAATTAGATGTTCCTTATATCAGCATTTTAGAAAATATCATTTCATAAACATACATATTTTGTGTCAGACAAAATCAATATAAAATGACAAGAAAAAAAACTATAAAATATAAGGATTATTCTTAATATTTTTTTGTCACTTTGTATTCCCTATGTGCCGTTGTCTGCTCTTTACAAATTATTGGCTTTATTAATAAAATAAGACAATTTTATGAATAAAATTGATGTTTAAATTCTAAACCTATTTTATTCCAAATAGCATGACAATTTGAGGGGACCATTTTATTGGTGCGTCATGTTGCTGTACAGTTATGAGGCTGTCAAAGAGAGGCTTATCATGTGTTTTTAAATCCAAGTAAAAAGTGTTTTGATACCTCTTTTGTTCTAAAAAAACAGATATTTTGTTGAACGATAAATCAAATACATGGTTGGTGCCAAGATGGAGAAAGTCTATCCAGTTTGGCATGAAAGCTAAAGATTTTGGCCTGAGGCTCACCCATTTAGCTTTCTAAGCCTCATGGGATAAACCTTCTCCATCTCGGCACCAACCATGTATTCTCTAGATAGTTTGGTAAAAAGATGTGAATAAAACTTAATACATTCACAAGAAGATTTAAAAAAACAGTAAAACCTTGACATAAGGACCACCTTTGGGGCATGAATTAAAAATGGTCTTAATGCTGAGGTGGCCTCATTTATCAAGTTAAAATAGAGAGGAACAAATAAAAACTGGTAAAAATGTAAGTGGTTATTGTACTGAGGTTTCACTGTAAATCATTCTTTATGATACTAGAACATTTAATAAGAATTCCTCGACATATATTTTTGACTATGAATTACTCTTTAAACTATTAACACCATCAAGTCAAAACAATGAATTAGTAAAAAAAATACCTTGCAGATCATTGTTTCGTTTTCTACATTTTAAAAATGGTTCATGAAAGACATCATAAATTCTCTGTGCCTGAAAGAATCACAAAACATACATCACCTTAAAATCACATACAATCATCAGTATTCATGAACATGCAGACTTGCAGAAATCCTACATTGATCCAGGAATTAAATAAAGTATGAAATATTTTAAAACAGAATTCGCAAACTGCATGAGTAGGCAGAATAATTGAACCCAGACAGAATTTTTTTTGTGTGATCTTTTATGTAAAAGTGCTAGAATTAATTATGCAGAGCATCTATGCAATGGCATGCAATGTTTACAGAAATCACAGACATAAGATACAACGCATCTAATATGGATTTTCTTGCAATGCAATTAATACTTTCTAAGACTTGTCAGAATATTTTAATTAACAGTATAAATCACTTTTAAACTCAAGAAAATAACTTGCAGCGCCTAGATTTATTAATACGGTGGAGAAAACGAGCTGAATATTCATTATACATAGAACAGGAACAGTTAACAACACATGGTGCCAAGAAAAGACATATTTCACAATAATGGCATTTGATGTAATATCAGAATAAATTGAACAACGGAGGTGTAACAAGTCATTTCACAGATGGGTATTTTCTCCAGAGCATATTTGAAAAGGTAAAGCGCAGACGTATCATTGTAGATGTCAGAGAAGAGATATCAGTTTATATGCTATGTCAAATAAATTGTTGCGCAATAATAAGATAAATAAGAGAAGATTGAGAAATGAAAAATTTGCATTCAAGCATTGATTTTCAAGAGTTTTCTGAATTTGTGTTTAATTTTAAGATGAATTCACTCCCTCAATCCTAGATATAAATTTTAAATTTTATGTAGGAGAATATTGTGGTAGATGCAATTATTTCTGAGATTTCCAGTAAGTCAATATTCATTAAAACTTTTTTTTGATTTTGATATTAGAAAAAAACTAAATTCTGAGAGAAACCTACAGAAAATTCTTTGAGAAATCTACTGGTATTGTCAGGTAGATGAAGTAGCAGTAATCATAAACTGAATGTTAGTGAGGACTGAAGTACTGCTGTCTCTAAATGAAATCACTAAATTTGAGCAAATATCTCCTTCTAGATGAGAGTAAATGGATTTAGCAAAACCACTGAATCATTCATTTATTTATCTGTTGTTTATCTGTTTGTTGTGCAAATACTTAATAAGTGCAGTTCCCTCTTACATTTTTTGTTAAGAATTACTGGTATAAGGTATTTAAATTTACATTCTAGAAAATGTTTTTTTTAATCTATACTTTCAGCCTCACATTGATTATTGTTGTTCAATTTGAGGATCTTGCAGTGACAACCTTCAAGATAGCATTATGAAACTTCAAAAAAGAGAGCAGCTTGTATCATACTTGACAAACCATTTGATGCACTGTCTGGTGAATTATTTGCTGCACTTAAATGGATGAAATTTAGTAAAAGTGTTGAATAACAGAGTTGATTTAGTCTATAAAGCTCTAAATAATATGTGCGAAGAATACTTAACTGAAAAATTGAAATATACTAATAATACTAATTTAATACCAATTCAAGAAAAACTTAATATTCCAAAACCAAGGATTGAATGTTTTCTCAGTATTAAACAGGACCAAAATATTGGAACAACATCCCTATCAAAATCAGAAAATAAATATCACTGAAAAAGTTATACCTTGAGTGGAAGTCATCTAATAAATACAATTTACTCAAGTTATTTTACAGTTTTATGATTAGCAACAATTCCACATGTATGTTATCATTTTTGTACTAACCAAGTACTTAATTATCTTAATATGATGCAGTTTTAATGATTTTCATTTAGGTTTTTATGTTCATTGAATGCCATTTGAATACTTGTTTTCTTTTATCCTGTAATATGTTTTCATGTTTGTTGAGAGGCTTGCATGGAAGATTGGGGAACCCCAAATGTGTAGCCTCTTCAGATAAAGCCATTATTATCATTATTAAAGGCCCATTCAACAGCTATGGTCATTTCAAGGTCCCTCGAGAGGTGAGAGAAGATACAGGAGAACTGAACATTTGTATCCCTACTCTTACTACAGTTTTCCCTGTTTTTTTATCATACCTTGCATACAGCAGCGAATCAAGCCTTCCTTTGATTACTGTGATTTTCTAGACACAGTACTTAGCTTGATAGTTGAGGATGGGGACACTGAAAAAGCGTCCCTGAGTAATTTGGAAGGTAGAGCCAAGATTTGAACCCACAACTTTTCGTTCTGTAGTCCAGTGCATACCACTTGACCACATTGAATCAAGTATTAACAAATTTATACATATTTACATAATTAGCCTCTTACTTTTTGTGGACCAAATCCAGCACAACATGTTATATCTTGTTTACTTGCATTGATTATACCATTTACTGACTGAAAAAGAATAAATTTCATATTCAACATTATTTATACTAGGAATTATTTTTTAAAATCAGTAAAAAATCAAAGGTTGATATTCAGTTTTATCTAAGTTAGTACCAAACATTTTAGTAATTTCAAATTTTCACATTAAACCAAAGCATATTTGATAAAAAATATAAAATATCTCTTATTAGTATTATATACAGTATTGGTATTATATAATTATATAATGATTTTCAAAGGCATGTTTATCAGCAGTAATGGTACTTAACTAAAGAACCAAAACATTTCCAAATAAACTGAGATATATCATGGCATTATAACCAACACATACACTGATAAATTTATACTGCAGTATTCAAATGAAACTATTAAAAGAGACTTCAATACATCATCTGATACAGAAATAAACCAGTGAAAATTCCATATGCATGTTTTAAACAAGAAAATGTTTTGCAAAGAAATCATATGATTCATATTATTGGTTAATCTCATTTGTTAGAAACCAAAAACATTTTAAAATTGCATTCCATATGCCAAACATTATATGAAAACTGCTCTTTAAATAAAACATTCAATTTGAGAGAATCTGCAGAACTTCTCCAGTATGAGAATTAAACTGATCATGTGACTTACTGCAAACACGATCAGTTGAACGAGGTAATGTATCATTCACAATGTTAAACATGCAACAATTCCAAATGCAGGGCTAACCTTGGTTGCTGATCAGAAGGGAGGAGCTTTTGTTATGGCACAGAATACAACCAGTAAGTGAATACTAAACTAGAAATGTGGCATGGACACAGATGCTCTTGCAGTATTCCCTCATGCAAGGCAAGCAACCGTAACAATTTCCCTCTAAGAGTGACCTTTGAGCAAAGGGTGGGGGTCTTGCATGCGATGGTGATTGTTTATGCTTATCATTTTGAAATCAGACCTTGTCCAATAAACTTATGGACTGGAGACGACACCCATCATCACAAATTATACAGTGAATTTTGGCCAAGTTCAATCAAGCGCTGTGACCTTGACCTTTGAGCTTGTGACACAGTTCTTGCGCTCGATACATTGTCTATACATGATGATCATTACTTCTAAATCCAACCATGCCCCGCATGTAATGGACCAGAGATGACATGCTATGTCTAACAAACACACAAGCAAACACATGGCCTGGGCCAACACTATTTACCCCAATCCCATTCTTTGCATGACAGGGGCATAAAAAGATTAATTGGACAGAAACAATTACTGGTAACTCTACTGGCCACCATACTCAATCAATATTTATTCAGCAACTACTGAAAGAGAATTTGCTTGAACCCCTCCCCATTTTCACCTTCCAAAATTGTCCCAACAGAATTACACCCATTATCAATGATTATCCAATCTTAAAAGAAACTAGACAGAGGCACTGCAAAGCAGAGCAATATATGCCCGAAGGTATATTTGATACTGTAAAAACATTATTTTGGGATTCTTTTCCTACATGAATATTCATTGTTTTTTTTCATTTAACCACATAATGAATTTCAGGCGCACAAATACAGGCGTAAAGAGATACAGAGTGGGCACAAAATAAGTCATATTTGACGTGTAAATGTGACCTTGAAGCAAGCCTTCCGAAACATGCGCTCTGCCTGTCGTCTCGATGGGGTGAACATTTGAGTCAAGTTTCTTCAAAATCCTTCGCAGTTACAGAGCGGACGGACGGACAGAAGGATGCCAGCATCATAACATAATATGTCAATTCGTGCGTATAAAAAACACATATTAAATTCTAATGATCATTTTGTAAGATCAGGACAACAAATAACAAGCTTGAGTGTATGTAACTATGTCAAGTGTAAAAAAACTTTACTTAAACCAACCTTGAAGGAAGATAACAAAGTCATGCAGTCTGTTTTGTTTACTGATTTTACTGTAGTGAGACATTCAGTCAACTGAAAGATTAAATACAAAATACATAATACTCTTTAATACATAAAGATAAAAAAGGGGTTCTTTAGATCCTTAATCTCTCTGCTAGACTATGAATATAATAACATGTCTGTATATGGTATATGAAGTAGGCCAGTGATGGTCTGTGTATTTAAATGAAGCAAGGGACAAAACTCAATGATGTCCAGTGTTATGTCCCATCAATTAAACATGGCTTCATATATCTCTGTTCACAAGATGTAAAAAATCAAATGGGTCATTGAACTCACAGCATTTTTTTGTAGTAAAGTGTATCTTACACTCAAAATTTTCAGAAAAACAGTAAAATCTAAAGATGAAAAATCTGAAATAAAAAATTATATCAGGTTTGTCATTTTGATGACCTGAACATTCATAATAAAATGTAAAGCTGCATTAAGCCACATTAAGCCATATGAAATGTAAATTTTAATCCATTCATTAGCTGATGACAGAAAATGAAATTGATATGTCTTAAAGGAGACCAAGTCAGATTTTGTTATTAAAGGTGTACAATTTGTTGATATTTTATAAGCAAAATCTTCTTTTTTTCATTCTTAAAAGTTCCTTCACATATTTATAAGCCTCTAAGTATGATAATGTTAACATCAATGACAAAATTAAAGAGTATTAATTAACCAGGGACTGAAATATTGTTGTTTACTATTTGCAGAATAGGAACATATTACTCCTAGATATGTATCCAAGTTTGGGTGGGGTCCTTTAAAAACAGAAATATGTTCTTTGATGAAAGAACAAAATTATAAAACATGCTTTTTTTCAGATTCATATAAAATAATGGGAACTGTCAGCAGTGAAAATTTCAGTCCATTAATATAGGAAACAAAATATAATATTCATGCCATGAAACCAAGAAAAAATCCCTTTAACTTCAAATATTATTCAGATAGCTCTTGAATTTTCTATACTCTTAGAATAATTAGGAAATGTAAAAAAGACTGTTTTGAAGAATTCAAACAAATCTGTAGATAAATTCAAATTCATATGAATTAAAATATAGATACCATTTAACATCAATATTGATGTACAAGTCTGGCTGGACTAACCAAAGCTGTTCTTTTCGTTGGGGAGGGTTTAATGTCGCACATACATGTGAAATTTGCCTGGTCTTGGTAGGGATTTGAATTCACAGTAAAGAGGGGCTACAGCTAACTGTTGTGCATTACATTGTATGTGAATTTTATTGTACAGCAATTTTGAACGTGTATTCTTGTATGAAAAGAGTGCTCTATAAATGTGGTAAATAATAATAATAATATAAATATCTAATCCATAACGACTCCCTCATGAAGACCCCTAACCAGAGATGCTAGGTATAGCTACATGTTATCTCACCATAGCCTAAGATAATTTGTGAATCACAGGTTGGATGAAATAACATTTAAAGTTGTCATGATGAAGCATGTGCCATGCCCAGGTTTCGAAGCATCAATCAATCAATTAACAGTTTCCAATCAAATAACAGAGCAAAATAGGCAGGCTTAATTTTGAATTTTGAAGGCCATTATTTCAAAACTGTCATTGATTACTAAGAACAAAATGACCTCCGAATAAAGGCCGTCTGTCATTGAAGGCGCTACATAATGTCTTTCCCTTTGTTCACAGATTTGACTGCACTAACATAGTCTTATCAGTGACACATATTGCACAACAAGTCCCCACATACCTGTGAAGCAAAGTCAGGTTCTGTTTTCTCCATCAAAGCTTCAGCTGGTTTATTTTCATACACTTTGTAAGCTTCTAAATAGCGCCCTACCTCCTCAGCACTGAAATATTTCATAAAAGTTTTCTAAAAATATGTCAATTACCAACAAAAAAAAAGAAAACCACATACAACAGGATGAAAATGAAGAAGCTCTTTTCAAACTGTTTGAATTTTTGTTTTTATCACACTCCCTGAATTAGTATATTTTATGCCCTGGTATAAATGATGCACGGGGAGGAAAGAGTATAATGATTGCCTGGTGTATCTGTCCATACGAGGTTAAGTCAAGCTGTCACCAGGGGAATATAAGCATTTATTTAACTCAGCATTTAGTTTTCAAATGTAACTAATTAGCCCATGTTCCTCAAAATACTTGATCTATAAAAAGATAACAGAATATTAGAGTTTTAAAAAAGCTTAGTTCATAAAAGTAACAACTATGATTGTTTCAACAATGGGTTTCAATTCTACAATTACTATCATTACTATAGAATGGTTTTAAAATCAACACTTTATAATGTAATAAAAAAAGTAACAGTGCAGAAAGACATATCTGAAAAACTTAATTAATGATTCATGAAAATAGTTCAAAATACCCTAAATATAATTATGAACAACACTTCATTACTTACCTGAATGCTAAAATGAGGGTCATATCAGCCAGAATACAGATTTTGGCAAGGTCTTTCAATAGATTATGTGGTTCTTTCTAGAAAACAAACAAAACAACAGAATGTAAAAAAACAGTTCAAGATGAACTAAGTAATTAGTAAATCACCCAGAATGTATGAAATCTTCACTGTACAATTTCAGGTGATCAATCAGATTATGATACAGTTTGATACTACACAGGACTAATACAGACAATATAAGAATACATTCACTTAATTAAATTGCTATACGTATATTATATGCCTTAACAAGAGAAACATAATCACACACACTTCATTTTCTGATTTAATAAAATGTCAAACTAAGTTGTGTTCATTTAAAACATTTACATCTGTGACAATACTGAGGAATTTGTGTAGTTGAAAGTCTGAGCATTCCTGACATGGTCAAATCTAATCTACATTTATATTTATCAAACTAAAACTAGCTACAAATAACTCATACTCTTTCAACATCGTTTGACAGTGCTTGACATCACACAGAGTAAATGAACCTTATTTTAATACTTACAATATCAACTTGCACTAACAAAACTCTTAAGTCATATCCCTTCCCTAGCTCTTTTAATCTATTATGTAGATACTCAGGATGAAGTTGATGATATCGTAAACTGAAACATTATCATATATATCTATAATCTACATTATTCAAACAAAAACAGGATAAGCTTAATTAAGATATTCATACTGGCAAAGAAAAAAGAATAATTTTACAAGTTATTGAAATCAGAGGTTTTTATGATGCTCGTAGTCAAGCATCACAAATCAAGAATCACTAATCAGTAAATCTAACAATGAAACTGATTACATTTCAAATCACCATTTGAAAAAGTCAAAGTCATGTGATACAAGATTGAGCTTTAGATCCAATTCTAGTCTAGATCAGGTTTAAATCAAGACAGTATACCTAATTCTATCATATTTTCAAGTGACATTCATTTTATAGCAAAGGCATTTTATAAGTTACCAACAGCTTTATCAATGTTGTTAACAATTATTACCTTAAAAACAGAGCACAGTTAGCAATCCCCATAACAAAATCAGGTATGATACTGCCATACTCCCAAGCAACATTTCTGATGTGTTTTAATACAGGGTTACCTCTCTAGAACAAATAATAATACATGTTGTATAAAATATACTGGAACTTTTAATAATGTCTTTAAATAACCTTTAAAATGTATGACAAATAAAACTGAATGACAAATATTCCCTGACATATTAATCAGGTAATGAACTTTAAGAAAGGAAAAAATCACAATGATCACATGATATAAAAACTCATCATTTGCAACAGAGAATAGGATGGTTGTTTCATTTTTAGATACTATTATTTTTTCTTCAATTCTAATAAAATTTAGTATTTCCAGAGAAAATAAAAATGTAAAGGTCTTCCTACAAATCAGATATCAGATGTTTTCTTATTTGATTGTTTTTTTGATTTTCTAAAGGCAAATTTCAGGAACAGCTGATGCAACAAAAAGTGCAAGAAATTTAAGAGAGTATGTAACTATTTTTGAACTATCTAAATCTACAAATTTGTAGTATTACAAGTACCTGTCTATAATTTACAATAATAGAATTTGATGATGCTGGTTTAGTAGCTGATGGAACAATCCTGAAGAAAACAAGAAATTCAGAAATAAGATAATACATATGAACAATGAAACATCTAAAAATCTTACCATTTTATGTCTTTATACTTCATAAATCAGAATGCATTATATCTTATCATTAGACCATTCATTGTATAAAACCAGTTTTTTGCATCTGTAAATTTCTTTTACTTCAATAAATTAAAAACTTCATTATAAAACTTAGCAGTTAATAAGGTTGCAATTTAATTTAAATCTATAAGAATTATAGAATTAATCTAACCCAGGAGCTGGCAGGTTAGAGGATGAAGATGAAGGTTGACCAGCAGCTTCTGAAACAGTAGTAGAACTATCATTCCCAGAACCTAAAGTTGTAGATGATGCTACCAGAGAAGAAGTGGAAGGAATTGTTGATGACTTTGAAACCTTGGAAGAGGTATTCTGGCCACCTTAAATATAGCAACAGATTTGAACATTTCTTTAGTTTCAGTGTACTTTTCAACTATTTTTCTTTATATACATGTATGGCTGCCGGTTCACCTAGTAACAAGATTTCCACGACTGTATTCTAACCAGTACTAATTTAAAATAAGCTCTTCAACATGGAACCAGCAGCGACTTCTACACATGCTGAGGAAAATCAACATCTTTGTAAAATTTTCATAGAAGGTTACAACCTACTTTGACAGAGAATCAAACCTGGATGGCCGGTAACAAGTCCATTGCACTATCTGCTGGACCTCAGTCTCTCAGTCTGTATGAGATTTGAACATACAAAATACACTAGGTGGAATCAAATCAGAGCCATATTTACATTCTAGTAAGTAAAAACATGATTATTTATTAAATGATAATATCTGATAGCAGGTGAGAGAAGTTTACAGCAGAAATGGTACATTAAAATCATCCAGTATAATGCAAAATGTGATGTTCAATCCATCCTTTTATTGGTTGAAGCAAAACATGAAATCATTTGAATTGCAAAAAAAAAATACCACACACATACCTATTGAAGAATTGATATCTTCTGAAAATGCTGACTTAAATGTAGTGGGAACTTCTCGCTTTTGTTCAGTTGTAGGTTTTTCGTTTTGGTCTTTATTCAACTTAAAACTTTTGAATTTTGAGAACTGTTTAGTCTGAAAAACAGAAACAAATGAAACCAATATTTTTTCAAAAAGTTACAACTTTCCAGAGGATGACAGTACAACTATAAGCTTTCGAATGTAATCAATCAGCCAATAATAACAGACTTTGCGAAAGGTAAAAAATCTGCCAGATGTTCGGTCTAATAAGCCTGAAAATTCTGTCGGACCGAAAGGAAATCTGTCAGACCAAAAAAAGTAAACAAGTATAAATGCATATACATCAGGGAAATAAGTTGCCGAACGGCCAGTCCAATGAGATAAGATTCTTCATCGGACCGACACACAATCTATCTGACAAGTCTGCCAGTCCTGCGCCTTCCGCAAAGTCTGTAATAATCTTATTAGTATTCCACTTCCAGATAGATAGTATGGATATTGATTTTGCCAATGTACGAATAAATGCCAACTGATATATAATATGATAATTATTGATATATATTATATGTACCCTAATGTTGGTTCCTAAGACGAAATTTACCAATTAACCCGTTTTATACCTACCTTACACCACTTTACAAAACTTTAAGTAGACTAGCTTATACAGGCCTCATAATGTATATAACCATTGTGATGCTTCATTTTACATAAATATACGATAAATATTTGTTCCTAAGACAAAATAAGACCAAACTGACTGGTTTATATACCCACCTTACTCCGGTTTACGCACTATGTGAAAATGTTTAGTTCATAGCACAGACATGATTATGTTATGTCACACCTAGAAATGCAATTGATTTCAGAATACTAAGTAGCACTTGTGATCAATGCTACATTTTATTTAATTAAATGATAATTTCATAAACATTGATTTAATGGAAAAATGTATCTAGGTTTTTTTTTGGTATTTGGGAATATGACCCATACCCTTGGGATTGGGAATTTTCCCATTGATTTTAATCAAAATTGGGAAAAAATGTATAATTACAATTTTAGAATGTTTAACTTATTCTTATTATTCTCCCATAAAACAGTAGAAGAATAAGGTATTTACTACCAATAGTGATGTTATTAAAATTTAAATGAACTTATATAATTAACAAAAATATTGGGGGGGGGGGGAATTTTTATTCTTTGCATTGGGAAAAAAGACATTATTTTCCATTGGGAATATGACCGAATTTCGGCTATAAAATCGCCGCCCATTTTATTTCCACTTAACGCCAGTATTAATTAATTCATCCACCTTATGTATGCCACTTAGTAATAAGTATTAGTATACTTGTACAGGTTTCATAATGTATGTAAGCATTTGTGATGTTTCATTTTACGTAGATATACATGAATAAATATTTGTTAACTCCTAGCTAAGACAGGGGCATAGCTTGTCCTAAAATAATGTGTTGGCACTTTTCTAGGGTGGTCCGGGGCATCCCCCCACGAAAAAAATCAATGTAGATCACCAGTCGCGCATTCTTGGGCACATATTATATAAACTTGGTCAAAAGGTCTGGGTATTCGGATCTTCTATTCTCCCGCGGCCCATACCCCCTTCATTTTATTGAGTTTTAGTCATTGAACATTATATTTTTTATTTTGGCAGAAAAAAGTGTAGGCACGTGCCTGAATGTAGTGCCTAAAGGAAGCTACGTCAGTGTAAGACAGACTTGACCAATTAACCCGTTTTACATCAACCTTACGCCACTTATAACGCCATCTTATGTACTTAAGGCACACCGATGTAGATCAAAGTCTCCAACTGACAACATGTACCAGCCACATATTTTATTATATGTAAGTAGCCTATACGACCAAGATATGGTACAAAAATAATTTTTTTGCGTCAAGTACCAGTGGTAAATCTACCAGCAGACCTGTCATTCACTAGTTTAAACACTGTTTACTCAAGATCATTTTATGATGAATATAATCTAATAATAATATCAACACAATTTCAGTAATTCAATGTTATAGATAAAAAACATTACCGCCCTTTCAATAAATTTTATATCTATTTTACATACCAAATCAGTATTTGAATCCTTAAGTTCGCTCTCCGAAGGTATAACAAATTTCTTTCTGCTAGCCATTTCTCCCTGTCCTGTCGCAATATCCTCATGTGCTGATGTAAAATGGAAGATAACAGAAGTTTATCGAATACTACATTTCAAAGTTGTACAAACGTTTGGTTCATGATTATGCTACTTTCCCTTAACCTAAAATCAAGCGTTTGTTGACCGTGATTCAGGGAGTTTGATCACGTGATTATGGCGGCAAGTTTGCTGGAGGAAAATCTCCGGCTTTTGCACGAAAGTTTGTCCGAGGATGCTGCAAAGAAGAATCAAGCGATTGCGGTCGTGTCAGATTTGAATCAATTATGCATCCAAGAAGTCACAGAGAAAGAAATAGGTACCTGACAAGCTATATTTTGTCTCAAACCAGAGTCCCAATATTTGTTTACAAAAATAACAAATGCTGATCGTGCAATAATAGGCTGTTTTGTTTTGCTGATTGTTTATATATCGGCCTTATATTGTATATAATATTAACAATCCTAAAACAATGCTTTTTTCAAAACTTGGGAAGGGGACTTAGCCTTTCGTTTTGGGTAATTCAAATGTGATTTTTGGCCAATTTGGGTTGGACAGACGAGTTAGAACAGCATTGTATTTTGGGGAATTTCTCCATATTGGGACAAAAAGAACCTTCTTCCAACCGAATTTCGGCCTCTGCTTTAGAAGGAAAAAAGGCCCTGAGAATATATATAGTTTCCATATAAACAAGTACTGCCTATACACTACAGTTGTCAGAAACAGAATCTGGCTCTGCCAAAATGTCTTTGGTTGGACAATTTCGGGAACACGGCCCTTGCTGTACAAGGCAAGAAAAGGGTTGATTTTAAGTTGTTTGCACAAATATTGCATCAGTTCAATGAATGTACGGAAAAAATCGAAAACTGAGCTGACCTGCAGTCCTGACATTATATATATACTTATAAACAATGTTTATTCGTTAATATTCACTGACTTTCGTTTTCTTCACTTACAATTTCAGTCGCTGTCATGTAGTCATATGACTTAGTTTCGATACTGTCATAGATATCATTTACATGTAGAAAATCGGGATTCTTTTGAAGCTGACAATATGAGATTTGCATTCAGATTATATTATTATGCCCCCCTTCGAAGAAGAGGGGGTATATTGTTTTGCTAGCCTGTCGGTCTGTCTGTCTGTCTGTCGGTAGACCAGTTAGTTTCTGATCTATAACTCGTCAACGGATTGACCGATGGGCCTGATACTTCACAGGTACATTCGCCTTGGACAGTAGATGACCCCTATTGAAATTGGGGTCACTAGGTCAAAGGTCAAGGTCACTGTGACATTGAGTGTGAAAACCGTTTCCGATCGATAACTCGTCAACGGATTGACCGATAGGCCTGATACTTCGCTGGTGCATTGGCCTTGGACAGTAGATGACACCTATTGAAACTGGGGTCACTAGGTCAAAGGTCAAGGTCACTGTGACATTGAGTGTGAAAACCGTTTCCAATCGATAACTCGCCAACGGATTGACCGATGGGCCTGATACTTGGCTGGTGCTTTGGCCTTGGACAGTAGATGACCCCTATTGAAACTGGGGTCACTAGGTCAAAGCTCAAGGTCACTGTAACATTGAGTGTGAAAATTGTTTCCGATCGATAACTCGTCAGTGGATTGACCGATGGCTCTGATACTTTGCAGGTGCATTGGCCATGGACACTAGGTGACCCCTATTGAAACTGGGGTCACTAGGTCAAAGGTCCAGTTCACTGTGACATGGAGTGTGAAAATAGTTTCCGATCGATAACTCGTCAACAGATTGATTGATGGGCCTGATACTTTGCAGGTGCATTGGCCTTGGACAGTAGATGACCCCATTTGAAATTGGGGTCACTAGGTCAAAGATCAAGGTCACTGTGTCATGGAGTTTGAAAATCGTTTGAGCGATAACTCTGTGTCAAGGCCCTGTTTGGGGGGCATATGTCTCCGACCGCGGAGCTCTTGTTACTTGAGTTTCTTAATCTTAATTCAGAACTTTTAATTTGTGAAAAGCCCATTCCATAACCATCTGAGTACTGCTATTGTTCAATAATGAAAAACAATCTACATTATCAGCTAAAAAATCAAAGTACAGTACAATCTCTCCAGAGCGGCCCTTTTGAGCAACAACCTTCCTTCTACTACAGCATGACTTTCCACTACCCGGTTTAACTATCACTTTTAATAACTTCTTTAGAGCAACAACTTCTCAACAACAACATAATTTAGCTACTGCTTTGAAGAGGTTGCACTGTATACAAATGTAAAACACACATACACACAAAAAAAACAAGATAAATTCTGGTAATTAATATCAACATATGTGTTATGTTGTGTGATTACACCACCTAATTTTAACAGTAAGGAATTATAACAAACTGCATAAGAATAGATTTACATGAAGTATCTACCTTATCTGCCCTCTAATGAAGCTCACCATTCTCTCATCGTTGATTGTTAGGCTTGCTAAATTGTTAGTGCAGTTGACTGTAAGGTTATCATGATTGCACTTACCAGTACTATATTATAAATCATAAATCCTCTCTGATTTATGTTGGAATTTTATTTCAGATTTGACTTGCTCAACTTTATTTGATAAAGAGTACGGAGTTGTGAAGTTTCTGAGCAAAGCAGTTGTTGATGATGAGGTATTCATTAACTTTTATTGATATGATTTGATATTGAACATTAATGATTTAATTAATTGTTGTAAAGTAAAGGAATATGGATTGTGTCAAGTACTCTTGCTATATGAGTATTGTTAGTTTTAAGGATGGGCAGATGTTTGCAAATTATTTGTTTTTTAATGCAAATGATATTATGTGTTTTGCTTTGTTGTTTTTTTGTACATTTTATATTGAACATATTTTTAAAAAATGATGTTTTCTTGATTTCTCGTTTTCAGCTACAGCACTGCAAAGCTAAAGTGTTGGATTTTCTGTCTGAGTTTCTGGTTAAAGTTGGAAAAAAGATATTACCTTATGCTGTTGAAATAAAGGTGAGATTTTTATTTATAAGTAAATGTTTTTTTCATTGTTATTCAAAGACTTATAAGCAAAGACTTCATTATTGTGGAGCTATAGTAGATGCTGCATTGACAATAAGAAATCTGTTACTATTTGTAAAGTACTTTTTTAAGCCCATCTAAAATAGTTCTGTATGTGAAACTGTAAATGCACAAAACTATGTCTATTAGTATCAATATCTGTTAATGTAGTTGAAATACAAATTCAATGTTTGAGGTACCTATGATTTTCAATATTTGGCAGTCTACCCAACTAAATTTGAAACAATATTTACACCTTATATTACAGGACGTTTGTGTTTCTCTGTTCAGTAGAGATAAGTATGCTAAGGTTAAAAATGCAGCTATGCCTCTACTCAGCAAGGTAAGTTGTTGTTTTACTATTTTAAGCCCATGTATCGATTGATCTGAGCATATTGTTTTTTGTTTGTTGGTATGTTTGTACCAAACTTTAACCTTGCCTATAAAATCAAAACACTTTCACCTAAAATCATCAAACTTTGTATAATATATTGGTTCCTCACAACAACCCCTACTGTACTTGTGCATTTTCAGGTCAGTAGGTCAAAGGTCATGAGGGCATTGCGTTTTGTTATAAATATATATTTTTAGTTAGCAACAGCTATCCAGTCTATGCATTGAGTGTACTTGGTCAATATCTGGAAACTTTGCAATGATACTTGAAAACTTAAGAGTCTAAGGTCAACCTTGAAAATTGTTTGGTTGCAGTTCCGCAACTAACTCATTCAAAGATACCTTGTCCCAAAATGTATTTTGTTCTTTCTGGGTAATTCCAGCTTTTTGTTGTCTGTACAAGTGTATGATGTTAACAAAAACAGCCTGCCTTCCTTCTGTCTCTTAGAAATTTAATTGCATAACAGTTAGTACTAAATGAACACTTTAGTATGGATGGCTCAACTGAACTATGAAGTTTTTGGGTGTTGATGTTTAGTTTAAGTCATGGTTTTATATCCTTGATTACAGGTATTGGAACTGGGTTCCTCATTGAGAGATGAATTACAGATTGATAAACTGATCTCAAAATTCTTCAATGAGTTGACAAAAGCTTCAAAGCTAACACCAACAGGTATATATAGCGGTAGTAGGGAAAGGTCTGATGCACGTGGCTTGACAAATCGTCCACTCGTAATTACGAGTAGAAATTGATTCAGGACAAGTTGAACTTGCTGTATAACTAGTTAAAATTCTAAGCATATTGTTCAGCTTGATGAGTTGCCTGAAAAAAAAATAGTCGAGCCCTGTGATGGCACAGTATAACATCATAGACATGATTTTGTATACATTTTGTATTAGGTTTCATTTATGAAATGTTTGAATGATATTATATATAATTAATATGGTGTCATTATTTTAATAGCATGTTTTTGTATCAATGACTAAAATCCATGATTTACACATTAGTTATAATATTATTTCAGTTTTTGAATGTGTTATGATTATGCTTTTGAAACATATATTTGTCTTTGAATGGTGAACGCGTTGATAAATGAAAGCACACATATGCAGGAATTCTTGAAGTCTGTGTTGGTATTTACTTTCAGTCAAAGAAAAGATATACATCTTACTGGGTGTAATAGCTGAGGTATATCCTGAGTGCATGACACAATACGCTGAAAGACTTACTGGTATATACCTGGGTGCTATCAAAACTGAGGTACATTATAATTATGTTATCATACACTTTTTCCTTTTTTGCTTACTTGAACACCTTGTATGTTTTTGTGTTCATGCTTTTTGTGACGACACTTGTGCCATTAACTCTACTGCTTGTAAAAAACGATTTATTCAAATGCATTTCCAAATTTTTTTCTCCATTTTTTCCATTTTTAGTGTTGTAAAATTGATTACAAACATAGAAAATACTAATACTTCAGACTATTTTCTTTTGTATTGAGATTCATTACTAGCACTATAAATAAGTACCGTAGTTTGGATATTAAATAATTTATTTAATTCTATATCAAAACAAGACATAATGCAACCTTATCAAAGCAGCATTCTTGGTGAGTAGTAAATTGCTGATGAGAGTTAAATTAATAGTTAAATTGTGCAGTGGGAAAAATCATACTGATGTTGAAGGGAGGTTGTTGCTCAAGTAAGGGCCGCTCTGAAGAGGTAGCACTGTATATTTTGTCTTAATTTTCATACATTTGTTTCTGAACATAAGTACTTGCTTAAAATCTGAAGTTGAAAATCACATTGAAGATTTGTTTGTGATAGATTTGTATTATGTGTTATCATGTAATTTATGGGGCTGATTTATTTTTAGATGAACAGTAAGACAAGAAAACCTGAGCTATCAATTATATCTGGTTGTCTCGAGGGTCTGAATTGTTCTCTCATGAATTTCACAGAATCAGCTGATGAGGGTATGTACCATATTGAACTATACATAGTACAGTTTACCAATAATATTTATATTTTTGAAATCATTATTCACCTGGCTGTTGATTTTGTAAATTTGATGTCATTAAGTTTGTTCAAATGAATTGGATTGGTCACTGAGCATGGGCTTGGTTGTTTGAAATTCTCCATATTGTATCTTCCTTTTTATTTTTTTTCTGAAAATGTTGCTACGCAGGAGATTTTGTAGCAGTGCCTTTTAACTATAAAAGCACTTACACATTATATACATATGGTGTGCTGGATTTGTAACATGGCAATGCAAGTTTGATTCCTGGTTGCAGCAGGTCATACCCTTCCGTGAAAATTTGGCAATAATGTCGATTTTCCTCAACAGTTGGAGAAGTTGCTGGTTCCTTGTAGAAGGTGAGTTAGTACTGGTTAGAATACAGTCCAGGAAAACTGGTGAGGGGAACCGGCTGCTGTATTTAACTGACAATTTGTTCGAAAATGGCTTTAATATATATGGGAGTGATCTCCCTTTATTTTCATGCAATTGTCTAGATTTCCCTTACCCTGGATTATCCGAAACCCCGGTTTTACTGTATATAGAAATGTTTCATTTTAGAAACCTAACTCATTGTTGTACTGAGATGTTTGTTCCATCTTTGAAAAATTCAGTTATTAACCTCATGAACTTTTCAACCTTTCAGAGTATAAACTAGATATTTTATTTACAGGATCGAAAAATTCCTATGAAATTTTCAAGTATGCAAGAAATGCCATTGATCCAAAGATTGACCTTACAAGATATGATATGCCTAGAGCTGGTCTCAGACTGTTAGAACGACATGCTTCACAGTTCAACCAATATCTGATAGATGACTATGATGTAAGATTCTCCTCTTGAACTAAGATATCAATTTATTGCAGACATTACAATTTGTCTGTTTAAGTCTAACATTTCTTATATTTGTATCAGTTGTTAGTACCACATACTTTTGTATTGGTTTCAATTTCTTATATTTGAATGAACTATTTCAGTAAAACTTCTGATATGTTGATATTGAATCTCTAAATATCTACTGTCCATCATTGGTCAATTAGAAAAAATCATTGTTGATAATGGAATGTGTTTAAATCTTTGCCATGTTTAAATCAGTGAAAGTGTATGTTAAGTGTTAACTTTTCAAGCTCTAAATATCTTGTTGTTCATTTGATGTGTCTAAATCTTTGCCCTGATTTTAGTTTTGTGACAGTTAACTACAGCATCTATGTAATGTATTTAAATTTCAACTTCAAAATGTGGGTTTGATATTGTTTGTCACTGAGTTAAAATTTCATGAAAGATCATTAGAATATATTTAAATCAATGTCTTGAAATTAAGGCAGGGTATTATTTCTGTGATGAAGAAGTGAATGAACTGTGATGAAGTCTCAATTTTCCTTGTTTTACATTACAGAATATGTACAGTAAGTTGTCATACTGGGCTCACCATAAGAACACTGAGCTTTCACTACTAGGTTTGAAAGCTGTGGAATCTTTTTTATGTCAGGTAAGTATCCTCATATTCCGTCAGACCCCTAAAAAGGAATTTTACAAAAACTTTCTTAATTATGCCATTGTCTGTTGACAACTATGACATTAATTATTGTTATCAAATGTTATATAATTGTATTTATAGTCAAAATCATTTACTCTACATGTATAACCATTCATTTGTGTAGATCGTGTGCAGTATGAATGTGGTGCTATATTTATATTTAGGTTTCATTTTTTTATTTTAAGCATTTGTCCGTTTAACCCATTTATTATACGCCTGTTTGAAAAACAGGTTGTTTTATGGGACACCCACGGAGGGCTGGCCGCGTCCACAACAGTGTCGGCTGTCTAATTCAAACAGTTTTATTTGGATCCTCACCAAACTTTATTGAAATGTTTATGATCAAGTTTGATAACCAGCCCAATCCCCATGACACTTTGAAAAATGAATTTTGACGGCGTATTTTGTGACCCTGCACTCTTGTTGAACATGTAATTTAATGAAACGAATATAGTTCTGTGTACAGTTATTTTGTATTGAATGTTGTCTTATGTTATTTTTGGTAAATTATAGATATCTGAGATGTTAAAAGAAAAGGCTCAAAGTGGAACAAAAGACGGTGGTGGTATATTTAAGGTGAATGGTCTACCTGACAATTTTCTTAATAAAATATTTATTGTTTTGTTCATATGACTTGTCTGTGTCATAGCAAATGCAACAGAAGTTACTCATGCACATTGGAATATCTTTATTACATAATAAGGCCATTGTCCAGTGATATGTATTGGAGGGAAAATACAATGCATTATAAGAAGTACATATCAAAAACTGTTTGTTTTTTAGGAATGATTAATTTCACAGAAAAATGTATACATGATCATTTTGCAACACTGGTCACAAAGACCCACTTGTGATTATAGACCCCCCTGCGAATTTGGGGAATTAATGTTTACTTGTAAAAAAAGACCACATACAAATAAGTCCACTTACTTTCATGATGTTGGTCTTTACTGACAGATGTGTCTATATTTTGAAACATTCTGAATTTCTACATTTAGTGTTCCTGGAATATTTCTCAGCAGTACATAAAATACAGACAAGACAGTCAGAGAGAAAAAAGTACATAAACACTGAACAATTATACAGTTATATCTAGATACGTTAGGTTTGATTAACCTTTTCTTGTGTTTATCTTGGTTATTGTTTTTCAGTACTTTGTGCGACAGTTCAGAGAAATTATGAATGAGGAAAAATCTTCAGCCAAGGAACTTTCCCTGGCTATCAAAGGTTATGGATTGTTAGCTGGGGTAAATGATTTTTAGGATAGTTCATTCAACTTTCAAATGTCATTGTTGTGTATGATATAAAATTATCTCCAGTATGTTAGTATATAAATATTACATGTCTGACAGGATGACAGTGAAATTGTCATCTTGAGGAAATACTGTTAACCGAGGCAAACCTTTCAGACATATAATATTTATTTTATTATACCGAAAAAAAAATTCAAACCATTATTGATGATTTTGTCGTCTGTTTACATCGGAAATGTGAAAATAGATACTGCTTATGTGTGAATGGTACAGTATAATTTTCGAACATTCCGTACCGATGGTAGCGGGTAACAGTATTTTTCAGACAGTAAATTTTTTCCCACTGGCTCTGACAGTACTTATATGTCACAGTGGCCTACGTAGATTTACATTGTAAATGAAATTGAGGTATAATAATAAGAGATGAAGTTTTCAGTGCTATTTGATTGATTGTATCTTGTGTTCCCTGGATATAAATTATAACATGTCTGAATAAGATGTATTTGCTTGGTTCTGTTTTGAAATTAGATTTCTATGAGGGTTTATTTTTGGTAATCTTGAATTAGTTGATATTTGTATTGCTTTCTGATTATACATTTGTCAACTTCTTCAATTTACTAAATTCTTACTTGGTGTATATATTATAATCTAGATGAAGTGTAGATATTGATCCATTTATTTTGTGTACAAAAATACAAATGAAGTAGAAAATATTGGCTTGAATTAAAATTAAGTTTTTATGTTCTTTACCACCTGACTTGAAAATTTCCTGCCAACTTAATTTTTTTTATTGCAAATCTAGGAGAATTTTTTACACAGAAGATGGTTACAGAATGCTTTGAGAGTATAATTTCGTGCGAGGTAAAGGTCAAATTCTGAATGAAATTTTCCTACTGACCCTCTTATAAAATTCAGGGTCGGTAATAGGCAAACAAATTTATTTTTAATTGAGGCCTGATCTATTGTCATATACAACAAAGGAATAGAATTACTTTTATTTCTATTGTGTTACCTTACAGCCATGTAGAAGTTATTTGAAACAAGCTGATGTTCAGTTTATGTTTATGGAAATGTTATCTAAAACAGAGCAGCAATTTGTTGGGTGAGTCTTTGTTTTATATACCCACGTATTTATATGACAGAACATTAAATATTTTATCGGCGACTTTTCACTTATCTGACTCTCTTATTATTGTTTTTATGGTGAAATTAAGAATGTATTAATCAATAATTTGTCAAAGAACCTGATTTTTGAAACTCAGGTGACATGAGCACATAAATTTATTGAGGTCACCATACAGAACTTCATATTTTTCTATTTTCGACATGGGCAAAAACTCTTACAAAATTTAAAAAATGTGGCGTAAAATAAGTTGAAGCATCTAAAGGTACTGTCACGGAACTATCGGTAAATTGGCTAACCTAATTTTATAGTATTAACATTTTGTGCAATATTGAGCAGATATGTCAGAAATGTAAAGTTAAATATTAAATTATGTAATACCTTAAGCTGTTGTGATTAAAAAAAACACTTCATATCAATTGTATTCATGATTATTACAGACAAGTTGATGACCTAGAAAATAAACTATACAACCTATCCAGCTACCTAGAATCTCTGGCTAGTATTGTACGAGAGATGGAAACGATCACCGAGAGTTACGCATTGTCGTTGGAATATCTGATGGTCCTTCTGGTAGAAAACATGCCAAATATTCATAACACTAAACATTTTATCTGTCAGCGTTCAATCCTATGGTTACTACTGGCTCTAATGCCTAAAGGAACAACTTTTAAACAAGTACTGTCTGGATTTGGTAGGTTATTCTAATTCTGGTAGCAGTAAAACTGTTGTTATCACACTGAAACCAAGTCAGCATTTTATGCAGTTGAGATCAAGATGAAACCAGTATTGTCCATAAAAGAAATTCTTTCACTAGACACTCATTGTGGCAGTGACAAATATCCAATTAACAAAGAGAGGACACCTTGAACAGTTGTTCCATATTTTTACTTTTTACTACCAAGTATAGTGCGATTTTATTAAACTGTCGAAGTCGCATAATTTCACGGTCAATGCATCCATTTATTTTTAGCTTCGATTAATTTCGTAAGTGATACAATAATTTTCGTTATACTATATAAACATGTGGAATGGGACATTCCCTAACGGTAAAATAAACGAAAAGTATCGACTTTGGTACGAAGTTGAAAATAATCGCATTCAGCGACCGTGTAATTATTCAGCTTTGACAGTTTAATAAAATTGCACTGTAACTCAGGTTTCAAACTCGTGACTTTCTTGATGAACATAACTTTCAAACACACTTGCCACTTGCATTTCAAACCCAAATGACAATTTCTCAGTAATTTTTATGTGAATGAATTTCTATTGCACCCATTTCAAAATGTTTTAGCCGTTTTGTTAAGATATTTGTAATTTACTTGTTGTTCGTTTTACTCAATATCTTAAAAAATCTTATTAAGTTGGTTTAACAAGTTCAGTATTACTAATCTAACTTAGTGACATATTTTACAGTTTATCAGAGCCTTATACGTACATGTTCCCACTTACCTGCGATTGAGACAGAGAATGAAGGGGAAGTAACTCTGGATGAACCACTTGTGAAGAAAATCACATACAAAGATTACATTGATACATGGTCTGGTTTACTGAATGCTCCACTTATAAAGGTACTTGTTATAATGTTCAACTTCTCAAATTAGTATGTCCCGTTTCGATGAAAAGGCGGTATTTTGCTTTGCACATGTCGGTCAGTCTCTCCATAACCAAAACTTGTCTGGTCCATAACTAGAGAACTATTTGGCCTAAGCTCCTCAGATTTGGTTGGGAGGTTTGTCATCACTTGTAGATGACCCCTTTAGATTTTGAGGGCAGTAGGTCAAAGTCTTACTATCCAGTTGACCTTTAAGGGCATCTGTTTTTCACAAACACTTCTTGTTTTCTATTGACCAGTTGGACTATATCCCCTGTAAATTTATTTTAAAAAGATATTGATGCCTTTTAACTAATGCTGCTATGATAATTATTATCCTTTATGAAATAAATTTTGTAATTATTTTTATATTTTGAGTGTTACTTATCTACAAGCATAAACTTTTGTTTGTTTGAACCTTTTGATCTGGTGTTGGTGGTGGAAATAATTTGTTTTTTAAAGATTATTATCATGACCTGAAAATTTATCAAAGCTAACTTTATCTCCAATATATGTTTTCAAACATTCAATGATTTACGGTTGCATTATTATTTTCAGGATTTTGCAAAGGCAGACATTAGTCTTGAAATGAGAAGACAATTAACTGATGCAGTGTACAATGAAATAGTTAGCTCAGTGTTAAAAGTTCTGGATAAGTTAGACCTTACCTCAGATCCTGATGACCAGACATCTCAGGTAAATAGTTCAGTTTTAGAAAATTAGGTCATTTGTGAATATTCTTTTCATAGTTTTAATGCTTCTACTTTACCAGATGAAAGAAATGTCTCTGCAACAAAATAAACATGCAATAATTGTACAATCAGGTTCCTTTGATCAGTTTGAAAAACTATTTTGTAATTTAAGTAGCACAATGAAAGCATTCTTACATAATTTATAAATTACATGTAAGCTAAAAAAAATCATGCACTGCAGAGTTAATGTACGATTCTGTCCTGTTTAATGTTTGTAAAATGTTGTCTATTCACCCCTGCATTTGTATATGTTTGTATAGGTTTATATTGCGATGAGTTTTTATGCTTAAGTCTTGATAAAGTATCTGTTTTGTTCTATTTTGTTTTTTTCATTTCTTCAGCTTAATTTATCCATTTTATATTGTCTAGGATGGTGAAGCCAGTACATCTTCTGAAACATCTGATGAATCTGGTATCGAGAGTGCTGACCCACTTCTGGGAGTTCAAGCTCGCCGACCAAAGGATTTCCAAATCTTCATTAATCTAGTTGATTTCTGTAAAGAATTGTTACCTGTGAAATATTATGAAAAATTTGAGGGCTGGGTTTTTCCCTTTTCTCATAAGTTGATCCTTTTATCTTCAGAGTAAGTTCCCTTGATAATATTCATTTAGGGAGTTTAAAACAATGATTGTTGTTATAATCATGTTTCTCTGAGTCACGCCACTATCACAGGGTCTACAATGAAAATAAGAGTCTCTCTATCTATCTAACATCGCAACTCTATAGATTTTATTAAATTGTGAAAATGTTCATACTTTTACTTGTCCATTGTCTAAAATTATCTCCTTTTGTAAATCAGTTAGATATTTAGCCATCTTGAATTTCATAAAAAAAGTTGAATAAATGTACATTTGCTCACATAGGCCTAATTTTGCATGTTTTATATAAACTGGGCTACTAGCTGCAATTTTTAACAGTTGTATAAACATGTGAAAATATCATTGGTTTATTTCATGTTAAGTGTCTGACAAATCCAATGCCTGAAATTTCCGCTGGATTACCAAGAAATATTTATGTAAGCCTGCCGGGCTACCTGTAAATCCTAAGTTAATAACTTATTTTGTTTTCAGTAATCCTCTTGCTAGTGGATTTTACAAACTGTTGTCAGTTTGCATGAAGATAGCTAATAAAGTGAATTACTTTGAGGTAGTTAAATTGTCATTATAATAAGTTTTCCTTTAAAAATTAAATCATTTCTGCCCAATTGTATTGTTTGTATATCTCAGTGAAGTTTCTATACAATAAGTTGTCCTAACATGTGATCATTAGATATCTTTATTTTCTTTACACACCAAGTTAAACTTTATTGTATATCATTTGACATACACTTTTTATGTCAATAAAAACTTAAGTGAATTTATTCAACGAAATTATGTTTGAATACTTACACCATTTAATACATGTTATAATAGAATCAGCAACTCTTATATTTGTTTGATAGGGTATGGATGTAAATGTTGAAACAACTGCAGTGAAGCAGGAGTCTGAATCTATGGAGATAGATGTGTCTGAGTCTGTCGGACAATCTCAGAAATTCTCATGTTTTCTTCTGCTGAAGAAGTTTTCTAAAGAGGTATACACAATGTGTTATCCAACTTGCTATGTTCCTTTATTGATCAAACATTTCTATATTGTATAAAGATGATACATATTTCCATACAATGCAACAAAAAGACGCCTTCCCCTCCTTACTGCAATGAGCATAAATGCATAATTGAATGTATATTACAGGAATACTACAACAGCGTTCAAGTTTTTCTTTGAACTTGCTACATTTTTAGCCCATCTATATAGTGAACAAAGTCTAATCTTTCCGTAATAAAAAATGTTTCATGTTAACAAATTGAATCCTGATTTCAGTGTCCCGATGCAACATTTTCATTGGTCAAAATGTTACACTCCTTACAGAATCAACCAATCAGTGACATAAGATACATGTTTATGACTGATCTGCAACACTAAATCGGTTACCTCATACTCATGAGGAGATGTTTCAGTTCTCAATCATATGCTTTGCTTTCTGTTCCCCAGGTATTAGTCAGAATGAAACAGTACAGAGATGACCTTCTGGCTTCATGTTTGACCTTTGTATTATCTTTACCAAAGGAAGTCATAATTGATCAAATGTCAAATGTTGTCCCAGCAATTAAGGTATGTACATCAAAGGTTTTTAAATGGACCGTGTTGGCCATTTTGTCAGATATTTGTTTACAACAGACTTAGAATATAAATTTATTTTCAATTATTTTGAAGTTCAACTTGCTCTTATTTTATATGGTTGGTAGTTGATATGATTCTTGTTTCAGGGAGATATACCCTAGTACTGTACAGAACTAATTTATTTAGTCATTCAATTACCATCCTGTCAGAAAGCAGATGGACTTCCCTGTGAATCGAAATCCATTTTCTAATGTTCTGAATTTGTGTGTCCCAAATACTGATATGTTCAAAAGAAAGGATATGTAGTTTTATGTGTTTTTATTGTGTTACAGGTTACTCTAAGTATCGGCTTGAGTTATCTTCCCTTAGCTATAGTTGCCATGGACGCATTAGAATTTTGGTCGACATCATTACCAGGTCATGTGATGTCACCATACTATGATGATATCCTGCCATGCTTAGACAGTTTCTTGAAAACATCAGATCAAGGTTGGAACATTGAACGGTCACCATGTCTTACATATTTATCGAAAAGAATAGTAGTTTATTTTGTCTTTTAATTTGTTTTTTAGGTATTTGTCATTATAGAAATAAGTATAGCTTCAAATGCAATATTTCCTTTCATTGTTTAAATGTTCTTGGATAAAAACTGGTCATAATTAGGTAAACCGGCTGCCGTATGTTACTGACATAAAGATGAAAAGCGTCCTTAAGCCTACTGAAAGAATCATTACTTATTTATACAGGGGCTGAGGATGTTAACATAGATACCAGCGTCAGTACGAACAAGAGTAAGTCTAATCGTGGTAGGAAGAAACTAAGTATTCGTCTTATCAAGGGAAAGAAAGACACGACATCTCAGGTAAATCTTTGTTTGCATTGTACAGTAAACCCCTGAAAATTTGACTGCCTGCAAACTGGAATTCTCAGAAAAGCAAACGCTCGGCTGAGTCTGAAAGGTGTCCGATTTTCAGGTTTTTTTATGTATATTGTTGCAGGTTTTCGAGCGTTCCTAATTTTTCCTACTTTTTCCTAGTTCCTAGTTTTGTCTAAATCCTCCCAAGTATTCCTAGTTTTTCATAAATTTGGTACTGTTTTGGATAAGCCTGTTGTTAATGTAACAAATGAATACATGTATGTATTTCAATACTACTACAAATCTGCAATACTAATCTTACTAATACAGCATTTGATGTTTAATCGAGTATCAATAAATTGAGATTCGGTCTGAACCAGCAAATTGTCTTATGTTTTTCGGTCCTGCAATAATGGTGTATAAATGTCTCAGTATTTATTTCAGAATTATCAGTCTCAGTTGGCTGTCATGAAGCAAAGGATTATGGTATATTTAGGATCCCTTGGAGGCAGAATAAATCATTCATTGCTTGCTGGATCAGAGGATAAGATTGCTAAACAAGCAATAGCGTGGGACAGTGAACAACATCTGAAGTTCTACATGCCTTTTGTTGATATGAAACCTACTATTTATTTAGGTTTGATTTTATTTTTCATTTAGATCCATGGTGCAACCTCTCCAAAGCACACACCCTTTGGGAGTAGTAAAATGATTTTTTTAGAGGTTATTGCTCTAGAGAGGTTAGATTAATAGTATATTTGTGCAGTGGGAAAAAATTATGCTGTTACTGAAGAGAGGGCCGCTCTGGAGAGGTAGTATTGTATTTTGTTTTCTTCATGTAGTATCATTTGGGTTAATGGATTAATTTACTATTTTCCCCACATAATCTCTATTAGATTATTGAAAACTTTTGTTTATTTGTTCCTGCTAGTTAGCTGATACTTGTCTTATAGTCCTGTTATTAATCTATTATGATTATAGATCCATTCCTTCCTCGAGTTACTGAGCTAGCCACTACATCTAGTGATAGACAGACAAAGGTTGCAGCATGCGAGTTACTTCATTCACTGGTTATCTACAGTATTGGGTGTGGGGCCCAGCAGCCTGGGGCACTTGTAGAACGTACATCCATGGCTCCTCTGTTTAAAAACCTATTTCCTGCCATTCTTAGGTTGGCTTGTGATGTTGAACAGGTAAGTTAACTATAATCTTGATTATATAACATCTCAATTAAATACTGCTGACAAAAATATTTGTTATTGTTATTAGCTCATCTGTTTTCAAAGAAAAAGTCTTTACTATTGTAATCACTTTGCCAGCGTTGTGCAAAAACTTTAATGTAGCTTATAACTCAGAAACTATACGAGGTAGCAACCTGAAACTTCATGGGTAGATCTCACTGAGGTTGTGAACAGATGAATGTTGGCACTGCTCGCAACAATCTTGTGTTTGTATGCAGCATAAACTTTGTATATAATATTATTATTTTGAGCTTTTTGCTTTCATTAATGACATTAATCTTTTCTTGAGTAGTCTCTGTTTTCAGTTGTTTTGTTTATCAAATCTTTTACAGGTTGCTAAGCAACTGTTTGAACCATTGACAATGCAGCTTATTCATTGGTTTACAAATAGCAAGAAATCTGAAAGTAGTGAGACAATGCGTTTATTGGATGCTATTTATGTAAGTAACCATGCAGGGATTTACGTTTGCATTTTTCTGCATCAAATATGCTAAAAACATACACAGGAACTCTAAAAATGTCGGAATCAAGTCCAGACTTTCCATAAGATAATCTCTTGGTATTTAAATAATGGAGATCATGGAGTAAGATTTGTCAAGCTATTTTCGTTATTTATATATTTACACTGAAAGCAGATCTTTTGTGTCTTTTGATCAGTGTTTTGGTAAGAATAAAGCATGTAATCTCTTGCATTGATCCAAATTAAAAATCATGCATACCGCGTGAGTGACAGCTATGGAAAGTCGAACATTCATTCAATGGACCGATGTTTCCTAAACAGATGTGAGATATACAAGGTATCTTATATTTTCATACTACAGGATGGCATGATACAACAAAGTAACACGTCATTAAGAGATTTTTGTGCTAGATGTCTACATGAATTCTTGAAGTGGGCCATCAAACAAACTAGTGCTAAGGTAAATTGTTGGTTATATTATTTTGATTACATATTTCATGATTATTTGTAATGTTTGCTGTGGAAATGAAAACTGTATGATTTAGTTACCATCATACATTTGGTGGTCTGTATCTCCATTCTGTATTGTATGAATTAGTGTAATCATCTTATTTACAAAATACAAAAGAAGTACTCAGCAGAGTCACTTTTTCAGCTTGTCATAAGAATGGTGTCCATGGAATATATATAGATAGGACAAACTGAATATGCCTGAATACTTTGTGTTTATGAGAAATCCAAATAATTTTGATATATTAGTGCAACTTCAGAAGATTAATGTTTAGTTTCTAGCAGAAGATGGTACAGTCATACCTGTGTTAGCAGCCACCTACAATTAAAGGCCAACATGTGAATAAAGGCCATTCTTTTTAAAAGGTCAATGATTAACTAGAACAGAATGACCTCCAAATAAAGGCCACCTGTCAATAAAGGCCACATTTTGTCTTTCCTAAGAGTTGCTTTTGTTCACAGGTTTGACTGTACACATAAATATTTGTTCCCTAAAGGTGAGGTGATGAGTTTGAGTATGATTTCTTTCCTCTATTTGTACAGATGTCAGAGAAGAATCCTGCTAATGCTAAATCAGTATTGAAAAGATTGTTTAGTTATGCCCTACATCCTAGTGCTAGCAAAAGATTGGCTGCTGCTCTGGCATTTAATAACATATACACTGTATTCAGGTGAGTTATATTCTAGTTATTTAACCATTGAAGTAATTATGTAATCAGATAAATTAAATTAATGTTTAAATGTTATCATTTGGTTTAAACTGCTGTGTTAGTTTCCAATTAGTTGCAATGTTAGTTTTTTATGTTACCAAGTTTTACAGTTGTATTTCTCCTATTTCTTATACAGGGAAGAAGAACCACTGGTTAATATGTTCACATTTCAACTTCTGGTATATTTTGTGGACAGTTTAGCTATTGCCCATCATGATGAGAAGTCATCAGGTATGATCAGATTTTGCCGCATGACTTGATACATAACTTTAAAATTAATTATGTTTTGTATCATTATCATTAATACGATGAGTCATGCTGATTTTTTATGCCCCCTTTTGAAGAAATCATTAATGATTTGAAGTCAATGGGTCAAAGATCAAGTTCTTACTATCCAGTTGGCCTCAAATGGGGCATGCATGTTTCACAAACACTTCTTGTTATTCTTCTTTTTATCTTCCTTTTTTTGGCATTGTCAGTTTTCTGTTTATAAAACCATCCTTAAAAATGTGTTGGATTGCAGTTTTGTGATCAATTCATAAAAAAATATCGACACAAAATTTTATTCAATGATTTTAACAAATATTTCTTTTGTTCTTTATTTCATTTTTTCATTATGATAGACAATGTTCACAAACAAAATACCTACCAACTGACATATCATCAAAGTTTTGGTTATTTATCAGCAACCAACATTTTTTTAAGGATGGCCTAATAAATCTGATTTTTTTCCAGGAACCCAAGAACAGTGTTGTAAAGCTTTAGAACATTTAGAGAAGATAATTCGACACAAAGCTGATTTATTGAAAGTAGCCAACAAAGCAAGAACAGAACCAAAGTAAGTAATACCTACACTATGCTTTTTACCATAATTAGCACTTAACAAACATATCTTATCCTTAATGTTTATTTTTGTTATTACTAAGACATCATGCATCCCTTTTAAAAATCTGAAGTAGCAAGTAATCCATGAGGCTTCCATGGTTGTGCAGTTATGGTCTCTGACTAGTAGCTCTTCACCTGTGAGAGTTCAAATCCCTCCTTGGACCTGACAGGTGTTTTGGAGTTGTCCAGCTAGCTTACGGAGAGTATGTGGCTTTAAGATATTTAAAAATGACCCATGCTGTGAGAATAAATCCCAGAAGAAAACTAGAAAGTACATAATTCAAATATTAGTAATGACTTACTTTAATTAAAGAATTAACTTCCTGTATAGTAATGCTTTACTTTAAGATCTTGGAGAACTATTACATTAGATATTGCTGTACGATGGTTGACCCGACAGTGTGGTAGGCCACAAACTGAATGTAGACATATTTGTATGAAGCTCTCTTATCAGCTTTGTACTTTACTTGGAGGTATGTTTATTAATGATAAAAAAATATTTGAAACAACGATGCAACAAATTTTTTTTTTTATAAATATTCTTACATGATGACTAGCTATCTTTGCTCATGATGGCATATAATCATTTTCACTAAGATTGCTATATATACCCATGTCCATGCTATATTAAAGCATGAATTTGCTTCTTGAACACATGAGATGAGTAAGTAATTGTAATATTTCAACTATGTTTGTTTTTAAGTTACATGAGATTTTGTATTAATGTTGTCACAGCTGTTCTATAAACATGTTCTGCTTTATAATTGTTTACTTATGAAACTCTGTGAGCGAACATAAACAAGAAGACAATGCTTAGGAAAATAAAAACTCCCAATAAAATGTCATCCCCGAATAAATACCTCAGCAGAAACCAACCAACCCAAAAACCACCCAACATACTTGAACGTTGTTTTATATTCTGGACCATATTGTTGTAGGTGTCAAAACTCCAGTGAAGTACTTTCAGGGGTGTATGAAGTTGAAAGGTGCTATATTCTGGATTGAAAGGTTTGTAGTAGAACATTTATTGTTGCGACCATTCTAGATTTTTTTCAACTATCAGAGAATAGATTTGTTTTATACAATTTGGAATTCTGGTGTTTTTGCTTATGTACATCTCTAAAAAAATGACTGTTGACTGTATCTATATTGCTGTGTGACCACTGGTTGAAATAATGTACAGGCAAACCTGCTTTTGCAGCCATCTCCGAATAAAGGCCATTCTTCTTTAAACTGTCATATTTTGTCTTTCCCAAGGGTGGCTTTTGCCATAGCCTTGTATAAACCTCTTGTATTAAACTGCTATGTTTCATTTTTGAATAGCACAATAAATACTGTATTTTTCTGTTTTGGATAATATTAGTTGTTCTGTGAAATAAAATAAAGGATATTGATCCCTTTTTTGTGTCATTTCTAGTATAGATCTGGATGAAATTTGGCATTTTTATCGCATTATCATATGCAGTGTAACTTCCAGATTCTGAACCCTCTGAAATTTGGAAACTTTAAATATCAAAATGATTTTTTTGGTCCTGAGATTTCTCCCTGTTTCTATAATTGGGATTTCTTAACTTACACTGTTCAGTGCATAATTATCATTTCTAGGTCTATCAGAAGGTTGTATTGACATGGCTGGTTTAATAATTTATATAATTTATATCTAATACAGATTTGAAGGTGGTGGCAACATGAACAACAGTGATACGGGTGGAGTAGATAAATACCCAACATTACTGGATATAAATGACACATTTAGTCTACAGACTACACTACTTTGGTTTGACTATGTACTAGCAGCTCTTGATTGTTATACCTGGGTGTTTGGTGGGAGTTTGCTGTCACCTGCTGAACTATTTGGAGGTAAGTATACTGCAGTGTGGTTTCCATGCCATTACTATAAGTTTCAAATACAAAATTAAGCCATCCAAAGGTGATGATGCTCATTTTGAATATTCAAAGATGGTTTTTAAAAAAATGGCCTTTACTCACAGGGTGGCCTTTATTTAGAGGTGGCAGCTTACTTAGGTTTGATTGTACATTTATGTCCCAATACATTGTATATAAAAATAAACATGTGTTGTTGTTGATTTAACAGTATTGTATTCCAATATATTGTACAAATTCACATGATTTTGTATTGTGGCACATTTACATATTTGTACCTAATGTTATACATTTATTGAGCTAACTCCAAGACTGATATATTTTTTCAAGAGATGGAAGTTCTACAAGAATAATCATTGTGGTCACTCACTAATCTCATATTGTGATACTGTACACCACTAGAAATTTTTTTGTGTGTGTTAATATTTTGATGTCAACTTTCTATGTATATATAAGCTTTATTTCTTGGTAAACCATTCTTTTTGTCAAAGCAAGCCCATCCTATTAGCACAGTGGTTAGAGTGTTAGTCCATTGATCAAGAGGTTGTGAGTTTGAACCCCAGGAGAGGCTCACACTGTCCGTGACAAATTTGATTGAAATTATAATATTGCATCCTATGTTAAATCGTCTTCCATCTCTAAATTATGTGGAGTAGCTTAATTGGCAGTAGCTTGCTGATAGAATGTCTTTAGTACTGAAGTACTGGGAAGCTAGTTAGGATAACTGCATGCCATGCTATAACTGAAATAATGTTGAAAATGGCGTTAAATCTGATGAAATAAATAAGATTACCTCTTAGAAATTAATTCCTTTTGTCAATTTCAAAGCGATTGTTGAAGTACTCTGTACTTGATGCTAGATTTATGTTGACCTGAATTGTGAATGTTACGTAAAATCTAGTTTCAACCTATGCTTTAATTGAAGGTAAAATCAAGGGAGGTAAACAAAGTAACATATTTAAGTCTGTGGAGTACTTCTTGTCTAAAGTATCCATGGTTACACTTGAAGATGTCGCTAGGCTGTATGGAACTAAATATGAAGTGGACTTCTTCACTCCTAGAGAGAAAGATGATTTTAATAGGTATTGCTTTTACCTTATTTTGTAAAAGTAGATGTCTTGGAAAATAGCTCTATGACCTTTTGTCAGGAATTGAATCTTCTGTGAAATGTTTTGATAAGTATCTTAAGAGACTGTTAGAAATGTAAAACTGAGTCAATTGTCTACAGAACATTGGTACCTAATTTTATTTTGCTTTCAAGATTTATTTTCAAAATATACCTGCAACTCACAGATTTTTACATCTTGATTTTCACTAATTTCTTTTAGGGCTAAATGTACAGTGATTGTAAGACTATTCAGTTTTTTTACCATCATGCTGGCTAAATACAGCAAGGAAGCAATAAATGTAAGTAATTATTTACAATGTATATCTGGTACATTATCAAGGGTGCATAAGTTTTCCGGTTTTTACCAGTTTTCTGGTTTTTTTCTAAGTCCAACTTTAAGGTCATTATCAGCATCTGAGCATGAAAAACTTCAAAATGCTAATTTTCAGGAGCTTTGCGCCCCTGCTCATGGTTCAGGTATTTTAGTTTGCAAGCTTGCGTCCATGAATTATGTATGTTATCTTATCATTGTATTGAACATATTCACGAATAACCATTGAAAATGAATGAAAAACTTGTCAAGTATGTTATGGTGATAATATGCTTGTTTAATCTCTATTCTTAATTGCTAATATGAATTACAGAAGAAAAATGCACAATATACTTATACATACAGGTGGCGCCAAAATCAGTCTGGGGTCCAGAGTTATGGGACTTGATGTTATACTGTGTTATTAACCCAAGTAGTGTTGGATTCAATCTGGGGGATGTAGAAATTATGAAGAATTTACCTCAAGAAGTAAGTTGCCAGTTTTCTCTTATATTAATGTTATTTATAAGTGTTTAGTTGTTTGTTATACATTGATGGTATTTTTGATGTTAGGTATGTATAAGTGTATAAACATGTCCTCATTCCAATTTGGTACATATTATTATAGTTTCTATGGACATAGAACACAACTTTACTTAATTTGAACCTTATTTGATAAATATATAGATGACATACATAACAAACATTGCGACATTTTTAAATAACATTGAACAAAACTAAGGAAACTTGTATCAGTTTCTGAGTGTACTTAATGTAGAATAAAAAACCCAAGTCCACATTTAAAAGAATTTGATTGCATTTGAATTCAATGGCAGATTAAAAAAAAAATTCAATAAAATTGAATTTTCACTTAATGCATGTATTTTTACTATGAACAGTGTATTTTTTGTCTTACAGATGTCACAAACATTTCAAGAATTTACAAGAGTTTTTAAAGCTGACATGACTAAACATTTTACCAAAGCTTTCTCTGGAGATATGTAAGTCTTTGATTTAAACTGCCTAACTTACTTGTAAATTTCTTATCTTAATACAGTAAAAAAAATGTGTAGCCGCCACCTCCGAATAAAGGACACCCTGTGAATAAAGGCTTTTCTTACAAAAACAATCTTTGATTATTTAAAACAAAATAACCTTGAAATAAAGGTCACCTGTCAATAAAGGACACATTTTGTCTTTCCCAAGGGTGGTCTTTGTACACAGTTTGATTATATCTTGTAAGACTTATTTATCTTTAGTTAACAACTGTGATATGATGATGCTCAGAAGGCAATATTTGGCCTACTTGTTGTAAATTCAATGTCATATTGTCAGAATAAAATCACATCAAGAGCAGTAACAGTCGAGGGTCCAAGACAAGAGTGTTGTAACTCATATTGAAATAAGAACAAGTTGTGATAGTGTTGCGCTGAGCCCTCGACTGTTATATGTCTTCTCAATAATTAGTTTTACCTGAACAAATAACTCAGATAGAAAATGTGTTATCTTTCATGTTTTCTTAATGGTTTTAATGTATTTTCTTGTTTAATAATGATGATCTTTATTTGGGAGTGAAAAATGATTTTTGCACTTTTAACAAAATTTAATATGTTTTTCTTTTATCATCTGGAGAGTTTAATTATTTCAGGAATATCTTTGCTAAGTTGCCAATTCGTCTTGATGATAACACAGTTGATCACTTTTCCATGCAGCAACAGTTCTCTGGTTATCTTCTGCTGCAGGAAGTTGGCATTCTTTTACCATGCCTACCAGGACAGTCTGGTGAAAAATATGCCATGGGACTTATGGATAATGTATTCAAGGTAACCAATCCATTTTTAACTTGGCTGGAAGAAAAAGTCAAGCTATTGTGATTGCTGTGTCATTTGCAGCTCATAACGCAGAAACTATTAGAGGTAGCAACATGCAACTTCAAAGGTGGATAGATGTCATTGAGGCGGTGAACAGAGGAGTGTTGGCACCGCCTACAGGCACTCCTGTTTGTGTAAAAAATTACTTTTGATTTTCTACAGTCAAACCTAATAAAATGTTTACCTCTGAACATCTCAACCTCCTCCATAAAGACCAATCTTTTGAACATGTTTATCAATGCACTAGAACAAGTAAACTTTAAAGTAATAGGCAACTGTGCTTAAAGGTCACACTTGTTCACTTTTTTAATTTACAAGTTTTACGGTAGGTTAGTGTGAAGAAAATACCAACACATATTTATTGGAGCCCTGAATTTGATGAAGTTGCACTTTTCTTATTTTTGTGATGCTATGTAATAATCATACAAGCCACTGATCCAAAGTTAGTCTAGAAAACTGACTGTGTCACATTAATTGAGGTGCTAAGGTAAAGTCTTATATTGTGTTTTATAGCACTTTAGTGACCTCCTTGGTCAATGATCAAGGTTTCTATTTACTGTTTGCACTGAGACACTCTGATTTAGTACATTTTTTTCTTTCCAGGGAATAGTGACAGATTCAACTGGTAACCTGTCCACTGTAACATTATCCCCAACATCACATTCATTGGCCAAGGTTATGTTAAAATTGGCCCTGAGTTTAGGCATATCAGTAAGTAGTGTATTCTCTCTTCTGAACTTCAGTTTAGTATAAATAAAAAAAGTCCATGTTTGATTTTCTTAAATTAATTGAAGTGTTCTAACAGTTCTATTGCAAAAATTTTGTATTTAACAATCTTTTGAATTAAATTGTGTCTTGTGGTAATGTCTTGGGTTCGGTTCAAAGAAGGATCTTCACTTTCACCAGATTTATTACTTAGGCTGTGAAGTGTTATCTTATGTTAGGTTTGAATTGTTTGCTGATGTTCAAACCAGCATTGTAAGCTGTAACTTTAAGGATACATGTGTAGCTCTGCTCATCGTAGTTGATTTCTGTTTACAGTCAGACATACTTCTTGACCACATCTTTGACTCTACAAGTGTTAGTCGAGGTTCAGGCAAGACATCTGTACAACCACTCGGCGACTTGTTTTTCTCCACATTTAAAAGTACAATATCATGGTACTGTGTGATATATGGAAACGTGATGATTCCTGCACTTGTAAAGCATGCTAGTAAACAGCCAAGTAGAGTATGTGCCCTGTTGACTGCCACTGTTGATTATGTCACACGGGATCGTGCTCTAAGGAAAACGTAATAAAATATCTCCTTTTTTATAGTCATATATTGTTTGTTCTGAATCAACTGATTAAATGTTATGTTCTTTGTACCCAGAAGTAGAAAATTTACTTGAAATGGTTTTGATTTTTGCTCACACTACTGTGATGAAGCTGTTGTGTAAATTTGTGTAAAATCTGTACTCTCTTATTTGACTTGATTTATTTGTGAAATTTGAAACAATGATTTAACTGTTGAATAAAAATTTGATTCTGTTCTAATTACCTAATTAAATCAAATACATCAGCTACTTTCGTAATATTTCTGTTTGTGGCTGCAAGCTGAGCTAGCATGCTATCAAAAATGAATTATGGCTTGTTGAATAAAGAATTTAGATTTGGAATTATGATGATGATATGTTTGATATATGTATGTGACGCTAAGGTTATTTGTATAAATGTGATTGATGTATTCTTGTCTATGTGTATTTTATATATTATCTTCCAGTGAAGGGCCCAAGATTCTGAATGTAATACTAGACAATTGGTCATCTTTATCAGAGTGGTGGGATAAAACTTCTACACTCGATCAGCAAAATATGGCTCTGATGCTTGTTACGAAATTACTACTGATTGATAGCAAGGTAAACATTCAGAATTTTAAACATCAACTAGAATTCATTTAGTTATTTCAAATCTAAAGGTTTTATTTTGCTGATACATTATTATTGTAGTGCATTCTTTTAAACAGTTTTGAAGATTTCATTGGACCAGCTTCACTTTTTTCGGAGAGCCCCTGTTGAAGAAAAAAATTAGTATTTTTGAATATCTCTTACAGTTTGCTTCTACTCCGGGACATAAATCTTTTGATCATGTATTTCACATGTATCAAGCCATGCTCACAGATTCAAAATCAAGCTTGTCTTTTAAGGTAAGTCAGCCCATGGCATGTAACTTTAATAGGAATTTAAGAAACATTTGTTAACTGTGTATACTGTGTAATAACTGTATAATACAAAAGAGTACTTTGAAACCATTCAACAAAAGCTGCCATAGTCAAAAAAAAAGTGACCTTTATTGGCAGGTGGCCAATGTTTGGAGATAATTTTGTCCTAAATAATCAAGATGTTTTTTCAAAGAATGGTCTGTATTCGGAGATGGCCGCTAACTCAGCTTTGTAGTTCTGTTATTTTATGGATCATTTTATTACTCCGGATTGTGTTTTCAGTGTCGTGTACTGGATTTGTTGCCATTCTTTGCCACAGTTCCAGATCCTTACACCACCAAACTCAGGTACATCATTGTTGTTATCTGTTGACTTTGTATTTTGTTCATATTCAGTTTATACCATGATGCAGTTCCAGAAGAAAAAAATGAGAGAAAAGTCTAAATCATTTCTTATTTTGTTAATTGTTAAATCAAATTGTCAAAATTGATCTAGTTGTTGTTGTTGTTGTTGTTGTTGTAGCTGTTGTATGTGAGTCAAGAGTTAATTGGAATTTTGACAATTAATGACAAGAAAACTTGGTTTTAAAATAATGATAGAAAATGAAATAGACAATTATGGTACCCATTTAGAACTCTGTGTAAATTCTTAATTTTGAATGTTATTGTTAGAATGACTTATCCTTTGCTTACAGGTCATCTTTGGATAGACTTGTTGCTGACTGTTTCCCATTGAGAAGTTCAGAACTGATGAAAGGATCACCAAAATATAATGATTATATATCTGCCATAGATAAGGTAGGAACCGTCCTGATATATATTGATATGAATTTTTTGTTTCTATGAAGTATTAGTTCAGCTGTTGCCATTTTTAGTGATTTTTTTTCATTCATCATAGCTTGTATTGGATATGGTGTTTATCATGACATAGTTTGCCTCATATTCAGAACCTGAAAATTGGTTTACAGTACAACCTCTGTAGAGCAACACCCTGTGGGAGCCCAAATATTGGCTGTTGTTTAGAGGTTGTTGCTATACAGAGGTTAAAATTATAGTAAGTATCAACTTAGGGAAATTTTGAAGGTGTTGTTATAGAGAGGTTGTTGCTCTACAGAGGGCCACACTTGAGAGATTGTACTGTTTTATAGCTGCATATTGTTACCACTAAATACCAAATTACTGAAAAACATAATTATAGTATAACATTTTATCAAACATGTTTCTAACTCCAATTAATACACAAACCTATCCAGATTATAAACTCCTTATCTTCAGATACTGAGTGGTTTCCAGCTTTCTGGTAGTCTTATGTTACTTGAGTTCCTTATTACCATATTCTGCCGGGAACCACAACATGTACATGAAAATGCCATACAAAGTGCCATAGCTAGATTCACTAGAAGGTATGGTAAAATTTCTTACCAGTATGTTTAAGATTATCCAATATTTATTGTCATTATTTGCTGACTAAGTCTGCATTATTTAAAGATAAAAACTCTGAAATAAGTAAAAATGTGTACATGTAAAATTATATCATAGATTACACTAACTATCAAGCATTATTGACATTCTGGTGATATTGAAATTTTGAAGTTTGATTTTTAGACAGTAATTTTTACAAACTTGTTAAATTTTATATTTGATATGATAGATACTTTGATTCTTATCCATCACCTTGAAAATCTGGTTGGTAAAATACGGTTTGAAAAAAATATGTGATATAAGAGTCTATATCTATGGTAAAATACATCATGCTTTGAAAAATAGGTTTTTGTTGACATTTTCCTTTCATTATTCTCAGGTTACCAAGAGACAAGCAGGCTGCTGCTCTTGACATTCCATACAAGATATTTATAAAGATGAGTTTTCCATCAGAGATACGTCGTGCCACTATTGAGAGGGTGTGCTTGTCAATGCTTAGACTAGTTAACAAATCTGTGGTTATTGATTTTTTTACCAATCATATTGTACAAATCAAAGAACTGTTGGATTCAAAACTTGCAAAGGTTAGTAAGCTTTACCTGATGTAAGTAGTGTCTTTATAGCTGAATTGATATTGAACTTTTTTTCACTTGGGTTTATTTTGCACCAACAGCCAGAATTATTTGGTGGCTTTACGGCTTTCACAATACAGGAACACCCCAGACAAACATCTTGGTATGGAACCACCTACTTGGACAGCTTCCTCATTTGTGGAATTTTGGGGATTCAAACTCATAGGGAGTGCGGTTAGTGATTACTTCGTCAGAGGCCACAGGGGCTGTGAATTGAAATTGAAAAGTGAAAGCAACACTCAATTGTTGTCAGGTTTGTATATAACATAAAAAGTATTAATGAATAAAAGAACATTAGTTTGTTTAAATGAATCCTAGTGTGTATGGGAGGCAATTCTATACAAGTATGGTATACATACTAGTCTTTGACACATAGTGAAATAAAAGAAAATGTATTTATGACTATCATGTCTGCAGGTCGAGGCAACATTAGAAGGTCAGCTGATAACTCGTATTGGATGTTTCCAATTACTTGAGGCGATGTACTCAAGATTATCGAAGGATGATCTGGTTGGGATGACGTCCGCCATAAACCGAATATTTGCTGGTGGTGAAGCAAAATCTGGAAAAGAATTGACAAGTTTTGTATCAAAGTATGTATGGAATCTACATAATCACATTGGTGTATTCTCTCGTCCTATGCTAGATACAGTTAGGCGTTTTCTTCCCTTGGATCACATTATGAAAATGAATGATCTTGGTATTTTCTGACAAGTCATTTGCTGTTTGATTGAAATGTTCAAAAAGCCTTTATTGTTTGTCTATTAAGTTGGTATAGTCATACAATTTAGTGCTACCATTTGACACCTGTTATTTGTCCACTGAAGACTTTTTTTGAGATGTTAATGTTCAAACAATTGATTGTATTTATCTTAGAACTGCTCACGAAGCAAAGGGTGAAGATGTAAGAGGGGAGACAACTCAGACAGAACTACGGCGACAATATCACTGTGCTGCTTATAATCTAATGGTAGCGTTTGTTTCAAGAACGCAGACTGAAATGAAATTTTACACCGCTTTTCTGTTTGAAGAGAAAGAATTTAAGGTAAGTTAGAAATACAACTTTGATAATTGCCACAAGATCTAATGTGATATGAATACTAAATATGATTTTCATTATTGATCAATTTTACTGCAGTGTTTTGATTAAAAGTTAAAGACGTGATTTGTTTTTAGAGTTCCTTCATGCATGTTTTCTTCAGAACTATAATTTTGTGTGATTTAGATATTATGTGATTTTTGCAGGGTCAGTTTCTTCTGGGAAATTTTGTTGACAAGGATAAACTGTATGAGTTTGAAGTTGAGTTACAGGTAGGGTGCAATTATGCCTTATTATGATAAAATGTCTAATTTCATTTTATGTTTCATTAAATGACCAGATCTACTTGATATTTTCTTCATCTTTCCATTCAAACAGTAAAATAAGACTTAGTCAAGAAATGTTCTCCTAGTTGATTGTGCCTAGCAGTCATCTTCTTACATTTTTAGCTCACCAGAGCACGAATGTGCTCAGGGTGAGCTTTTGTGATCGCCCTGCGTCCATCGTGCGTCGTGCGGTGTTCGTCGTGAAGTGGCGTCAATATTTACTTAAAACAACATCTCCTCCTACACCACTATTCCGATTGCAACCAAACTTTGCTGAAATGATCCTTGGGTGGTCCCCTTTCAAAGTTGTTCAAAAAATTAAATTTCATTAAAAACTCTGGTTGCTATGGCAACAAATAGAAAAAACTTAAAAAATCTTCTTGTCCAAAACCACAGGGCCTAGAGCTGAGATATTTGGTATGTAGCATTGTCTAATGGAACTCTACAAAGATTGTTCAAATTATTCCCCTGGGGTCAAAATTGGCTCCGCCCTGGGGGTAACTTGATTTTACATAGACTTATATAGGAAATTTAAAAAATCTTCATGTCAAAAACTATAATACCTAGAGCTTTGATATTTGATGTGTAGCATAGTCTAGTGGACCTCTACCAAATTTGTTCAAATTATTGCCCTAGGGTCAAAATTGGCCCTGCCCCGGGGGTCACTTGATTTATATAGACTTATATAGGAAAATTTAAAAAATCTTCTTCTCCGAAACCGCAAGGCCTACAGCTTAGATATTTTGTATGTGGCATTGTCTAGTGGACCTCTACCAAGTTTGTTCAAATTATGGCCCCGGGGTCAAAATTGGCCCTGTCCTGGGGTTTATTCTATTTTATATAGGAAAATTTAAAAAATCTTCTTCTCTAAAACCACAAGGCCTAGAGCTAAGATATTTGGTATGTAGCATTATCTAGTGAACCTCTACCAAGTTTGTTCAAATTATTGCCCTAGGGTCAAAATTGGCCCTGCCCCGGGGGTCACTTGGTTTATATAGACTTATATAGGAAAATTAAAAAAATTTTCTTCTGCAAAACCGCAAGGCCTAGAGCTAAGATATTTTGTATGTGGCATTGTGTAGTGGACCTCTACCAAGTTTGTTCAAATTATGGCCCCGGGGTCAAAATTAGCCGTGCCCTGGGGTTTATTCTATTTTATATAGGAACATTTAAAAAATCTTCTTCTCCGAAACCACAAGGCTTAGAGCTAAGATATTTGGTATGTAGCATTGTCTAGTGGACCTCTACCAAGTTTGTTCAAATTATTGCCCTAGGGTCAAAATTGGCCCCGCCCCGGGGGTCACTTGATTTATATAGACTTATATAGGAAAATTTAAAAAATCTTCTCCAAAACCACAAGGCCTAGAGCTAAGATATTTGGTATGTAGCATTATCTAGTGAACCTCTACCAAGTTTGTTCAAATTATTGCCCTAGGGTCAAAATTGGCCCTGCCCTGGGGTTTATTCTATTTTATATAGGAACATTTAAAAAATCTTCTTCTCTGAAACCACAAGGCCTAGAGCAAAGATATTTGGTATGTAGCATTGTCTAGTGGACCTCTACCAAGTTTGTTCAAATTATTGCCCTAGGGTCAAAATTGGCCCCGCCCCGGGGGTCACTTGATTTATATAGACTTATATAGGAAAATTTAAAAAATCTTCTCCGAAACCGCAAGGCCTAGAGCTTACATATTTTGTATGTGGCATTGTGTAGTGGACCTCTACCAAGTTTGTTCAAATTATGGCCCCGGGGTCAAAATTAACCCTGCCCTGGGGTTTATTCTATTTTATATAGGAAATTTTAAAAAATCTTCTTCTCCGAAACCACAAGGCCTAGAGCTAAGATATTTGGTATCCAGCTTTGTCTAATGGACCTCTTTTAAATCTGTACATATAATGGCCATGGTATAAAAAACGGCCCAGATGGGTCACTTGATCTTACTTAGACTCGTATAGAAAACTTCAACAATGTTAATCTCCAAATGACCTTTTCTCCTGGTGAGCTTTTATAGGGCCATCATGGCCCTCTTGTTTCGTCATTTATTCTATATTTTTTTAATGTTAATTTTTCGTATAGAAGCAAAAAACTTTAATTTGTAAAATGGTATTTTTAATTCTACGCAAAAGTTTTCTTACTTACAGGCTTGATTCTGTGTACTCTTGTTATTTCTGTCCACTGTTGTTGTTTCCGTGTACTCTTATTGTTTTGATTTCCTCTTGTTTCTGTGTGCCTTTATTGTTTCTATTCATTGTTGTTGTTTCAGTGAATTCCTTATAACTTTTTTTAGAGTAATTTTGTAAAATTGATCAAAATTAATTTTATTTCAAGTCTCCAATGGAAAGGAAGAAAAGATTTGTAACTATCCACAAGGAAGCTAAACAACAAAGAAGAGAAGAGGATGATTCTTATGAAGACTATGGACCCAGTTTTCATTTAGCTTCTCAATACTTGGCTGATAGTAGTTTAAGTGAAGACGTATCACAGTATTTCTCAATGTCAGCTAATGCTGAGGTATAAGTGAGACAAATTAAGATGTCTTGATAATTAAAAAAAAAATCTTTTTTTTTTCTGTACAAAATTTCCTGCATTACAGCATAGTTACTCAGTTTTCTGTGTCACCCTGTTGTATATATCATGCAGTATGATTGAGAACTATTCAATTATTGCACATTAATTTACAATACATGATTAAATTTGAACAAGTACTGTTTTACCCACTTTAATACAACTACTGCGTTATCATCACTGACTCAGACTTATATACAATGACTGCAGACAAGATTTAGGATTAATTAGAGTGAGATAAATCAACATAATTATATCATATCTCTTTCAACAGTAAAATATATTTTGAAAGCTATTGTATTGTTCAGTTGTAACCAATGGGTAGATTTTATTTGAAAATAAGACAACATGTCTCCAACATTTCACACCTTAAAAAAACAAACAGTTAAATTATTAAATATTTATGTTTCAGTCTCTGGGTAGTGGTGGTATAAGGAAGAAAAGGAAACAGCGAGCAGGAAGTAGCCCCGAGGAGGAACAGGTAGGATCCTTTTCGTGGTTTGTGCAGTGTTTGTAGTATATTTTCTTCTTCACAGAGTTCTTGTTGATTGTAAATCAGTGACTTTATGCCCCCCTTTCGATAGATCAGGGGTATATTGTTTTTGGCCTGTCTGTTTGTACCAAACTTTAACCTTGCCTATAAAATAAAAAGGCTTCTACCTACAGTCATCAAACCTCATATGTTGGTTCCTCACGGCAACATCTACAGGACCTGCACAATTTGAGGTCAGTAGGTCAAAGGTCAAGGTCACAATGAGGGCGGCATTGTGTTTAAAAAATAGATCTTGTTATATTTTTGAAATTTGTTCATAGATGATTGTTTATAATATATTATGCAGGAAGTTGATGCCACAGTACAAGATGATTATGTTGAGTTAGAAATGGATGCATTAAATCAACATGAATGTATGGCTACAATGATTGCTGTTATAAAACATATGCAGGAGAATAAGATCACACCAGAAGTTCCCCCAGTATGTTCTTGTATATATTACATTTGATCTCTACCTTTCACTTAATTTGTTGTTCTATTTTCAGCTTATTACCTTGAAATAGATGTATATAATTTACCTACTATGCTATCATATTAAAGTTCTTAATTATCACATTTTAAGCATGTCTGTTTCGAAGAAAAAGTCAAGCTATTGTGATTATTGCAGTGTCTGCGTCATGCAAAAACTTTAATATAGCTTATAACTCAGAAACTACAAGAGGCAGCAACATGAAACTTCATAGGTGGATGGATTTCACTTAGGCAGTGAACAGAGGAGCGTTGGCTCTGATCGCAGTGGTCTTGTTAATTCTAGCGCTCACTAAACACATATTTTCCCTTCTCAAATGCTTTGAATTATCCTTGCTTAAGTTTTTTCATATTATTCTATGAAGTAAAGAATGCATTAATAAAATGTAATCTTAATAAATTGATTCCCCAAGTCTTAAGTGATGAAAACTTTATTATTTTCAGGGAACAAGTTCACCAACTTTACCATCCTGGATGGAGAAACTTCATACAAAAATGTGTAGTTCTAAAACTCATTATAATATAAAGCTCTTCATTGCCAGACTTGTAATGAATACTGCCAAGGTGAGAAAAAAATGTTTACATCTTTTCTATATATGCTTGACTCAACTAGATGTATTAAGGGAGCACCTGTTACGTAGTGGGAGAGCATTTTCAACAATAGTCTGCTGCAAACTGAATAAAGCTTGAAGTTTGATGAGTCAATCTTTACAATACCAGTGTATGCTTTATAGGCATACTGATCTAATTTAAGCCTCTTCTATGATTATGTGGCCGTGGTTAGTGTGCTGTATTTGTAATCCAGGTTCATTACTCGGTTGGGGCAGGTCATACCCTTTCATGAAAATGTGTCAACTGTGTCAATTTTCCTCCACTTGTAGAGAAGTTGCTGGTTCCTTGTGGAAGGATAAGTTTGTACTGGTTCCAAATACTGACAATGAAAATTTTTTGAAAACAGCATTAAACTTTAATAAGTACATAAATTCTATGATTATTGAATTATTTGGTAGGAAAGTAGTTTGTTACAGAAAGCGTAGTTTTGACTATGAATAATTAATTGTTTTCAGATCTTTCAGCCGTATGCCTGTCATTGGTTACAACCATTTATTCAGCTTATAGTAACTGGACCTCTGGGAAGTGGAAATATCAATTATTTTGTTGTGGATTTAATTATTATGTTACTGTCATGGCATAAAAATGCTATACCAAAGGTAAGTCATTGACCATAGAGTTACAATAATCATGCTTAGTAAACATCACACTGTTAATGTGGTGTTACATAATTATATGATTAAATGCCTTATTAATGTGGTGTTACATAATTATATGATAAAATTCCTGCTTAAATATGGTTCCTGGTCACAATGTTTTTTTCACAAAACTCTCTATTAAGCTGCTGGCTAGTTTCATTGCCTGAAAAAGTTTTACTTACCAGCACAACTAAGCATAACACCTCTGTTTTTTACTAAAATCATTAGTTATGGCTGTTTTAAGTGTTTTAATGAAAAATTAACTGTGAGACATCAAACTACAGAAGAACCTTGATTTTCCAAAAAACGACAGTTTCAAATTAGTAAAGAAATCCTTCAATAAACAACTCTGGTTGATCAGTTAATTGTTGACTTTAGGTAACAGGCATGAAAATATGTATTATAGTGATTGTGGGGACCTGTTTATTGTTTCTGATAAGCCTTGGTATTCAGATTACACAATTAGGATAATCAAGGCTATTTTAGATTGAAATATACATGTATAGGGTAAAAAAATTGGGACTGAATTTTCATTTCGGGTAACACCAGGTTTCTGGATAATCGTGAGGATATGAATCATCAGAGTTTTATTGTATACATTGAGCAGTCTTCAGTCTTTGATATTGATGACTGTATTTGTGTGTGTGTTTGACTTTATAGGACACAGCAGAAGAGAATGCCTTATCTTCTAGACTGGTTCATTTTGTGGTGAAAAATATCTACCATGATTCCAGACCAGTGTTTAGGAATAACCTAGAAATGTTGAAAACCATTCTAGAATGTTGGAAAGGCAGATATGAAATACCATACCAGTAAGTTGATAGTGCTGTAAATGATTTAATTGGTTGAGGAGTCAATTGATGGAATTTTGTAACTTATGGCAAGTTTGACTGAAGCTATCTTAAGTGTTCAGATTCCAAAGATTTGAATTTGAACTAAAATGACAAAGATCTCTTCTCATTTAGTATTATGGTAATTTGATTTTTTTATTATATAGATTTGCCTCATAAAAATGATGGTACTTGGTATATATATGTTTTTTTATTATAAAACTGATGGTATTGGGTATATATATATGTACTGACCTTAGTGTCTGCTGATAAACTTAAGACACAAAAATGTTATTATACTATTAGATAAGATGTCAGCTACTAGTCTTGTTTGACTGTGGTATATTTCAGAGAGGTATACTCACAGTTTAGTAATCCAGACATGAAATCCAAGGATAACACTGTAGGTATACAAGTACTGGGTGTTATAATTGCTTGTAAACAGCCTCCTTATGGTCCTACAGCACCTGTTGATAGGGAAAGGTAAGTGACCAAAATTGTTAATAGTTTGTCCTAATTTCTTGGCCAATGAAATGTCCACATATTATTTGAAAAATATATTGTATAAATGTGCCGAGAACCTGGTGTGGAGAAAATAAGTCACTTATTTTTTCTGTTTGTACAGAAATAAGGAGAAAGTGTAAATTAGTTAACATTCATATTTTGAATTTTATGTGATACCGTATATGCTCGACTATAAGACGCATTTTTGAGACTCAATTATCAAACTTGACGAGGGGGATGCGTCTTACAAGCGAGTCACACTGGAGAGATAAAATATTTTTTCCAAAATCTTATACTTTTGACAGAATATTTCATTTTATCGACCGTAGATTGCGTTTTCGGCGAGGCACCCCCACCCACTATTTGTCCAACAGTTTAGCAAAAAAAAAAAAAACATTACCTACCGTATAATATGTTGTCAGCATTAATAACTTTCTGTTCTTATCTTATCTAACAGGTTCCTTCACCCTTAGATGAATTATTTCATAATTAAGAACGAGTTAATCGTGTAAAATGTCGGCATCCTTTGATCACAGGAGCCTGTTATTCAATCCGGAAAAAAAATTATACTCAATAAAAAATTACCTACGTATAGAAAAAAACAACAGGAGTGCAATGCCTCCCACTCCCCACCCACATCGCCGATACAAGAATCTCTATTAAACAGCGGTCAACGCGTGAAATTCTGGTCTACATAGTTAAAGGCTATAAAAAGGTAACAAATGCAAGTCCTACCTTTGACATTTTCTCAGTTTTGCTTATCCTATTTCAATAAATCTAAGAGTTTCTCCAGCGGAGGGTGGCCATTGCGTGACGTCATCAGCCAGCCAAAGATACTGCTGCGGAGCGAAAGGTTTAAATATTAATTTTACTCTGCTAAAATGTATTTCAACATGCATTGCTTTCAAAATATTTTCTGATATTGGAAAATGAAAGATTCATTTTATTTGTTAATTAATTTCCATAAAAGAATTGTTATTAGAGATTTGGAAAAACCCAAGGGGAATTAACTCTAAGATTGATTACATCATCCTGTCGATAAAATACAAGCGTTCTGTACGGAACGGTACGGTTGCCCGGAGTTTATACATATAACACTTTACTCCGGAGCAGCATCTTTGACCCGCCTTATGACGTCACGCAATGGCCACCCTCGGCTGGAGAAACTCTTAGATTTATTGAAATAAGATAAGCAAAACTGAGAAAATGTCAAAGGTAGGACTTGCATTTGTTACCTTTTTATAGCCTTTAACTATGTAGACCAGAATTTCACGCGTTGACCGCTGTTTAATAGAGATTCTTGTATCGGCGATGTGGGTGGGGAGTGGGAGGCATTGCACTCCTGTTGTTTTTTTCTATATACGTAGGTAATTTTTTATTGAGTATCATATATTTTTTTTTTTTGATTGAATAACAGGCTCCTGTGCTTTGATGTAACAAAATTTTCCTTGACACTTTTTCTTTTACGACTTATGAACAATTCACTGCCTTTGATCGATTAAATCATCCTTATTTCTAAAGTTCTATAGTAATTAGGTCACAAATTCAGCTCAACTTATGACCAAAAAAAATTTTTATCACTTAGACCCAGAGGTTTAAAGTCCGCACATATTTTCCCACACTCCCAGACTTGTAACTATATTGATTTTCTATTTTTAGTGGTGTTGAAATATGCTTAGGTTTAAGGTTAATGTAACTGACGTCATAAATGATGCAACCCGTCAATCAAATGATCAGTTTCTTGCTCTCTGGTGAATATTTTACTCACATAAATTGAATTTAAATGTGACACACAATTACGGATATTTTCTGTGTAAATAATTTGTTACTGGATTATTTAGTAAGGTACGAGATTAATACAGATGTTATCACTTATCAGTGACAAAGAAGTTGTATTAGTAAATCATTAAGAGTTCTATTTGAGGTAATGCACATCTTGATGGCTTTTGTTTTCTTTGGTCGTGGTTTAGCAAGTTTGACACATTGTTTTGTTTGTGTGTGTGTTAATTTCTTTTGTATCCAGTGAAATTAGCACCTTTTATATCTCAACTTATCAAAAGCACAGTCTGTATGACATAATCGTTGCTGATTGCAATAGGTTAAACATTTGAATTAACATTACCTGGGGGCATTTCAGTATAACAGATTCTCTTACTGTGCATTATGGGATATATATTAATTAACAGCCTGTAGAAGTTACTCCCCTTTGTTAAATTCTACTTTCTGTTTTAAACGACGGTCGGGAGCGATGCAATTTCTGCTTTGAAATAAAGCAATAATTTGCTGTTATTGTTTGATTTTAATCAGTTTATGTCAGAAGATTAACTCCCTCTGGAACTTTTAACTATCCTCGCTCGATCTCAAAATTCGACAGCGTCTTATAGAAGGGTCAATGCTAAATACCCCAGATTGCTCGTCCATTTCATAGGTGCGTCTTATAAGCGCATGCGCCTTATAGTCGAGTATATACGGTATATCACAAGCAATTTTTGAAGTTGATGCAGTTCAATTTTCAGTACTTTTGATTTTCCTCGACAGTATTTTCTATTCTAACTAAAATTTCAGGTTGTTACATTCAGTCTGTAAATGCTGTATGAAAGATCCTCTATGGCTTTAATTTTATTTTGTAGGTTCTTTATCAAGATTGCTAACAATATGGGACACACATCTAAGACAATATATGCCCCTGCAGCAGAAGTCTGTGGTATGATATTTCATTATCTAGCAGAGAAAGAAGATGAGAAAGATGGCAGCTTGCATTCTCATGTATCTAATATGATGACTGGTCTACATCAGGCTAGACCAGATAATTTCATCACATGTGTACACAGAATGCAGAAACATTACCCTGCTATAGCTGATAGGTAGACTTCAAATTTGTCATGAATAAAATAATGTTGATGAACTTTGCTAAGAATAGATTGTTAAAAAGTGTGAATTAGTTAAAACCTTGTTAATTCACATGTATATGTTTTTTGGTATTTATTTGATAGCTAGGTCATTACCATTGTTAATAAGCTACTTTTCTTTCCATAATTGAGTTAGTTGATGGCAGGTGAAATTATTATAGTTATTTGTAATTCATACACCAGTAAATGTGGCCCTCATTTCTTCCACTTGTAGTCTTTTTACTATTCAAATGAATTTTGTGGTATATTTTTCAGGTTTGTAAACAAACTCTTGTTTATGTTACCAAAGCTGCATGGAGAATTTAAGACATTATGCCTGGAAGTGTTACATTCTAGAATTGAAAATATCGAGAATGTTTACATTGAACTTCAATCTAAGGGAATAGTGACTTATCTGTCACATAGAGATGAGGCCACTCAACTTGTGTCTCTGAAAATCATGAAGGCTGTGTTGCCTAAGTTAAAGCCTTCCGAACTCGGCCTTCTGATGCCGTTGATTGGCGCATTTAGCAGCAACCCGAGTACAGGATGCAGGAATGTTATGTATGAGATCTTGATGTGGGTCTATGATAATTACAGGTTGGTCTTATATACTGTAAAAAACTTGGAATTTACCTTTAGAGTTCGCATCACATTAGATTAGTTTTATATGGATCAATGTAAGGTACTATTATCAAAATTATTTTAAGTGTCTTCTTTATTCTATATGCATTAAGTACAGTGAAACTTCTCCAAAGCAACACCCTTTTGGAGTAACAAAATTATGTTGTTGAGAGGTTGTCGCTCAAGAGAGGGCCGCTCTGGAGAGGTTGTACTGTAGTTGTTTGCTTGACCGTCATATTATTGACTGATTTATATGCAAATCTTGCTTACTTTGTTAGGGATGAAGATTCAGATGAAGGACATAAGATTATACAACAAACTAAGGAATGTTTACTGAAAGGTCTAGGAGACGAGGATCTTCATTGCAGGTTTGTGTTTGTTCATCATTTATGATTGTAATGTAGGTCTCTTGTTTTGGTAGTGTATGCCCATTAGTTCTGATAAAGAATGTTCCTTAGTTCTGTTAATGTAGGCCTCCATTGCATATGTGTAAATGCATATTAGATACGAACCTCTTTTAAAGAAAATAATATTGTAATAATATTTGAAGCAGAAATTGAAAGACAATATTTCAATAAATAGTCAAACACATAATTTCTAATTTGGTATTTCTGTATGTTAGATACAGATACAAAAATGTATACTGCTATATTGTATGTTTTTTATGAAAACTCCTGTTACATCTTTCTCTTTTGTGACGTCTGTCAAATCTGTAAAACATCTTTTTTCAGACTACAAGTTCAGAATTTCTGGAGTAGTGAAACTCGACTTCCTGTGAATACACTTGATCGCCTTGTTGCAATGCTTGAGGCCATGTATTCTCCTGTAACAGAACAACAGTTCCTTAGTTATGCTACAAACTTATTGCTAGAGATGACATCTAAGAGTCCTGACTACCAGAGAGAAATATTTGAGAATCCTTTATCTGAATGTAAATTTTCGGTAAGTTTGCTTTTCTGCTTTAAATCTTATTGTGCAATGAATGTTGTTTGAGACTTTTCTCTTAGTGTATTTCTGTTCTTTGTCATCCTTGTAAACTGTCTGTACTATTACATTGTATTCTTTCATTTTTGCTATCTGAGTAAGTAAGAAAAATTGTACTCATAACTGACTATATGATGACAATTATAAGACCAAGATTACTGTATCACTGATTTAGATGCAGATTTATTGCCTAGGATTGTCTTAATATCTCAATTTCTTTGACAACATGCAAAATAATTGTTGTTATAGGCACTGTTTTTGTCCTTTGACCTCTTTCAGTCAACTAAACGTATTACAATTTACATTAGTGTTTAAAAAATTAGATGTTAACCTAACTTGAAATTAAATTAACTAACCTTCACATTCATATATAGTAATGCCGTCAAACCTGTAGTAGCAACCACCTCAGCATGAAAGCCACCCTGTGACTAAAGGCCATTCTTTTTCAAACAAATTGACCTCCAAAGAATGGTCACTTGTTAATGAAAGCCACCTTTGTCTTTTCAAAAGGTGACTTTTTTCACAGGTTTGACAGTAAGTGTATTTTTATAGGATTTTTAAAACATTGCACTGTGACAATAGATACATACAGTCTTTTGATAATATCGTTGGATAGGATTACTCAGTGAAGTCGTCATGGAGACATAGACACGCAGCAATGACTCCTCTGTTTGCCACACAATCTACACAGTCAGATATGATGGTAGATGAATCTATGGATGGTGTGCGGGCTACACAGGATGCTCAACAATTTACTCAAACATTGGAAGCTGGTAGGTTGTCTGTGACGACAGGATAATCTTTGTTTTGATTATTGCTTGTCATGATGAGTTAATTTCATTGTAGCAGTGTTTGAACTAACATTTTAAAGCGCTAGCCCGAACTGTATGTGTACTATTGAAAAGAAAATTTATCATTAGTCTGAATACATAATTTTAAGACAGTTTAATATCCCAGATAGAAATTTATTGTAGGTTAGTTGGTTATTGTGAAGACTGTTGTAGTATTGAAGAAGTAAATTACCATTTTTCAGTAATAAAAAAATCAATGTTTGGTCTTTTGTTAGAATATTTTTTAGATAATTCTAAATATACAACAAATGAAAATTGCTGGAATTATTATTTCAGGGGCTCATAAGGGTCCGTTTAATTGGCTCACTCAGAGTAGTCTGGACACATATGCTGATGCTTCTATTGTTCCTATGGAAACACAAACTACCCAGAGTTCCTTACTGTTTAGTGTTGGTACGTCAGACTCACAGGGTAGTGGAATGCGTCGTCCTAAACCTGGTCCTGGATTTGGAAAACAAAAACTTTCAAAGCCTAAACCATCTACTTCTGGTGAAAAGAAAGGAGGTGAGTTGAATTCAATTTCAGATTTTTATACGCCCAGAGGGACATATTATGTTATGAAGCTAGCATCCGTGTGTCTGTACGTCTGTCCGTTAGAAAATTCATGCAGAGTGCAGGTTTCGGAAGGCCCAAGGTCAAGGTCACACCTGAGGGGGTCAAATATGACTTATTTTGTGTCCGCTCTGTAACTGTTTAAGCCTGCGAAGGATCTTGAAGAAACTTGATTCAAACATTCATCCCATCGAGAAGACATGTATAGTGCATGTTTCGTAAGGCCGAAGGTCAAGGTCACACCTAGGGATCAAATATGACTTACTTCATGTCCGCTCTGTAACTCTTTTAGCCTGTATTTGTGCGTCTGAAATTTAGTGGTTAAATAAAAACATGCATTTTCATGCACAAAAAGTACCCCAAAGAGAAGTTGAAATTTTTATACAGTGTTCAATCCACTGAAAGAAACAAAAACACACCACATGGTCCCTAAAGTAGAATAACTGTGGTTCCACTTGAAACATATCACTGATAATAAATGCTTGCTGCTTAATTGTTTTAAGCTACTGAAGAAGGTGGTGAACTGAATCGTTTGAAGAGAAGATTTCTCAAAGACAAAGAACAAAGCAATCTGTACTTTGCAAAACAAAATATTAGAATTAAACAAATGAGAGAGGTTTGTTAATTTATACTAATTTTGAAATTAGACATTTTTAAAAAAAACTGTAATGTAAATCATCTGTTTATCCATTTATAGCTAATGATTGGTAAGGAAAACTTAATAACCGTCCAGGTATTTTGGCTGTGCAGATTATTTGACCACTTGAATTGATAATTGATTAAGATGCAAATGTTTAAGAATGGTTTTCCCTATTTTGCTGGTAACTGGGTAGCAATCGAACGTAGTTGATCACAGCATGTCAGTTTATGTTTTATTGTAACTCAGAACTATTACATGGTACCTATAAAGATTTATTTCCTGATTACAGATTGCCCAAAAGGAGCAGAAAGTACGCCGGGAGAATCAGGTGACGATGTATCGCAAGTATAGAGCTGGTGACTTACCTGACATCCAGATAAAATATTCCTACATTATTGCACCTTTACAAGCTCTGGCTCATGTATGTAGTTGTTATTTTATCATGTCATCTGTATTACAGGGTATTGACATGCTGAATAGTGCCAAAAATCATTATTGTTACTTTATGTTCAAAAATATGTTTTGATTTTCTTGATATCGATATATTCGTCCAAATCCAAAATTCTATGATTGTTTGAAATGTTTTTGTATGAAGTGAAAATAAATTTCTGATGATAAATGAGGTGACCAAATCCTTAGTGAATATAAATCTGAAAAATGTTTCAACCTTATTCCTTTATTGTAAAATATTATCAACAGTTCTGTTTGAAATACCTAGATTTCCAATGGTACTTAATGGTTGAAATAAATTTTAAAAAATATAATACAAATTATGTTCTTACATACATGAAATTCAATATGGCACAAATATGGAGAAGGCTCATTTTAGAAATATTTTTATTTTGATCTCATTAGTATTACAATCTGAAGAAACTTTTAAAAAAGCATACATTCTGTTTGTTGCTAATGAATGTTGTTTCTATATTTTCAGAGAGATAGCACTGTTGCTAAGTTACTAATGAGTGGAATCTTCCAAGCTATATTCTCTCAGATGGAAGAAATAAAAACAGAACGAGAGATGACTGAAACTATAAGTCAGATTAATACAAGCTTAGATAATGTATTATCTCAGTCTACAAATTACTATCCTCCATTCATTGGATGTGTATTGGTAAGTTCTATAAAAAACTTGTTTAAGGTGTGTATGGGGTTTTCACTTATTTAAAGGGCTGAGTATTAATGATATAAAGTTATATATTATCTCCTGTATGTATATTTTTGAGGTGTAATGAATGTGTGTTATATAATAATTATGTTGATAAGTGGGAGCAATACAATTTTAATCATATTTGTGTTTACAAAGAAGGCAATTTCTCTTACATACATATTTCTAACATAACATAAGATACCTTTACTGCAATCACTTTAATGAATTTGAATGCATATTTCTATTTAATAATAAGTCCTTTAGGTTTGTTAGCTGCGAAATATTTTCTTTATAATACAATAGGCATGATGTATATAAAATCATCTAATTTTCAGGACATTCTGTACAATCTAAGAACACAGTTAAGCATTGATGTATCTAATGTCAGTAGTAGTGCTACCTTCAGTAAGTTACAACCACTTGGTATCACAGTACTTGAAGAACAGTTGATTCAACACGAGCCTTCAGAATCACGTGCCCCGAAACGTCGACGATTGGAAGTCCCTGTGTCAAAGGATGTAAACCATTGGATTGAGTTAGCAAGGTCAAAACTTTTGTATAAATATTTTAGTTTTTATCTGGTACTAAATACAAACCCTTCAAACGTGCAATTTCTATCTGTTAACATTTTTTGTTCAAGTCTTAAAATGTTTTATTGGCTCAGACTCTATATTGCCATGACACATTCTTGAAATCCATGAGTTGTAGATTTTTAGGAATTCATCGTGATTGTATGAACCCCTTCAAAGTAAAAGCTGGATACTTAAATTAATCAGTTTCATGTAGTTTTTGTAATATTCTTTTTTCTATAGACTGTACAAGTCAGTTGATGAGTATGACATATTAATGGGGATATTTAGTGGTAAGATTGGTACACAGTCTATCACCAGAAAGGCAGTGGAAGCTGAGGCAAGGGGAGACTACTACAGTGCAAGAAAATTCTATGATGAGGTCAGAGTTCTTTTAATGTACTTTAGAAAGTCATTCTGACATGAATGACCTCTGAATAAAGATAGCCTGTCTATAAATGCTACATTTTGTCTTTTCTAAGGGTGAACTTTATTCATAGATTGACTGTATATACTAGTGATCTCACGATAGTCGCCGACAATCAAACAATCGTCGCTGTACGGTTGAAATCGCCGACTATCGATAGTGCATTAGAACAATCGATAGTCGCTAGTAAATACACCAATTACCCGACACACATCTAAATATTATCTATTATCTTTTATCGTTGTTTACATCACTCCCAGGACAAAGTAGAAATCCAAATCCAAATATTTGACGAGAAATAATTTATCTAAATATTTGCCGTAATGAGTACCAGCATTTGACGCTCGTTACATAGTACATACACCGACGGGAACCAATTGCACTAGATCCCAGCGTCGTACTTTGTCCTACATTCACCGTATGCGATGACGGATACCAATCGCCTGGCCACACTGAATAAATCACTGCTTGCTGATTGGCTACAATTAAGTCACTATATTTTAACCAATCAGACGACGGAATTCCTTAGCATCATTTTGCTGTCAACATAGTCGCATCAGCAATCAAAACAATTGAGTGCCCAACGATATTTTGTTGTTTTCAGTATAAATCACACACATGCGAAATATAACTGCTTCTCAAAAAGCAAGAAAACATGTTTAGTATTGAAGTAAGCACTTTTTGCGTTCAGACACGGAGGTTTGATATGACAATCGACCAAATATCGTATTTATGTTGATTTGGCGAAAGTTTTTAAATTGGATCATGTTTTGTGGATTTTCGTTGTTGACTATGGTAAGATCAGTTAAATGATCAATACTACATTATAAACTTCTTCCCAAGTTCCTTAAAATCCTTGCTGTTGTTCATTGATTCTTCAGACAAATTCATTTCATCATTTGTTATCATCATTGATTGATGTGTTGATGATATTTGCGTGTTTTATACGGTTGACATAAGAAAGAAATAAATCTAGTCATTGTTTTGATGAATTGCCCTTGTACAGTACGAAAGTTCAGAGTGGGCAAGTGATTTTTACAAACCATTTGAGCTTGAATTGCTCAAAAATGGAACAGTTGATGTTGTTTCACACTTTTGATTAAACAATCGATTAATCAATCGATAGTGATACGTCAATTCGATTCAATAATCGATAGCAATTTTGTTCCGATTATGGAACACTAGTATATACCTCATTAATGATTATTGCTTTGTTTCAATGTTTGTTATGCAAATAAGTGAATCAGGGATGATATAAAGTATGCTTTTTTGTCTTGTTCATGGAAATGTACTGTACTCCATTCATATATGGCATTGCCTATGACATTTTAGGTTTATATATGTGTAAAATATGTTATACTGCTAATAATTCATGTATGATGGTAATGGAACTTTATGAAATTTTGTATTTCACTGTGATACATGGTACCTACAGTACAGGAGGGTTATAGAATATTATGATATATATAACATGATCTTGTACCATAAAAGAGACTGTTGGATTATTCATAATATAATACTATACAGGCGTTGAATCCTGAAGATCCTACAGATGATGATAGCACTAATCAAGCTGAGATGGACCTGTGGGAAGATGGTAGAATGGAGGTAAGCTGCATCCATTAGGAACATATCTTAGTTCTAGTTTTAAAGATCTCCTGTTGTTTACATTTATGCGCTCCACTGTTCTGTTGTAATGAATCAAATTTTTCAAAACTTGATAATGAGTAAAAATGATTGTTATTTTTCTGTACTGAACCTTTAACTTCATTCTATTCCTTGCTGGATTTGGTTAAGGTTTTAAACATTGACTGCAGTAATACTGCTAGAATATTAATTTTTCTTGTTGGTAAGCATTGTTATTGGTTTACTTAAATTGCCCCTTATGTTTTAAATACAATATTGTCATTCAGACACAACTAGAAGAGAGAGTTCAGTTGAGTTTTGTGTCAAATATTTGTGATGTTTGATTTCAGTGTTTGAGACATCTGTCACAATGGGACACTTTACAAGAAGTTTCTTGTGGAGCTGTGGACTCACCAAATCTCACAGACCTGTGGGAAGATACATATCTTCAGGTTTCTGTAGTCTTTATTAATTAACAAATGAGCTTTTCAAAAGATGATTACTGGATATTGTAATTCTTTAAAATCTATGATGCAGTTAAACAAAAAAAAATGTAATTGTTAATTAATTACTTAGAAGATATATCAATGGTGTTAGGACTTCAAAACTTCCTTATATCAAAATGTCTTCATTAGGTACTAATACTTATGTTGAAGTTGATTGTATTTATTAGCTGTTAGTATGTTGACAGTACTCGTGGTACAGAAGAATTATATTCTTGTATATTAATATCTGTAGGAGAATTTTCTACCATACATACTTAGAAGTAAGGTAAAGTTAATGTTACACGGTGATGAACATCAACAGTCACTGCTTGACTTCATAGATGCTTCAATGAGAGTACCAGAGCACAAACTTGTCCTAGAGGTATGTCTTCAACTTTTTTTAACTTTATTTATTTATTCTACAATACATTTGTAAATATTGATACTTGTTAACTTGAATCAACTACAGATCATCAGTGACCTGTTCAAATAATAAAAGTTTCTCTAAAATTTTGCAATTATGATATTACATGTTATCAACAATTATTAAATTGTTCTGATTTTTGCCTCTTATTGCTTTAAGAACTATGATCATGGACAAAAGGCTCAAAGGGTCAACAAAAAAAATGCAATTTCTTTTTTGTTTATAGTTGTAAACTTATAAAAATGATACCATTCGAAAGAAGATGCTACGAGTCATTAATTTCAATTGAATTTGAATGTGTTTTTTTCTGGTACAATACTAGTGTAAAGTGGCACACCGTAAAATGTTAAGTTTCAACCGATTTTGAAATAATCATGAAAAACCCAACCATCTGGAAAACCCAGCTATTCATATGTCCTTTATAAGTATTAATAATGTTTACACAAGAGATTATGTCTTTCAGAATGGATACAGTGAAGAATTAGCAATGATGTATTTGTGGCAGGAGGATTATGATAGAGCCAGACATTATTGTAATACTGCTTTGGAGGCATTTCTACTGGTATAATCTTACTGTGATAGTCAGTCTTTATTCAATAATCCTATACTGACTCTTCAGACTGCTAAGTTCTACATTGTACCATCAAATAATCTTTGATTGTATCCTATTTCTAAATCTGATACATTGTTGAGTCAATTTTTTTCTATTGTCTAGTGTTGACTCTTAATGTACTAGATGGTCTGACAGTAGTTGAACCATGTAGTATATATTGCCTGTAAATGAATACAATTTGACTGTTAATGTACTAGATGGTCTGACAGTAGTTGAAACATGTATTGCCTGTAAATGAATACAATTTTTAGCTCACCAGAGCACGAATGTGCTTAAGGTGAGCTTTTGTGATCGCCCTGCGTCCATCGTGCGTCGTGCGTCGTTACGTGGCGTCCATGTTTACTTAAAACAACATCTCCTCCTACACCGCTATACCGATTGCAACCAAACTTTGCTGGAATGATCCTTGGGCGGTCCCCTTTCAAAGTTGTTCAAAAAATTAAATTTCATTAAAAACTCTGGTTGCTATGGCAACAAATAGAAAAAACTTAAAAAATCTTCTTGTCCGAAACCACAGGGCCTAGAGCTGAGATATTTGGTATGTAGCATTGTCTAATGGAACTCTACAAAGTTTGTTCAAATTATTCCCCTAGGGTCAAAATTGGCTCCGCCCCGGGGGTAACTTGATTTTACATAGACTTATATAGGAAATTTAAAAAATCTTCTTGTCAAAAACTACAATGCCTAGAGCTTTGATATTTGGTGTGTAGCATAGTCTAGTAGACCTCTACCAAGTTTGTTCAAATTATTGCCCTAGGGTTAAAATTGGCCCCGTCCCGGGGGTCACTTGATTTATATAGACTTATATAGGAAAATTTAAAAAATCTTCTTCTCCGAAACCACAAGGCCTAGAGCTAAGATATTTGGTATGTAGCATTATCTAGTGGACCTCTACCAAGTTTGTTCAAATTATTGCCCTAGGGTCAAAATTGGCCCTGCCCTGGGGTTTATTCTATTTTATATAGGAAAATTTAAAAAATCTTCTTCTCCGAAACCACAAGGCCTAGAGCTAAGATATTTGGTATGTAGCATTGTCTAGTGGACCTCTACCAAGTTTGTTCAAATTATTGCCCTAGGGTCAAAATTGGCCCCGCCCCTGGGGTCACTTGATTTATATAGACTTATATAGTAAAATTTAAAAAAATCTTCTTCTCCGAAACCACAAGGCCTAGAGCTAAGATATTTGGTGTGTAGCATTATCTAGTGGACCTCTACCAAGTTTGTTCAAATTATTGCCCTAGGTTCAAAATTGGCCCTGCCCTGGGGCTTATTCTATTTTATATAGGAAAATTTAAAAAATCTTCTTCTCCGAAACCACAAGGCCTAGAGCTAAGATATTTACTATGTAGCATTGTCTAGTGGACCTCTACCAAGTTTGTTCAAATTATTGCCCTAGGGTCAAAATTGGCCCCGCCCCGGGGGTCACTTGATTTATATAGACTTATATAGGAAAAATTAAAAAATCTCCGAAACTGTAAGGCCTAGAGCTTAGATATTTTGTATGTGGCATTGTCTAGTGGACCTTTACTAAGTTTGTTCAAATTATGGCCCCAGGGTCAAAATTAACCCTGCCCTGGGGTTTATTCTATTTTATATAGGAAAATTTTTAAAAATCTTCTTCTCCGAAACCACAAGGCCTAGAGCTAAGATATTTGGTATCTAGCTTTGTCTAATAGACCTCTTTTAAAAAACGGCCCAGATGGGTCACTTGATCTTACTTGGACTCGTATAGAAAACTTCAACAATGTTTATCTCCAAATGGCTTTTTCTCCTGGTGAGCATTTATAGGGCCATCATGGCCCTCTTGTTGGTGATGAAGGGGTATAATGCTTTGCACATGTTGTTCATTCGGCCGGTCAGTCAACCGTTGTAACCAGACCTTGTCCGACCAATAACTAGAGAACAATTTTGCCTAAGCTCTCCAGATTTAGTTTGGAGGTTGGCATACACATGCAGATGACCCCTAATGATTTTACGTTTAATGGGTCAAAGGTCAAGTTCTTATCATCCAGTTGACCTTTAGGAGGCATCAATGTTTCATAAACACTTATTGTTTGTATGTATTCTATATATAATATGCTTGCAGGAATGGAGTAGCACTGATACATTAATGATGAACAGTAGAACCAAAGCTATACAAAAACTTCAACCATTAATTGAAATGCAGGAATTTCTGAAGTTTATATCTGATGAAAGTATGTTGTATACACTTAATCCTGTTTTAATGGCAAAATAATAATAAAAGACACCTTGTGAAAATTCTGTTTGATATTATACGTGAACATTGGTCACTTTTGTGTTGAACATAGTGGTCATTTTGATTTTGGTAGTACACACTTACTGATATTGTTCATAAAATAACATAGAAATCTTTAGAGCATTAAGGCCATAATTATGTTATTGCCCTTTTGTTGACCCTTGTTACAGGATTTATTTTACATTATACAATTTCTTTAATCACTTAAAAATATGTAACGCAGCTGAAATATATAATATACATTGTTTAAAAGTACATGATTGTTTGTAAAATGTTATTATGAAACAATTCTGTATTTAATCAGATGAGGTTGTGTTATATAATTATCATACTGTACTTTCATTTATTTTCGTTGGGCTCAATTTTCGTGGATTTTACTAAAATGGCTATTTCGTGGGAACATAAATTTGTGGATATTTCTGCATTTAAATTCATGTGGATTTGATTTTATGGTTGAGCCGATCAAGAAATCCACGAAATTAAATCCCCAACGAAAATTAATGATTCCACTGTATATAACATACTTGTCATTCAATACAGTCTGTTTTATTCAAATGTTACAAATATTTTGAATTGTCAATAAGAAGTCTTGTCTTACAGATAACTTTCAAACAACTGGTCCATCACAAAGACTTGTAAATTCCTGGAACCAGAGAATGCCTCACCATCTGACAGACCCTATAACCATCTGGGATGACTTAGTGACTAACAGGTGAGGGGCATTGTATTATAGTTTCATAAATGGATGAAATTGTAATTCAGATCTTGATCCAATACCTTCAAAAACTGCTATTACAGTTATTAATATTATGCTATGCATTTAACCTGTCAGAGGAATTTTGTACTAAAGTATGTACATATAAATGTTTGACACTGAGTTTAACGTACGGGCATTGTTTGGAAAAAAAGAATTACTAATAGATCTTTACTTATTTGGTCTCCATGAGATTGTCTGTTTGTCAGTCTGTCTGTCCATCCGTCTATTTTAGTTAAAAGTTAATTTTTTAGACACAACACATTTTACCTGGTACGGATTTTAGTCCAGTCCAGCATGATGTGATGGTGCACATAAAGCGCTGTTATTACTTCAAACTTGTATGGGCAGATTTATGACCTTCTGAATGCTTTATATAAATCAATTCTATTGTACTACTAAAACTATGACTCCATGTTATAGGAGTGTGTATCTGGACCGTATCAGCTGTAAGCTACAGAAGCATGATGACTCACAAAATTTATCAATGAATGAAGACATGGATGATATGTTTCTGGATACAAAACTACATCTTAAACTAAGGATGGCCAACAGTTCTAAGGAACAGAACAACTTCTCTCTTACATTGAAAATACTCGCAGATACTCGTTCAGTAAGTATGAAAGATACATGCATGTATGCTTAAAGTAGAATACACTGTTTTAAATTCATTTTTACATGGTTAGTTTTTTGTCAAGACTGTTTGAAGTGAGCTCATCATAGTTGCTACAATGGTGCTTTGGTCTGTTTGTGCATCTGTCCATTTGGATCATGCTTGTCCGGCCAACAACTCTTTAAATTAGGGACTTTGACATATCTTGGCATGGATGTTCACCATGATGAGACGACATGTCACATCTAAGATCCTTGTGTGTAACTTGAAGGTCAAGGTTAAACTTAAAGGTCCAATGTCAAAAATTGGTCTAAACTGCTTGTCAGGACAATAATAAAACAACTTCTTCATCAATAGCAGGCTAGACTGAAGTGTGAGTTTAGAAAAATAGTTTTTTTTTATACTGCAAAGCTTTTAAATAGGATAACCACATAAATTTCTAGAGTGTCATTCATATAGAGGTTGTATTACATCATACAGGATTGTAAGAAAGCTGAGGGATCCCTGATATGTAAATGGACCCACCTGTATGCTAGCACTCATCACAAGAAGGCCTTATCTACACTAGAAACATGGTGTGAAGAATCATTGCATAAAGTCTATGTTACACTTGATCAGTTGGGTAAGCATATTTAAACCTTCAACTAGGGTAAAATGAGGCTGATTGCATTCTGTTGTATTACACTATCGTCAGACTATTATAACAAAGGAGAGATGAATATTAAAAGCAGATATTTTTAAACTTACTTTTTGCATATTTCATTTATTCGTTACCAATGCTACAGCTTCCAAGTATATCTAGAGATATTATTTAGTGATCATATAAATAAACTTAAGGATTTAAGTTTTACTATATTTTAAAGTTAAGGAGATGATAGACTTTCTTTGTTTTTTGTTTGTTTTATGTTTCATCTGAACAAATAACACTTATATGCCTCGTCATCAAATGATGTAGGGGCATATGGTGATTGCCTTATCAGTCCATACAAGGTTAAGTCAAGCTGCCATCAGAGGCATATGCCTTAATTAAACACAAATTCTTATTTTTGATATGAATTATTAGTAACTTAATTATGTACATTATGTATGTGGTCGTAATTTCGGGTTGGTCCTAAGGCGGGGTTAAGGTGTATTTTTATATAACATTGTACAGTTTACTCAATTTTACATTTTCCTTGCAGCGAAAGTTAGTGAGAATGAGGCATTAAAAATGAACCCAAATCTTGGACGACAACATTACATCTTAGCTGGACAAGGACTAGAACTTCTTGCTGTTGGTATGAAAGATATACATGACATGAAACAACTTGAGGAGAGTAAAGTTGGTGGAAAATTAATGGAATATACAGGATTGAAAAAAATGAACAAAATAGAGGTATGTTTACTTGCTTTTGAAAATTCTTGGGATTTATTTATCTTACAAGACTGGGTTATGGGTTTTAATCCGAGAAACAGATGGTTTTAATTGATATGATTTTCAAAAAAATACATTGTATATACTATCCTACAAGTATGCATTGTTAAATTATGAAGTACTCGGGCTTTATTTAGCTGATCAGTTTTTGCCGTATTGTTGCCATGTTTTGTTATATTGCATTTTATGTGTAATGCTCTTGAGTTTTCATGTTCCATATTTTGATTACCGGATATATTGTCTGCATTTTAATTCATTTTGATTATCAATACTCAACATAAAGATTAAATTTCCTTTTAAACTGATGAAAATTAAGGGTCCTATGCTTGAAATTGGGGTTGTGTTTGCTGGTTGGTCTCTGAGGTTATGTAATATACCCAAAGATATAAAGTTGATACTTGTCAGTAAGAAATAGTAATTCTCCTTGTTCACATTGGTTTGCCTGTATATTTCCACAGTTGACTGAACACCTTATCAGTGATGGATATAAGAAAATGAAAGCTTCATTAAGTGTAGAAGATGTTGTTACTATGGAAACTAGTGGTGTTACACAAGATGAGGCATTCTTAGCTACAGCTAAATATTGTGATACTATTTTAAGAATGAAAGAAGATGGTAAATATTGAATGATTTAGTTAAATAAATATCTCTTTTAATCTTTTTTGTACAGGAAAACCTGTGTTAGTAGCAACTTCTGAATAAAGGCCACCCTGTGAATGAAGGCCATTCTTTTAATTGTCATAAATTATTCCAAAAAAATTACCTCTGAATAAAGGCCACCTGTTCATTATGGCTGCATAATGTCTTTCCCAAGGATTACCTTTATTCACAGGTTTGATTGTACCTGTGTAACTTTTTCATGTTTTATATTTATTTTTAACTGGGTTCCCATTGTCAGGGATAGATGACTCTTATGTGATCAGGGTCAGATGTGTCTTATGTGATCAGGGTCAGATGTGTCTTATGTGATCAGGGACAGATGTGTCTTATGTGATCAGGGTTAGATGTGTCTTATGTGATCAGGGACAGATGTGTCTTATGTGATCAGGGTCAGATGTGTCTTATGTGATCAGGGACAGATGTGTCTTATGTGATCAGGGACAGATGTGTCTTATGTGATCAGGGTCAGATGTGTCTTATGTGATCAGGGTCAGATGTGTCTTATGTGATCAGGGACAGATGTATCTTATGTGATCAGGGACAGATGTGTCTTATGTGATCAGGGACAGATGTGTCTTATGTGATCAGGGACAGATGTGTCTTATGTGATCAGGGTTAGATGTGTCTTATGTGACCAAGGATAATTGTGTCTTATGTGATCAGGGTCAGATGTGTCTTATGTGACCAAGGATAATTGTGTCTTATATGATCAGGGACAAATGTGTCTTATGTGATCAAGGATAATTGTGTCTTATATGATCAGGGACAAATGTGTCTTATGTGATCAAGGATAATTGTGTCTTATGTGATCAGGGACAAATGTGTCTTATGTGATCAAGGATAATTGTGTCTTATGTGATCAGGGTCAGATGTGTCTTATGTGACCAAGGATAATTGTGTCTTATATGATCAGGGACAAATGTGTCTTATGTGATCAAGGATAATTGTGTCTTATATGATCAGGGACAAATGTGTCTTATGTGATCAAGGATAATTGTGTCTTATGTGATCAGGGACAAATGTGTCTTATGTGATCAAGGATAATTGTGTCTTATGTGATCAGGGATAATATTTAATTTCAGATGATGATGAGAACAAGCTACAAGTTGGGAAGAAATGTCTTGAATCATTCCCAGAAACTCTCGTTATATGTTTGCTGAAAGCTATGAAGCTTAATTCTGAGGAAGCTTTACAGAGGTTTCCTAGGTTACTGCAAATTGTGGAATTGTATCCAAACACGATGGCAACATTCATATCAAAGGTAATATATAACAACATGATTGTGTTTCTATTGTAAATAAATCTGGTGCTTATTGAAGGGCAAACTCTTGATTCACAGTTACCAGCCCTGGTCAGACATTATATCACAATCTCCATAAACATACAACATAGTGATGGATATTTAGATAAATGTGGTTCTGCAAATCACATGCATAGACTTCAGAGTTTGTTTTCATCTACAGTTTTATTTAAATAAGTCTAATTTATTAGCTACAGTATTGTGAAATATGACAAAAAGTAACACAATCCTGCAAATACAAACATTGCTGTGGAAGAGTAATTGCTTGAAGTTTGATAGGACTTTATACACTCAGATAGGTGTAAACACCATCTACAGATACACAAAGTGATAAGAAATCATGTGACAGTAACTTATAGGATGCATTTGATACAAAATGTACAAACGCAGATCTTTCGTGGAATATCCAACTCTGAATTATCATGTAACCATATATGCATCAGTAGTACGAAAAATTGAATTAGTACTGACTATTTTATTATTGTGTTTTTCTGTCCTTACATCGTGTTAATCTGAAGTATCATTTTCAATAGCAGTGCTGGACAAATATTTTTAAAGGTACTGCTGGACCACAGAAAGTTATCTAATCCTACAGCAATTCCAACTTGAGTTGATTTCTGCTGGTAATTACGAGCGAACGAATGGATTTGTCAAACATTGGTTAGGCCTGTATTTGTTGATTGAGGAGATGATTATGATTGTGTTGTATGTAAAAAAGAATGTGTGTTATGTTAATTGTGCATGTATTTGTTATATTTACAGAGCAGTGAAGTTCCATGTTGGATGTTTATTTTATGGATCAGTCAAATGTTAGCTATACTAGACAAGCCAGAGGCTAAAGCTGTGTACAAAATCATGGATGAAATTTCTGAATTATACCCACAGGTTTGTTAAATCATATTAATAGTTATACATATAATTTGTCAATGTCTGTTTTTAGACTGATCAATTTTGACATTTTCCCTTGAGTATTGCTGTTCTTACTGTTGGAGCATTTATGTGCTTTTTATTTTAATTTAACAAATTTACTTGCCACTTAGCACTTGAGAGTATGTTTAGTACACGAATATAATAGTGTGACAGTATAATAAATAACTTATATAGATTGTATCTAGTGATATTTGAAATGTTCGCTCAATGTAGGGTTTCATTATTTGAGGGGCCGCAGCTGTGATCCAATGATTAGTGTGCTGGGTTTTGTAACCTGGCGATCCAGGTTCAAATCCCAGTCAAGGCAGGTTATACCGTTCCATGAAAATTTGCCGTTTTCTTGTGGAAGGGTAAGTTAGAACTGGTTAGAATACAGTCCCGGAAAACTGGTTAGGTGAATCGGCCACTGTATATAACTAATTTTTTTTTTAAAATGGCATAAAATAATATACCCAAATTAATAAATTCAGTATTTGATGTACAATAAATTGACCTTATTCTGTATTTTAGGCTGTTATGTATCCTATGAAGTTGAGTCGTGAAGGTTATACATTTGGATCAACCAAAATGGACAAAATGAATATGGACACGGTAGATAAGTATGTAAATCATTTTAAATGTCTTTCAATTGAATAGTTCTTGTCTCTATTGAACTAGAGTTATAGCCATTGATAATTAAGTTAATTCAGGTCAAGCTTTTATATGAATGCCAAGTTAAGATTGCAGTTTCGCATATGGATGTATACTTAGAAGGATTAATGTACAGTGGTTCAAGAGTGGTTTATCATTATTTTACCAACTTTCATTTTTTTTTCAGACTGTGTGCTAAGTTAGGACCTGAAAGATTACCATTAGCTCATAGATTTATTGCTGCTTTGGAATGTTTTGGACAGCCAGACCAAGAATTTAAGGTAAATGGTCTTAAATGATAATTTTGTCAAAATATGTTTACATTACAGGTATGTTCATGTGGGTGTATTGTTCAATTAAGTATTATGTAGACACCTGATTTGACTTGGTGATGTTTACTCCCTGATAATTTGCTCCCTACCACCATTTAACTCATCATTTTAGGAATAATAAATGTGCTTACAGAATAATAAGGAACTGAATGATCACAGTATGGTGGTACAGTTAGTGGCCACCCCCAAATAAAGGCCACCCTATGAATGAAGGCCATTCTTTTAAGAACCCTCATTGATTATATAGAACAAAATGTCCTCTAAATAAAGGTCACCTGTCAATAAGGGCCATATTTGTTTACCAAGGGTGATCTTTGTTCAAAGGTTTAATTATATGTCAACCAATTTAGCAAACATCATAAAGTCCAATACAAACATGTAATGATAATTGTACCTTGTTTTCTACAGGACTCATTTGATGATATGCTTAGACTGATGCGTAAAGGAAAGAAGAAGGAAGTGATGGATATATATAAAGAGTTATATGACAGAATTCTTGACTACAAGAATAGAGAGAAACTTGAACTGAAGTCTTCAAAATCACAAGTTAGATATTTTGCTATTTTATGCATTAAACTCAAAGAATGAAAACTTTTTTATTGTTTTAATTATCAAATGGCTTTGTTGATTCTTGTTTATGATAGAATTGATGCTAAATTAGGACTGAAGAAAGTGTGGTTTGTAGCAGATATAGGTAAACTTTTTAATACATGTTAGTAATAGGTACCATATTTTATTTGGTGTATAAACCATTACTGTCTTCTTTTCAAAGAAGTCCCGTTAAATCTGATTATTTTTTCCAAAACATTTAATATTTGCAAAGTACTTCTGATTTTACCATAGTCTTTAATTGAGTAAATTTGCTTTACCTGATTTTACCATAGTCTTTGAGTAAATTTGCTTTGCCTGATTTTACCATAGTCTTTAATTGAGTAAATTTGCTTTACCTGATTTTACCATAGTCTTTAATTGAGTAAATTTGCTTTACCCGATTCTACCATAGTCTTTAATTGAGTAATTAGGCATAATCTGATTGTTATGACCTTCAGAAATCACAGTCAAGAAGTGGTGGTGACCAAGCATCTACTGGTGGTGATGATGATGATGATCAGAGTCAGATAATGTCTGATTCTTTGCTAGATATTGGTAGCTATGCTAAGAGGTTTGCTGATGTAAGTTACGCTACATATTCTATGACTTTATTTAAATTACTTAGATTCAAGATAAAGTCACTTTGAAGGGATATAGTAAGGGCTTGATAAGTCTATAGGATGAAGGAAGGGGTATACACTGCACCCATCATAATTACATGTACAGTAATGAATGAATGTCAACATTATTCAGACTGTTCTGAGAAGTCAGGGTGAATTTAATTTTTTAAGGCAACATATTTCTGCCATTTTTTTTGTCCATTAACTTTTTTATGGTCTATGTATTGTAAGAAGATAACTGTGTCATTTAGTGTTCAATATACATGAATGCAATTTCTTTTCTCTAAGAAGATTGTAATTTATGTATAAAGTACTTGTTTTGTTTTATTGATCTGAGGTTAGCAAGAACCTGTAAGATTTAAGTATCTAAACATTATATGATTGTGTATAGAAGTACTGAAATAGCTACAGATCAGAATTCTGCTAATTATTAAGCCCCTTTTCAAAGAAAAGGGGAATGTATTGCTTTGCACATGTCGGTCGTTTCGGATGGTCCGTCTGTCGGTCGGTCAGTCTGTCCGTAACCAAACCTTGTCCGGGCTAGAGAACGATTTGGCCTAAGCTGCTCATCAGATTTGGTTGGTTGGTTGTTCATCAAGTGTAGATGACCCCTACTGATTTTAAGGTCAGTAGGTTAAAGGTCACAACAAAGCAACTTTCAACAAAAAAGCCTTGTCTGCCCAATGATTGGAGAACGACCTCAGACTTGGTTTGAAGGTTGGTCATCACTTGTAGGTGACCCCTATTGATTTTAAGTTAAATAGGTCAAATGTCTAGGTCTAACTATCCGTTTGGCCTTTATGGGGCATTTGTATATATCACAAATACTTATTGTTCAATATTTTTTCAATTTATGTTGCAGAAATTTAAGGATGAGTGTAATAAAAGATTTGGTGTGGGAGGTAAAAATTTGGTTAGAATGTCATTAAAGGTATGTAACATGAACTATTGAAGATTTAGAAATTAGTGTTTTTATGTCCTAATTAAGATGAAGCATTTTACGTTATTTCATTCAATAAATTTGAGTTTAACTCTAAATACACATTGAATATTCACTCAATCCTCATTTAATGACCATCTCATTGTAACAACCACTCATATTTTGTCCAGTTTTCAATGTTTACTTTGATTTAAAATAACTTACTCATTCAGTTGTTTGTTATTTCTTATACTTAAAAATGTTTTTTGTGCTTGCTAAAACTTTGCAGTTTTGCTATTGACATGTATTTTAATCAGTACAATTTAATTGTTATTGTTGGGGAGGAGCAGTGGTGTAGGGGTAAATTGCCGGACTCCTTACCCGGTGGTTGCGGGTTCGAATCCCGTTAGTAGCAGACTTTGACTGGAACTTTAACAATCCCTTCTTTCAGCATGAATACTGGTCAAAATCCAGGAAGCAGTTGTCGAGTGAGTGTAGTTAATACAAGTTGTAAGAACTTGCTCTATAATCAATGTAAAATAAATAAGTTTGAACTGAACTAATTTTTGTTGTTGTTGTATTCTAGGATCTAGACTCCCATAGGAAGAAGCTGCTGGATTTATTCGCTACTGCAGCTAAAGGGCCTTTATGTCCACCTGGCAAACTTTCAGAATATTCTAAATGGATGGCTGAATTTAAACCTAATGTTAACAGAATGACACTGGAATTACCAGGTATAATTGTGTAGTTAATAAATGTATTGATGAAAGAAAACTAGTTTTCTCATGGATTGTAATGCATATGCCAACATTGGCATTCAACCAAAGTATTTGATTGGTTGTTTCTCTGTTAATTTTGAAAATGGACCATTAGCAAGGATCTTACTTCAATGATTTCAATGTTCAGCTACAAGTGACTAATGTCTTGTTTAAATAATAAATATTTTCACTATGACTGAAATGATAGCACCACTGATGGCTTGTATCTGAAATAGTTGTTTGGTTGTTATTGTCAATTTTTGAAACTGACTGATACTGAGTGGCAATCTTTGATGATTTCATTTTATAATTTTTTAAAGAACTACCGGTAAACTCTTCATCCATGTACTAATATTTCTGTCATCAGTAATTAGTGCATGTTTTTATTTTGATGTGTTTCAGCATATAAGATTTATGTATAATTATTTAAGGTCAGTACAGTGGATTAATTAAACCATTACCAGAATATCATGTGAAGATTGCTGGATTTGATGAAAGGGTAATGAGTTAGCAATAATTTAATGACATACTTATTATTTTTATGCAATGATAATTGATTTTAAATGAAGTTTAGTGCAAAAAATCTATTTTCGTACTGAGTAAAATCAACTGTTTGAGCTACTCCACAAGTAATGTGAATATATGGAAAGTAAACAATGTATTCTAACTTAATGAGTTCCCTTCTCTTCCTTGAACTGTGTCATTGTAACAGTCTCTTTATTTTTATGTTCAGAGTCCAAGAATATCACATTTGAGATCAGTCTCCTAGCTCAAATCTCATACTTCATTGTTAACAAACAACTACAGTAAAATGATCATGACAATATTCATAAATTTATCTGTCAGCATAATTGATCTGATAATATATTTTAACATTAAACTGTTACCGGTGTAGCAGTCTATAGCCAAGGGGGGGGGGGGGGGGGGGAGAATGGCCTGTTACACCGATATACATTTTCATCAAGACTTCATTGAAATTTGAGCTCTGAGACTGGTCTCAAATTTCATAACCTCAGTGCCAGGTATTCATTAGATGAGAGATCTGTTCTGGCTTGAAGTATGGTGTCTTAATACTGGACCAAAACTTGTACCAAATTCTTTCTTATGCTTCACAATGTATCTCTATCCTTCAGATAAGTGTAATGACTTCAATAAGGAAACCAAAGAAGTTGATGATTCGTGGCAATGATGAGAAAGAATATCCTTTCCTTGTTAAAGGAGGTGAAGATTTACGACAAGATCAAAGAATTGAACAATTGTTCTTCATCATGAATCAAGTTTTCAGTAAAGATTCAGCTTGTAGGAATAGAAAACTGAAGTTGAAAATGTACCAAGTGGTACCCATGACCCCTAGGTAGGTAGATACATGTATATTTTATGTAAGCTTGTGCATATACTGTAATAAGACTGTTTAATGCTTCGTGTTAAGATGAGATTATAGCTAGTAATACTTCACTTACCGGGTAATGTTCAAGGCATATTGAGTAGAATTAATTACTGCGGTTTTATTTTAGTTTGTTGGATCAATTATCGTGCTTTTTTATCAAAATGTCTATTTTGTTAGGATGAAAATTCTTTGTGAGTAAAAGTAAGAGGAACATTTTTTACCTGATGTAGGGATAAAACTCCAACCTCTTGCTTCCAAGTCAATACAGTTGCAAACAAGTGATAGTTACATATTCATTGATGGACAAATCAAAAGAAGTTTGTTATCTTGTTGTTGTTGTTTTTTCATGAATATATTCGTGTTCTGTTATATACATGTATGTTTCATATTTCAGAGTGGGTCTGATTGAATGGGTCTCTGATACGATGCCATTAAAGGATTTCATCCTGGAATCTTTGACAGACCAGGAGAAGAAAGCATTTCATGGAAAGTAAGTCAAAGACAAATAATGCTATAAAATTTGTTGTTATGTCATACTTTTTATTCCGTGGCATTTAACATCATACAAATAAACAGGCTCATTTGCCAACTTTTCCAGTTTTAACCGTGGTGGATGTCCTCAGACATACACCTGGCTGGAACTATCAGCATTCTGTAAGCTTGTAACTGGGGTTTGAGCTCACAGCAGTGAGGGGCTAGGGATTACTAGTCTGAGGCCATAATCACTAGACATTGAAGGCCCTTTATGTCATTCCAATACCTTCTGTAAGAGAGATTTTCTGGAAAAAATATAATCTAGCTGTTAGTTTCAGTAGGCTTACACTTTTGATGGTACATGTATATATTTTATTTTCATTCATATTTATATAACTTAAGAAGCAACTAGTCATGTTGATCAATTTCGTTTATACTTTGCAGACAAGGTCCCTACACTGTACATTCCACATGGATAGCAAAAACGAGCAAAGAGAAGGATGGTTTGCCCCAGAGGTTTTATAATATGTACAACAAGTACAGTAGAACCGAGACAGTGAGACAACTGGCTGAAACTGAGAGTAAGGTCCCTTGGGATCTCTTTAGGTAAGTACTGTAGTGTAGATGTATTCCAGTATTTGTTGGTCCTAAGTAACTATGCTGGTTCTTTGATATCGGGTAGCTTATTCAGTGATACATGTTATAAAGATTGTCTAGATTTTTTCCTCTGAATCTGTTTATACAATTATTATCAAGTTTCAGTAAAATAAACTGTGCCATTCCTAAGATATTTAAAAAATCCAATTATTCTTGATAAGCCCTGGTACATAATTTTTTAGCCAAATTACAAATTTGAAGTAGTATTTAGATAGGATTTTAGGTTGTTTGGATTTAACATATTCAATGGAATAGTAGAAGTTCCACTAATATTAACTTTATTACAACAGAATAATGCTGAAACTGATATGATACTCTACAACTAGGTTTTGATTGTTTCTTGTACTAATATTTGATTTCAAGCAATTCTAAATTTCAGGCGATCATTTCAACGTTTAAGTACCAGCCCTGAAGCATTCCATGTTTTACGATGTCATTCCATGCAGTCTCATGCTATGATTTGTATATGTCAGTATATACTTGGTATAGGCGACAGACATCAGTCAAACTTTATGGTAAACTTAAAGACTGGTGAAATGGTTGGTATAGACTTCGGACACGCCTTTGGGTCTGCAACTCAGGTATGATACATTTTATGTTTTGTTCAAGGCCGAAATTACATTCAGTTTTAACTCTGTAATCAATGACCCCCTAAAAGAACTTTCTATTGGGATTGTGTTCTGACCCCATGATTATAAAACTTCAGATCAATCTCTGAGCTCAAATTATCATATATTGCCTTTTGATCTGTATGACTTAATTATGATCAGACAATAGTTACATTATTGATACATTAGTGTGGCATCATAATTTGTCTGAACATGTATTTGAACATTAATCGACTGTAACTTTTTGACAATCTTTTTGAATGGGATCGAGATAGAGCTTGGAATCTATTCTCAAGTTTTATAACCTTGGGGCTGGGTATGTATTGTTAATGATGCTGTGATATTAAATTTCTGTTTCTCAAACTTGTTAAAAAAGTTCTCTGAATAGTGAGTAATATTATTTCATGCCTCAAGCCTTGTACTTATAGGGTAAGCTTCAGGTATGATTTGATTTCAATACACAATGTAAAGTACTGTTTACATGTTATTGGGTTTTTTTTTAATATCATTTAAGATGTCTATATTTCCTGATTTGTAGTTCATTTCTACAAAATTCTGTAATTTGAAGAAAGTTGTTAAAAAATATTTAACAGTCTGTTTAGTTTCATTTTTACACACTAATTGAATTTCTCCTTCAATTTCACTGTAATTCTATTTTAGTCACAACAGCCTAGATAGATAGGCTATAATTATAATGGTTAACAATCATTGACTAATATTGTAAGAAATTAAATTGAACTTAATATTAGAATTACTGTTGCTATTGCTTCTGTTATATATTGATATTTGCTGTGGTCATTGAAATAACTCAGCTACAATTTGTTTTCAGTTTTTACCTATACCAGAACTAGTACCATTCAGATTAACACGTCAATTTCGCAATCTCATGTTACCGTTACAAGTAAAGGGACTTCTTGAGAGTACCATGATCCACGTGTTAAGGGCTCTACGGTCTGACTCGGACCTATTGTTAAATACTATGGATGTTTTTGTTAAGGAACCATCATTGGATTGGAAGGTATAGTATAACTGCTGTCTGCAGTCATATATGTATTATGTTTGACCATTGTACCTTGTAGAAACATAATTATGTAAGTTAATAAACATGGAATTTTCATTTTTGTGAAGTGTTTTTTTAGGATTAGAATTTAGGAATGAAGATAAATTCCTGGGGATGAGTCTTTATATATTTCAATTGTAGTGCTAAAATTGTTATGTTCAATTTTATAGACTAGTGTTTGTAATTTCACATTGTATTCTTTTAGCAAAATGCGGAGAGGCAAGTTCAGTCAATGGCAAATGAAGGTAATTACATTGTTTTCTATGATTTATTCAAGGTCCTTTTTTGGAACATATATAAATCATAATCATCCAATGGATAGTGTCTTTAGTTAGTTAATATTTTGTTCCTATTGAAATAAGGGGCATGTATTATTAGTTTTGTATTTAATTTTCATTGTCCTGAAGTTGGCTTAACTTTCACACATGTAGCCTGAAGTCTTGTTATGTATCAAATGTGTAAATATTTCTCTTAGTAATTAATAGTGCTTGCCTACTAATATTATATCTTTAAACCACTCATTGCCATGTCATCATCAACCTTTTATGTATATTATGTTCACATGATTTCATCTGTTTATTTAGATATTGAACTATACTCACAAGAAGGTGATTTAATACAGTGGTATCCAAAAGAGAAAATCAACTACGTGAAAAGAAAACTAAAAGGAGAGAATCCAGCCTATATAACCAGGTGGGTTTTGTGCATAATTATATAAAATACAATGAATAATTGCGTCACAAATTTTGCTAACATAATTCCCATTCTATCTTTTGTTTAATTTCTGGAATTAGTGCTATTATATCCCCCATTTCTTGTAACAGCTGTAACATTGTTGTTTATTGATGGATTTCAAAAAAAGCTTGGCGTGATTGTTCATCTACATTAGACAGTGCACAAAAAGTAGGCCCATACCTCCAAGGTCAAGGTCAGACTTTAAGGTATACACTAGATGGTCGAAAAAGTGAGTAGATATTTTAACTGTTTTCTTTTCAGAGACGAGATAAAACTTGGCCATGGAAAGAAAGATGCTTACAAAGATTTTAAAACAGTTGTATTAGGTCTAAGGAATGAGAATGATCGTGCTGATTTATCATCCCATGGTTTAACTGTTGAACAACAAGTTAAAGCATTAATTGATCAAGCTACAGACCCAAACATACTTGGTAGAACATGGCTTGGCTGGGAACCATGGATGTAATATCAGAGTAAAACCATCACTTGTTCAATTAAGTTACAGACCCCAGCATACTTGGGAGTACATGGGTTAGCCGGGAACCATGAATGTAAAGCAAGTGAAGATATTGCTTGACCATGTTAAGAATCCCACAATACGCTTTGTATAATGTGGGTTGACTGGGAACCAAGGATGTAGAACGAAACTTAAGTTAGTATTATGCATCGGTTGATAAACTTCATGCTTGCTGAAAGCAACATTAAATTTGTTGTCTGGGTTTAGAAGAATGGAAGTAGCCTTGTTTCCTGAATTAGATCGATGTACTAAAGGTATTAGTTGCAGCTAAGTTAATGTCCAAAATATGAGTTACGGCGGATTTCATTTGCGTTACAGTAGTTACTTTCAAATATGGTATGGCTATACATGTACATTTATAGTATCTTGTTGTACAATTAATTTTGTATTTCTTTCTCATTCATTCTGTAATGTTTTGTTTATTTTAATGAAACTTTGTTTTTGACAACACTTTTTCCTTGTATGTAGTTTCTTAGAATTTCAGCTCAACTTTGTGTCACTGATCAAATATTTATTAGAATTTCAGCTCAACTTTGTGTTACTGATCAAATATTTTAACCCGAGTTACATAAATGTTGTCATTGGTTTATTTGTTAAGTGTCTATGCCATGATGTGGATTATTATGGACCATTTTCTGTATCATGTGTTACTGATATAATATGCTCATGTATTATGTATTCTTATGTACTATATGTTTTTGTTTTGTATTGTGACCATTTTTAACTATTTAGTAAGTAGGTTTGTTTGAGAATGTAAGTAATATCATAGGATGGAGTAAATAATGATATCAGTATACAAGTCTCTTTTTATTACCTATATATTTTATATTCTGTGACATTCCATTGAAATTGTCTTCTGGATGCATCACGCAATTAATCTATGCACAGAATTTACAGAGGACTCTTGAATGAATGACGGAGATTATTCCACATGCACATTACTGGTACTAGATAATAAATTATAGCTCTCCTGTGTCCCTAATACTTAACTGAAAGTTAGGTGACAACTTTTGTTAAACTTCAAACAAATGGTAAAAGTCGATAAAAAAAACCTACAAGTGGATTAGACGACATGAATTTATTTGCTAGAGATAAGTTCGAACAAAAAAAGTATATATCATTACAAAGATTTATATTCACTTAACAATTTTCCACATTTTTTCTGAAACCTTAAAATACTTTACAATAAGATAACAAAAGGCAGATAAAAAAGACTTGATTATGAAAAAGAACAAAAAAGTACAAACCGAAACTGAGGTAAATATGACCAATAAACACCAATCATGATAATATGATAGTTGTCTCCCTTTATGAGTACCCAAATAAGGACAAGCAAATATAATAATTGCACTATAACAAAACATGCCCAGTAATCAATAACAGATAACATAGGTGATAAATTGCTTTTCAGTTCATCTTTTAAAACAATACAACACATGTGCTAGTAGCAAACTGACATGGAGACAAGACAAGCATCCATTCTTAGTGTGAAATCACTATTGAATGCTAATATTTTTAGATTTGTAAGGTCTTAAGATACAATAAAACACAGGTGCAAGGCTCACAGAACCTCTATATATCAGAAAAAAAACATTTATACATGTACAGATTCCATTCCCCGAACACCTGTGCATTGACAAAACTTTAATAAAATAGTGAGGGCACATTAAGTTAATGACTAATTGGCATTATATTAAGGCTTAACATATACTTGTACGCTTATGAAGTACCGGTCATGAATTTCTGCAACCTTGATTATTGTGTTTTAAATAAAATGCTGATTATAATATGACATATAATTTACAGTAAGCAGAAATACAAATAAAAGCGAAGAAGAAACTGTACAATACTACCCAAGTGATACTACTGGTAGTACCGTATTATAAACTTGGATGTAATCCAAACAATGATACATGTACTAGATGCTAGGAGTTAAGATTGAGCCTTGTGTTTAACACTGATTTTGAATATCAGTTTATATACAGTGACCCAGGCCTGGACAGTATTCTAAACCAAAAGTTACTAATAAAGCAACTTCACATGTGGAAGAAAATCGACATTTTTGTCAAATTCCAAAGAAGGGTATGACCTGCTATAACCAGGAATGAGCCTTTTTCAAAGCAGAATACAATATATACAGTGATATCATCTTTAATAGTAAATGTTACAATTGATATACATTAACTGATACTATCTAAGAGATTCAGAACATTAATCAAACATCAAATGCCACAGAATTCCAGAGGAACAAATCCTCAGCTTCATAGTCAATTACTGGAACAGTCGGGCGACAGTGGTTGATTTCTCCATAAAAACTCTTATGTTTCAACACCAGTTACCTCCCTTTGTTAAATTATCATAAATTTAGTGTCAACATGAAATGGTTCAATATTTAAATGAGGCACTTAAATTTCATAAACTTCAATAAAATATAGAAAAATAAAATCAACATTAAATTGTTATTGATTTAATACCACTAGATACATTATGATATTAACATGTTCTCAGTTGACATACCAAAAGCATTCCTTAAAGAACTACAAAAAAAAGATTTCCGTGGCAACATTTCTACACATAAAAAGTTTTTAACAGATAAAGTTGGTATCTTATAAAAATAAAGTCATAATGAATATACTTATACATGTATTAGAAATTGATACTGTAAAAGATACAAATAAGCTTTAACTTGAACTTCACAGACGAACATCTATCACATCAAAATACTATATTAAATATTAACATTATTTCTACACAACTATATAATTATTGACTACAATTATGCATAACATCCATTTAAGAGTATTGCTATTAAAAAGAAAGCATCCTATAAAAAATAAAGAAATTTATCCATTACCATAGATGCAAATTTGGCTTATTTGCTTGATATGTGTAAACAGAAGTTAAATTTCAACAATATCATGACTTGAAAAAATCAACTTGTGGTCTTAATGAGAAATAATCATTTTCAAATTTATTGATCAAATAGAGGTTTTGAAATTATAGGATGGGATAAAACATATAACGTAGTATCTATTACACGCCTTAAATAATTCCTTTCGAGCACTAACACAATAATAACCACTATTAATAAACCAGTGCCTAATAGATATACATGCAACATGATCTTTAATATGTACAACAAAGAATAAACTTTAAGCTCTTTTAAAACATTTGATATTCACAATGGACGTCATGTTTCAACATGCTGAATTTGGAGCAAAATTTGAGCAGGCAATAAAAGTCTCGTTACATTTTTTTACAACCCTCTTCAAGCTTACTGAAATTACCATGTTCAGGAAAAAGTCTTGAAAGCAATTTCCCAACCAATCATACATCCCAAACGATCCAGCATTAGAGGAATATAACTTAAGTAAATATTAGATTTAAAGATGAATTAGAATGTATGACACTACAACACATATACTTACAGAATAAAATTGTAAATTACTGATTTAGAATACAAAAAATATCAACAAGTACATCTAATCTATAAATAACAAGCATTGTAAATCTATATACTAGTATATAAGCAAAAAGTAATTAACTGTAGCTTAAGGACTGAACATCATTAATTAAAACCTAAATCTAATACCACAAAGCTAATCGTCCACAAATATATAATACCATAAATTTATCCAAGCTGAATAATAAAATGTACTTAGGGGATATAAGAGTCAGCCAGTCTGTGAAAAATAAAATTTGTAAAAAAATTGCCAAAAAATATGATTAGTATCAAAAAATGAAAAGAAATCAAGATAATAATTTCACAATGGACAGGTATATGTACACCTAGGTAGAACCACTGAAGTGTATTCAGTTTAGCACACACTTTCTCTTTTCATCATTTTTTGGGTCACAATATAAAAGTCAAATCCATCAGTGGAAGCAATACTACCCATTTTCTTAACAAGAAGTTGATTAATATATTAATAAATAAAACTAATTAATTTGTGTTCATATGTTAAACATGTAAACAAAGAAAAATAATTCATGAAACACTATGATAATATGGCATCAAAATGAATATAAAACAAAAGAAAAAATAAACATAACTAGATCACATATGATAAAGTCCATATAGGTCCAGAATTCAGTATAGATAAAGTTTGTTCATGTATGTATGTATATATTTCCGAGATTAGTGGTTGTATGTACCAGTGACTAAAGCTAACAATGCACGTCTGTAATCACCAGATGTATCACCCTGAAAGATAAGAAAAATATAGGTCAGTTCTCGGGTGACTGTACATTGTGCTCTCATAAAAATATGGATTTATGGAATAATGCATGAACAAATTAACATGTAAAATATGTCAATGAATGGTTTAAGATTTTGTTCAACTAAAACTAGCTTTATATGTGACAATATTGTGAAACTTGGAGATTTGATTGATGTTGTGTATCATTACATATGCCAATCACATCACCAAGTTGTGGACTATCATTGCTGGAAATATTACAAATAAACTAATTGTTGTCAGTTGGTACTTTAAAGCTTTATACCAACTGAAATCTTATCAATAAAGTTCCCTTCAGAGGACAACAAATTATTAAGAAAATTGTTTAAGGATTTGTTAAAAAGGAAAAGAAAATTGTTTTTAATATATCAACATTCAGGTTAATTTGAAACCCATCAATTAGACAAATGAGATCATTCTCAAGATTGATTTCAGAAAACAACAAATTAGTAATGATGCATACAGCATATAGAAAAAAAATAAAACAAAAATACCCATGCATAAACCAGTTACCGTGGTGTGAACCCAACTCTTGAAAAAAGGCTAAAAACGAATTTTCGTAACACTACATTCAGTATTAGAATTTTATGTAATTAATCCAAAATAAGAAATTCTACAAGTCAAAATGCAATTTATTCACAATTTAGGACCTTAATTACAGAATGTCAATCTAGCTTGTTTTGTTTGCTGTAACATCTCACAAAATATGTTACATTTGCCAAGTCTAGATGTATTTCTCCATATATTAACACTAACGTAACTAGAAAAAATTAGGAACTAAGGAATATTATCTTAGGAGATGGGTCTAAAACTTAACTACAGTCAAACTACTGTTAGTAAAGTAAAGGTTACCCTGTAAATAAAGGAAATTATTTAAAAAAAACATCATTTATTATTTAGAAGAAAATTCCAACCTCATGAGGGTCACCTACCAATAAAGGTCATTGCCTTAAAAATAACATCATTGATTAATTAGAACAAAATGACCTCCAAATGATGATCATCTGTCAATCAATACCACATTTTGTCTTCCCTAAGTGTGGCCTTACTTCATTGGTTTGGCTTTTTGAATACCATACCATTGGTTAGTTATACCATACTGTGTCCCTTCAGTCAGTTTAAAGTTTTAGAAAATAAGTTTTAAGACCAATATAAAATATAATTTTCCTTGACACATAAGAACAAATCTTAGATCAGGTCATACACCAAACATTAATTGTTAGTAATACAGTTGTTTATTGTCAGGTTAAATTAGAAAGAATACAGGTCATATAACTTCATGGGTTGGTCAATCCACCAAACATACATGTATCATATATATAGTACACAAGCTGTCCTAACAGAAGTATCATTCCATGGCAAAATTTAATGTGTTCCAGAAACTGTAATCCTTTTATAGCTTAACGCCATTTTCAACATTATCTCAGTCATAGTGTGGCGGGCATTTATCTTAACCAGCTTTCCTGGACTTCATTTAGACCTTAACCAGTACTAACCATATTCTATCTGTAAGCTTCTGCCACGCTACCCCACATAATTCAGAGGTGAAGAAAAATTGAACATAGGATGTAATATCTTCAGTCAAATTTGTCATGGACAGTGTGAGCCTCGCCCTGGGGTTTGAACTCAACCTCTAAATCAGTAGGCATACGCTCTAACTACTGAGTTAACCATGCAGGCCTTCAGAACAATGGATGTAAAACTGAAACACAATTGACCATACTGCTGACAGCAGGTAAGGACTCTATTGATGGGGAAGATTTGGCCTATGCCTAACTGTGTTGCCTCTATAAATAAAGTCTTTATTATTATTATTATTAGATATATACATATTTATCCTCTTCCAGGGTACACTAACATACCAAGGAACAACCCAAATAAGTAACAAGACAATCAATTACTTTTATAACTAGTAACCTAGCGACAATTGTCAATTAAAATCAAGTCAAATAAACCCAATAAAAAACCCTACATTTGTTAGTCGTGTGATAGTAAACATGCAAACAATAAAAAGATTAAAAAATAAAACACTTCTAGCATACAATCTTAAACAGAAGATCAGAACTTTATTTAACTTTCCAATTTCTATCTTTATACAAAAACAAAACAAGCTGATTAGACTGAATTCTGATCCATCCTTACATAAAAATATTGCATCAAAAATTAGTAATTCTAGTAACAGTATAAGTAATAAAAGAGCACAAATTGTGGAAATGATGTAAGAAAATATTACTTATGTTTTAGGTCAAAACAGAAAGTGAACTATGCAATTGAATGAAAACAAAAAATGAATATTCTAAGGCAAGTCCAATATTGGTTGTATTGTAAAGCCATGCATGAATATTATTTTTTCCTTTTTTATATTTATTCATTTGACAAAAGCCTAGCAGTGAATCACATATATACAATATTGAATATAAAATAAAATAAGTAATAATGTAATATATTTTTAAATATAAACATACCAATGTACTAGATACATAACACTGAGCAGGCAGTCATTCTACAGAAATCAGAAAACACCAGGAAGACAAAGAAAGAAAAACAGATGCATTACAAAAATATACAAACATATTCCTTGTTAACGAATACTTTTTGATAATACGATTTTTACCGCATTGTTGCATATATTAAATTGCATGGGTTCATAATATGAAGCGACAGAAAACTCATACTGAACAAGTGTTAGTACTGTATATATTAAAATATCTATTGTTTTTTTTTACAAAATAAAATGTTCAAAATGGCTGATTTTTGTTTATACCTATAAAACACAAAGCAAATGATTTTTTTCCTTCTACGGGAAAACTTTATCTATATAAATCGTATTCATGTATTATTTCTTAATTCAAAATCTTTGAAAAGTAAATATATAATATCAGCATAAGCTGAATGCATGTACTTCATAAGCTACAAAATTTAAATTTATATCAATTCACTTTAACCCAGTTGTTAAAAGTATAATTACGTTAGACAACAAATGTCAAACTACGGTATACAGACTTTTCTGCATTATCTTATCTGCGATTCTTCAACAAGGAACATGAACTATGATCAATGATAAAAGAAGTAGAAATGTAATGAACCACATACAGTTAAGTTGTGGTTCTTGGATCTAGTAGCCAGTACCAATCATTCCGAGTATGATACGACGATAATCACCCGAAATGTCATCCTGAAATGACATACATTTCTAACTAGCAATAAAAATATCAACTGGACAAAGGGAGATAATTCTCTATAGTCTACGTGCTGGTAAATATTTGACTCTGAAAATGGAACTTTAGTGCATCAAGACATAAATTGTAGATCTACTAATATCACAGCATGCCAACGAGGGGCATAACTCTATGATTAATAAGAACAGTTCAGAGAGGGAAATAACTGATTGATTACAAACTGTAAGTATCTTTTCTGCATTATAAAATATTCTTTCCAAATAAATATTCAAATTGACATCGATGAAATGAGTTAAAAGGTACAATCATAGGTCTGGATAATTTCCTTAATTAATCTTCCTGACTTTTTGATACAAAATATGGCTAAAACGATCCTTAAAGCCAGGTTTGTTCACAGCAGAATATATAGAAATGAAAACCACCTAGATTTATGCCTGAGGTTGACTTTACACATCAAACAATTGACACTTGACTGCCTGCTCTGGCAACTTGATTAAATGTACATTGTTGACTTTATACCACAAGTTATACACTACATACATATGTATGTTTGTTGGCACACAAAAAAACACACAGACTATTCATTTGAAATATATCAAAACATGACATCAATCTAACATCAATGACTATGTTTAACTTCGATATATTTCATCATAGAAACAGTTCAATTGTTAAAATAGAAATAACTATTAAGTAAGAATGCATAATCTGGGTCAAGCTATTTTAATAGCAAAAGACACAGAACTACGACAACAATTATAAAGTAACTCTAACAAAAAGCACTGATGCATGTATTATCTTTAGTCAGAGGAAAATCTCAACTGACCACCAAAAGCAAACAATGAAATTTTGCTTTCAACTATAGAATAATATGTAGAAGAAAAAGATTATGTTAATAAATATGGTCAAATAAGGAAACATATCAAAAGACAATACAACAGTGCTTTTATAAATAATAAAAAAAAACATTTTAACAGTTAACAAAAAGCAACTGTTAAAACAAAAAACCATTGGGGTGTTAAAAAACTGAAAAAATAAGCCTAACAAATGCATAATTGAAATAAATCTTTGAGAAATCGACATGGTTGTAAATTTGTATGGTAGCTGGCTGCATGAATAAGTTGTTGCAAAGTAAAGTATGAAAAAGTACAATACCAACATGCTGAACTGAAGAAATGAGAAACATAGCGTTAGAGATAGAATCATTATTTCATAATACACAGAAAAATCCATAAATCTTACCCTAATGAATTGTTCTAATGACTGTCCATACATTTTCTGAAATTCTTGTTTGATTTGTACCATATCAACTTCAGCCCTGGTAACAATTACCCTAATCAAAGTCCTGTCATCAGTACCAGCTCCCTGAAATAGGACCAAGAGTTGCTACAATACACTTACTTGTACTTTAACATACCAGGATACACATGTAGACCATAAATCAACTCTAAAATAGAAGAAAAGTTGTAAAGAAGCTGTCCTGGTAGGTGGCCCTACCCAGGTGTACATCAGATCTCTTCCTAAACATCTCGACAAATAACACTGGCTGTTTAAACAACATTAAACACCAGTGAAAAAAAGGTTTATTTGTATGATACAACATTTGATGTTACTGAAACTTATACCAACCTTCATTGACTTGTACAACTTCTCAGCAAAGTATGCTGACTTGCTGCGTACAGTTTTAACTGAAAAAGGAAACACATATATAAGTCTGAAGAAACTTCAAACAGTAATTAGGTATAAATGAATGATAATAAAAACTAAATACATTTGTACAGAAAATTATTTCTAATTCAAAACAGTTCCATTGGTGACTGGGTTTTTTTTCCTAGAAATAAATGATTTTCATTCAAAATGACTTTGACATTTAACTTTAAAAGATTTAATTTTTACTTGAAATCTTATCCAAATTAATATATACTTATACTTAAAAGAAATATGCTTTTCCAACATTCTAAATGTGACATTTTTTTAAACATAAACCATTTTCAAATAGAATCATGAAGACTTACTAATTGCCAGCATTCCAATTTCCAAGTTTCCAGACATTTCACTTTTGATGACTTTCTCTAGATCCCTACCAGATATTCTCTGGTAAGCATCAAATACAGCTCGTAGTTGTTCATAGCTCTGTGAAGCCATGATGACATTAAACTGGGATTCATCAGTACCCCACCTCTTCTCACCAGCTTGGTACAAAGACTGCAAAGAATGCAAAGAGTTTGTAGAATTAAAGAAGCATAACTGTATCATAAAAATCTTCCATACTGAAGCATTCTCTTATTTATTTGCCTACTTGTAAAGTGGGTAAATAATAAACGAAACCATAAGGATTCACAAAAAAATCCCTTTTTGTATAGTTTTGTTGTGCATTTTACTATTGATACATTATATACAGTCAAGGCAAATGAATACATGTACAAAAACAATAATAGTTGATGGTTTATATCAATTTGTCTGCTCTAAACAATTAATGACGTTATTTAAAAACGGCCTTTTTGAAAGGCTGACCTTCTTTAGAAGTGGCCCGAAATTCGGTTTTACTGTATTTTTTTTCAAATTAATTTATTATTACCAGTACACAAAAACATACCGATAGCTTAACATAATGCGTATTAAACATCTGATCATATAATAATGACCTCGACCTTGAACAGACAATATGACCCTCACTTTAAACATACATGACATAAAGCTGTGTTCTACACAGTGTCTCCCCTAGGTATAAAAGGATATAAATTAGAAACACATGAACATATGGGAGTTCTCGGTGGCAAGGGTAAACAAACTCAATATTCTTCTACACATGGACTGTCAGATGCTGATCCATCCAGATGTATAAATCACCAAACTATTGATTTTGATCATATACACAATAGTTTTCTACATACCTGAGCATCAGAGTTAGCTTTGTTCATATCTACAGCTTGATTCTCTTGTCTGCCTCCCTGAATACATAAAAACATATTCAATCACGAACTCAAAGCACAATACAATTTGGTACCGTATAACTTTAATATCACCAGCACCTGGTTTATCTTGAGCACTTCATCTGTCCAGATGGTTTCTTGTGATAATGAAGTTAAGACCAGAATTTTTTTAAAGTTTCCAGTGACTTGAACAAAACAATAGGGTAGGTAGGTTGCAAAATCTAAGCATGTATTTCATACTTCTGAGGCAACATCTGTCTCCAAACATTTAAGTCTTACCATAATTGCTTGCAATCTTTTTTAATTGACTGTTAGTTTAAAAAAGAACATGTATCACAATACTAACAAGAGGGCCACATTGGCCCTTAATCGCTCACCTGAGAACCAAGGCCAATAATTAATGACCAGGCAATATAGTTTCCATCTCGTAAAACTCATTTTTACGTAGATTTTGAGATCAAAACCAACAATGAAGGTATAATACTGTTAAACAAGCCAAAGCTTAGCAAATTTTCTACACATTCATTGTAAATATGATTAGGATCGGTGAATAAATGAAGGGGCAAGAGTGCAAACAAGCTAAAATATAGCAAATTTGCTAAGTCAAGGGCCCATAACTCTTGAAGATGTGGTCCGATTCCGCCCATAATCGAACTTGTTCGAGATCGTTTGGTTATACTCATTTACTGAAAATATTATTCAGATCGGTGTATAAATGAAGGCGCTAGTGTGTTAACAAGCTAAAATATAGCAAATTTTCAAAATCAAGGGCCCATAACTCTTGAAGTTTGGGTCCGATTCCGTCCATAATCCAACTTGTCCAAGATCTTTTGGTTATACACATTTACTGAAAATATTATTAGGATCGGTGAATAAATGTAGGTGCTAGAGTGTAAACAAGCTAAAATATAGCAAATTTTCAAAGTCAAGGGCCCATAACTCTTGAAGTTCTGGTCCGATTCCGCCCATAATCAAACTTGTCCAAGATCTCTTGGTTATACACATTTACCAAAATTATGATTACGATTGGTGAATAAATGAATGCGCTAGAGTGTACAAAACCTCAAATATAGTAAATTTTCTAAGTCAAGGGCCCATAACTCTTGAAGTTCTGGTCCGATATTGCCCATAATCGAACCTGTCCAAGATCTTTTGGTTATACACATATACTGAAAATATGATCAGGATTGGTGAATAAATTGATGCGTTAGAGTGTAAACAAGCTAAATATAGCAAATTTTGTAATTCAAGGGCCCATAACTCTAGAAGTTATTATCAGATTTTGCCAATAATCGAACTTAGCCGAGACATTGTGGCCATATACATTGTGAGTTATTTAATTAAGATTCGTAAAGAGTTGAGGTTGCTAGAGTGTAAACAAACTAATTGTGGACGGACGCTGGACATTCACCAATCCTAAAAGCTCACCTGATGAATCAGGTGAGCTAAAAATTATTGATTTAACTAAGGATTACTCAAAATATCTATCCTTAGCTATTTGAACATTTAGTGGCTCTATTACATACATTGGCAGTGAGTTACTTACATTAGCCATGGAAACCATGAGTCTCTTAAAATGTCCAGATGTGTCACTGACAATATCTTGTTCAAGTTTTCTTCTGTACACTGCGAGCAAAATAATATAATTCTGTTATTTATTTCTAATCTTTAAACAAAGTTATAATTCAACAATAAGGGACAATTGTCTACAAGCCATACTGATTAGCCTGTGTAAAGTAAAATCACACAACAGGCTCAATCCATTCAGCTTCATAATTCTATAAAGACCTGGCCCTAATTGCTCGACATTCTTCTAAAACAGATGAGCTCAAAAAAACACAGAACATCAATCTGAATCAGGATAACTATTACTTCATTACAAACTGAAAAGTATCTAAAATTAATTATATGACATGTTGTTCACATGACATATATTTCTTAATTTACATACTTGTGTAGTAGGCTGTATTGATTTCAGCAATTTGTGTATTGTTTCTAGAACAGAGTATTTCAATCATAGCATCCTCGTCGGTACCAATTCCCTGAAATATACACAGAGATTCTCAACATTTCACATTCACCTGTGATTTCTTGTAATGGAAAACTGAGATTACAATAATTTTCAAGTTCAAGGTCATAAAGATTGATGTATTCATCACCATAATTCAGGGTGACACTCTAGTGCTTGACTTTGTTATGTTCTTTCACAAACCAATAGGTCATACATCACTTCATATAGATATGTTTCTTCTTCACATGAACTTTAAATTCTGTACAAGAATAACGATTAATAATTTACTTTCATATGAAGATACAAAGCACAAACTTCCTGAACCAAACTTATTTTCATGGTCTTGTTTATTTGTTTGAGTTTTGTGGCCCTTTTCAACAGTCAGAGTCATACCTACCTGTAACCATTGTTCCTGGGAAGAACAAGTACCAGATCCCCAACCTCCATAATCAACTGCCTTCTTTCTCACATAAAGAGACATGGTCGGTAGCCAGGCTCAAACCCACAACCATCTATCAGTGAGAGGTTACCGTGATTTGAAGTCAGCGGCCTTAGCCACTTGACCATGAAAGCAGGTCTATTTTCAGTGTATTATTAACACTTAGTCATATTACTGTGTTGATAAATAACTTACCCTCATAGCTCTCTTCAATTCATAAGCATCATATTCTTCAGTTTTCATCATTAAAGCAAGTATAACATCTTCAAATTTACCTCCTAATTCACTCTTCAATTCTTGGATCAAATCCTAAAAATTAAATAGTGACTCTACTTAGTACTTAGATTCGTTAAACAGAAAAAGCAATGAATATAAAACTGGTATATCAGGTAGCTTAGTACTAAATTCTTACAACAGAAGAGCACAAATCACAATTGTATAATAATTACTAAGTCAATATGGGTCAGTCTTCATATGATATGATCATTTAAACCAGCAATTTGTTTCTTGTACTATAACTGAAATAAAGAAAACTGAAACAAGAAGGAAATCAATTTCTCCAAACTAGTCAAAAATTTCTTTAGTACAGTATATTACATACTGGTAATTATTATATAATAACAAGAATTAAACACACATCCTATGTCCCAGCTTGCATGCTTGATGAAATGGCTAATCCACTTAACCTCGTACATACAAAATGAACAAGGCAACCAATACACATGCACACATTATCAGATGTTGGGGGAATAAAATAACATCTTATTATCACAACCAAGTCACTCTGAAACAACTTACTTTTCCAAAACATGTCTTGAACATTTGTTTGATTTGTTGTCTCTGACTATTTGTTCTGTAAGCTAATATATCAATGATAGCCTTCTCATCAGTGCCTGAAACCAACACAATAATCAGGTTTATAAGGGTGCATGCAATAGGGCGCTGATCGGAGGTGTGGAATGTTATTGTCATGGTGGGGAATGGCATTATTTCAAAGCTGGTATACAACATTATGTGTTCTAAGAACAGAATATTTGTCACATTTGAGTATCACTGATTGATCGGAAAGGAATTTGCATCAACATAATAATTCATGGTGAATTAGCGAAGAAGGATGGGTAATATTATAGTAGATGCTGTATTGTTATTAATATAGTTATTCTTACGCCAAAATAAATTATAAAGTTTCAGACAATGTGGATGGACACAACCAAAATACAAGAGACTTACCGAATCCTTTCATGGCCTTTCTCAAGATTTTAGCATCATTTTCAGCACTGAAGTTTGCAGCAGGTTTCAAAGTAGGGTCCTCCTATAAAAACACAATAAAATAACTTGTACAAACATTGCAATTTATTTCTTGTTAAACTAATGTCAATGGAATAATGCAATCATAACAAAATTTGCTTATCTAGCCATATAATGCACCACTCAAAAAAAATTATTTTGTGGAATTTCATTTAATTAAGGAGCTGATATATAGATTTATACTGCCAAGCAAGATATCTACTATTAATCAAAGTAGAAATTCATGTGCAATATGGATACAGTTGGATAAAAATTCTTTTTTTTAATTAACTATTTACCCGGACTTTGTATCCTGTATGAGCCCCGCCTTGTCCAAGGGCTTGAACATTATGTCCTGGGGCAACATTACCGGCATATGCCATACCACCTGGGGCTCCCTGTGGCCCTCCCTGTTGTGGGGCTCCTGGTTGTCCGTATCCTCCAGCACCATAACCTGCTGGTGCAGAAGGGGCTCCACCAGGAGCTGGGGCTTGTCCTTGATATCCAGGGGCTCCACCAGGAGCTGGGGCTTGTCCTTGATATCCAGGGGCTCCACCAGGAGCTGGGGCTTGTCCTTGATATCCAGGGGCTCCACCTGGTTGGCCATACCCAGGGGCTCCGCCTGCTTGGCCATACCCAGGGGCACCACCAGCCTGTGGGTAGCCTGGGGCACCACCTGCCTGTGGGTAGCCAGGGGCACCACCAGCCTGTGGGTAGCCACCTGCAGCAGGATATCCCTGACCCTGAGGTGGTACAGGAGTACTGTAGGCAGGATTTTGAGGATATCCAGGATTTTGCTGGAAAAAATAGGATAAAACTGTAAATTGGTGAACACAGTAAAGCAAAACAAGTTAAGTGATCAAATTAATAATAATATTATCATCAATTGAATATCATTATCAAAGTTATATACATCTATGTCTGATAACAAACTCCAATATAATAATCATTGTATAAAAATTTTGAGAATTATTCTCAACGTGTAGACTGTTTGATATAAAAATCATCAACAGCTCTTTATGATCATAAAAAGTAAGAACTTTCCAAGTAAACACACCTGATAAGTAGGTTGTCCAGCTCCAGGGGCTGCAGGCATGGCCACACCTGGTGCTTGGGGATAGCCTGGTTGTGGCATCTGAAATATAAAACATACATTCTTTTCACTAACAGTCTAGTGTTAATCCAAAAATCAAAATATTGAATTGTGAACCTGAGATACAGCAGCATTAATTATACAATATCATACAATCCTCAAAAGATAAACATATTGCCCATCAAAATTCTTTCTTTTCAAAATCAACTTAAATGTTCCAGGTATTTGAAAATAGTAAGGAATACCCAGCACACCAGTGAGTGATTAAATCAAACCGAAGAAAACAAAATTACAGCAAGTTCTTGTCTAAGTATTGCAATACTTTCCTAGCATAAAAATTCAGAACACACATACAAGATCATTTTACATCAGCAACAGTCTACATCTGACCTTATAGAACTTCTATATCTAATCATTAGTTAAATGCCAATATTCAAAAGCTCACACCTAGCAGTTACAGTATTGAAATTCAAAACTTCATCAAGTATAAGTGAAAATTTGAAGAAAAAAAATCACAACCTTAGAAATAATTTACCTTAAAACTACATGTATCAGATGACCTTCAAAAATAATTCCAGTAGGTGAGGAAATAATAATATGTGGCTGATATCAGATTTTAGTCATACAAATTAGTGTGTCAGTGATAGCAAGTCATGTTTCATAGAGAACTTCATACTTACATGTTACAGAATATGTATCATGTTACTAACATCATTTATGAATACCAGATTTAATGAGATAGGACGAAACAGCAAAATTTTTATCCATAATTTGTTGTAAAAATGCATCAAGTTGCTATCTGATGTGCCAGGACTATAGTTCATGTATCATGTTCTAAATCTACTGTATGGCATGCTTAATCCACTGTTTCGTGTTTAAAATCTACTGTCTGTTGTTCCAAATCTACAGTTTGGTGTTTTAAATCTACTGTCTGGTGTTCTAAATCTACTGTCAGGTGTTTTAAATCTACTGTCTGCTTTTTTTAAATGTACTGTCTGGTATTTTAAATGTACTGTCGGGTGTTCTAAATCTACTGTCTTGTTCTAAATCTACAGTTTGGTGTTTTAAATCTACTGTCAGGTGTTTTAAATCTACTGTCAGATGTTCTAAATCCGTCTGGTGTGTCAAGTCTACTATCTGGTAAGTTTAGTCTTCTGTCAGGCTCACTAAGTCTACTGTTAGGTGCTCAAAGTCATCAAAATAATGACTCCCACAATCTAAATCAAACATCGGCATTACTGAATTTCAACACAATAATCACATACTTAAAATATTACCATTTGTCATATGTATATACTTACACCGAATCCTATCTGACCAGGGGCGCCACCTGGTGGTGCTGTTCCATAAGGGAGACCACCTGGCTGACCCCCATATGCTGCAGCAGACGCTGACTCAGGGGTTGGCATACCACCCTGAAAGAATATCAAAAAATAAAAATTATAGAAAGGGTAAATCTAAGAAAATAATATAAAACATTTAAACACTGCGAAGCGTAAGATTTCAAGTTGGTAGTTCATTGGAAAGTTAACTGCAATAACTTATAACCAATTAACCACTGAAGCATTTCATCCTTAATTAATTCATTTCATTCATTAATTTCATCTGGTGTTTTTCTGTGATTAAATCCAGCAAAACATTATTGGTTCATCTGTTTTGGTAATTAAGAATTGAAATATTTATAGCAGATGATCAATGATCTTCGGTTAAAAAAAGCTAAGTTTCAAGATTACTCAGTTGAAACAGATAACAATGATTAAATTACCCATGTGTAATTTTCATTATGTAATTAATAAAAAAACAAATGCATTATAATCAACTAGAAAAATTAAGGCACTATCATCCATATACTAGTACAAACAGTCAGGTGAGTCTTGTTTAACAGGCCTTGAATTATTTTTGTATGTAACATTTTTCAACAGTTAATGTTAGGTCATGTTTAATAGCAGGCCTTGATTTTTTTCTCAAAAGCAAAATCTTCAAATTCAACTGTTCGTGAAAAAAAACCATGTCTATTTGACTTTCTTGCCCAACGCAAAAGTGATCAGTTTACTCTGCCAGAAAGGTTATCGTGAATTCATATCTGTAACCTAAATTATGACACAATTTTAACTGACAATGTTAAGCTATACGGACCATATGATAAATCCATTACTCAGAAAACAAATATTTGAATACAATACATTCTTATTATAATTTATATTATCACTCAGGTACTAAGTACTTTCATACATTGACTATGTACAGCAATGTCACAGTCTGTGAAATTATGGGACGTATGAATAAACATTTCAATTCAAAGTTGTCAGTCAAACTAATAAAGGTATACAAAGTATTGATTATTGGAATATGAAGCTGTACAATGTCATGAGTCAATGGAGAAAGTCAGGTACCTAACACAAAGTTATAACATGCAGCAACACCGTGAAAGCTGACTGATGAGAGGCCCTACTCTTGTAAACCATAGAAATACTCAAAATATTGATAATAAGAAATATAGCAAAAATACAACATAAACATTGAGCTTACTCCTTTTTAACCTACAAGAAATAATATGGTGTTTTGAAATTTAGCGTGTTAATAGAGAGATAATGGAACATTTAAATGATTTTCTTATTACACAAAATTAGGTTTAAGACTGAAAAAAAAAACACACAAGTGTTGCAATTATCTACATTAATTTTACTTAAAAAATAGAAATTTAACTATTGAAGACAAACAAGGTAGTAACTTATTACAGGTTGTTGGGGTGCCCCATATCCTGGTTGAGCAAATCCTTGTTGTTGGTACCCGGGTGCTGCAGGGTAACCTCCCTGACCTTGTCCAGGATATCCACCACCGCCGCCACCATATGGATAACTCATAGTGCTGAAATCAGCAAAAGTAAAACATTCAAGTACTGAACACAATAAAGACAACTAAGAAGAATTGACATTTGTATATGCAAATTATAAAAGTAAAGGCTTTTTAAAATACAACCATACAGGCCTGTGGGATGTACATACAGATATAAGAGCAAGACAATACAATCTACATTAAGTGATTTGATTCAACAAAAACAATAGAAATTTCACAATCCATTTCAAAATGTGTCATATTTAAATTTTCATTAAACATTTTCTTAACTCTGTGCAATAAGATACATTATATACCGGTACTAGGCAATATTTGATCACTTCTTTAAAATCTGAAATTAATTTTGAGATGTAAAACAGGTATCATTTGATGGAATTAGTTGACAGAATTAATATACTAGTACATACACATGTCCTTATTTCTAATAATCAACAATTGAACATAATGAAACAAGTTCACAATTAAAAATCAATAATAATTATCATCAATATTCAAATGATGTAAACACAGTTCAATGTGAGCTAACTGTTAACAGACAAGTCAAAACTTGATATACAACATTTTGATACAATTTTTAAATATTTATATCATACACAACTATAATAAGTAGGGATGTCAAAATTGACCGAATCAAGTATCCGGATATCCGGATCAGACATCCGGATACATCCGGATCGATCTTTACACTGTTATTTAGCATTTACTGTTTTATCGTAACCAGTTTTCGCGATCATCTGTTCATCGCTTGTTTCATTTATTTTGAATTAATATCATATTCAATATTGTACAACTACCTGATATTGACTAAAAACGAATAATAATGAAAAACAAATACGCACAATACAATCAAACTCCGCACGTATTTTGCTCAAACCGGTGTGAACCATTTCAAAGATTCACTGCCAGGTTTCTATTTTAGTCCAGATGGAACATTACTGAATTTAAAGTTAGTGTAAAGCGTGCGTACGTCATCATGTCTCTATACCTGCCAGTTAGATGATGACGCGTATCTTAAGTTACACGGGTTTTTAATAAATCGTAATGGCGAATTGTTTCTAAAACTGGACCAAAGAATGTCGGCGTCCTTTTGCTGTAACTAATTTTTCTTTGATACCAACTTCTAAAACAATTCACCGCCTTTGATTAAACCGAAATGCCACTTAAATGGGAGGAAACTGGTTGTATACGGAATCTGCGTTCGGAACGACGTTTGAATTCTTTAACTCAAACTTAACGCATAATTATATGCAGCATAATTCGTTTTAAACAATTGAAATCGCTAACTTTGTGCAAACACATCACTTAACACAAAAGATCAGTGCATTAATTGTTTTACTCTTGTCTCCCATGTGTTGGGACTAATTACTATCAACATCGATTTGATGGGATTAACAAATGATCGCTCCGCGCGATTGTATGATTACCTCGACGTGTTTTAATAATTGGGGTATTGAGAATGGCGCGAACAACATACAGCAAGGTTTGTGACATTATGCACGTACAGGCTTAGCGATGGACCGAATTTTATGAAACTTTCATGGACCGATTTTTTAAAAGTCGTTTTATGCTACTCAAATCGGTCTGGGACGTTGACGTTGATTATGCGGTATCACTAAATAAACTTTGAAACTTGATAAATAAGTCTTTAGTTAGAACTGCACGTGCACCAATTATCAACATTCGATCATCAAATGACAAACTTTCATTATCATAATAAGACGTGTGAAAAATTAATCGTCATTACTATTATTTAGTTTTGACATTTAAATAAAATCGCAATATACCGTACTTTAAGTAAAATGTTGATATACGATGTCAATAGTGACACCGGTGTATATTGTAGGCCAAGCATATACTATGTTAAAGTGTCATCACCATGACGACGTCGACTTAATTGCACCCCGTGTGTTCGACAATTTGATTATATTTTATGACAGTCGATTTCAGCTACATTTATATGTATTTTAGACGACGGTAGTATTTTGATACGAACATCCAAAAATCGTATCCGAACTTCGGAACGGGATCCGAACGTTCGGATATCCGGACTCCGGTTGACATCCCTAATAATAAGTCACCAAGTCAGTCTGACGTGTACTAGAAGGAAATTTATCAAGTATAGGATGGTTTCATTATGAAATACACATCAAGAATATATCATTTTAAGATAAAGAAATGATAAAATACATGACAATGTATAACACAACATTATTTTTACATATCATATCAGTTAAACCACTTAAGTTACTCAGAGGGCTTATCAGCAAGAGCTTTATCAAGCTATTTAGGGGTTTATGACGTTGTGATAATACCCCATATTAATAACCTGAACCAGCAGTGGAGGACAAATAGTCTTTGACATAATGTCTTTAACCAAATCATCACATAAGTCATGTGTCACTTCATGGCCCTAAAAACCGTACACCTAATACCCAACCTCTTCCTATAAGGGCTGGGGCTAGTATGAGTACTCAGGTAAACACGAATCAAAGTGAAAAATTTAGTATGAATAATGGTCATTACTAAGATTCATGGATCGCGATCTTGTCTGTAAACAAAATGTGAATTCTTTGTTCTTAAAACCCTTTTTTCTGAATGTCTCATCAAGGTCCACTCTGTTTGCTAAAATCTAAGGATTCTTAGAGAATGGGTATCAACCTAAACCAGAAAATAAGGCTGGTAAATCCATTAATTGAAACTCAAAGTAACCCTAATTATAAGCAATAGAACCAGTTTATATTGATTTATTTCATTACTCCTAAAAAGAAAATTAAATTTAGTGGTTTTCAGAATTGCAATGTTTTTAAAAGTTACAGGTGGGTTACATGATGTAAGTACTGAATTGTGGATCAGTTTGAATCGCTACTTACACGATGCTCCAGAATCCTACTTCCGATTTAAAGCCTATTTTAGCATGTCTATACTATGGATATCCGGATTATAGAAAAGTTATCAATTCAGAAATAAGAATATAGATGAGAAGAAGTTTCTTAAGGACCCGTTGCTAAAACAGGATCAATAATTTTCTGTTAGGGTGCCTCCTTAGTTGAGGTTTAAGATATTTCTGAGAAGTATTCACTAACCCCTCACAAATATGAGTTTGAATCTCACATAGAAGCATATTCCATATGTAAGGAAAATCCCCAGCTAACTTATGGTGTGCTGGTGGTTTAATCCAACTAATGAAGACTGTTTGTCACAGCAAGACACTTTTTTTATTTGAACCCGTACCGCAGTCAAACGAAGACCTGTATATATTATTTGTATGCGGAAAATTCCTTATTAAAACCGATTTGGAACAATAACTACTATTTCTGTGAACAAAGTGAACTGTTCAGTAGGTAGATAACATGTTTCTATTGTCATATGAGCACAATATTCTAACATACCTTTTTGGACAGGTGCATTTAATGTTTTGTTTCTCCCCACTATTTCCAATGGAAAACAAAACCAGTGTAATGGCCGACAAGTGCAGGTGTCATGGTAAAAATCACCTATTCTAAAAAAATTCACTGAGCAATTTTATTAAAGCATGAGTTCAAATAGCTTGATTGTTAACGAGACTTTGATAGTTTGATGACTGAGGAGTTAAACTTAATCAACTTCATCTTAATCTTCATCTGACCATACCCATTATAAAAATTGATTAAGAACGGAACTGTTCTGACAGTAGTTGTATACCGCATGGAATTGTATGTGGTTAAAGTACATTGACACCGGTTTTTAGTAATCAACATACGGCGTTAAATTTCAAGTTCAATATTTAAAATTTGATGTTCAATACAGAATTAATTTTCAAGGAGCATTCATAAAGATTTTTGCTATTCCTGTCAATTTAAGCAAGTAATAGCAGTTACTGTGGCATTTTTGTTTAATTTGGGTTTCCTCTCACGTAAATGAACAGTTTTTTGTAAGGCTGAGAGGATGGCCCTTCCAAATCCATTCATGAAATCGGCCAACCCATGTCTTTTTCAGATTTTTATATCAAAGGCTTTTGAAAATGTCAACATGAATTAAGCCTGTCCCTGTCCCCGAAAACAGGGCACGAAAAATCTACTCGTCCACTCGTATTGACGAGTGAATTCACGGTCCAGACGAGTGGAAAATCGGCTACGGTCGTCCGACAGGACGAGTAGCTTTTGCCTTATAAAGCTGATACAAAAAATCAATGAAAAATAATCTATTGTAGCAGAAATGTCTGTTAAACATTTCTTGTTTGACAGATGGAAAAATTAGCCTTGACACTGGTTTGGAGTAAATGCTGATCGCCCGGTTCTCTCCATGAGCAGCAAATGACAACTATCAAATGGACAATACTTTATTAGATTTATTCTTCGTACGTAAAGCATACTTTATACAAAATAGATGTGAAATGGACCTGGTTAACCTTTGAGAAATGAATGGAGGTTATTTATACTCAATTAGCCAGGCCCTACCTGATACCTGTACAACGGCCCAGTCTGGCATTTATCCAGACTGTTCTCTGGATATTTTGTTTATCATTATCAGTTTGCTGTCGTCTGTTTCAATTACATATTCAGTTGCTTACTAAGTTAGCTGTCTTGAAGTCCATTCTTACCTGATACATTTATTGTGACAACTTTAATACAAGCTTTGCACACTGTTACTGTCAAGAATAAAGTTGTTCATTGGCAACCTTGATCGAAGATCGCATTGTATTTTGTAAAATAGTTATAGTGTAAAGACTAATGTCATGATCATAGGGGTCATGATGGCAATCAATGTTCCAGAAATGTACATTAGGTTGTATATTAGGCTGTTTAAATTATCAAAAAGGCTCAGTAAGTGTTTTTTTTCAGTTTAGCTTTAATGGTAGGACAAGTGACATCAAGGGTAGGACTAGTGGAGGACGAGTGACCCTCAAAATATTGTTCGTGCCCTGGAAAAATACAAGTATACTCATACTTGTGTGTCATAACAACCTAAGACTAAGAGGCGACATGAAAATTAGTGACACAAGGTCGGTGTCACTTCGTTAATTATTGTCAAAGGAACAAACTCGTGCGGCGAACATAAGAGATGAATGCTTGCAAGTTAGTGTCACGAGGCCGGTTTCACTTCATTCATAAAATGACACACGAACAAATTATAGTTCTTACCTTGATATTCGAGTCTGTGGAAATGATCAACAGCGACAATATTTCGAAATTGAATTGACGTCAAAAAATGAATCAGGAAGTGTTTACTTAGAGTTAGTTCCCTTGACCGCGGTTCCGTCTAAAATCCATGTTCCGTAATCCGGGATAAGATAACCGAATGTAGTCAAGTTACCTACACAGATCAGATTGTTTGCTGGTGATACAGCTGTCTATCTTACCATCAATTCTCTCTCAGATGCAAAATCTCTCCAGGAAGATCTTCCAAGAATGGAAATCTGGGAGAAAGAATGGGACATGGAGTTTAATCCATCTAAATGCAAAGTCCTACACGTAACAAGACATAAATATCATATAAAACATCAGTACCTCCTACATGGACAAATCTTAGACTCTGTCACCCTCCTGGCCACTTTTTCCCCTCCACCCCTGAATCCTGAAATAAAACTAACCATTATATTACTTTGTTACATTGTCACTTTGCCCTCTCTGGGCGACTCAGAAATATGAAGGTATAAAGACGTAAGTATATATTGACTCAGAAATATGAAGATAAAGATTTAACTCAGAAATATGAACAGTATAAACTAAAAAATGAACACAAAGACGTAAGTATTAACTAAGAAAGATGAACACACAGAAATATAAACGTACATACGTGAGTATAAGCTCAGAAGTATGAACATATATATACACACGTAATTACTATGAACTCAGAAATATGAATGCTATTTTATAAATGACTTTCATTGATAATACATGTTTATGCATATTGTGTAGTGTTTGTTTATGTATTATCTTATAATACAGATTTCATTATCATCAGGCATAAAAAATATTTATGTGGATCAAGAATTTTACAATCAAAAGCAACGGTTGCTTTTGATTGTAAAATTCTTGATCCACATAAATATTTTTTAAGCCTTAAAAGAAACTTACGTAATATGTTATCATCTATACATGCTCTGTTTTTTATAAGATTAACAATGCTTTGACATTGCTTACAGTTGTCTTGATAAATAATTATTGTGTTGAAGTCATAGTATTAATTAAGTCTTTATTGACTTTTTTAACATTTTCCATTTTTCTGATGTTTAAGAAATTTAACTCAACATTGAAGATATTATTTCATTGATTATTACTTCAAATTGTTATGTTTTATGATACTGACTGCATAAATGTTAGTATCCTTCCATCCACATTGCAGATTATTTTAAAGTCTTGAATATCTTTTAAATTCGTTCAACTTGTAATGTGTATAAAACAGGTATATCTGTACACTGAATACATTTTTGTTGATGTATACAATGAATATATAGAATAGACAAAACTGATTTGTCCACAGGTAAGTAAATATCGACATTCGCTTGATTGCAAGTGTTCAATAATAGAATACGTATTGTTTAAAGTAATAATTCTTTCAAACAGACAACTTGTGCAACATGAAACATTTTGACACATAATGATTGTCTTATGTCCAGTGTTAATTAATTCACATAAAATAAAGTTTTTGTTCAAGTTCAAAAGCGTTTTGTTATGTTAGTTATATGAAGGTGTGATACAGTTATACCGTTTAGAGAACTTTAATACCCGGGGCACAAATACTACAATATGGATGTAAATTAAAGCGTGTTTTCAATTTTTGGTATATATCTATTAAATTGTTCAGTATTTTGTTACTGAAATAAAAAGGCACTATAAGTATAATTTACCTTCAACCAGCCCATGAAAATACATTACAGTAAATACTAAAATATATTTATTAGACACACCTTTAGTATAAAATATACATATTCAAAAGTTGTTTACAAGCATATTAGCGCAGTAGTGTTAAAATTATGTTATTGTTATCATTTCATAATCTGGTGTAAATTAAGCGATCCACTTGGTAGAGATGCACATACGCCATTGTTTTTTAGTTTGTGTCGTGTTATTCTCACGACACCGTTTGTAAATCAAACGACGTTCATTTCTTACGATACCGTAATGCAAATACTACGACGTGTTATTATTACGACACCGATGGTAAACAAAACGTCGTTTGAAAATACAACTATACGTGCTATTCTGACGAGACCGTTTGCGAATAAAACGTTACATGTGTAACAACAACGGACATTTCATACAAAAAGCATGATACAATATGATTGTCCTGTAATTATAACTTACTGACAACAATATTCCCGTATACTGAATTATGGCTAAATATGTTAATCTTTTTATACAACATATTTCAAAGGTATACATATTTTCTGGTCAGTCATGGACAGTGAATACCAAATGATTATACAGTACAACATGATCTTAAAACATTTGGCTTAAGGTCAAACAGTAACCCAAATAGTAAATGGCCAGTGTTTACTCATGAACAGGGACAATTTCAAAGTCTAACACGCATTGTTTTGCGCGGAGCTTCCCAATTGCTGTCTCCGCAGCAACATTTGTACTTGTGCAGCATGGTGATTCTTGCCAGATATCTACGGTGCCGGAGCGGTTGTCATCCAAGGTCATAGATCATCTGTGTCACACAGACTGGGCTTCGGTCAGTTAAATGTGTAAAGTTACGAAACATATGCTGACAATGACACAGGGAATCACACTTAGGACTTATATATGCTCCTGAAACACGAAACCTAGCACTCAAGCATATTTCAGTCAAATATTACCTAAGGAAGTGAATTTTAAGGAAGTACGGACAATTTAAAATGACAAGCGACATTAGATGTGTGATACTACTGAAGTTAACTACAACAACATTCTATGTGTGATCTTACTCTCTCACCAGTAGATGATCCAGTGCCGTGACACGTACCTACCTGGTTATCCACAATACGCTCTCAATGGTCATTAAACTACAGAACCGTGTGAAACTCACATTGCTGAGGTATTTTTTTTTATTCAGTGTCACCTAGAAATGCGCTACCAGGGTATTGAACTCATGCATCCTGAAGAAAATCATCTCCTTCATCAGGCGCGTCGTGGTGTTTATATTTCGAGCGTTCAACGCAACAGTGTCGTAATTGTTATTGAAATAAGAACAAGTTACGACAGTGTTGCGCTGAGCCCTCGATTTGTACAGCGCATGCAGGGAACAAAGATGATACGAACAACACACTATTTTAAGCATATCAGTCAAACAGTGGAGAGAAGACTAAATTGTTTTCCGAACAAAACCGATGACATAACACCCCACCCATTGAGGTATATCATAGCAATACCATAGAACAAGAACAACTAAGGAATTATTGTATTCAGTGACGATACATTTCACTGGTCTAATTTCAGCTGTAGCTGTAGCAATATAGACAATTCATCGCTGAAGTACATATTCTCGCGCATACATGGAACCAACTCTTAGCAATGTGCAAAATTCTCGCTACATTTAATTCCGCTAGTGTTTCTTAGCCTCCAAATGATTGATAGCAAACTTAACGAAACCGACAGGCTAATTTAAAGCGTCTCTAAACATGGCGTTTGAATGGCAATGGAACCATTAAAAATACCAGTATATAATATGTTATTGAAACTCCGCTCTATGCAAATTATACAAAAGTTCAACATGAGCGGATAATGTGTTTCAATCGATGTGAACTCTTTTAAAGGTTAAGAACAGCTTTGAAACAAATCAGTGAAATCACCTAGGTTGTAACTCTAAAGTGGTTCTAGTCCTATATTATTGCTGCAGTATACCAAAGGGCTTTGTACAGACAGAGTAAATGGGAACCAGTGTATTGTAACTCCTGACAGTCGCTTTATCTTCTATTACCCCAGTGTTATAGAACACACGACAGAACTTTGCCTTTTCAGTACCGAGTGTTTTTTCATACTTTATAAAATATCAGTATTTTCGAGGGTTGTTCGAAAAAAAAGTAAAAAAGCAATAACTTATTTTGAATTACCAACTTTTTGTTTCTTCACTGCAAACTTCAATAAAAACAATAAATTCGAGCGATTTCCGTCACACAAGGAGGGCACTTAAACATCTCGATTCCCTCTTTTTATTATCATTAGTGCCTGGAACAACAATAGAAAAGTTATTGAGAGATAAAATTCGACCTTCGCTTGTTTCTATTATTTAAGTGCAAATGTTCAGTACTTCAACTATTTCCGAGAATGTTTCCACACATATTAGCACAGATTCCTCTCCACAATTACAGTTATGTTGAGCTAATCAACTTAAATTACAACACGAACTATAGTGTATAAGCGCAGAATGCAATAAAAGTTATACAGCCATTGTTTTGTTTAGAAATTCAGATAACAATCATAGCGGTACTTTTATGTTGGCAAGATTAATTACATCTTCTGCATACTTTCAACAATAAAATACCATTTTAACAACATTTTTCCAAATCTAATTAGTATTCGGAGAAATATAGCCATTTCCATATAATTTTTATGGGGAATATACCACATGCACTTCGTAGAGAACCCGACCGGTTAGCTTAGTGGTTAGAGCGTTGATCCATCATTTATAGCGTCAACAAATGTTGTATGTTTCCAACATGTCGCTATCCAGAGGAAAATGTCAGAAAATTTTAAAGTTGTATTTTGAAAATAAATACATGTATCAGTCATTTCTGTGATAAGAAGTTTGAAGAAATGTATCCGAAGGAAAAAGCTATCAGCAGAATGCAAGTTACTAAATAATAAAGAAGTTTGGTAATATAACACTGGATCAGTGATAGTCAATTTGATAAATATATTTCATACAGTGCGACGTCAAAATGGACGTCATTTTGAAAGCCTTATGTAAAAAGGCTTATGTTTTCAATTGTTTGGTTGCATTTTATTGTTTATGTAACATTACATACTGAACATGTTATGAAACTGTAGTCCGAGGCCATTGACATGGTCAAAACTTGGTTGTGTTATCTTTAGAAATAATATATTATAATAAAGTTTGAAAGAGTAACATATATTATGAAAATAAATATGAAAGCCACGCGACATTTTATAGATTAATAAGAATTTTCTGTGTTACGAATTTAAATCGGAACTTGTATAAGGCCTAGCGGAATAAATCTAGCGTTTTTGTAATATTTCCCGAACATGTTACTCGAAGTACAAAAAATATTGAGTTTTAAGTATAATTACTGAACGACGGAGCTTTTAACTGGGTAATATTATTATCCTGAAGCGAACTGTCGGATCAATTATTAGATTAGAAAAAGAAAATTATCCCATGGCCTTTATTGCTTTCTTGTTAACTTGCAAACAGTACTGTTGGTATTAAGATCTCGACGGTGTACTCATGAAGATGTCATAGGGCATCAATAATGTTCATGTAAACAACTATCACGAAGAGTGACGTGACGCGTAATGATGCGAACTCCTCACACCGGTTACGTCACGCTTTGCTACTACAGTAAAGCCTCTCCAGAGCGGCCCTCTGTAGAGCAACAACCTCTCTATAACAACACCTTAAAAATTTCCCTATGCTGATATTTACTATAAATTTAACCTCTGTAGAGCAACAACCTCTCTATAACAACACCTTAAAATTTCCCTATGCTGATATTTACTATAAATTTAACCTCTGTAGAGCAACAACCTCTCTATAACAACACCTTAAAATTTCCCTATGCTGATATTTACTATAAATTTAACCTCTGTAGAGCAACAACATCTGAACAACAGCCAATATTTGTGGTCCCCACAGGGTGTTGCTCTACAGAGGTTGTACTGTATAACGTTAATGTACTGATCAAGGGAGGTAACCGCTGCGGGGAGTTTGGTAATGATGGTGCAAATTTATGTAACGGAACGTCGGCGTTGGTTTCGTAGTGTCAGGGGCACGTCACCCCAGACTACGTCAGTGTAAAAACGTGTTGTTAGTAAAGTTTTACGGAGCGGAAAACATAGTATCAGTTAACTTGCTTTAACGTACTCTAAATAAATAATTCATTCTACATTTTGTACGATATTTGAATTCACTGCTGTAGCATGCATAAATATGTTTTTTCGCATATTTAGGACATGTAACTCATGACTGATCATATTATGTAGCCTATTGTTGTTTTAAGCTAAGATGTTGTTTTATATTTTAAGCATTATATAAGATCAGAATATCTGTCAGTAAATAAGGAGAACATCCCCTAGATTATAGTGAGGAGTTCATATCCTGGTAATAATGGCATTATATGTATAATTCTCTAAAACAGAAAATAAATAATAATAGATAAAAGAATACAACATTTACATGAGATTTCTCTTTGTTTATTGACGCAGATACAGTACAAATTCATACAAATTGATATATTCATTGAAAAACATACTTTATTCTCAACATAAAATAGTACAATGTAATGATAATATCTTAATACGTGCACAGAGTGATCAACAAAGCATATTTAAATACCATAACATCAACACATTGAATGTGTAACGGTAAAAAATGGACATTTTAACAGACTGTATGTAGACGCATATCGTTTGTAATGCATGTTTTGATATATATCTACACTGTATGTTACACTACAATTTTTCCCAGACACAATAACAGATTTTAATGAGCAGCCAAACATAGATGGCTGACATCTAGAATGCGGAAATAAATGAAATCTAAAAAGAAAATAGCCATGCTCGTATACCAAAGAGCGCCATGATAAATATTCTAAATCGGTTTATTCTTGATTTTATTCATTTTGTTATTTCGCTTGTCGGCTTTTCTATTGACGTAAACACATATTTAATAATTGACTGTTAAATGTAATGCATAGGATTGAGTATTAAAAAGATTGTCTGTGTTATATTGAAGATACAGATAGTAAGATGAACAGTATGACATGATTAATCCATATAAAACTAAAAACTCATAAGAAATATAACAAATAATAGACTGGAATAGAAAATTAATGAGGTCATTCTCGCATATTCAAAATATTTTTATCAAGACTGGAGCCACTTTTTCTCAATGTAATGAAAAAAGTCTCATATTCCGAACCCATAATATTTCTTGGTCTTTCTGTAAAATGAATGCATTAACTGATGTAGAATGAACGGATACGCCACACAAATAAAGTTCTTTGCAAATAAACGACAGCTTTTTGTACTATACATTGTAGTTATAAAGATCAGATTATAACTGAATAAGTTGACAATTGACAGCAATTAGAACCATATTAAAGATAGTTTTGACAAGATGTGGAAAAGTAAATCAGAAATGTATGAAGGACTCTCATAGTATTTTTCTGTTTGGTTTTGAACCAGTATGGTGATGTTATACATTGTTGAATGTTGTTGTGACAATGGCAAACATAAGTAAGACTAGATTGCGGTAATGAGATGCCTCGTTGATATACAATATCCGTCACTCAACGAAGACCACACAACCCAGAATCATGTCACGGAACAAGGTAATCATAATTTAGCGATTGCTAAAACACTGTGACACAGGTTTCAGAAAAAAGCACCCAGTTAACTCTCATCGAACGCATACAATAAGACGCCAGGCAATGTTTTACTTGCAGTTTTGTAAACAGGTACACGGAAATAGAGCAGTTTATTTGTACCCTTTACTAACATAGAGGTAAACTATTCTATAAATCCCTTTGTGGACGGACCCACGACAGACAACAGTATTAGAGTTATAATAATTATTAACAACTTTAAACAAAGATTGACAGATGAACACTTTAGCTGTTTTGACTTTCATTAATACTAACCACCCGTGCTTTCATGAGAGCAAAATCCACGGATGTTTGAAAATTTGGTAACGTATAGAATTATCACAACTATGCAATTATAATTAAAGTCAACATTTTGCCTGTAGAAATACGTGCACTGTATGATGAATACTTAAATAATGCAGTGTGACATTGAGTGACACAATATCAAATGTATGAGTACGATCATCGTATGGAACAACAGTTTTATGTTTTTTTCTGGTATGAATAACAGACAGAAAGCAAAACATAAATAAGACAGGCACATGGGGTAATGATATCAGAAAGAATTAAATGCAGCGAAAATATAGCATTGACAGTCTTGTCATTAGATAGAAGAGATAGATGATGCGTACTCGATGAGATCACATATAGATACAGCTGAATTTGCTCTGACTTAGCGATAATTAAAACAGATATAGAAATATACGATGACAACACTTCGAGACAGCACCGGATAAAACGGGCCGCATAGAATTTATATACATCTATGTGTATATCTCCCGGTGTCTCGTTTTTATAACTTAATTGCATTTATTACAACCCGTATGACGGCGTTGTCTGGCAAATATTTCAGCTTATCATTAATTTGTGAGTAATGTCATTGATTGTGAATGAAGCCAGTGCGTTGTTTGGTTGTATGAATAGATTCCATGCGTTTCTATGAGACACGTCTGCTTGTCTTTATGTGTTTTGTAATGCTGTTATTGAATGATGCGACCGGTTATGGTTACTTGTGTGTAAAAGCAGACAGGGCTGAATAATTTAGTGTTATTCGTTGAAGAACCCTTCCGGCATATTAAATCTTAAGGTAATATCATAATGATAGCTTAGAGAAGTTTGCACTTGTTTCTGTTGTTATAGTTTACAGCTGTATGTTTGGAAAAAACGATTTAGCCCAACAAATCTACTGGAATGATAACAATGGAGCACCTCTTTCTTTGTCAATCTAAGCGTCAGTTTCAAATTGCTAGTATGTAGACCAAGAATAACTAATATATAAATTCGAGTCATATAATTCTCGGAAGCAGTATAATCTGAATAAATTGAGACTAAGTCATAGCAAAATCAGCTGAAATTCAAGACACCACAACACTTGTGTAGGCAATGACGTCATGACAGACATTTCGGACGTTACAAAGGAGACATATTAAAAAATTAAACAGCAGAGAGACATTTGTATGATGACATAGTTTATAGCTACAAGATACATAAATAATGACGCAAGCATATTATGTAAACAATTACCAACAAGCATTAAACTAATATTGTTTATAGATAAGACCGAAGGTGTTTATATACAATCTCACATATGCAACAACAAAAATGTTTGAATATCGTTTCAACAACAAACAAACGCTTTAAATGACTCTTTTAGAATCTCAAAATAACGAATGGTATGAACTATATTACACGTACATACATTTGTATTAGCAAATACATCGCATTGACATTTACATATATTTTTATTACAATGATGAGTTCAATGTATGTTCATTTTGGGATATAAAGAAAACAAATCTACGCATCTTACAAACTCCGAAGAATTGAACATTTGTCATTTTGTAAGAATGCCCACAAAGCCAACATGTTTTAGAACTTCCAGAATATCAGCTTCCAGTGCTGTGTTTGAAGATATTTGTTTAAAACACAAGCCCAGACTATGAGGGGTTATTGAAAAACAATTAACCACTAGCGCGCGAGAAAATTATCTCGCTGCAAGAGAAAATTAATTGACCACACTCCGGACTTGGCCAATGGGTTTGCGTGAAGACTGTTTCCAGTGAATGTAGATGAATAGTATGACAATTAAAGCAGCTTAAAATACACGTACTTGTGGTATTTTATTCTACCTGTATTGTAAATCCTTTTACGTACATTTACACATCGGATCATTACCTAATAAACACAAATATGCATGCTAAATCACCTAAGGGTCGGTTAAAACCCCAGCAATATATTCAGACAATATAAACGATTTATACAATTGACATATAGACACCAGAAATATGCCAAGCAATCTTTATATTTCCATCTACATTTATATGGATAAACTTCCATGATAAACCGCGCGCTAAATGACGTCACGTGACAACAATTTGTTCCTATTGAAGTTAACAACACCAATATTACAGAATGTACTGCGCACGATTGATATCCAAAGATCACATCAGAAAAGCAATCAAGAAAAGATTCATAAACTCGTAGGCATAAAACAATGTGCATTAATAAAACGGTAACATGGTGGCATTCTACATCCTATAAATAAACAACAACAAAAAGCATTGACGCAATGTGTTGTCTCCGCAGTCAATCAGACACTTAAACACTTGAAAACGAATTTATCAGAAGAAAGAAAAAAAGCTTTCCACCATTAGCACCGGATTGGAAATGATTATATACAAGATATCTGCATGAAATCAAACAAAACATAGATTAATTAAGTGCGTGCATTAAAGATTTAGCTAACAATAGAGGGGGAATCAAAATAGCTCAGGACGATGATCACCAAAAAAGAGACAGCGGTACAAATATTGATAGTACTTTATGAATTGAGTGGAACATTTCATCCATTGTTTGCACAGGAGAACAAAAAATTAAACTTTAATTTTAGTCGCGTAATCGCGCATGTGACATGTGAAGAATATTGGTTCGGATAAAACTTGTCAAAGAGAGAAAAAAACACAAAAAGTAATGGTTCACAACACACGCTGATGAAGACCATGCTAGTCCCTAGACTTGTAACTTAATGTAAATATCAGATATGCACAGTGTTGTCACTGCTTCAAGGGGGAGTCCTTGAAATCAAGTGATCATCAAATATTAAGTTTATTCAACGAAAGGTACGTTCTAACAGACAAAGTTTGACACCAGGAAGAACTCATCGATGTGGATCAATTAAAATATTGAAAAAATCAATGGGTCAGGGGAATATTTGGGTCTTGCGTTTTATCATTGAAAAAATTCGAATAATTTTATACAGAAAACAGGTTGGTGCAACTGATGGTGAATCGATTATCAACAACCTGTTCTTGTTTCTTTATGAGATACCATTCTTTGCACGTTTTGCTCTATGATTCTATGAGTAGAAAAAAATCCATCTCTAGTTGGGAAATAATATATACAAACATAATTATCAACTTGTAAACAATGTTATAAGTAAGTAATAAGTAAACAAAAGTATAAAAAAAATAAAGCACGTCACATGACAAATACATTTCTAGAATACATTAATCAGTAAGATGCTGTATTTAAATTCAGAAACAAACATGACACGTGACTGAAATATTTCAAATCTGCAGACCGAATGGCATGCGTCGAATAATTTTCGATCATAATAACTCAACTTTTGTAAACTGAATAAGGACCTATTGCTCGACTTTTGTAACAAACTGATTGCAAATACACATTTGTAAGTCTGAAAAGAACAACTAAAAACGAATAAAGACGAGCTAGTTCGGAGGCGTTGATATGTAACTGACAGCAATATTAACTGTATATCTTACACACAAAACTAATATCAATACTTACTAATAGTAATACACAACAAATACTTTAACAATGAACAATATGTACTATGTATATGTACTAATAGTAATACTCTACATGTCTACAAGAATTAGGAAAAGGATAGAAGAAAATCACTCATACAAATGGACTGATCTAAAGCATTCGTGATTCGTTCTCAGACCCGTGATTTTATTTGCGTCGCTTAATCAACGATAAAACGTTTGTACTCTTTGGTTCAATTTATATGACCTTATTTAAACTAATTCGTACAGCAACAGTTTGTCGTAAGATGCTTCTCCACGGTCGGTGATTATAAATACAAATTCGGTGGCAGAAGTATGTATGCTTATATCTTATTGGTTATGGACATGGTCTGGTCCTCGAATTGGCATATGACCCGTTTGCCTTCTTGGCGATTTAGTGTATAGCTATGGACCTGTATCATTTACACGGATAGACTCAATCCTGTAGAATCAAAACAATAACATTTGAACAAAAATAATGGAAACATTTAACTTCACAAGAGGACTCGATAGGGCAAACTTATGCCTACCATTCAGCAATTATGGGAAAACGGAAGACAAGAGGACATAAAGAAGGTACATATATAGAACGTACAGACATGTAAACATACCATATACTGCAAGAAACTTATCATGAATAATCAACTTTAATTATTACCTAATTTGTTATTGCATAGCAAGGCATGATTTATATGAAATGTTTTGACCACAAATCCTGCTGTTCATAAAATGCTATTGTACCAATGTGATTTAAATCTTATTCGTCAATCACATCCTCTTGTTTGGAAGATATTACTTATTGGACAATATAATTAAATGTAATTCTTGTTGATCAAAATGAGCTTTGGTAAGAAGGAGATGATTTGGACATGTTGATCTCAAAATCAAAGTCTAAAATCATTACTCGATCTCAGAAAATCCTTTTATGCATGTTATTTCTTCCTCCAAACAAGTGATTGTAACATTATCACATTACATGTTTTATGTGTCAGTCGCATGACCATTGACTCTGAAGAAACTCTGTATCGTGTTCAGATCAACCTTGTGACTCGTCTTGTTGCACAGCTGACGTATAGCTAAGCTAAGATTTTCAATCCGCCGTAACGATATGATGTAAACTATACAAACATTTAAAGTTGGACTAAATAAAATGACAAGAACAACACTAGCAGAAAAGACATAAGACACTTTAACAGGTAGAAGGAAAACAATAGGAACGATCCCTGACAGAAAGAACTGTAGTGATTTTCTTTTATCAGTAACAAAGCACGACGTACAATATATAACCTACTCATTCAATCGCCCCATGTATTCGAATTCATACAATCTACCAGACAGTCACGTGATCCAAACAAGCCAATCAACGACAACATTGACATAATAAGTAAACATGTCATTATAATATACAATTTTGCAGCAACACCTTTATGAAGCAAATACAAGTTTTATCTCTTGTACAATAAGGACAAACAGACAAGCAATTGTACAAGTATATGAACTGATTGTTTTCATTGCAAAGGACGATGCTTATGATCAAATCAGTGAACAGTGTACAATGACGAGAATGTTTACATAATGAATATTTTAGTCTATGGAAATTAGATATGTTCCTTGTATTGAACGGCAAATAATAATAAACATGCATATCGTAGATAAAATAATAGACATGATTTTATGCGATACCTGTGTGGTAACTGGTAATAATTGATCCGCCAGTGAAAATCTTCATTTGGAATTAAACATTGGCATACTAATTTATGCAAACAGTTTTATCTTACCAAAATCAAAATGCAACTTAATGACCAATTAAAACAATGTTTATAGTGTTTCCGTAAACATTTAGTTCCAAAATAAAAGAGACTTGTCATAAATAGCAATACATGTAGCTATATTCCTTGAATCGTATCGCGTGTATAAAATATTAATAGTTTACTGATACCCCGATGTGATACATCCCTTTAATACAAATTTAACCCATGAAATCAACTTATAATTAAATAAAACAATATTACTACCCCAAACTTATTTTCACTAAACCATCAAATATTTGTTGAGGTATATTATTTTACAACTAAAATGAATCTAATTCTTAAAGATACCATACGGTGCGCGTGTGGAAGGATCCGTGGAGTTACGGGACAGTTAAATTACATTACACATGTTGTCCTGACATATCAACCATACTTATAAGATAATGCATCACTCGTGGCAAACAATTGACACGATACAGTTAAGTTAACATTAACATCATAGACAGCTCAACACAATGAAGTAAAGGACAGTGTAACATCCGAGCTTGCAATGTTACACACATACAAATACACTGTAAACGAATAAAACTCTGCCTGATGATACATGTATATTACAAATGATTGAAACACGTTGGATACGAGATTGACTCAAGAGAGAATGATATACGTATGTAGATTTCAAAACATAATGACCATGATAATGAAGCATGCTTTACAGAGATGAAACACTGATGTCAGAAATGTCACTCTATGATACACATGGTCTGTTCTGTTCTGTTCTGTTATTGCATTTATAGTTGCAAGGTACATTGAATAGAATGATATCCGTGCACGTGGACAAACATAAAGCGCAATCACACACCGTAAATGACGTGGATACCAATGAAGTTGGGTGAAGTTACATTTTGTGTCTGTATAGCACTACCAACTTCATATCGTTGCATTACAAACGTTCCAAGATACTTCGATATCACTATGTAAACAATTTTACCACTTTTTTAAAATCTGCTCTACATTAATTGACCATAGAAAAATGTTTATTACAGTCGATACGGCATTGATATGAATATATACCGATGTAGTTTATTTCGATATTTCTTACGATATGGAAAATATCACGATATCGAAATATCGGGAAACCCCATAATTAAAATTTTATTTTATTTCATTACACATTATTTTATCAGCAACGTATGAACTTCTGTTAGCTACTGACGAATATCACCCCTAACACCACTGTCAATGACACCAGAATTGTCATTAAATATATCCAAAAGAAAAGCCGGTCAAATATTAATCCTACAGCCTTCCACTCTTTAGCAATCTTGTCATTTTTGTCTTTGATCTCCAAACGATCTCTATAATAAGCCAAAAACTGGCGTATACAATTTAACTTGGAATCTATTTCCGCTAATTGTGGATTGGCTTCAATTTGCTGATCTTGTTTCTTGTTATTTAGTAATTCACATGACCCTCTCCAGCACCTTGGAAACTTACTGTCACCGTTTGCCATCCCCATTCCCATTCCGGGGATAGCCGGGGGGATTAACCGCTTTTTATCAGCATCTAAGAAGGGTCTAACCAGATTGTCCATGCACATAGCCCGCGCAAAAAATCGGAACATCACCTAGTAAATATTTAATCAGAACATAACAATTTTCTACATAATTTCAAAATTGTGGAGCAAACTAGAATTATTTGATTGTACCAAAAAGAATGCAAGTAAATCATTTCGCTGACTTTCACAATTACTATGGCATTTATTTTGAGAATCTTTTCGAAAAAATCCGCCGGAGGAAAAAACAAATATCATCTTAAATAATTTTTGTGATAAGTTTAACGTGTAGTTCCAAGATAAATAATTGATATTATACTGTTATACTCACATTACGGATCATCTTCGGCACTGGTGATCTAGCCCCATAATACGACAGATTTACAACAAAAACATTGAGGAATGTAGAACCAGTGATAAGAATCATATTTAGGCAGTAGTAAGTACCTGAAATTATAATTACAAGACATTACATAAATGATAACCTGCTAATAATACTTAAAGTTATGTCAATAAAAGCCTTCGATAATCTTAAAATTCTTTCTTCACTAACCTAGAAAATGCCATGGGATATTAAAATCAATCACATATTGGAACGTTAAGTTCACTCATTTAGGACGCCTAGTATGAAAAGATAATTACACCATCATCAGTCAGCAACTTAAATGTGCTTTACTATCTTTTATAAGTCATGGATTCCATAAACAACAAAACATACAAAACACCACACCTTCCCAAAAATACCATCTTCCAAAATCCCACCAAACCAAAACCCTTTGCACAAAAATTATTCAGATGCGAATTCAACAGTGCCAGATTTGTATTGACAATTATAAATGACATCAAAAGCCAGGATTGGTTGTGTTTCTGATCTCAAAAAGGCGTTCTGCCCTTTTCTTGCGTAGGAGTTTATTATAGAATTTGGAAAAGACACCGCTTGGTCAACAAGCTCTGCGAAATCCATGTTATTTATTGTATATATAACTCCTAATAAATGTCATCAACACAGTGCCACTTGATTCTTCTTATATTATCAGATTTGAGTAATTTCTTTAATTCTTCCATTTAACTACTATATTTGAACAGCAAACACATTTATTACAATGCCACATGTACTTTACACCAGACCGATAAAGGCTAAAAGGCTTACAATTACGTATTGCAAAACTAAACTCAGGGCCTGAGAAAAGCCTTAAACACACAAAGCTGTAAACATCGCGTTGTAATGATGCAAAAGAGTTTTACTCCAAAAAATAAATATCAATAAACTCAGCGATGACACTTATATCATTCACGGGTACGTATACATATTCAAAACAAGTATCAATACTGTCAATGATGTCAACATCCTGAATGATTTGGAAAGCTGCACTAAGTTACCTCATTTTTTTGTCTGACATGAAATATTTCGAATAACGTCAGTTACTTGACAAAACGCTTTTTTCAAGTTGGCAAACACGATTTTTATGGCATTTAATATCACGAAATAGATTAATCGGTAATTCTAGAAAGATCTGAATGATCCTGCTGTTATTCACTGACGGGTAAAGTATTTTATCACCATTAGGAATAAAACAATCGCAATCATATTAAAGGTACTAAATTACAGATAATACGATTTATTTTGCGAAATATGAAACTCATTTAAGTTCATGGGAATTCGCGATAAAGAAAGTACAATGAACATGTATCAAGGTTTTAAGTGATGTATTTATCTACCACAGCCCCAGAAATACGAGAAATGCGTACAGTTTTGCATATAGTTATCAAAAGAATTATTGGTCATAAACACTTGTAAATTTGAAATTATTTAATATGCTATATTTACCAAACAAATAAAACATTTATAAATGGTAATTATTCATTCAAGTGACACACACTGTGTACGTTCCCATTAAAATGTTATTTCAATGTAGGTCGGGTGCCCCTAATGTCCTCTGTCATTTGGTACTGGATTTATAAGCTTTCGATATTAATAAAACATTGTTTGTTAAGCTGAGATGCTTCAGAAAATGGATTTTCGTTGTTGTCTTAGCCAAGATATCTATTGTTAATACTACAAATTACGGTTCGTGTTTTACAGATGTTCTGTTCCGTAAAATGTTCATTGGTCTTTTTCCACGCGCTTTAGGGCATACAACATACAACTAGCAAAATATTAAAAGGTATATTCATTGATGAGCTCTATACAGGAACATTCATGTATTTCATATCAACTTTAAACGATCGATCATCCGCGGCTTCAAAAAGTATTTTAGAATTATCTTCAGCATGAAAATAGCTAATATATGGATTCCTAAATAAAACGAATACAGTTGTAGAAAACATTCCTCCTTCCACAAAATACTATATTTGTGTAATTCCCAAACCCTTAAATCCATCTAACATACAAGACAGTACAAAAAATGGACGACAAAAAATAGTTTCTCGGATGGTTCCGTCTTATAGCGGTATGTAACACAGTTACAGGGAGGGTAAACCAGTTTTGAAGGTCCACCAATCACACCTACCTGCGGGGAAACATATATTAAAGTTACATATTAACTAGATAATAATAATATTATACTAGTAACATTGGTATACTTACCAAGGATTGGAACGCCTTCTGATGCAGGTGGCATACTGGATTCAAACATGAGAAGTAGAACGAAGAATGCCATGTAGATGCTCATACCTAGCAACCAATAAGAAAACATGAAACTACTGAGAATTATCATAAATTGGTTGATCAAAAGTGGACATAATTATTTGAACGTTTCATGTACCCGTATATCAACCTGATATGATAACTAGATGCTTTCAAAATACAAAACTGAAAGAATATCCTTTTTTGGGACGCAATATCGCCTCACAATGGTATCATAATTTTCAAGTCACAATTTATCAGTTAACTGCTGACCTTGACACCTTCCTACTGTCGATTATTGACATGAATTGAAATTAGTGATTAAATAAATTGCAATGGATTGTGTCTAGTTCACGAAAGGGTTGACCTATTGAAAGTCTTAACGTACTTGTGGTAGAAAATGCTCAAATAAGAGATTTAGTCTAAAGATAAAGCAAAATTAATAGTAAGATTTATGAAGTAAATTATAAAATAAAATTGGATAGTAAACGAAGGGTATCGTAGTTGTAAATATAGATGCGAAAATGATTCTTAGGGGTTCAAACTTATTGTTAAACCCAAAACTTATTAATTATCAACTGTTTGGTATGTTCAACAAAAAGGTTTTGCAGTTCCGAAACGTTTGAAGTAATTATTTACGACTTAGAAATCCCTATGCATGCTTATGGTCAACTAGATGTAAAAGATTCCAGCAATATTTATTTCTATGGATTAGATTAATTGACTTATTTAAATGGAGTCTTCATGACTTACCTAAACTCATCTTTGTTGGTGATTCTGGTGGAATCCAATATAACACTAATGTTAATGTTGCTAATAATACACAAGGAAGAATAAGAATATACACGTATGCTGTTGGAGAACGGCGAAATATAAGCTGATATGTCAGGTCATGGTATTCTTCCGGGCAACATGCATAACTATTAACGTTCCTTTTGGCAGGGGCAGATAACACCTCCCACGCTTTATTTGGTACAAAATAGTCATCAGTTAACATTTTTTCAGTTCCATCTAGAAAATCTAGATGTAATTTACTGCCCGTATATGCCCAAGATCCAAATTTCAAGGAACAAATTTGTTTGTCGAACGGGAATGTTGTAACGTCAATGTCGCAAGTACTCATATAGATTCCTTGCGGTATCCAGCTAATATTTCCATCGTGTGAAACTATACACAATGCATCTCTTCGCTCCTGCATTCGTGTATCAGCACTGAAATAGAAATAGGACTCAGTTATACTTAATACGCATCAGATTTGAGGTTCAGAAATACAAAGTGCAGTCTGGGCTATGATTGGCTTAAATCACAATTATAATTTTCTAATCTGCTTAAACGAGATTTTTTTTACACTGGAAGTAAGCCGAAGTAAAGCTACCTATTAGTTAATTAATAACATACAAACAATCTTATACACGATCAGATGTAAATATGATGTATAAAAGGTGATACCTGATCTCTGTCACGTGACAAGAACAAGAAAATAAATATATAAACATATTATAAATTCGCACAATATAGTTATGGTTCTTCATTGGAATGATTTGAGAAGATTAGGATCATTGAAAAAACACTGAGAAACACGTGATATGACTTTATTGCTGAATTTTATCACAATCATGTTTTTGCAATGGTTCACTACAGTTTGTGTTAGAGTGCCGTGACTTCTATAAAAACGAACAAAAATACCTTAATAATAATATCATACATAATGTAAATGCAGCAACTACACACAACAAGACGAATTATTTACATGTATTAAGACTCTCTGATTTTACTTAAGTATAAAAAAATTCAAGGAACAAAATTTAATCTCAAAAAGTTCCATTTATTAAATTAGTTTTAAAATTTATGAGCGATTAAGATATCATAGATGGGTCTGTATTTTATACAGTCATACGTACATAAACGATCACATCTTTAAACCATCGACTTACTTTCTCTGTATGTTACTGACAGTTTTTGAGACCAAGTTAGTTTAAACAATTTAAAAAAAGTTGAAGAGTGTTCCAAGGTCTAAAACAAATAACAGACGGAATAGAAATGGAAAGAAATGATGTGCAGACAGTTTGGTACTTTCTAAATTAAGCAACAATTATGAACAATAAGTTAAAATTTAAAATAGTAAAACAAGATATTATATAACAGAATAATACATAGACATAATGATGAACTCATTCTACTTGATTTATGTATTTTTATTTTACTCACAACAATATCTTTAAAACTCTATAATGATGTTTTCAACTTCTAAGTCAACAATTAACAATACAATAAAAATAATAACACATACCCATGATTGATAATAAGCTAACAAAGTGAGTAAAAATGGATAACACTATTAAGATATCTCATACGGTCCCTGACTAGTAATCACTAGCCCCTCACCACCCTACTCATGATCCGACAATCTTCACGTGTGAGGAAGCGCTCCAGCCAGCTAACGGTAGGTAAATATTTTTATCAAGGGGGACGCCTGGGATTTCCCTTAACCGTTAACGCTGAAAAAAAGCCAATGACCTTGACTGTTGGTGCAAAGTTAAACCCTAAAGAAAAAACTCATATTTAACAGAACTTATGATAGAAGAAGTTTGCCAGCTAATAACATGAATGCAAATTCTTATATCATTTATTCGCTATCATATTCGTATTACAAAATACAGAATATAAAATGTTTAGCATACAAGAACATTTTCAAAAAAACGTATAAGAGTATGTATTGAAAAATCACAACAGATCGGATACACACTCTCTTGGCTACACATTTCTTAAACACTTCTTTGCAAATTTCTAAACGTACACCCAATAAAACTCAGTTCTTGGAAAAACCCAAATAAGTGAAAAGTGGTTTTACAATACTTCCGCTCAATCTACAAAGAAATCGAATGTACAAAGTAAGTGTTGGATTTATTGAGTTTTATATCAAAGTCCTGCTGATTAACCTAGAGTGTTCAATGACTTTCTTCAAGTGTTATAAAATAGGCCTACAAGGTGAAAGTTTAGAAATTCGGCTTAGTGTATATAACAAACATTGTCCAGTATGTTCCAAACACCTGACAATACACAGATCAACTAGCTTATAATAAAGCATGAACATGCCTTAATGATTTTCTAGACTGATACTTTCATTCTTTTTAAAATACTTCGAGATTTCATATACTAAGCTAGATTCGATATTGTATTGTACCATAACTAACAGAGCGATAATGCTTTCAATTCCATTCTTATTAATGACTGTACTAGTCCCGTGGTATTGTATTCAAATTAAACAAACTGGACAAAAAAATATTCTTCAAAAATATTGAAGAGAAATAAAGCATGAGTTTTTGCAAGTTACATAGTGAGGTTTTACAGTGGAAAGAATTATATTTGATCTGATTCTACAGAAAATCGTATGCTTATCTTGCCAACAAGATTGCAGTCAAAACTTTGAAAGACAATAAAACAATAACAAGTTGCATAACTAGACTTTATAAGTTGTTTAACTACCCATTCGACAGTTCTGATCATGATCATTTCAGAGCCGCTCCAGAGAGAGAGACAGAGAGCGAGAGAGAGAGAGAGGTGGGGAAGATACAGGAGAAACGGACATCCATACACAATTTCTTTTTTTCAAAGAGTTGCCCTTGTTCTTTATCGTGCCCGGTGTATAGCACCGATACATGCTATCGTTTCCTGTGATTTTCTGAACACTGTACTGGGATCAGAACTGGAGATGGGTACACTGAAAAAGGTGTTCCTGAAATATCTGAAGCCTTAACCGAGATTCGAACCCACAACCTTTCGATTGTTAGTCCAACTCGTTATCACTAGACCACCGATCTAACCAAGACTTTAGAGTAAGAACTCACTATCTACAAAAATAATCTGTATAAAACGTAAGTAGAAAGTTATAATACAATTTTACAATTGCTTGAAACCTCTCGATCGATGTAGGGTTCACACTCCGCAAATACAAAGCAATGCTTTCTCGCCCTTATTGCTTTTGGTCGTGATGATAAAATCAAGTGGTGGAAATAAAAATTTCCTAAGTGTCAGGTCATTTAGGAGCAAAACACAAATCTTCAACACTGGTCGTTTTAAGAAAAAATATCTGTAATTAATTTTACTAATAATGCAACGTGTGACTACAACGGACATTACCAACGTCGAGGAGACACGTTCTATATATATAATTATATGCATTAATTACCCAAATTAAGGTATATTTATATAATACATGTTTAAGTAATTTCACAATGATCATTTTCAGAAATGTTGTAAATACAAATTTCGGCTTCGGTTTAGCTGGTTTGAAATGATTTAGCAATAAAAGCATTAACTTACATACATGACATGGTCATCCATTCACAAATTAATATCATTAACACTACATCAATGATTTGATTTGATCTAAACCACAATTACATTGTACAATAACAATTTGTTCCTACTGACAAAGTACAAAGACTATATAGAGAATGGGTGGTATGTACAAATGAAATTTACATTAATTATCAAGTATATATTCAATAAACCAAACATAATAATTATGAGATTCAAAACATGACTCATAGGCCATCTTTCAATCTTAACTCACACATTTGTTTTCTATATCAGATACAAACAAAAACAAAACAAGTACAAACTCCCTGTCAAAAGACACAAGTTAAAAAACAAAGAACGAGTAAGGAAATACGGTCATAAAATTATTGCTATCATTTTCTTACAGAAGTTTTAGTCACTGTGCGCGTTTTGCTTGCAATTGAAGACCTTAAGGTTTTGACATACTTAACCAATATACTAGTATAATATAAACAATGGTTAAGATAGTTAAAAGTTCTAAAATAAAGTAAATTCCCAGAAAACCGGGCTCTTCAGAACGGTTATCTGATCATTCCGGTTTTCAGAGAACATTAAAATTTGGATAAATCACGACAAATATGGAACTTTAAATCGTCCGATTTTCAGGGAATTCCGGTTTTCTTTGATCTTTATATATTATTAAATTCGTTTGATTAAAGTAACAACTGATTTGCTATTATTATATTTCTTTGAGAACATAAGATGTAGAAGTAATTATGACATTGACTTCTGTTGTCTGATGAAACAGAAGCGGTTTACATGAAATGTTGCCATGCAATATTCGTAATAATACATCTGATTTCTATATACTCTGTTTTAATTCTATTACGAGACTGGATTCCACATAATAAAATTTCTACAACAATAAATCCTTCACACAGTCACAAATATCGAGAAAACATTCACAAGTACATAATTTATGGCACACGAACGAGACGTATGTGGCAGTATATATTGTCCGTACAGTCCTCTGATACCACGCTTGCCTCATTTTGCACCAAAATTGCATAACATACGTCAATAAACTACTTAGACGAACATCCCGAATTTCCATAAAATTGTGATTTTAATCGCTTTGCTGTCAAATAATTTTAACATCATCTCAATCAAGAGATGTTTTCAGATACGAGAAATTGTAAAATTTACATACAAACTGAGTTTGCTCCCTTAGATTACGATTTAACGTAAAAATATATCGAAAATGTGATATTTTAATCTCAGAAAACACAACAACACAAAATTTAACATTTATTATCTATTATAGAACGCAACTCTTAACTTGTCTGGTTTATGTTATCAGAACCGCTTTATCAAATTTAGTTTCTCGTGTTTCAAGTTATTGAGAGTGATACACCAGCACTGTCTCTCAAATTGAATGTGTCTGACGTTTTAGTAATGCATATGTTTATCTCATGCAGATAAAAGTCAACCACAACCTCGAAGCAAAACGATTTTCAATATTTGTTGAAAAATGTTATGATGTCATAAACTGGTTTATAAATATCTTTACATTTTAGATTGCTGTTCTTAAAGGCATCACATTTTACTGACTTTAATGCAGATCGTGTATTCAGATACATGACTGTATGAGTTTGTTCAAGCTATATTTAAATAAACAATATCTAGATTCATCGTAAATATAGTCCTTCTGACGCGTAATAATTTCTGTTAAAACTGTAAATTAGTTATCTTTAGCCATAACTTGTTATCATTGTTTAACCACACAGACAAATCATTCCATGACAATAAGGACGAAAATTGAAGACAACACGTCGAACCTACAGGACAACCATTGGATTATCCCATTACAAATTAACAGCTATTCATATTTCCTAAGTTATTGACGCCGCAATCAACAAATCGTTCTCAGCAAAGAGAAAAAAATGAAAATGCATTCCAGAGCAAATCCGATGAGTGTGGAGAAGCAGTCAAACTTGATGAACGATCGAAATGATTTAAACAAATTCGACAGCAGTCCTTGCCAAGATGTCTCTATTTTCAAAATTGATCCGATTTGTTTGTAGTTCAACAAGCAATGGTTCGAATTCCAAAACGTAATTAATCGTTCTAGAGGAAAACATAGCTCGAACCATTCCATACACCGAAATACAACTAATCAATCATAGAATGAAATGGTCAAAAGTTCAATTACTATATTAAATGTGGTGTGAAAAAGGTCATTATTACAAACTGAGGTCATTCAGCAATTTGGATAACCATATTAATAATGCATAATTTTGGTGTCTCGTGTTCGGAAATGGAAGAAGGTTATATAATTCTTAATATGGACTCGCAATAATCTGCTTAACATTATTATGTTTTATCAACTGTATTGCATAATTTGTTCAATTACCACATTGCTTACAATTGCTATTTTGCTTTAGTCTGGCCAGACTTTGAGCTACGAACACGTATACTATACCGCCACTGTTACACACACTACATTAGCGACAATAAAAGTATTGTATTGCATTGTTCTATATTGCCTATGACAGGGACTTATGTATTAAGCAACCTTCAATGCAACAGCATCAATAATAGAAAGCAGATACAGTGTATCTATCGTAGGAACTAAATTAACACTGACATGTACATCGATAACTTAGGTCTCACAATTCACAAAATCACAGAAGTATAAATGAATAGGCCTAGAAAGTAGTACCACGTGTTATGTGGATACATGGGGGAGTAGGCATATAAACATCTTGTATATCCACTTCGTCTTAATGAAATAAAATAAATAAATAGATACACGAAGATTCATTGACATATGACATAATAATGAAACACGATTGGTGGCTCTGAGATGTGTCGATGGATTTCAGGTAAATATACAACTGTAAAGTTGTTTTTATGTCAACAAGCATAGCGTGAAAGTATATAACGAAATTCCTTTAGACATTATGGTTATTGGTCGGAGAAAAATGTGTGATATTTGTTTAGTTCTAAAATCATTCATCATATAAATTTCAATGAATCTTGATGATGGAAGTATTATCATAAGTGCATATACTACATCGACGATATTTTTCACATTTAGATCAAATCAGACATCAGTGACATAATTCATATTGTATTATGTACAAATTAATACAGTGCCAGTTGACAACATCGAGAATAAATACATACAAATATACAATCTCGCATAGCATTCACGCATCCTTTGTCTGTTAAGTTTACACAATCTGACTTAACATACATTTCAAACACACAGAACAAAAACGTGGACCAACGATTAAACAAGCCGAAGGAAAAACAGAAGAAACTGTGAACAAAATATCAGAAGAAACTAAACACAATGGTAAAACATGTAGACAAAATAGGAAACATTTTACATTGTTATTGCGATTTCAAAGGTACCAGGTAAAGCAATTTTATTAGCTCAACTTGAAATGTAAATACTTTTCAATCCGTTTGTCGATATTTTAATTACTCCAAAATAATCGTGTTGCTTGATTAAAGCCATATCAACTTTTCTAACCTAATAGTTAGATAAAACGCGGTGGACAATATGGTATTGGAATGCAACGATTGACATTAAACGTCGAAACAAATTGGTCAATTATATGGAACGCACGTTTTTTATTCTTTAAATTCATATGTTCAATACGCTTATTTCAAATATTTACAGTTCAACGAACATGAATTATATTCATTTAATTCCCCTTTTTACTCTGTACGCGGATAGTTTGCCGCAAAATACACTTATAGATTAAAGACAAAAGTTTAGACAGCAAATCAAGCAGATGGTTTCACCGAAAAGGAGATTTTGTAACATTGGCAAAGTACGGACATTTGAGCATTATTTACACGAACAAAACAATTCAAACATTTATGACAAAGACTGACAATTATCGGACATTTAACCGACTGAACACAATTTATCATACTGGTTTTGTATAAGGCAACTCAGCACATATACATGTCTGAGGGTTTCGGGTAGGGGTTAGTTGGCTCTAAGTACTGCATGTCACGTCATCTACTACAGACCATACATATATATATATATCACCGCTATGCGTCTATTTCGGGCCTTACTAGATATAACAGCCGATGGGCATGCGTAGGAAAGAGATAAGGATCACTAGAAGGATTGGGGAAAGAAAGAAGTGAACTTTCTTTTCAGTTTTTTATATAGTCATAGCGTCTTCAGAATTTAATCTGGAGTAGTGTCCTCTAAGGGCAAAGGTACTGCATTTAGGACCAAACCATGTATGAATATACGTAAAACACGTGACTTGGATGTTACTACTTATAAGATAGTATACTATAAGATGGTTTTTATCACGTAGAAACATAACGGTATAACACTTATCAACGCACAATCAAAAGTTAAGTTCAATTCTTATAGATCAACAGTAAGAGGAGAAACATATCATGGAACCGATAGAATAGACATAAAACAAGAAACAGATTGAAACAGAAATTATTCAAACCAAAATGTCAACAATCCCGTTAATATAAAGATTGACACCGGCATTGTATTGTCATCAAACATCAACCTTTATACGGAACAAAACAAAAGTGGATATGAAACAAGAAAGAAAACAGACAGAAAGACAGGAACGAAGCTACCATTTCTTATGTACTTAAAATGAGTCATAGTTCTTTTTCCAACTATAATCTGTGCATAAAACTGGAAAACATTGCTTTATCACAACTTATAGCAAAACAGTTTAAATAAGTATTTTTCTTGCACGATTTACAGTTACGAACTGCCTACATCACTTAATATCTGTGTTGGCAGACAGAACATTTAAATATAATTAGAGAAACCGAAAAAGGCTGATAATTAGATAATTTGCAGAAATTCAAAAAAGTCAAAATGTCCATCGATCTCCATTTAAAATACATAAGAATAGGCGTAAACTATAAAAAGACATTCACATCATTGTGAGTCAGACATCCTTGACTATCTCTATAAGGAAAGTGAGAATATGAAAACATACATTAAGAAAAGAGATAGACATTTATACAGTGATAGTAATGTGAAAGCAACTGGAAGTCTGATGCCTTGATGAACATCTTAAGTATTCAAAAAGGAATCAAGAAAAAACGACAGCGAACCCAGAAACAACGGGTTTACTACAAGGTACAAAATTTAATTCATAGAAAATTCAACTGTCTGCTTCATATTTATTACACGTCTTCGGAGTATTTTTCTACTCGTATGTTATTTTTTGACCGCATGCGATGCAATTTAAACAGGAATAGCATCATTTCAGGATTTCTTGTTCCAAAATTTGTAAATTTTGTAAATACCTATAAAGAAAAGGATTGCGTCTGTTTTTATTATATTTTTTTTAATATTACAATTAAACGCAAAAAAGTTTGTTGTTACCAAAAGTAATAAATATGAACCAAACAGATAGTGGTCGTGGGAAAACGCAAAAAGTGTTGCACTTTTGCAAGTCCATAGATATTTACAGACTTGCAACAAGAGAGGAAGAATCGCCGCGTGCTGTTATTCATCTCCATAATATGGGCCTACTAAAATACGTCATATGTATTGCCCAGAAAAACAGTTTTAAGCAGACGCAATGTTTCACACTGCACAGGTTGGAAAGTCTCCCTGTCCATAAATGTAGTCATGGGTCCCAACTTTACTCCATCCTGACATGAACTGAATACTTTATATACTTCAAAATCTGTCACGTGACACAAAGCACACAGAGCAACCAACCCGATCAATATCAGCTGCTCATAAATATGACTGATAAAACCACAGTCAAGGACGTACATATTGTCAGGAGAAATATCCAGAAGAAAACGCGATCAAATATTAAACCAACAGCTTTCCATTCCTTAGCTATCTTCTCCTTTTTATCTTTTTCTTCCAGCCTTTCAATATACATGTTTATAAAGTCACGAACTTCCGTCAATTTAATGTCAATTTCTGCTAATTGTGGATCGGCCTCTATCTCGTCTTTCCTGTGTAATAACAATTCTGTAGATCCCTTCCAGTTCTTCGGCCATTTGTTCTCACCGCCGTTCACAAGTCCCATCCCCGGTATTGCTGGTGGTATGAGGCGCTTCTTATCTGCCTCAAGAAATGGTTTTACCAAATTATCCATACACATTATTTTTGCAAAGAATTGGAACATCACCTGAAAATGGAAGAATCAACAAAATGTTAGTTGACCGGCACAATCTACATTGTACACAAACATTAATTTTGAATGATCATTATAAGCGCATATGCCTGCAGTCGGTGTGTCTGTAAAACTTTACATTGATTATAATTGGAATTACAATGCACATATGAAATTATGTATAAGTATCGGCATGACCATTTTGTATTACAAGGCTTGAATCAGATGTTTATAGCAATCAAGTAACAGTATTCGCAATTATCAGAGTATTTCAGGTTCGGCAGTGGTCTGAAGATTAAGCAGCATGAATAATAATTACAACGTTCCAAACTACAAATTTAATAACGCTTAATGCATTCATGTTCGCAAAACCGAAAAAGCATCACCAAGTGTTTAATCATATCATTGATAACAGACCCCACAAGCTCGCATGGAAAAATCTGTATGAATGACGTACGGGGAACATTGAGAATATTAATTTACTAGCAGTCGCTCACTACACAGTCTCCGTGGACCATTCATCCCGATCATGTCGTAATCAAGACAATCTTTTCAATAAAGTATTGACTTCCACTCATTTAATTAATTGAATGTCATTTGCGAAATACTTTTAACTTAATTCAGATACGGAGTTTTTATTACTTTGCCGTATTTATTTTCAGACTGCGGTATGTAACACGTATCTACGAACAATGACTTGAAACAAAATCTTGAAGTACAACACATTTTTTTGTTTTTTTACTTGCATTATAACAATTCGTTGTTAAAATTTGTAGTTGTTTAGTCTGTGGTATGTAATTGTATTTATGCTAAGAATTTCAATTCAATTGTATGAACTTTTTTTAAGTTGCGTTTGTTGTGTATTTCGTTAATATCTTTGAGTTTATCTAATTGAATTCGTCTCACACAGACGTAATACAATACACTTTTCTCTGTTTGTAGAAATTCCATGTTTTGCAACCGACAAAATATTACAGAAAATTATCGTCCCAAGTTGATGTAAGATGTATTGATGTAATTTCTCATCTTTATTCAGATTCGATTTCTGTCTTTTCCACGAAAAACAAGACGAGGAAGGAAATCCATATTTTCAAGCATGGACAATTTTTTATTTAAATTAGTTTGTTATCTTAACATAAGCGCAAAGAAGACGGCATGATACAAGATGGAATGGCTTGGAACATCAGCGAATGACAACAAAACTAGATAAATCCCATGAAACCTGGCCACAAACAGTTCCAAGGCGGTATTCCCCGGAAGGACTATGTTTAGTACACCATGGTCCTGTGTGTTGAGTGGGTGTAAGGATTTTAGCGAACGGGAAAATGAGTATTTTGAAAATAGATATTTTTCTCTCGGTTGATGTTTTTCTGTAGGTATTGTTTTTGTAATGTTCATAATAAGTATATGTTAATGTTTGTTATCGCTGGTTAATCAAACTTAACCGCTCAGGCTCGGCACATATTTAATGTTCGGATTTATGTTTTGACTTTACTGCATGCACATCACGGTTAAAATACAGATCCGAGTGTTAAACGAGTTATTCAATGAACCATATGGTTAAATAAAGTTAACCGGTCGACAAATTTGAAAAATACTGTGATGCCATTAGTCAAAATATAAATCCGAACATTATATTTTGAGTGAAAATACTGTATTTATATTTACTATTCTATAACAGATAATGCTTTTGTTTTATATTCCCTAATAAGTAAATACCTATGTAAAAAACGTAAATCACTATATGTTGCTTTCATAGACTTTAAGAAAGCTTTTGACTCTGTGAACAGAACAAAATTGTATGAAGCATTAAATAAAAATGGAATAAAAGGTCATTATTTCATTCTATCCAAGCAATATATGAATCAGTAAAGGCTTGTGTTAGAAATGGATCTGTGTGTTCTGAATTTTTTGATTGTCCTATTGGATTGAGACAAGGATGTAAGCTAAGTCCAATTTTGTTCTGTATTTTTATTAATGAATTATCATCTGTAGTGTCCAAATGTTGATCCCACGGTGTTCAATTAAATCCAAATGACATTGAAATTTTTATTTTAATGTTTGCAGATGATGTTGCTCTTGTTTCAGACACTATTTTAGGGCTCCAAAATCAATTAAATGCTGTTCATACATACTGTTTAGAGTGGCACCTCAATGTAAATGTTGATAAGACAAAAATAGTTGTTTTTAAAAATGGTGGTCAGCTCACAAAACATGAAAAATGGTTTTATAATGGTAATCGTGTTGAATCAGTTAACTCATTTATGTACATTGGTTTAAATTTTACAAGTCGGTTATCTTTGTATAAAATGGCTGAATGCATGGCTATCAAAGCTAAGCGTGTGGTTATCTCTCTGTTAAAAAATCTGAAAAATGTCCTACCTTTGCCATATAAATCATACTTCAAAATTTTTGATACTAAAGTAGTCCCTGTGTTACTATATGGATCAGAAATGTGGGGTGTGTATATGATGGAAAATACAGAAAGAGTTCATATTTATACTTGTAAACGCTTTTTAAATGCTCCTCTTAGATCTTGTAACGAAGCAACTATGGGTGACTGCTGTCGTTATCCAATGTATATTGTAGCTTATAAAAGATGTATTAAGTATTGGCTAAGGATATTATTATTACCAAATGATAGGTATGTTAAAAAATGTTATCGTATGTTATTAAATCTAGACGCTCATGGTTACATCAATTGGGTAAGTCATATAAAAAGAACTTATACACCAACGGCTTTGGATACGTATGGGAAAATCAAGGAGTACCAAATTGTAATACTTTTATTGATACTTTTATTCAGCGACTTAAAGACCAATATATTCAAATATGGAGCACTAAATGTATAGAAAACAATAAATTATTATCATTATACCGAATATATAAATCAAAATTTGAAATTGAATCATATGTTGATGCTTTAGATATTTCAAAATTTAGATGAAGCCTTGTATCATTAAGATCATCATCTCATAGCTTATTAATAGAAAAGGGGAGACATTTAGGTATCCCTAGAAGTGATAGGAAATGTTTTTATTGTAAATTATGTATAGAGGATGAATTCCATTTTGTTCTTGTTTGCCCTTGTTATCATTGTTTGCGATAGCAATATTTACATGAAAAATATTATAAAAATCCTAGTATTAACAATTTAATATTTTGATGACAAGTACAAATACCAAAATCATTAGGAATTTAGCTCTGTACATATATTATGCCTTTAACTTGAGGAAGCAATTAATAGAAATGTAGCATTATTTGAATTGCTGAATATGTCTCTCTTTGTATTGTATGTTATACATTTGCCACATTGTATTACATATTGACCAATTATTGTATCTATCCTTGCTATAAGAATTATGTTGTAAACAAGCTGAACTTTATATAATATTAGTCATTTTGCCAATAAGTCAGCTTGGTGTTTCACATGTACATGTTTTATGTAATTATATGTTGATATGTTGTAATATATGTGCATTGGCCGGTGGCCTAAATACTTGTAAATAAATTGAATTGAAAACTATTGAATTATTACTTGTTCTGATTTTATGTACATGATCTGCTTCATTGTAAAACCTCCTTTGATTTGTTTATAATTATGTATTTATGTTGCATTACTGTATCATGCAATGTATCCTCATGAGCCAAGAGCCAAGTGGCTTACATGATTGCATATAAATAAACTTACCATATTACTTAATAAAATATCCTATATGATGAAGGTTGAATCGTTATATTGAGTGCCCATATACAGTTTATTCACGATTGCGTGTGACAAAAAGATAGCTGGAAACTGGGGCCAGGATTATATCCGTAGAATCGTGAAATTTATACATAAGTTTGAAAATCATTTTGAGAATACCATTTTCGATTATAACTTCTATATCAAGATCATTTAGAGGTTGAATAAATTATCGGTCTAAATGTATAGGTACTAGGCAGTTTAATTATCAACGCAGAATTGAATTGACATGACGAACAGGCGTTAACATAGAAACAGATTCAAAACATTAAGTGTCTAATTCGTAATTTTTAAAATCGGAAAAAAAATTAAGCATATTGTTTAGTCGTTATCACGTGACTTACAAAAATAAACATATCTGCTTATTGCATGAAGGTTTTATGATATCAAATTAAATAAAAATGCTTAGTAGTATAACGATGAAAATACATGTACCATAACATTATAATTGTAACACGGATTTCTTAATGGATGCAGACAAAGCTAGTTGGTTTCCCATTTCCCTTTAGTTGTCTAGTTTGTAAATAGTCGTTTAACTGGTTCTTTTTCCAAATCCTTAGTTTCTTAACCTATGTCTACACGTATTTTATATTATGTGTATTTAATACTTGTAAGTATGAATATTACGTGTCTGATATTCTTATACAGGAATGGGCATCCTAAGTTGGAGTTTATCCTTTTGATTGTACAGGGTGATCAATAATATATGATAACATAAATAACTTTGTCAGTTTTTATGATAGAGAAGTGGTTTGACCCTTGTTACAAAGCTAATGAGCCCACACTTTTGCTGGATATGATGAATAAATGCATGCGACGTCAACGTGATGTCAATGACGTCATTGGTGATGTCATACATTTTCACTGATTCCAAGATAGCTGGAAAAGCCGAAACTGTAAAACTGTACTTTGAATTAGGCAAATCACAGAAACGTGTTAAGCATAAATTGAAAAAAATGTACTCAGAAGCTACACAATCTGCACAACAAATCACAAGGTTAGTTTCTAAATTTGAAACAGACAGAAAAGCAAATAACAGATTGAGAATCCTGAAGACCATTGCATAGTGACAAAGTTACAGTTTGGGTGGCATTGAATACGCACGGCATAATCGGTCCATTTTTCTATGAAGAAGAAAATGAAAATGTCACTGACTTTACAAAAGATACATTAAAATAGTCAATGGAAAATTTATTCAAGCAAGAAAATGTTCTATGATAATGTTTGGTTCCAACAGGAAGACGCTACGCCACATATGGCGGATGTGCCTTTGAGCAATTTGAAACAGAAATTTGGCAATCAGATCATTTCGCTGAAGACCATCTTTGCTTGGCCTCCTCACTCACCGGAATTAAATCCTTTGGATGGGATGCCTGAAGGAAAGAGTGTATACTCCTAAACCAGAAACAATACTTGATTTGAAGACTTCAATACGACATGAAATTCATAGTATCAATGGTGTAACATGCAATGACACAATTGGTAATTTTCGACGTCGTTTGCAGCTGATTTTGCAGAATAAAGGGGGACATTTCGAACATTTGCTGTGAAAAAACTAAGTGACATTTGAAAATGATGTATGTGCAGAATAAATCTTACATGTGTACGCTAATCAAATATATACAACACTATATATTATCTTAAAAACTGACAAAGTTATTAAAGTTATTTTTGTTATCATATATTAATGATAAACACTTCTAACAAATTTATCTTTTTGTTTCTCCCAATTTACGTGTAAGATTGGACACTCAAAACTAGTTTAATCCACTGTATCTCTGCTACAAACTGTTTCATGGCTCGGGTCGGGGAAATTGGAGGAAAGAATAGTATTCGGGGAATGTTTTTAATTGTTTTTTATGAATCCTTTTTTATCTATAGTTTTATGTTTTCATGTATATTCCATGTTCGGGTTATCAACAGTATGACTAATATATACATTTTACATGTACATATTTCTCCGCAACATTGCTGCTTGTGCTTACCTCCGAGCACTAAACCACAACGACCTGTCACTTTGATGCATGATTCAGAACGTAGGATATGATCAATTCCACAAAATAGTAAATATTATACTAACTCTAACTCACAATAACATTATCTTTTAAGATTTTCCTGTCTATCAAACCCTGTGAACACAACACTTTATCTTTATAATTTAGACACGTTCAGATCACGTTAAAGTGTCCATTACTTAAGATATGACTTAACTTTGTGTTAATCCCATTATAAATAGAAGCATTTATGAAACTAAGTCATAGAAGACGAACATATAATAACAAATGTTGCATTCCAGCTTGCCTAATTGACAATCTAGAGTTGAAAAACGAGAAGCAGTGTTGATTGATGGAACTGAACTTTAGTCTTATCAGATGTTTAAACAGTTTACAATTACATAACATTGAAGTAATTGACACCAGAAAGAAAATATGTATAGAATCCTCCTTGGATTGAGTTAATAGGCTAGTTGATTTACTTACCTTTTTCAGTAACTTAGGAACGGGTGCCCTTGATCCATAAAATGATAGATTTACCACAAAAACATTTAGGAATGTCGACGTTGTTATCAATATCATGTTTAGGCAGTAGTATGTACCTGAAAAAAATCCACAAAAAATATAACTTCTTCATTACAAATGCAAAGCCTCATGTATTTCTGTAGAATTACTCATGCACATGATGCAAGTAAAATGGCAAAAAGACGTTCCGTCTGTTTTGTGATTTAGTAGATGTCATGTAGTTCCAACAGACGCCAGAATTTTTAGGTTCATATAGAATAACGCTTTCAAACGGAACAAATGGAACAGTTGGCAAAAATTATAAAGTCAACGAAACGTCTGTCATATAACATAAGGTGGCATTCATTTTTCTGTCTTCGATGAAAATAGTTTTTTCTTATAAAAAAGAGGATATCTAACAGTGTGTCAAAGACGCAACTTTTATAATTCGCGAAAACATTTGTGATTTTTATTTCCTCTCAATCTTGCTTACAATGTGTTATTGTTAATGTTGGGATCAGATTAATAAAATATATATCTGTGATAACAAAAATTTGCAATTAAGACTCCACATAGATTTTCTAAATTCAGTTACTATTTTATCTAATGGATTGATATGGGAGTCATCATCCTTACATGATGCATAACCTTAACACCGATTGTTTGATAAAACAAGTCATTATCACACCTGAAAAAGAACAACACAACCTTAGCGACTACGAATTGGGGGTGCAAATTTCTCATCATAAAATATGAATTCCAAATATTATGCGTTCTTATCACAAGAATGCAGCGTAAATTATCATTTGCTGCTTTCTGGTTTCAACAGGAAAATGATTGCTGCTCTTTTTACCAACCAAACAAAATCTATTATTCCGGTGTTCTTGTCATTTCCAATTTATAATTCTTCCTTGTTTTGTATTTCTCATAGATATTCAGTTTGAATTCCAGACAATTGCTTCGGAATTAAGATTTTAATTATCCTTATTTCAACATGAATTGTATTGGCCATCTTTCGATAACACAATTAAGATTAATCTTCTTTGAGACAATACTAGTAACTTTATAAAACGAACTATGACACATAAATACAGGAACTCGACAGCCAAGAGACGGTGGAAGGAGCAAAAATAGAAACATAAACAACAACTGAGAATAAACACAAAAGTCTTGCAAATAAACGAAGGAGATAGATAACGTAGAAATTAACACCAAATGGCTTAAGCAATGACTAGTCCAGGAATGAGAGCATCAATACACAGGATGAGGCCAACTTGAAAATGTTATGGGCAAACAAAACAAAAAAGCAATGGGGCCGACTGTAAGTAAGTGGTAGATTATTGTTTATGTTAGTGACCTGTGTACATAAAGAGTACATCAACTAACATGAAATTAACAACTACTATAAATGAATGGAAAATTCACTATCATTGGAAATGCAAAGCATGGAAAATGCTTTATTTTATAGCACAGAAAGTCTTGTATAAGACACTGATAATGATCAACAATCACTGGGTACAGGTAATACACGAAACAAGCGATATCCTTAAAGAAAGTGTTATGCAGCTTTTTGGTTAAGAAACTTAGAATTCTGATATAATTTATAAGTGTTCTGAAATGAATATTAATTTTTGAAGTCAGTAATTAATCTTCAGTACAATAAATACGAAGCAATAATTGGAAGAATGTCGTGCTACTTCTAACGTCATTAGTGTATCCTCTTGTTACAACGAACAATATACATTGGAGTAATGAAGACATATTACTTGTACTAATACAGAGTGTTTCATATCCATTTACATTCAGATCTCTTAACGAACATTTTTTCGGTAGTAATTATATACAATTCATTATTAAATAATTTAATTATCTTACCTGAAAAACATGATTGAGTAAGACTACAACCTCCAGACGGAGTAAAGATTAAAAAAAAACATAAAATGATTAAATCATGATAGTGTGTATCTATATAATTACCCAGGATAGGAACGTTGTCAGACGCTGGTGGCATGTTTCTTTCGAACATGAGCAACAAAACGAAGAACGCCATGAATATACTCATGCCTGAAACACAATATATCATAATAATGAATAGTTGAGGTGAAATACAACTTGAATAACATTAAATTACATATAATGCATTAAGAAAAAACAAGAAAAAAATTGTAATTGCTTATAATTTTCTATAACATTAATGATATGCATTAAATCAATAAAAATAAATTTAAAATAAAGAACAAGCTGGAATATCGTATTTGAAAAGAGTTAACCGACGTAAATATAATTTGGAATTAAGATAAATTTATATATCCTGCGTATATAAATAAGACTTAAGCTTAAACAAATCGGCTTCATGGTCGAATAAACAAGATTTTACATAATTCTGTTTGGTGACATCGTATGTTGGTTATCTTGAGCATTTTTTACATAGTGATGATACAATTGTCGAACCTTAAAGTACGTTCTTTGGAAAAGCTATTTTTTGTACGCAATAAAAGAAACATTTAAAACTTATGCAGTTGATATGATTTCAGCCGAGAACAAACCTTGTTTTATAGATATTGTTTTTTTTAAATCCTTTTTGAACGAATTATTGATCACATGTTAATGTTAATATAAGAATCGCCTTAGTAATCGTGCATCGATCATGCTGTCATAGTGTTTAAAAACATAGAACAGCTAAACAACGGCTGAACCTTTTTTACTTTTCGCATTCTTTGTATTGTCTGTCTTTGTTTATATAAGCAAAATATAAAACAAAAATACTTAAGTGAATTTAGAAGTTGTGTGAGGAGAACAGTAAACTGTAGACTCGATTGATTCAGAATATTCTAGACATGTATGGTGATTTAAAATTAAATAACAGATCGGTTGTCTAGCGCGTGGTTGAATTATCTAAAAATCTCTTTTATATATATTGTTATCAAAAGAAGCAGAAATTCTCATCAGATGTCTGGAGGTAAAACTTATTCATTCAACTAACAACATAATCATGTATTCACACACCTGAGGATGATTCGCGTTGCCTATGTTCCTGAAATATTGAATCAGACATCCAACGTCTTTAATGTTTTTTTCGATGAATATACTGTTAATTTCCACCTTAACTGATTTATTAAACTATTTAATTGTTTGTCTAAGTACATGCATACAACTAGCAAATATACTTAGGACACTACACGCGAAACGATTGTTTGTTTTGAATAGATTTGATGGTCTGTGTATTTTGGTAAAGTATGCCAACATTGTGTTGAAGATGTACGTCATACTAGTTTTCAAAAGTAGGAACATTAAAATTTAATAAAAAGATTCAAAGATACAAACGATGACAGAGCATGTGTGTGATTCACAAGTTATTTCTGGACTGATAGTGACATGTTGTGCTTTGCTTGATTTGTTTAGTACGTTGTGTACATTGAAGCATTGCACATATGACAAACATCACCTTGAGCGCTACAACAGTACGTGGTATAAAAGTAAGCGTAAGATTCGTCAAATTTACTTCGCATGTACTTGCGTTTCGGTAATTGCTCAAGACAGCAGTGGCATAATATTCCGTTTAAACGCCTTTAACTCGTTTCTCCTAATTTATTTAAGTATATGTCATGGCTATTGTAATAACACCAAAAAAGTGTGGATATGTTGTCTGTTATCATTACCGTCAGCTTGTCGTCGCATTGCCTTTAGAATACGAAAGTCGCCAAATCTAGTTAATACTAATAAAGACTGATTGTCAGGTAACCGAATGTAGAAGTAGCAAATAGTAAAAGACCACAGGTAACTTTAAGCAATAATTTGAGACAGTGTCGTAGTAATAGTTCCATCTCGACTTCTCATCAACTCTAAAAAGACATGATAAATTAATTTCTTCATTCATATTTACATTGGTTGTATGTAAATAAGAATTAGCGTACACATTGGGCAATTTGAATATCAGGATAATGCTTTTGTTAACAATGTTTTACATAACAATGTAATTTCTTTTCATATACGTATTTCATTATTGCTTTTTAAAGATGCATGTATGCCATAGTTGTAATACAACCTTGCTACTTCGGTCGGTTTCCCAAATTCAAGCTTATTGTAAAATTCCCTATTTATAAGGAGTGGCAATCTATTTACAAAAGTCAATCCGTTTTATCACTTGTAACTACAAAATACAATGCACAAAAAACCTGAAGGCATTGCACGTAGCTACCAATCCATTGTGCTAATAAGGTCACTTTGACTGCTTAGTGTCATTTACAGTATAATTTAGTCTATAATTTACCTAGAGAAACTTGTACATGGCTTTACTGTGAGATATTGATCGAAGACAAATTTCACTTTATTATGATATGACCTTTATACACAGATATTTGTTCGAAATACACCAGAATGATATGAAATACACCCTGACATTAAATCCTTCTATCAAATGATGTCGAGCAAAAATACAGAAATTTTTCATATGATAGCTATGTACATGAATTTACTTTTACAATTAGATATTCTCCTGCATATAACAACTGCAACTAATGAAATTTTCATCAACTATACTTAAAAGTATGTTATTCATATGATGTCTGTTTATATTTACAAAATGAAATAAATATTTTAAACATGTTTTTAACATTTGATCTGTTCATTGTCCTTGACCAAACCTCACACTCAGTGTTGTTCACTTGGGTATAGGCCTACCACAATTAATGATTAAATAAGTTGATATTTTACAATATATTAGATATTTGAAACAGATTCCAATATAGTAGTAGCGTACTTCTACTGAATAAGGAATGCTACAGATATGTTTGTTCAGCATCTATATTCTTTGTGAACCTTGGATTAGCTATTTATTATACTCGCTATCGAATGAACGATTTAGAACAATAAATTAAACAAGCAGGATTATTTAAATCTTTGTTGCTTTTTATAAAACGCGTTTTAAATATTAATGTTAAACAATGATGTATTCTTCGTTGTTTTTTAATAACAAATGACCATCCATTATTCTCCATCGTTGATATTTAACTCCACGTATTTTCAGGGCGAGCCATGCTGATTACATTAGAACTACCACTGGATCAACATTACTGATGTCACCAAAACAAAATTGGATGCATAAGATCATTAGTTATTAAATTTCCAAATAATTACTTGTTGTAAATGAGCCTGAAGAAGAACAGGTCGTCACAAACACAGACGCTTAAACCAATAGACGAACTAAACAAATATTGACAGTCACGAGACAACACAAACAACGATTTTATGACGCATTAAACATAGTAAGTCTCAGGTTATTCTACCATGAAGCCAAACAAGGGGACTAAGAAATCACGCGAAAACGACCTTTAGTAATAAATTATTTTCCAGCCCAAAGTGAATATTACCCTTTAAAAACAATTATGCACTGATACTCTTTCCATTCTGAAGAAAGAGTACAGTTTTGCGGATTTATACACAACACGTAAAGCTTACCAAGGGCCATCTTTGTAGGTGATTCAGGAGGGATCCAGTAGAGGACCAGTGTCAATGACGTCAGCAATACACATGGTAAAATCAATATATACGTGTAGAATGTTGCAGACCTCCTAAATTCTATCGTGTAAGTAAGATCTATGAACACACCAGGACAACACTGATAAACTATAACATTCCTTTTCCCGGGTGTTGACAACACTGTCCAAGCTTTATTAGGAACAAAATAGTCTTCAGTCACCATTTTTTGTGCAGGGCCATGAAATTCTAGATTTAATAATGAACCCTCGTATGCCCATGATCCGAATTTTAAAGTACAGGTTTGCTTATCAAATGGAAACGTAGTGACGTCAATATCGCACGTGCTCATGTAGATTCCTTGAGGGATCCAAGTTATATTTCCATCGTATTTTACGATACATAGGGCATCTCTTCTTTCATCAAGACGCAAGTCTGCACTGAAATTGTATGGAATTGACTTTGAAGGCGAATTTTTAAAGTAAAAATCGTGTGAATGATATTGGTACCTCTAATTGAAAATCGAAATTGTTTTAGTGAGAAATAGTTGATTAAACTATTTGGTGATATAAACAGCCAAATCTCATGCGACAGGAAAAAAAGCAAAAATGTCTTTTTTAGAAAATTTCATGCAGCAAATCGAAACATTTGCGAAATGCAAGCCTTTTTGTAGGAGATTAAAAGAAAAGATACCGCTACATATGACGTAAAATTTTGTACATGACGTTGGTTATATAACATGACGTCACACTTTTGTTTTCCATTTTGTTCTGTACATACAAAAAACGCAAACATACGGGAGGATGACAGATTAAAATTTAGAGGATTTGAAATGAACAGCAAAGAAAAAAGACAAACGATTCGTGAACGAAAAATCAAGAGAAGTTTACCAATATCAGACACGCAAAGTTGAACACATGATAATGCACTTGACAGAGGTAAAGACACGACAGAGGGATAAAAAGAAAGCGAGTTGCAGAAACATAGATCTAGTTAGTTAAAGTCAAAAAAGATAAAATAAAAGTTTGAACTGTTCCCCACTTCGGAAGTGAACGGAATGCTACGGATAAATACACTAAATTCTTAACAACAAAGATGACAGAAAATCATTCAGCTATATCTATGTAAAAATGGGTTCAATATAATTTATGCGTCGTTTTATGAAACCCGCGAATAAATCGTTGTTGTTTGTTTATCTAGTATGAGAGCATCTGCTTTCGAATTTGCGTATCACGCTTGGTGTATATGTATTCCATATTTCGCAACCGAGAAACGATAATTAGTTTCACGTTAAATCGATCGACTAATAGTTCCATTTGTGACAAACAAGTTTTGTCTAATCAGGATCTAATTCCAATGATTACCATAAACTCATATGGTAGACATCAGACAAAGTAATCATAATAGAACTAGACTACATCGTTCATATCTAGTTACCATTCGATTATCAGTTTGTAAGGTATGATGTGTTGGACAAGTGCTGGTAACAGAACAAAGTGTTTTTCTTAAGATATTTGTATTCCAACCAAGATTTAACTCAATATGTTGTATCGCGTTCAGCAAAATCTAATTGCATGAAATACACCGTGTCCACAATTTGCAATCGATGCTTAAAGAATGTTAAAGTTACCATATCTAGTTGAGAGCTAAACCAGATAAACTGGTATTGTTGGTCCTATAAAAACTACATTAAGGTGTTTTGCAAAACACAATGAAAAGAAGTTAAACAACCCACTTTACGCCAATATAGCATAGTCATATAGTATATATTATCAACTCACTTTTATGCTGTATGAAAAAGACCAAGCTGGTAAAGTAGCCAAATGGCCATTGCCGTTGGTGCGAAGTGCATAAAAAATATATAAATGTACATTGAGCTACGAGTGTAATCCAACGATATGTGAAAATAGAGAGGATATTTTTAATCTGAGCTTCAGCAAATTGGATGTAAGAGTACTTTAAGAACATATTTTCTAATTGGATGTTAGCTCAAAATGGGATTTGCAAACCGTCCCCACCAATGTAGATTTAGATGGTATAATCATCATTACGCAGACCATGCAGATATTCTTATGCAATTTTCAACAAACTTTCACAGAATGGTCGGAATCAAGTTTTGTACCGCCTACCCAATTTTTAATCCGTCATTATTGGCAGAGTTATTGCCCATTGTTTACTTTTACCTTACAAGTAATCTGTCCTGGCAAATCCTTCTAATATTCTCATGCGACTCTCACCAAACTTTCACAGAATGATTTATTTTGAAGTGCCGTAGTTAATTTTTCAAGGCTTTTTATGGTCGGTGTTTTGTCTTTTGGTTCTTTTGCCCTTTTTGTTAGTTTTACCATATGTTCACTACTCCCCTCTACAATTTCCGTTGGATTTTGAGCAATTTTTTACATATGTATCATTGTCAAGAGCCGAAACTATCTTTTTCAGGCTTTGGTAATTCCATCATTTTTAGCAGAGTCGTTGTGTTTTGTTTAATTTTATATTATACTAGTTATAATTCTGTGGGTAACATCTCGATTTCTATTAAACGTTTAAGCTAATAGGACGATTACAATTGTCGTGTTCTAAGGGAAGTCAAAAAACATTCGAGTCTAATTAAAAAACACATGTTGGATTGTTTCTTTTTAAGAGCATAATACTTTGATATTCATCTATGGACAAATATCCTATGTGAAAGAATTGAACATTTTGGAATATTTAAGCACAAAAGAAACAAAAATCCATAAACATCATTTGTATGTAGAGTAGAGTCTACACTGATAACGATAGCCTTCATAACAAGAATTTAAAGAACGCAACGAGATTGGTTAAAAAATTGGACCGTGAATTTTATTATTCGAAATGGCAAAAAATCGACTGCAAACGATATTTATTGTTTATACATTTATTGTAAATTGTACAAAAAATTCTCTCTATTCTCTCTAATATACAACAGACCACTTGTAAAGAATTGTTCTTAAGCACCGAGCAGCGTTACATGCTCGGAATAATTAACCAACCAAACTGGAACATTCCATTTGGAAATTGTATTTATTTCACCTAGGTTGATAATTCCCTTCGAAGTGTCATCAGTTCTATGTCGTTTTTCATGCGAATGCAAAGTGGGAACGTGTAATTACGTGGTTTCACGTAAGAAAATTATCTTTGTTGTGTATTTTGTTTGCATTATCTGATTAATGGAGTAAACATTGCTTTCTCTGATGGTACTTGATATGAGACGTTTCTACCAGTACATGAATGGCAGCTAATGTCAACAATGGCGTAATATCTGACAGTTGAATTTGTACGAATTATCTTAACACTTTTCATACAATGGGTTTGAGTGATACGTTTGCAAACAGAAAACAAACGGTAAATCGTTTTCACTGGATTCTAAACGAAAACGATGAAAGACTTGTTTGTTCCAATAAAACCTTTGAACGAGAATTTAAAGTACACTACTAATACTTTACAATGTAACTTTGTTATGTTCGGTGAAACGCTATTTCCCAGTTTGTCACAAGCAGGCAATTTAAATAGATTTAAACTCTAGGCTTTAACATATCGATGCCGTGTTCAAAGCAAAGACGCAGGAAACTTAAGACAACATGAATTATTTAAAACATTTTCTTGATTCCAACTACGCAATCCTGTAAAATGATCCCAGATAAACACTTTCAATAGATTCTGTTCCATAAGCATTTATCATTAAGACATCCTGTGTAAATTTAGGGGAAAATCTTGTTACATAATCTATTGAGAGTATAAAGAGAGTAGATTGGTTATCACATGTCCCAGAACATTGTTCGCATAATGGCAAGTACAACGATGATAGCTCTCTGCTTGCTGCGCAGTTTATTGATTTGTATTGAAATATGGTAATGCTGGTGTAGGAGGTTTTTCTTGTAGTTGTTTATAATTAACTTTTAAGTCTACGGAAAGAAGTTACGCCCAGGGTACTAAATATAAACACATGACTGTGACGATGAAATGAACTTGATACTATCTTTTATGCCATGGTTATTTTGATCTAGGCGATGTATTGACATGAAAAGACGTGTCAAAATGTTCCGTAGGGTGTTAAGACAAAATGCATGTTCATCGTAAGAAATGTTTTTACCAATTTATAACACAAACTATTGATGTTTTAAATGCAATCTGTTCTCGATTCAGTTCCCTGCAATGTGTTGTTTACTTATTTCACCAAGGAATGAGTTGGAATTAAAACACTTGAACCTATTTCTAAACATATTGCGGGTACATCTGTAGGTAGACTCCGGAAAACCATCTGGTCGTGAACATGATGAATAGTCTTTCCATAAATGAAAATAATAATTGTTACTGTACATTCATTTAGATAAAGTCTACCTTTACAAATATCTAATAAGGGTATAAATTCATCTAAAATAACAGAGTTGATGTCATCAATTTATCATATTAATGTAATCATAGTTTGCAAGATCAATCAACCAATTAACCAAGTTGTCTCTATCATTCAGCTCACAGAATATTACCCGTATACAAACACACTATTATAATTCCTTTACTATAACTAATAACTTTTATTTACTATCTACATAAATCTGGTATTGATATTTGGCAAAACGTAGTTGCTTCCCTTTTATGGTAATACTGAAAACACAGTAGCGCATTAAAACATCTCTTCAAGGGATCATACACAACTGACAAAGCCCAAATATAATACAGTCAAACCTGTGTTCAGGACCGACTCTGAATTAAGGCCATCCTGAGAATAAATGTAATTTTTAAAAAAAAACGTCATTGATTCTTATAAATGTCGCCTGTCAATAAAGACCAACTTATTTAACCCAGCGGTAGCCTTTGATCACAGGTTTGTCTGCAGATGTTTCGAAACACTAATTCCACTAATATAGGATTTGTGTGTATGTCTATAAACAAATATAAGTTTTAATACCAGCAAGATTAATTTACATATATGGTTATTCAATAAAGGATTTGCAAATCCGCTCTTCCAAAACATGTTTTCTCCTAGATTAGTTAGGAGTTGGTTATGGTGCACAGAACCTTCATGGGAAATTCTAGAAGTGCACAAAAGCTTTCAATGGATATTCATTGGTTGGCATAAAACGTCTGACATCATTTTTATCCTACGAGACATACAGTCACTCTTAGTCATCTCCAAATAAAGACCATCCTGTGAATTAAGATCTTTTTGATAAATCATTATCTAGAACACAACTACCTCAAAATAATGCCCACCTGTCAATAAAGGTCACAATTTGTCTTTCCCAAGGTCTGCCTTCGTTCACAAGTTGTTTAAAGCTTGATCATTATAAACAATTTCCATATTACAACTAACAGAATGACTTGAAATATTACAATGTATTTATTATATATAACAACTTACTTCCAATCAGATACGATATATTACATGCATCATAATTACTATGAAATATTAAAAATCCCGATTGTACATTCTTTTATGGAAAATGCCATATGTTCTTCGAAGACGTTCATCTGAGACATTAGTCAGTATTAATCAAAACGTTTGACACAACACAATTATCAAATATTCAACGGTATATCACGATCATCCACAGGCAGTTTTCTTCCTTTGCAATATTAGTACAGTGTCAATGGGCCGCGGCCCTGTTCCATTGGTTTGTGTGCTGTACTTGTAATCCGGCGATCCGGGCTCGAATCTCGATCGCGGCAAGTCATATCCTTGTATGAAAACTTGACATTCGATTTTCCTTTATATGTGGAGAAGTTTCCGGCTCCTAATGGAAGTTAATACTGGTTAGAATACAGTCCTGGAAAAATGGTTAGGTGAACCGGCCGCCGTGTATAATTGAAATGTCGTTTAATAACGTCGATAAACCAACTGAAATGAACATTGCCAATGGTCCTGCTAATTGTAATACGTTATCCATAACTACTTAGTCTAACTTTTATTTCCATCACATGTTACCTATCGGGAAGCATTTTAATGAAGATATTTCACGGGCACGCAATTAAAATAAGCACCTTATTTCATCCAGTTATGACAAAATATATTTCGACGATATGTAACGCATTTAAACTTCAGATATCTTAGAAAACCACCTGTTTATTGTTCAGCAAATAATTTAAATGCATAAAATATATACACTGCTTGTCCAACAACATCATTTGTGTACCCACCTCACATACTTCAAAAGTAACATCAAAATAACACATTACAAATGGTCACCTTAGAATTAAAAAGGTCTATCTGACAAGTATGAAAGATACAGATAGAACCTTTTAATTCTATGGTGACGAAATATTCATTTTTAATGAGTAACAAATGCTCATTTGCGTAGTTTGCACTTGTTACTCAAAATCCACACTATAGTAAAAGTAAAACAAAGCACGTTTGAATATTAACACTGCATGCGTCTGTACGTATACAAACAAAGGGCTTTACATGTCTTGTCATTGCAAAGAACACACGTTTTGCAAACACGCACTGCATCCAAACATTTCGACCCTAACCATACAAAGATAATTTTAAAAGAACATGAACATCAATTGTGTACCAAATGCTGATGTAGGCGGGACTTGTTAATCATGCCCACACTCGGAGAACGTACTTTAACACACCAGGTACATTGAAACGTTTTGGTTGACACAGCACCATATTTCATACATAGGGATATGCAAGATTTTGCAACAGTCAAACAGGAAAAGGAGTTTCAACTCGATATTAGTCTCTAAGCTCAAATAGTTATTTTAACATAATTGTTTTCTGTTTAATTCTGTTATTGTTTACTTATTTAAGATTTGGCTGTAAGTCGTGTTTCCAATAAAATACAACGTACACTTTGTTTAACCTCTCAGCACTTACTTACAAATCCTACAAGTATGATTTACATCGGAAGTCGCAGAAATATTATCATTTTTATGGAAACACATCTACGTAAAATACATTGGCACGAAGTTAATTCATCTTTAATCAAGCTTTAACGTATGCTGAAAACTACACCAATATACAACAGAAACGGATTTACAATTTGAGCTTGGAGACTTTTCTTATTATTTAGCTAGAATTTAACATAACACCGTGACACAGAGTCATTTTGTGACTTTCCAGCTTTTATAGAGAAGGAAGTCCCAATGCTTGTACCGGGAATAGAGTCACCGACATTCCGTAAGCTAGTCGAACAGCTTTCTCACATGCGAAATTTGTTCCTTGGTTGGCTTCGAACTCACAGTGGAATTGGTCTAGTGATTTCAAGTCAGAGATTGTAAGACCTTCCTAAATAAATCTTAATAGAATATTTTAAGTATTTTAAGTACAACAATAGATGCATACTGTGCTTAAACATCCATATACTTTTATTTGCAGATATATATATAACACAAACTGTTTATCAGAATGGCTGAATGTGCTATGTGTGGAGATACAGGAATAAGATGACTTACTAGTTATATAACTTTATATCAGGTGTCCATATTTTATCTGATGGTATTCGTATTTCTTCCACGCCTTGATAATCGTCCGGTTTCCAGCGTAGAAATTCATCTACCCAGAACTGTAATGGAAAACATTTTAAAATACGTGTCAAGTTAACAACAAACTGACACACTTGTCATAGGGTATTGATTTCTTTGTCTCGGTCAATAGCTTACTGTATACATCTACATGTACATAGTTGCCTTCCTTATACTAGTACATACGATTATTTTCTAAACTCAATTTAGATTTGAAAACGAATTCGTTTTTAATTTTGTGAGGTTTACCAACATTTTGCATCGTTATACATTTTAGTGTATCTGCAGAAAATGCTCTCTAATTGGAAGGCTCATGTAATTATGTTTCAGTAACAGTTCAAATATCTCGTCTTCACGTTGGCCATTTGTTTGTGCAGGTACTATCCTGTTCTGACTGAATTGATCAGTATTTTGTTTTAGTAATCAGTGTTTTTTGTTTTTAATCTGATTTTCTGTTGAATTGGAAGAGTAATGCTAGGTACTACAATAAGGTCATGGGTTTGTATTTCAACGGTCTTAATGATCAAAACTAGCTTTACATAAACATTTTCGATATGTATTCAACAAAAAGTACAAATCCCCGTTGTTTAATAAAGAAACAGTTTATTGTCACTTATCAATCATTAAAAGACTAACACTTGATCGCTTCACCTCCAGTTCAAACCATGATAATCTAACAAATCGCTAGTGTCATAACAACACCAATTGTAATCATTGGGCTCGTAGGTCAAAGTGATTTAGTCTAAAAGCTATCCCAATCAGTGTAGATCTATTTGTCTTGTCACAACACAGACAAGTAATTGCCAATATCTTTCACCAAAAACATCAAACATTGGAGGTCAGTTATTATCAAATATTAGAAAAATATATCCAAACTTCCTAAATCACGAAATTATATCTCTTAACAGGCTCGCTAATTGAAACACATGGCACAGTTCTGCAAATATTGAACGATCCAATAAAAATAAACGCCAATAGCGGATAAATAAAACCCAGAAACCCAGCTAGAAAACAAATATACTGTCAAATAGAACGACTTTAGGCCGGTTCGATTAGTCAAACGGAAGAGCTGGCGGAAGAGGCAGAGCTCTTCTGAACTGTTCGATTAGTCGTCTTCTAATTTTAAAAGCTCTTCAAACTATTCCTCCCGATGGTTAGAATAGGTGGAAGATATTAATCACGTGACCAAACAGCATGACCGAGCTGACAATACCGTTTGAAATTGCTTTTTTTGTAAACTACTGTTATAATTCACAAAAAAGACATTTTTCACGTGCGCATTAGTTTATCCGATCTTGGGTTTCTCTTCTAAGCTCTTCTAGCCGGCGTACTCTCTTCTAACGAGAGTCCAATCGAACCGGCCTCAAGTCTGCTCCCAAATCTGCCGAGAAAAAAACTGGCATAATACGTAAAGGTGAGAAAATGTAAATGTTTTGTCTATTTATAACATTAATTTTTACGTATATAGAATATATCGATTTTGTGTTTGTTTTGTTTGGTCATAAAATCATGGATGATTCTTTCTATTTGCTTAATTGCTAAATGACGTGTGTCGTGATATTTGGGATGAGTCGTGATGTATGATGTGTGGCGTGATATTTATGCATGGCATGATGTTTATGCATGGCGTGATGTTTATGCATGGCGTGATGTTTATGCATGGCGAGATGTTTATGACGGGCGTGATGTTTATGCATGGCGTGATGTTTATGCATTGCGTGATGTTTATGCATGGCGTGATGTTTATGCATGGCGTGATGTTTATGCATGGCGTGATGTTTATGCATGGCGTGATGTTTATGCATGGCATGATGTTTATGCATGGCGAGATGTTTATGCATGGCGTGATGTATGATGTGTGGCTTTATGTTTATGACGGGCGTGATGTTTATCCATTGCGTGATGATTTTTCATGACATGAAGTATATGCATGGCGTGCTGTTTTTGCATCGCGTATGTATGATGTGTGGTGTGATGTTTATCCATTGCATGATGATTTTGCATGGCATGATGTTTATGCATGACGTAATGTTTATGCATGGCGTGATGTATGACGTGCAGCATGATGTTTATACATGGCGTGATGTATGACGTATGCCATGATGTATGACGTGTGTCATGATATTTATGCATGGCATAATGTATGACGTGTGGCGTGATGTATGATGTATGGTGTGATGTATGACGTGTAGCGTGATATATGGCGTGTGGCGTGATGTATTATGTATGGCGTGATGTATGACGTTTGGTCTTATGTTTTATGTACGGAGTGGTGTATTATGTACGGCGTGATATTTTATGTTACGGCGTGATGTATAATGTGTGGTGTGATGTATGACGTGTGGCGTGATGTATGGCGTGATGTATGACGTGTGGCGTTATGTTTTATGTACGGCGTGGTGTATTATGTACGGCGTGATGTTTTATGTTACGGCGTGATGTATAATGTGTGGTGTGATGTATGACGTGTGGCGTGATGTGTGGCGTGATGTATGACGTGTAGCATTATGTATGATGTATGAATTGATGTATGTCGTCTTGTATCATGTATGGTATAATGAATGACGTATGGCGTGATGTATGACGTGTGGCGTGATGTATCATGTAAGGCGTGATGTATGACGTGTGGCGTGATGTATGATATATGGCGTGATGTTTTATGTAGGGCGTGATGTATGACGCGCTATGATGTATGACGTGATGTACTATGTATGGCGTGACGTATGGTATGGTGTATTATGTAGGGCGTGATATATGACGTGTGGCGTGATGTATGGTGTGATATAAGACGTGTAGCATTATGTATGATTTATGGCGTGATGTATGACGCGTAGCGTTATCTATGATGTATGACGTGATGTACTATGTATGGCGTGACGTATGGTATGGTGTATTATGTAGGGCGTGATATATGACGTGTGGCGTAATGTATGACGTGATGTATGACGTGTAGCATTATGTATGATTTATGGCGTGATGTATGACGTGTAGCATTATGTATGATATATGGCGTGATCAATCATGTTTGACGTTTTGAATGATTTATGGCTAGCGTAGCGTGATTGTGCGGAATTTAGTTTTGTTTAGAAACAATCGTTGAATTGAAAGAATGGTCTGAATAATTTCACACAAAAACTATACATTATTAAACTACACTTCTGGTTTGAAAATGTCTATCAGTTTATATATTCGCGTTATCATCTATGATGATTTTGTTATATTTATCGGTTAGACGCTGAGTCTACCAGGAATCATCCTATTGATAAAATTCACATACAAATAGTTAACATGCAATACAGTTCTAACGTATGAGTTGGTTAATTTGACTAAATATATATCTCGATTGATAAGTCTATTGCCAAATGTACTACTTCAGAAATATATATTAAGGCTCTGAATTATTTGGACAATGTAAGGTGCCCTGGCCGTTAAAACATGTGTTCCATCCTTTATCAAACATTGGTGTGTCTGTAAAACGCTGTTTAGAAACTGATATATGGTATATATAGAACTAACATAGCCTGGTATTTTTTTGTAGAAAACTTGATTCGTGGAGTGATAAACGGAGAAACTGATAAGCAGTTACCATTTCAACTTTATTGTTACTTTCGGTACAAATGTATAATAATATGACTTCGCTTAGAATTAACACTTTGTATGTAAGACAGGCTCGAAAAGTTATCATAATTTATGTATTATATACAGAACAGATGTATAATTATAATGTTAAATTAGAAGCACATTTTAACAAATATTAACTCTAAGTTTCAGTAATTATTTTTTCTTTTTTATTGAAGTAGTGAAATCTTATTTTCATTCGAACTATTGTACTTCATCCCACGTTACATAGCAGTCATGTAACTAAGATACAATCAGACGGGTTAAGCGAACTCAGAACATTTTGTCGACCAATTACCCACAGAAACATTGTCCCTTTGCAAGAAGAATTAATCTATAAGTATTCAAGGACTTGTATGATATTCTTTTGGAGATAGGATCAGATGGAATATCGGGGCGATACAATATGTTTTATCAAAACCTCAAGAGAAACACATTTAGTTAGACCACACTCCTATGAGACCCTTCTTGAGAGGAATGATTAAACACAATCATACGCCATTCTACGAGAAAAAACTTGTCTGTAAATCTCGACTGACCGAACAATGAGATATTCAGAATTGAATGAGTAAATACGTATTCATTACAATGTACAGTCGACCCCTTCTAGTCCGAACCTTTCTAAACCAGAATCCTCTCTAAACCGAACACGTCAACTGGTCACGAATTATTATTATGTATTTGATACTTTAAAGTTTCGTAATACGGAACCTTCCTAATCCGAAAACTCGTCTAATCCGAATATTGTTGTCAGTCAGAATAAGTTCGGATCAGCAAGGTTATACAGCATTGTTCAGGATTTATTTGTATACTTACATAGTTTGTCCATAAGTTCAGCTTCAACACTTGATTCTTTTCATCCAAATCAACAATCTGAATCAACTGAAGCATGAACTCGACGGGAACTGCATGTGTATGGTTGATCACCGGACGTGCATATTTACCTCCACGTTTCTCATATCCCGCCAACAAGTTTGTAATCAACACGCCTTCAGCCGAAAATTCGGTTGGAAATCGTGTATGTATTCCATCTAAAACACAGTAAGATACATAAATTGTTAAAACAGCTAATGAATTAAAATTAAACATGTCAACAAGGAACATCAAAATGGCCTTTAAGTACATTGGTCCAGTTTTTACTTTAGCGTGGTTTTGCATTTTATACAAAACCCGCGGTTTATCTGATTTGTAACGTTAATAGGTAACTAACCTTTCGGATAAAATAAAACAGTTTCTCAGGTCATTTCAACATATCACAAAAAAAACTAGTTCCAGTAAACTGTCAAAGTAAGTCTCAAGGTTGTACCATAACCTCTCATGGCAATAAACATCAGACGAATATTACAAGCGACCATCTATCAGATACTCTGAAACCTCTACAAGGGAAATCAATGTTGTACGAGTTCTCAAATTGTAACAGCAATCAGCCACTGAAAGACTATGAAGGCAATGAATCATATATCAAAATAGACATTACTGAAGTAAAAGCTGTCATCTTGGCGGAAAATATACATTGCAAATCAATAGGAACCTTTAATATTTGTGTATCTACAATGTCCATCGCCAAATTGTACACAAGAATGGGAAATGTCAGAGAAAATTTCGAGATGAAAACATTTCAAGATTGTGATTATTAAACAGTTTCTAATCAGTGTGAAATTCCCCCGAAGAAAATTAATCACTTTTTGCTGACACAGTTTTAGCGCGGCTAATACGAATTACAGAAACAAGTCTTGTAATTTGCCATTTGGCAATAAAACCGAAGATATATGGGTAAAGACGAGTAAACAGAACAAACTAAATAAGTATATGTTACTATGTTGGTAATATATTATTACTATGTTGGTAATACATATGTAGTGTTACTTTGTTAAAAAATGCATATAAAAAATAAGTAGGATATTTTCTAACAAACTCGACTAGTACGTAGACGATGCATCTAACGAACCATAAACAATTTGATTATGTAATTACATTTTAGTTTATAAAAGGCTTAAGTCAAATCGAGATTGCTCTTTTAGCGCATTAACATAAGCAATAGCCATTGCAAATGTTGTTCAGACTCAAGCAGACACCTTATGTCTTACAAAGGTAACAATTAGACACCCCTGATTCAAAGTGTTCATGTTCCCGAAAATGTAAGAACTGTTGTGTGATGGTATAACAGAAATGTGCACAACACACACAGATGTCATAACTTCTATAAAGAGTGTTTGGAGACCACACAACTTATGTTAGTACACCAATCCCCGACTTAAGCCTTTAAGTGGCCCAGCTGTTCTTAATTGATATATTTTGCATGACACAATCTACGGATCTGTCAAATTCCCCAACCTAGACCACCTGCTCTGTACTTTAACCGAAATAAATCCAATCTACACGAGTAACTGACCAGCACATAAAGTATGTTGAAATGTAGGCGAAGTATCTTTTTCAGATAGATAGTCATTACTGTCGTATAATTATCTTCTTGTACGAGCCAGACTGTCGACTATTTTCAATAGCTCTCCGTCAATTACAGAACTAACTGAATTGTACAACCCCAAAGGAGTCATTCCGACGTATATACATGCGTAGTGGAGGCTATTTATACAATGCTGGTGTGTTCGTAATTATTCAACATCTAACTTAATACAGTATTTGATAACTTTCGTCCGATTCAAGAAAAAGAACAATATAATTACGTCAATGTGTTCCGTGTACAAGTCTGACATTCCGACTTGATCATGGGTGATGTACGGTAAATATAGAACAGTATATCAGAAATGTGTGTACGTTGCCTGTCATAGAAGGATTGTAAGTATATTTAATGTATTGGTGAATAGGCGATCACTTATTGAACCACTTTTATTCGATGGGCGTTATTCAGAAATATATTTGAAGACATATAACCGAGCAAGAATAATTATACCATTTGCAAGTTCTGAGACCATGGCATTAAGCACTTTTATTAGCAAAATTATTAGTCAAGTACTAGTATTTACTACGCCAGAAATTACCCAAACATATATCCAATGTAATATGTCCCGAAAACCAGTCTCGTAATATTGCTCCCTTAGTGGTCACCCATGCTCAATGACAGACGTTATGGTCAGGATTCGAAATTCTTTAATTTAAGATATATGGAACATAAAAGCTTCGAAATGTTCATGAAAAAAACACCAGAGTAATATATCAACGAAATAGAAGACAAACTCGCGGCGGGACTCTTGCTACGTAAAACTCACTACTTGAAATCGATAGTGAAACCTAAGTTGCTAATGTAGTGGTACAATCTATTGTGACTGCAATAATGTATGTACACAAACATACCAATAGCATTCTAATCTGCAAACAGATGCAGTGTCACCAAGCTGCAGATACTATACATTTAACAGACAAAGCAACCTTAAACTGCATTGAATTTAACTTTCCAGTATTTCGACGGAGCAAAAAACTATCTACTTTCTTTAAATAAACTCGCGGAAGACGCACAATTGGAAATGGCAGAGGATTCTATTTATGCATTTTTCATTAGACTGAGTAATTACACAACAAAGTCGCCAAGTTGCGCGGAAACAGAAATTACTTTGCCTTCATTTTTGCCAATTACTTACTGCTTAAGTTTCTGTAATTTTAACGCAAAAACTTCTGCAATAGCGTTTGTTACTTATTGCAGCTCTCGGTTCATTTTCAGCAATGAAAAATTATTAGGAGATAAAAACACTTAAAATGTCGATTGCCTTAAATTGTATCACAAAGTGTCGGGGAACGCACACCACGGGCACCACGCAGCCATCCAGTTATTGTTGTATTCTATCTTAATTACATTGAAATGGCTTTAAATCTGATAATTGGATTGGCCGTAAATATCAACAAATAACATTAAATAGTATGGTTAAAAAAACTGAAATGAAAACTCGCACTTAATTTGTGGATGCTGTTGATGATGTTGAAACCCAGTCGATTAGTTTACGATTTTAGCGCGTTTATCATTGTAATCTAATTTAACAATGGGTTTAGTAAATTAACATTATTGATTGTTTAGTTTAATAGCAATGTCCGCTAAATGAAATGCAAAGAACTTGTAGAAAAACGTGTTGTATTGATCATTCGTTGGAGATTTGCGTACCACATGTTTGATATTAATCAATGATTTAAATGATAGGTTTATTGCCACAATACCAGATCTCAGTGTTAAACACGATACCTATGGTTCTGTTTTAATTAACCCACTGACTCTCATAGACTTAGGACACACCTCTGATAATACCATAGGAGTGTCGATATCAACAAATGGTAACAGACCTGATTCAAATAACCCTGAGGTAATACAGTTTTGGTCATTAGCCATTTATGTCTATCCAGTGCACACGTGGTCTGTGTATTAGAAACGTGAAAAGTATTTTCCGTCGTTTAGGTGAGACAGCGGGTGAAGAACCTGGTTCTGCCGCGCATGCGCTAATTAGTCACAAACGAATCTTATACCACAAAACAGGTTAAAGTGGATTTGGGGTTTTCAGGTTAGTTTGAGACGAAACATGAATATAAACATACAGTATAAATCTCCAAATCTGATTAGTCGATCAATAAAAGAAACTACAAATATAATCAACTTGACCCAAACTGCATTTGATCAACATATAAATAGAAAATATGCTTCATGTAATTGGACTTCATAATATGTTCAGATTCCGCCAGTGTTAACTATTTTTTAATCACATGATCAACGTGCATTTGCGCTAAGGAATGTTTCTACACCAGAATCGAATTAAGATGCACGATATCACAGACCAAAACATATACACTTATCGCTAAAGGTGTATGTTTTCAGTGGGATTCACGCCGTTATGTACGGCGACTGTTTCATCTAAGCTTTCCTTGACCGCATTCCAACCAGAGCCGCCGCCTCGACCGTGATTCGAACCTGAATCACCGGATTACAAGTCCAGCACATTAACCACTGGACCAGGGCCGCGGTCAGATTAAGATCAACATCAGTGACTATGTGATATATTTCGAGATCTCATAGCTGACAAATTGTAATACACAAGAATCAGCACCTTCGTCATCGATGACTTTAGTTATGGTAGCTTTTTCATCGGCAAATTACCCTAGCTGAAGCTTGTTTTTAATACGATTTACTTGCATTTGCAACGGACACACCATGTAGACTATTGATACATTTGTGATTATGAATTACAATCCGGGCTTTAAGTAAACCAATCAATTCGATTAATTGAAATGTTGCCGAGTACCCACGACGCAAAACAAGCAATAGTTATACGTACGTACTAGCCGTAAGAATTAGAATAGTGATTATTTCATTCAAACGATCAATGTCTATATATTACTCCCCAGTATCATTATAGATTGGTGTTCCACAATTCATTCGAACACTTCCGGTGTCATGCAGTTCAACAACTTCCTGTTGCATGGCAATAATTGTAAAGGCATGTTTTCTTTTTTTGGATTGAGGTTTCTAATATAATCATGAATGTATCTAAAGTATTGATATGGTCAAAGCCATGAAATGGCTAACACAGATTCATAAGTAGGAACAAGTTAAATGTGGGTTAATTTGCCGTTTTTGTGAATAAACTGAACTGAACTGTTAATATAGTTAGACTCTCTAATTAACAGATTTACAAATTTGACGAACATGTCGAAAAAGAATTAAGAGTTCTTAAGAAAAAGAAAGAAAATTAGCATGTGCATAAGTAATTAAATCGCTGTAACATTGCGCATAGAGTTGGGGAAACAATTCATATAATTAGATTTCCACATAATTTATAGCTTGTTTGTTTAACACGATTGTGCTCTATTTCTTTGTTTAGGACTTAATCGTTTGAATTCTAAAAAAGAGCTGTTTAATAGATTATTACAATTAATTTGTATTTGTTTTTTGGCAGAAAACATTTAGAATTTATGCAAGCACAAACCGATGGAAGTTTTGCTCATACGTGACGTCATACAGGAGGGGAATTTAAAAACGATTCATTTAGTATCTGATACATCTTAGATTTCATACCGAAAGCGAATCTTTTATTTGACAATTAAGCATGTCCGTTCGCCCAAGGAATGATTAACTGTTGATAACTGTCTTTGGTGATTTCCGAAGTTTCCGCTTCAAACTATTAAAGCAAGTGGGAAAATGTCTGCGGAAATGTATAAAAAAGCAAGTATAAACCATTTCACGGTCTGTGTCACGTGTTCAGAGCATCCGTATTTCCTGTGTTTTAGACAAGCATCACACGGGAGTTCATAGAGTGATGGGTCGTGATGTAGACTTTCCCTTTTGCAATTCGTGACTGAGCTACTGATGATTTTATGAACGCAATGTATTGTTTCTCCGGCAGCTATTTTATCGATAAACAGATTTAACCGACGGCAGTTTCCGCATCGGGAAGCTTTAAACACATACATACTAATCAGACTTAACGCACATTCGAACAGCCTCATTTAGGCTTGTGCACGCAACCATTATCTTTCTCAATAAAGTGATTGTTCTTTCTTTCACTGTAAATTAAATTGCCCAGCGTTATGATATAGAGACTATACAGAAAATAGTTAATCTGATTAACAGAAATACAATATCTCAGTACTGAATAATTTAAAAGTTTAATTCACTATGTAGAAAATGAATCAAGATCGTGTACGTGCTTGATTTTGTGAAATTAAAACAAAAACATGTTGCAACCATGTACGTAATTATATTTATAATCTTAAAATTCTTGAAAGCAATCTCTTGCATTGTTTGTAATGGACCGTTTTGTGTTTGTGTATACATTTAATTAAAAACTTACTTCTTACAAAACTAACGCAGAATTTAAAATCAGTAAATATTTTCACATCTAAATGGAATAATGAAACCACATGATTATAAAAACTATGTATTCGCCATCACCGAATCTCGATCTATTTCCAAACGTCGTGACTAATACCAATTCTAGAAAAAAACACAAAATCCAAATTTGATTCAGAAACGAAATGTAAAATAAAACATCCAGCGAACTAGAATGAACGTAAAAATAAGCAAAAAGTAAGAAATCAGAATTTACATAAACCATTTTGTTCAAGATTTCTGTGACAAACACCCGCCAATAGGCACATTTTAAGCTTAGCAAACTTCTACAAAAACATCACACCAACGAACGACCATAAAATACTTGGCTTCCATGGAGACCAATAAATTGTCGTCCTTGTCAAATAGATCAAGCATTCAGCTTTTACAATATGCTAATAGCATCAATCCATACGTAGTATGGTTCTAATTCGTCAATTAGCAAGTGAAGTGAATCTTTTAGCTAGAGTTTTAGAAAAGTGCCTCTCTAGATCAGGGCAAAGTTTCAGAGAAAATGCAAAAATTCGTATTTCTGTTACAATATAGAAATGGCAATGAATTTAGGAATGCGACAAGCGACATTGAAAGGGTGTTATAGAATATAAGATCTAAGTTGAACATATAAACTGCTGGCAAAAGCCCACGATAGAACTGTTTTTAGGAGCGAAAGCGAAAAAACGTGACGCCTCTTATCCATACATTCGCGATGAAAATAGTACCACTGGTTGTATACCGATTGCAGTTTTGATACAGAATGGAAATATTACAGGATTATGTTCATTTTAAATTATTGTATTGTTTTGGCATTTCATACTGTAAAACTATTGAGTTTAATAATTCAGTATTCCTCCGCACAAAAGCTTCATCCGCACAAATGTTTATTCATAAAGACAATAAATAGTACGCATCGCTACTAGACGCATAGGAATCACTAAAAGACACTAGCAGAGCGAGACACCAGTTAACCGTAACTCCGCCTAATGGATATAAAGTACGAAATGGACTCGATATCGCGAAATGAAATTCTTATTTGCGAGATGGGTTTGCACAATACATCTTTATTAAAAACAACTTCAACAAAAATGAATTATTATTAAACAGTCCGTTTGACTGAATTCGGGGCGTTTTAAGAATTCTTTCAACCCAGGACACATAGCACACTCAACCACACCGCTGAAGAGTTAACTCTAATGCAGGAGATACTAACTTTATTAGTACATATGATTTCGACGTTTTAAGAACCAGATAGGTTTTTATCGTGAAAAGGAAGTAAAGGTATGAGTTTACCATCAACTTCAACAGAATTGGGAGCATAAAAAAGTGAAGCTCTACCAAAACGTCTTCATTACACAGGGCCAAAACTGACCCCTCCTTTTGAGGAAAATATTAGTCCAAACAATATATACATTTGGGTTTGTAACATTGTGGCCTTGAGTGGTTTTATAGTTAATATCTAATGCATATCTACCAAATATCATCAATAACACTTTAACTTTCGCTTCTGGCAGTACTCTCAGTGCTTTGATTAATATAGCGTCTGTGATCATGGAACAAAATAGATACATTTTGTCTTGTGAGTTCATGTTTTTTTTAAATGTATTAACCATGTGTGAACCAAGATCTTACAACTGAGTCATTGACACACATTTATTATTTTAAAAACGCCCATTGCAGTCCTTTAATTCAATAATATTTGTAACTAAATTAGACTACACATGTAGTCGTTTCTATGATTTCATTAATAAATATCAACTTTGATATGATATCTAATCTTCAGTTTATAAATCATCTCCTTAAAAGTCTGTATTGCTATTTTCCATTTTAAGAATGTTTTCCGAAAGCAAAGACAAAACACATAAACCACGCCTACAATAGTCTTTCTTGCCTTATAAATAGTTATTATCAGGAAAGAAATCTATTTAAATATATTTCCACTTCGAACGGAAAGAGTGAAACTATTGGAATCACATAAACTGTTATTTTATTGATATAAGTGAGACTCGTGAATTGAATGTGTCTCGTTTGAATACAACATGCGCTCACCTTCCCGGTCTTAGAACGAAATGTGTAGTATAGATTGAGTCGTGACGAAAGGTCACAGATTGTTCCATTCTTTAAAATAGGGATAAGTAATACAATGACCAAGTACATAACTAAACACGACCTTACATTTGTAGGCCACAGTTAACCTCTTACATTTGTAGGCCACTGCAAGAGGCCTACGTGGTCCTGAAATCAGTGCACCGCACTATAGTAACATTATTAAATTATATTGGTTCGTATCCTTAATCTTGCCATTATTTTTTTGCCATTTTGGTGCATTTATGTTAAGAAGGGTATATAATATTATATGCAATCAATATCAAATTCTGTTCAAACAATGTTCCTAAGTATGCAGACGATGTCATGTTATACAAATTAATATAACGAAGCAAATTATTAGATTCTGACAGTGGCTCCAGTACAGATACTGCTAACCAACGAGTAATTGAAATTGAAATTACATGACAAATCACATGAAATGCAACTAAATGAAATACATAATGAAATTCATTCCAAATATTGAAATAAAATTTTGCAATAATAAAAGGCCAATAATCAAATAAAAATGGAAAGTAAAAACGTTCACATGGGTTTCGATATCATAGCATCTTACCAGGTTACATAAGTAAAACAGTTTGCGCCTTTACCAATTGGGCAACGCGCTTAGTCTCAACTATGATGGTCAAATAACTCATATATATTACGGAAACCACCGAAACCTTCCGAAATGAAACTCACCATGCAAAATGGACTTAGCTGATCTTTGATTATTCACAGGTCGTTGTCGGACTATAGCTCTTTTGATGTATTGATGTTTGAACAACAGCGTGTTTTTAAACAAACAAACAAACGAAAGAACGAACGAACAAACAAACAAACAAATTCGAAATCTCTTAAACAAAGTGCTAAATGTCCCGAGCATGTTCTGGTCACAGGAAGGTTTAAAATCGTATCCACAAAATATGTGCAAAGGCAGACTTATCGAATATTCGTTATGAATTGATCTATATAAATCAATCTCACATACAGTGAAAATTTGTACACGGAATCTGAAGGTAATCTTACATACTTTTTTTCAGTGGGTTTCAGTTGGTTCGAAGCCGTTTTTCAACGACATTACAGTTATATACAACGGCCGGTTCATCTATTCAGTTTCCCTGACTGGCATTCTAACCAGTAAATATTATCCTACCACTAGGGACCGACAACTTCTCCACATATGGAGAAAGATCAATTCCATTGCCAATTATTCAAAGGTAAAATTCCAGTGCACGAACCACTGGACTACGGCCGCAATTTCTAACATCGTTATAGGGCAAAAATACAAGACTCGTACAAATGCGGAATGATCCGATGCAGGTACTTATGGAAAATGAATGATTCATCTCAAAATTTCATACAAAAGCCCTACATATTAAGCTAAGTCGCTGTGCATGACGTCATGACTGCCATTTAGATTGATATATTTGGCTACATTAACATCCACCAGAGTTTCCTATTTAGTCTTACTCCTCGCTTAAAGTCGCATAACGAGCTATCTTAATTGCAATATTCTTAATTTGAAACCTTCGCATGTACGACGTACAAATCTATTTTAAGACAAACAGTATTCTATATTAGCATACAGTCTTGACACAGATCGTTAAGTCCCAAAATCTTGGAAACATTATACAGTTTTATAACAGTTAATTTACCACAGTTTTTGTATTCAGTATCAACGTTGAAAATTACTGCAAAATATTAAAAAAAAAAAATTAATATCGATCCATCGCGTTACAGATGTATCTAGTATCAATAAGTTGTAAATGGCTGGTATTTCATTAAAGAATGTAAAACACTAATTTGAACATAAAGCCTGTTTTTTTTTATTGGCATTGTTAAAATGTTTCATAAAACAACATTTCATTGTAGACTCTAAACCTAACAATAAGTATTGAAATGTAAGAATTAGACAATACAGATGTCTTTAATACTTAAAGGAGCAGCATATAGTATGCATTTCATCCATTGTCATTTGATGTGTACAGCTGTATCGTGTAGGAGTTAAAAATAAATGTCATATAAGATGCTGTTTACATGACTGCATGATCGGAAATTTAATTCCCACCTCTAAAATACATACCGTGATTGGATTTGAACACTAAAAGACACTGGCATATATAATTGTTGACTGGTAGAGATTTCTATTTTAAAAAATAACTTCCTCTCGGGTCGATTCTAGTTTTTGAAAGGTATTGACTGTGAACAAACTTAATATCATTTATGGCACCGTTATGGCGAGAAAGTATTATTACAAAAATGCAGACCTCCCGCATAAAAACTCGACCAGGCGTCTGTAATACTTGGATGCAAGCGCGTGAAACTGTGAGAAACGCAGTTGTCAAATTAATGGCCCGTGTACTCGTATTGAAATTAATTCGAAAACTATTCCAAGAAATGATTAATTCCAGGCATACTTCATTACTCACAATAAACCCGTTAGTTAGGACCGATGTTTCATTATTATTTGACGTGATTTCTAATTGGACTAGCAGGATATAATAAAGGGTAAGATTCTATAGATATTGACGAAGAACCATTGCTCATAGTTTTTAAATGTTCGTTTATTATCTCTCTGCTCGATTAAATATAAACATAACAAGGAACATGTTCCACTAGAATCAGGAGGCAATCAAATGTTCTAACTAAGCATGTAAGGAATAAATGAGACCAGATGGATACTAATGAACATTTTGAAGAAAAAACATAATTTCAAATTTGCCCACTTTGTGGACTAAAGCTTGTAACCACATTTGCGGAAACTGTTCTAAGTGAATGTAACTATTCATGCTGAAAAAGACCATGTAGCTTACATGTTATACAACGTTGTCGACCTGGAAAATGCATTGAGCAAAACTTGCTCAAGAGTACTTTTGCTGTATGGAAAACACTCAAGTTAAATAATGACTTAATGTCGATGAGAGTACTTACTCTTTCCAGTAACAAAATTAAGTGATTGCCATACTAGAATCCATCCAAGCAATACGCATATCGATATATCCATTTTCCGTTAATCACCTACATCGATCCTGGTTCTATTATGTACCATCAGAGTCTGAAAGAGAAATCAGAAGAAAGTACATAGACATGAGGATAATTTAAACCCATTTTGGGTAATACTTTTAAGTATTGTAGCAAATCAGTATCGCTCCTGGAAGAGATACAACTTACTGGTTAAAAGAAATGTTATTTAACATTCCAAAAAGTTATATGAACTGTAATTATAGTCCAAGAGAATAAGAACACTTAAAAATAAGTAAAGGCTTAGTGTGTATGTATTCATTATAGACGGTACCATGTCTTACACTATCCCGGCAAGCCAGAACCCCCGTTTAAATAATGGACGTTACCAAAGCATCTAATTGTTCAACAGAAACCTCTTTAATCTTTTGCTTGAATATTGGAAATGTTCTTAATCTCGTGCTGGAATGCAATAAAATCCAAAATTTAACACACCCAAATAGTCTACAATCTTTTTGAAGATCTCATTTAGTCCTGAATATCGATATTATATTCCGATGATGGATCAATTGTTGATGTTAAACCTTTATTCAGATGTCGATACAACTAATGTATCGATATGAACACGATCGTATCACAATCTACGTAAAACACGAAACTACTGTGACAGTGATTGTCCACAATAATTGTGTTTATTTCATTTAATTTTCTTCCCCATTCTTTCATTTACAAACACTTAGATGAAACAGATTACAAGGCGAAAACACATTGGTTTAGTCAGATACCCCCGGCTATCCTCTATTATTTATACCCATCCTGATATTGTAATTAAAGTCTATTATTTCTATGGCTTGGAACAAAATTCCGTAGGGAACACATGTGTCACATTCCTTCCCTAACACAAACGTGTCCGAGTGGAAAGTGTTTATTTCGATACATTTAAACAATGATGTCACTCGGTATAACCTAGACGATTTATTCTTACCATAAATTTATTTTGCTTCTATTCTAGAAAATATTGTTTTCCTTATTTGCTTAATTATGTGCACATTTTCAAGATAACATGTTCTACATTCGAAACTTGCATAATGATTCTTTATAGGACCTCCCAGTATTTCTTGGTACACGAATAGTACTATCTTTTATCTTTGGTGAGAAAATTGCTTCAGCTCCAGGATAAGATGCACCAAAAACTTTTAGTAACATCGTCTTAGCATGATTAAGTGTGGAGAATCAATAACGATTTCTCCCGACTATAAACGTGGAGAGGGGGTTAATACGCAATGGAAAGAATTTCAAATTTGCAGAAAATTTGGCTTCGGGAAATCAAATTAAACATAATTAGAATTGCTGTGTGATTATATTGCCTTTAAAAGACTCTAGTGTGTTTGCATACTGTCTGTAAAACACGAAGCACAGTATTTAAAGAAAATGTAAATCCGGCGACATTCAATTAAAGCTAAAACTTCGTTTGCATTTAGTGCACTTGTAAGTTGTTTCTCGAATATCTTTCTTCTTATTCAATGTGCTATGAAAAGTGTCATTAAACTATACAAGGAATGCATCAATGTGTATTTTGCTTTGTGAATTGTCATTAGGGATTGTTACCCAAATGTTGTCCTCTACATTTCTCACAATAGATTCTACATTCATCGTCGGGCCATTCATATTAGAAGACTTTCATATACGTCATTTTATGTTTTACGTTCAACTAGTCCATGACATAATGATGGCAATTTAAGTGTTAAGGCCGTTTTAACATCTTTCACACTGTACTTGACTAAAACATAATTATATTATTTGATTAAAAAATCAAGCCGAGTCACAGGACATGGTGAGTAGAGTTGAAAACGTATATCCGGAGAATTACAGGACACATATTTTGCCTAGTATTTTTTCTGTTGTACGGTATATCTTTGTTCCATTAAAGGTATTGTCCAACCATTCAGAATGACCTACATTTATATAATTATGAAACACAATTTTATGTTTCATTAGAGCATGTCCGTCCAAGATATTCAGCCTTGGCAAGTTACATAATCATGATTAAGTGTTTTCCCAACACTTCTAAAATTCTTTAATTTTGAACACTTGAATTAAATAATCGATGTTCTAATGTTGTTTTCGAAAATATTATCATAATACAGGAGACAACGGCCATTATTAAAATCGTGTAAATTGAAGAATAATTGAGGGTAATCGGTTTAATAGAGAAAGCCAAGATGTTAAATGGGAGAATAATGAGAGCAGTTCCTGGGTTGGACAAATAATCAATGGTTCATATAGTACATACATTTCACGAGGCATCACTTGAGTTATACTTTTTTTTACTGTAAAGTAATTCAAAAAGTATTTTCTTTAAAGCTCAATCACGTATAGTGATGCGCAATCATTCATCCAAAACTGATACAAGTATATTTTTTAAATTTCAGATCTATATTTATTTATATAAGCCATATTTAAACAGTTTTTCAGTTATATACAGCAGCCGATTCACCAAACCTGTTTTCCTGGACTGTATGCTAACCAGTACTAGCTAACCTTCCGCAAAGAACCTGCCACTTTTCCACATGTGGAGATAAATCGACGTAGTTGACAAATCTTCATGGAAGGGTTTTGTCCTGCCGCGACCGGGAATCAAACCTGGATCGCCGGGTTATAAACCTGATATCGAGGATATAAAACTATTTTACCCTCTTTAAGTTTAAAATACCCTGGCTTGTATTGCCGTGGTCCTTGAGAATGGGATAGGAATAGAGTATTAGAAAGGTTTAAACACTTAACCCCCTGTACCTTTACTGTAGTTTATTCCAAGGCGGTACTCTCCATGAAACGGTGTTTTGGTCTCTTTTTGTATGTTCCTATGTTCTGGGTTGGTTGCTATTTGCATGGCGTGTATTTTTTGTAACTTTAGTACTTTTTGGAAGCTGGGATTTTTGTATGTTTGTTTTTCTAGGAAATCCTTTTATTGTCTATATTCGAAGATTTTTCATTCTCAGCCTCTACTTACTGATTGTCATCTACTTTGACAGCAAATGGTAAAAGCAGGCAGTTGAAAGCATCGTAATTTCTTGAAAAGTTAATCATTTCTACTCTCTGAAATCTTGTGATTATACATGAATACTGTATGTTCTGCAAGAGGCGTTACAGTGTCTTAAGTCATCCAAGTAGCGACAAAATAAATGGAAGAAGCTTTTTTCTAATGTTCTGAAACAAGATTACATTGTTTGTATCAAAAAACCCATTGTAGCCAGCTCTTTCATTGCGTTCTGTACAAAATCCAATATTTCTTCGTGTCCGTAATATTTGTTTTTGTGTTTCTGACAAACACATTTTGTAACGAAGACAACATTTCTATCAAAATATACAAAGGTTGCATGTAAACAGCATATATCCGACGCCAGATTTTACATTTTTAAGAGCTTTAGAGCATACCGAGGGACTCTTTACCGAATATATCATAATTAACTGAAGTTAAGGAAGATATATACAAAGAAAAATGTTGATGAATGTGGACCTTTTTGGATTGGTGTAATATTTCTAGCTTTCAGTTTTTTGTGTATCTTTTTGACGCACATTTTCCTTCTCAGATTATAATCAATCGTTTTTAATCAAGCACTGCCTGAAATGATGAAATGAACTGTGCACTATATAACGCGTCAAATACTGAAAATAATATATTATTTGTCAAAGTTGAAAGAAACATATTCTCAGTAAACACAAAGTACGTTTGACGATACCTTTGTGTGGCTTAGTTGTACTTTCATATGAAAGTTTATGAAGGCAGAAATTTGATCGAATGACAGATGTTGATGAACAAGTCTTAAGCTGCTGGATCTGGCTAAAGAAACTGGGTCCAATTTCACAAACATTAGTCAAATAGGTTTCCATGAGTTTAAAAATATCTCTGTGATGATGCTATCATCAAAAGCTGATTTGTTAACTTTGTCTGTGTACATGGCATTGTTTGTGCTGGTATCATAACACTAATGTTGAAACTAAGAACGGTCGGTACATTGTTCTTTTAAGTTTATGGCTAAGCACAAGGAGACAACCTTAGATTAAATTAGTTGTAGACATTACTAGTTAATCTAGAACTTCTATCAAATTAGTAACTTCTTTATATTGTCAGAATAGATAAAATTTAAAATGTACTTTTCTACCTTTATAGTTTCGAATGCTGCCATTATTTTTTTTCAGTTCGCGGTCTAAATCAAATAAGTCACAAATTTTAGACATTAAAGCTGAAAAACTGTTCAAAGTGTTTCTTATTGGATTAAGATATAATTTGAATAATGGATCAAAACATCTTAAATCTATAACTCCCAAAAGTCGTTCCTAGAGGAATTGATCTTATGGAGAAAAAATCTATATCGCGAGTAATTCACTCTAGCTGACGTCTTGAGTAAAATTAAATGACGATGAAATTGATTTGATAAAAATACTTCAAATTAGAAATACTGTAACAATAATAAGGTATTATATATTAATGACTCCAATTTCCATCCCAATTCAATGAGGTTTGGGGAACACACATAAGAAACAGATGTATCAAATATAGCGGGAGAAAATTAGTAACTTCATTAAAACATACTGGTAGTAAACTATGTGTGACTTTAAACATTATTGAATTTAAAAGCAAGTTTTAGGACAAAGAATTCACTATAAATGACAGTATAGAAATTGGACCCGACATTGGATGTAGCTTACACAATAACGGTGCTAGACAAATAACTCGTGATTCACACTTCCCAATCGCTTAATTGCTAACTTACGCTCTCACCTAGTTTTCGAACGCTTCTATACAAGACGCGTGTGTCAGTTTCTTTTCAGTAGGTTTGGCGCCGTTTTTCAGCGAAATAAATACGGTGACCGGTTCACCTTACACGCTTTTTTATGGACTGTTTTCTAACCAACGTCAAATTTGTTTGATATGACCTGCCGCGGCTGATTGAAAGTTAGTTTATGAAATGTAAAGACACGAAAGGGCAAAACCTGAATGGTTCTGTGATTGTTTTGTTAGTACAACGTCGATGACGAATGTATAAAGTTAAAACTAGGATATGTAGGGGGAAATAAGTATGAGGATGTCTGTTTATTGTTAGTCTTTCAAAAAGCTGTTCATAGAAAAACACAATACCACACATCATCTACTTTTGATAAAACAAACAAAATACATTTTGTTGAATGCCAAATATTCGTAACAATAATATGCTAAGAAAACCATAGTTTCAGTGTACTGGTATCATTATACTGTAAAGCCGATACGAACCAATTAGTGTAGTGTTATATTCAATAAACCTACAACAAGGAAAGGGTTCTAGATCGAATAGAAATTGTTTCAATCTAAAAGTATTTATTCTGACACTTTTGGTATGATAACATATGCGTTTTCCATCACCACGATCATTTTGAAAATATAATATGTTTTATGAAAGAATAAACCACGAAATAAAGAACCAAGTAGTCAATACGTTTTTAAAATATTGGCTTCCTCACACATATCCGTCATGGGTGTGGTATATGTAATTACCCTTTTAGACCACGTTACGTACAGTAACAGGTGTTTTAGATGAATAGATAATGTGTATAAGTTAGTAGAAATTTTCCTAAGACATCGTGCGTGTGAGATCAGTAGCCACTTTCTGAAAGAATTCAAGATGAAACCATAGATCTATTTTCTATACTTTCAGCATCCATCAGCAATTACAAGGATCGTTATCGATGACCTGCTAGGTCGTTCCATTATAGATATCAGGAACAATGTTGTGTTGAATTAAAAACTGGAGAAGTATTATTTTCAGGTGGCATGGAAAGTGACTTCGAAATGGAACTAGTCATTTATTTCATGTAAAACATACATTGTCTACAGACAACAAACAGGAAATACAATTAACAGCTTCTACTATGTCTCATATAATGTGCCGAAATGCAGATCTAAATATTTCGAATAAGTGTGTCATTGTTTGAATGATCATAGCAATATATTTTAAAGGAATCATGGTTACACAATGCCAACATCATTGTACAATTTTACGTATTGCTCAAGAGTCTGTCTGACTAGATCTCTGTGTTAAAACCTTAGCTTGTATGGACAGACCCAAGTTATTTATCTAATGACACAATATTTGTAGTTTCGCACCAAAAAATGAAATCAATGTATCATCTAAGTTCCTTCCTTCGTTGAAGAATTCTACAAATTATGAAGGCACGTTTTTACCATTTCGAGATGCTTCTCGTTAATACAAATGATAACGTAACACATAAACCAATGAGAGCACAGTGTTTAACCACGTGGTAATCAATATTCATGACGTTAACCTTAGTTATGAGCTGTGAGAACTTACGATTAGAACTAAAGGTATACATGACTGTAGAAATCCATTGTTAATGGCCCTACATTGTGGCCAACCTTCAACAATAGCAGATGAAATGTTCATCTGTAAGGGAAAACGAGACTGTCTATTATTATTTCCTCAGATAAGTTATCCCCACACGTATCGACAAAATGAACACAACACTTTAGGAAGGAATTCGATATTGTGTAGCTCAAGCATCCCCGTTGCTATGTGAAGACAATGCTATGAATGTTACAGAACATGTTCATCTTTCCAACCAGGAATCCTCAAACTGCGTCTAACAGTGTAGCAGGTTTGTTTACAGTCGTTATAACAACACATAAGTTTAATTGAATGTAATTAAATAAAGCTTTTGGTAAATATTTCGACAGTTAATCAAGTAGGAACATTTAACTGAACATAAAACACACGGATAGAATTAGCATTCGTAGAACTTCAGTTTCGTTTTTGACATACATGCTTATGTCAAAGTATGAGGAAAAATGAAATCTATCAAAATGTTAGCTTTATTTTTAAACGTTCACGGAAAGGAACTATAAAGTGCTAATGATTATGTTTCTGAATGACAAACAAATGATAAAAGAAACAAATATGTTTATGAAACACACAGGTAATTTCATTTGATATTGACGATGCCGTATTTGTTTTGACTGATGAACAATGAAATACAAAATTAGACATACAAGGAGGTAATCGTATAATACACTTATTGTACAGACAACAATAATGGAATATGTCACTACCACAAGCTTTTCAGACAACAAAACATGTAATACCAAGATAACACGAAATCTATAGTAATGCAGTGTGTTCATTTCGGTCTCAGCATAAATACCATATATAGAATTATGTAGACATCTGAGTTCCCAACGGCAAACATTATCTTGGGCATACATTAAGTTTTGCGGATACACAAATGTATAAAATAGATGATGGTTCAGACGAAACTGGTCTGGATCGCAATTTTATTGACCAATCACAGTGTACCACCAAATGACGACTTGATTGTGCCACCTGCTTTGTAGTAAGTTATGACTGAACTAGACGACGCCACACAGCGATATAGAGACATTAACCTAACAGATACGAAGATAACTATCTCCATTTTCAGATTGAACAGATACGTAGATGTTAGCTTTATCATCTTCAATCACGTGATAAGAAAGTCATATATCAATTTGTTCATTTCTAGTTCTGTAAGCCTTTCTTTCGGATGTTAACAAGCGGACAGAATACCAGCGGTCTTGAAACGATAAAATAACTAGCAGAAACAGATATATAGAACACTTCGTTTCGTACAGTTAAATATGTCTTAAAGACGACAAAAAGACCGCCTAGCTCTGAAGATTATTATTCGGACCCGATTTAAACATTGGCAATATTTTGACTTTCAGTGCAATCCGCTTGGAACATTAACACGTGGTATTTCATGCAGTTTTCTTGTACAAACTTAACTGTTCAAGATGTTGAATTTGAAGACTCATGAGGTATATTTTAAACAAGCATTGATATAATTACAAGAGACAAGTTACTTAGGCAACTCATGAAAATACGCCGGACCTACGTTTATAAATGAGCCTCAATTCCTTTTCTAAAATTCGTGACTGGAAAGGACACGGCACCATTAAGGGACAAACTGTCCTATGAGGTGTCTGCAGACAGTTTAAGAGTTAGGTTTGGTGGGGATTATAATGCGATCTTTATTATCGTGTCTCAGTCAGTCACAGAACATGGAACTGTTCTACACGAAGAAGGGATTATACCGTCTCACTTGTCCAAAATGGTCAGGCCGTGACATATTCTATTTATTTCAATGTAATCCAAATTGCTGACAAGATATACGGACACTTTACTTTTGTCTAATTATGTGTAGACATTAATTACACGCGTATACATTAAACTGTATGTACCTGTTATCATAGTACATTGGTCCTGTACATCATTGAAGCAACGTTCGTTATCATAACTAGCTGAATATTTAAAACCAATTCATCTATTTGTAAATCCTTAAACGGACCATAACCTTGCAGTGGAAGAAAGCCAACCAGTGTTCTTATGGGGAGGAAAAAGGCGTTCAATATGTAATACAATGATCAAGATGGAAATGTAATACTTAACCGCGCCAATTAACGATCATGTTGACAAGAAACTACGAAATGACAATACACTTCCTATTCGAAGTGAAGATATCTAATTCTTGGGATATTTTCCAAAGACATTTTTGTACTGAATCGATGATTTAAGTAGCCGCGACAAAAGAAAAAGAAGAAAGCGAATAGCTAATTGATATCGCTACTCGAAAATCATGTAATCGTTACTAGACTTATAATAACAATATAATATTATATACGGTCTTATCGGTTAATCGCGATGTTTTCTTTTTCGAGGAATGAGTTTCATTCTGTTTTTGCAATGTAATGTACGTTATGCCATATACCACATAGGATACGTAGTCGAGACACTTAACTAGCAAAAAGTGGTTTCATCGAAATCAGGTGGATGTGATTTGCAGATTTTCTGTCGGTAATACCCACTTAAACAAGGTAGTTAATCTTCGGAGCTTAGGTATGAACGATTGTGGGTACATTATACGCATTCAAGCACATCTTATCGTTGAATACTATCGAATTGTTGCTATGAAAGAACTAATTATTGTAAGTTTTTAACACATACAAACACTTGGTGCTTAGTGTATATTTGATTTATGAAAGAATATTAGAGATATGTATTAAATGATTGGTTTAAAAAACGAAGCTTGTTCTTAAAATCAATGAGAAAACGGACTTGGTGGCAGTCGGTATATCTAATATGTCTAATATAAGTATCAATCAATTATATGTGAACATTATGTAAAATGGCACGTTTATTTAATATCTACTCAAAATTTACTTAGTCATATACATGTAGGAGTTTCTATAGCAGGCTGGGGCGCACATATGATTAAACTTGTATTGCATTATAAGGTATCACCGTTCGGGATTTCACATGCCAAACAAAATTCGATGTATATAAATTATATTCTACCAAAAAAACGACGATTTTTACGCAGTTACCAGACATATGAGTGATTGCATTTGTATAGATCAATACAGAATGTTTATGGTGCTTTGTTGCGAACATAAGAGCACACCCAAATGTTGAATGGTGCATCAAATAAAGTCACAACACTTAGAATAAAACACTAATTAAATAATTATGCTGACTTCTATCGCAGGATTTAGCATTGATAGAACGTGCAAGTTTTATTAAATTTGTGCTCCATGATAGGCAGATTTGTTGTCAAACAAAACAACAACAAAGCCTAATTTCCATATAATATATTCATTCTGGAAATACGACTGTCAATATTTTCTTTGATACCGGAATCAACCATCAGAAACAGACTTGTAATAAATACAGGACATCAATTACTATAGACATTCAAAGAGAAGAAAATGCTATAAAACTACTTTTTCTCTGAGTGTACATAGAAATCCATCAATAGCATCGAATTAGATGAACAAATAAACTTGGCGCAATTCGTGTGATAAATATTTGTTGGACCGGGTTCTCAGGATACAACCGGTACAAAGAGTTTTACAGGACCTTGGAGGGGAGATAAAATGGAGGTCCTTGTCTCTGCGAATTATGTTCGATTCCAAGAAAGACATGGTATAGGAGATGTTAATGTACCTCTACAGCGCAATGCACTTAATATTGATAATTTATTAACGCTTATTACGTTACATGATGTCTGATTTTCAAGAAGAATTTAACTTTTGATGGTATAAAACAGGTTGCCAAGCTTGCTTCTGGCGGTTTTAGAACTACATATTGTCAGATCATTCGGTCTTTGTATCAACATGTGTTTGTTGTCTGTGCGCGGAGCTACTTTTGGGGAAAATAGTTCCCGAAGGAGACTTAAAATTGCACATCAAAATGAAATAAAACAAGTGATGCACAATGCGTGCATCATAAAATCTGATTATTTTTAATCACACATTGTATTTTATTAGCAAAAACATAGAGTTGCAGGTTATCAGCAGATAGAGCTCGACGGTTTATGCGTGCATACAGTTTGTTTTCGATAATTTTCTAGCAGAAATTATTTGACGATTGCGCTCTATAGAAGTTACGTGATTTTTTCATCGTTGTGGATAACAGATTAGTCAAATTGAAACATGCATAAAATATCACATAAGCTCGTGCATTCTCTTAGCATAAGTGTCGATGTACTTCATAAAATAGTGTGTAATAAATTTTAAAAAAACCATACATTTAAATTTGATTCGAGTGTGCCTCATTGGAATCTTCAAAGGTGAGCTATTCTGAAATACCATGAGGTTCACCTGTTTATTAAAACCAACCAGGACCTGTCAAATTTATTGACCAAGGAACGATAAAATCTAATATAGAAGCCAATTACAGGACGTACATAATGAGACCACAAACTGCTATCTGTCCTTTATCAGGAACATCAAGTGCAATAATACTAACATACAGGTGCGCAACTTTTACCATCATTTACTTAGATATACCTGGCATCCTTACTTGTCTTAATAAGAAATACCGTGATGTTCTCTTCGCTAAACCCAGAATCATGCATTAATTATACGCAGTTGCGACCATTTTAAAACTCATTTAAAACATATAAAACATGGTAATGCAACACAGCAGCGTGTCTCCGGGTTCATGACCCGAAAAATGCTAATTGCACAATATAAAATCCGTGTCTCTTGGCACAGTGCCAAATCATATTTATGGCATTTGCTGCATCAACTGTTTGAGGTTTATGTCTAAAAGCTAACATCACAGACAGACATTATCAACTTCCTGTTCATAAAAACTTTAATGACAACTTTCACTTAGTTTTGGTCTATTTAAGTAATTAGAAATACAAATAAACATGAAAATGTAAATAAAATTGGCGCTAATACGAAGCTGACATATTATAAAGTTGAAAAAAGATCAGTAAATTTAAATGAGGCAATGCTTTTGTGCAATACATTGTTATCAATATTGTTGTTAATACATTGGCCATTCATGGCAGTACCTCAGTAAACACAGGTTTCCAATTACGGTTCAGAAAGAATATGTTTTGTCTTTCTAAATACATCTCTTAATATTTAGTAATTATACTGCAGATTGCTTATAAATCTAACAACATGACAATAATCTCATTGTATTTAAAAAATGAGTACCAATAAATTAATCGCAATGAAATGTATCAGTTTTAGAAAAAATGGAAATGTTTAATTTCTAAGCCATCTGATATTTGTGTTCTACGTCAAAAAGAGTTTAGTTTTCTCGTGAAGAAAAGACGTGGGCGAACAAAAGTTAGATTTGAAGTATCGTTTGAAACATAAATTAAAGAACAGTTACCAGAATCGAGTCGACTGTGGTTTTATTGCTGTCTTGAAACCAGAATTAGTGTTTTATTACATTCTTACGATTAGATTTTTTGGAAACGTTTCCCTGGAGACGAATTTTTTCACAGCAACCACAAAAATACGACATGTAGCTTTAAGCTAAAAAGCTTTGATATGACCTCGACGTTGCAAGTAAACAATCAGGTTGAACTAGTTGAATTAAGGGTATATGTCCCGTATATTTGTTTGTTTAAAATTGGTCTGAAAATGATAACGCTATAAATCTGATGTTGGGAAATTAACTGTTTTGTGTGAACGTATCTTAGGACGAAGGAACAAATATTTGAGATTTTGTGATTTAAATAGTATTCCATTCCGACATCTTTGCAACTTGTAATTCAATTATTTAGCAGACATTGCTGCATAAAATCCTTATCTACGCCAAATAAACAATACTGCACATAAATGGGAATTTAATACTGACGGTAGCAATAAATAAAGATGAAGTTGAATCCAACTACTTTGCTTGTGCCATGATTAATCTAAAATGTATTGACTCCCAAACCCATTAATCACCAAGTTATACAAATAAAACACATAAATTAAAAAGCATAGATGAATTATGAACACAATTGATTGCTATGAACAACTTAAAGCAGAATTCACTCCCATAACTGAAAATAATTAACTGAATATAAATGAACAGGGCTTATAATTTAATAACGAGGAAAAGAGGCATCTCATTAATAATTAATTAGCGATATTCCTAGACAGTCTAACATGTAGGATAGGACAAAATACTTCAAATAGAAATATGTATTTTGAGGTTCGTGTTACCAGTAGAATGGGAGGACATGGCGAGACAGGATGTTGAAAGTAGGGTGGTAATACAAGACACGAACAGAATAGGTAACTAAAAAAACAGTTATATCATCATCATCGAATGGATTCGTAATAACACAATGGTTTCAATACATTAAAATAATAAATGCTGTGAAATATAAAGTTAAAATTAAAATTCTCATACATTAACATAATTTTACTTCATGTAGTGACATGCCATTTGACGTACGTATATATACCTATAAATAGTGATAAGGCACCTGTGTATAATTCATGCACAATAACAATAATTAATTATTATAATAACAATCCTGTGCGCCATTAAGCAGAATTTCATGAATGAAATCGCCTTATTTCCATTTCGAAATAGACCCTTCTCAACTTACAATATATCACAATTTAAATTTAGAATTGTCATTGAAGTGTCTGTTCAGGCTTCATGGATATGCATGCCGGCTTGGCTCTTTCCTGGCTTGCAGTCTCGGTTTTGGTACTGTAAGAGTAAATAACGACATACATGTACGTATATTCCAAACCATTCCAAACATATACATTGTCTTCGTTGATTTCTAACTTTGTTTTGTTTCAACAGAATGATATTATCATAAAATGCAGCTTCAATAAAACTCCAAACTGTCAACAAAGAACAAGGAACAATATACATGTACTATAAATACTATAAATTATTTGTTTCTTGAAATGCTTGTCGTCAATATACATGTGAGAGTAATCCTTGTGTAATCTTCGAGAAACTGACAACTTAAGTACCCATCCGGGCATTACACTGCAAGCAGACGACAACAATAACAGATAAAGTAGGAGCTAGAACGTCTTCGGGGACTCACAAACAGACGTTTGCTGAAACCCACTGAAGTCGCTAGAAGTAAACGATGTAACACACGCTATGAGGCTGTCACGTGATGAAAGAGTCAGCACGTCATAGAAGAAAGCTTGAATTGTCTCGGACCGCTGTAGTAGTATTTTTCTACGTTCTGGTGAGTTAACATCAAATATTTTATATCCGGGTTTTTAGTCTAGATTCAAGAACTCAATAAATCCGGAAACACAATTTAACGATGCGCATTGTCACTTTTATTGATACCCACGCGAATAATGATAGACAGAGAGGTATATAGATTGTTAATACAGACAATTATTTAAAATTGATTGAGGGACAGCATACATGCGTAAATAATTCCGTTCCAGTGAGCTTTTGTAAAATACATTTAAGTGTTATAATATAAATGAATATACGATTAACAAGTGTTATGTAATTCAAGGAAACGAACCCAAAAGCCGCTGATTTACATGGTTTTACAGTAAAGCAAACCTAACGTCATTAACATACATTGTTAATGTTTAAACCATATATCATACTGCACAAGCGTGGTGCTGATAGAAAGGTGATGATAAAAACAAACTTATACATGCAACTTCTAACTGAAAATATCAACCAGGGTGTTCTACCTTTACCCACTTTATATGTAAGAAATGGAAATGAGGGCGATTCGTACAATATGTCAATCGATAAACTTGTTCCCCTTTATTGTAAATGAAAACAACATGCTTTTGTTAAATAATGGATTTTATATAGGCTAGATTAGTACAAACATGTATGACTCTTAACTTATCTTTAAGTAGTTTGTTGGTAGTTTGTAAAACACTCACTCTTATATGTTTTGCATTCTGTTAACATGTACATATATTCAATCATATGTACGAGTACAGCATCCGTCGCACGTACGATTTTGAAATATATTTCAATATTGTGATTAGCTTAACATGGAAATGTGTAAGTCATGTCTGGACCTAACAATGTCCCAGTTCCTTTAAGCACGTTTATTTCATGTAATTTTAAGTTGCATTCATTATCAAGCAATCACGTTCTACATACTAGAAACGAAAACACAATTTGTCGCGATGAATTTTGATTTGGTTATACATTGATGGCGCTGGGTATTCTTTCTTTCCCGTGGTCAGTAAGTTTTAGAAATATACCTTTGCATTATACGTCGCTTAATTATTTAACGTTCACTGTACAATAGTAAACACTATTAACTCGCGATTGTTAATGTTATTATCAATGTTATTAATACGTATTAGAAATCGTACTAAACATGAAACTCTATTGAACGGTTCAAATGTTTCTGTCATTTACACTATAATACATTTTTTTACGCACCTTAACATAACTTTTGTTCGCGCTTTCGTTGTCAGTTTTAAAACGTGAAGTAAGCCAGAGCCGTTAGATATGGAATATCTAAAGACAAAATGGTACTATTTTTTATTGTACAAAACCGTTTCTTATGTTCGTTCACTGTTTTAAACGAGTAGAAGGTGTTTTCGTTAGTTCAATGTTATACAGCTTGGTTTCATATTCCGAAAGAAAACTTAACTCTTTAAAAGAATCGAAACTCTACTTTCCAAGCAGCTTCTGGTTTTTGTTTCAGCAAGTGTAAAAAAAGAAAAATAGATTTTATTCGAATGAGAATGTAAACTGGCTATAAATCAATTCGTCGCAGACTTATACAAAACGAGCATAGATTTGAGCTTATAGATAGAAAACTAACATGCTACTAAGAGGTGTAAAACATTTATTTTAATGATTAATGTCATTCTACCAAAACACAAGTTTTCACGTCACGCGCGGAAAGTATATCAAAGTAATTTTTTTCGTTATAAGACATTCTATTTCGTATCAATATGGGATTTACCTCGTGTATCTCAGGATCAGATAAACATGATATATACGAACACATTCTATCTATTTCTGAAGTAAATTGTTGAGAATAAATCACCCAAAAAACATTGATGGAATGGATACAAACATTGAATCAGATGTTACACGTAAAGAAAGCAAATCAAAACAAGTAAGTACTTATATTGATTTAGCTTTTGCTATGAAAAATGTGGTGAATTCTGCTCAACTGATGCGAATGCAAAACGTAGTCATTTGCTGTTCTGTTTGGCACAAAGGCTTCATCGGCTCGAGATTAACACAATTGTTTTCTTCTAATACAAACATATAATTAATCGATTAGTGTGAATATTGTAGAAATATAATTATATATGTCGAGGAATTTGGACAATTTAGCGCTGAGTACTAGATGCTATTTTTTCTAAGTAATCTGTTACAAACTAGATAGAATACGAAGGACAACACATTAATCGTATGTCGACTTCGTACTTTGATCCTAACATGACAAATACATTAATCTCATCGAGTCATCTAAAATAATCTAACAACTTTTCCACAACTAAACCATCTTTACGGCTGTGCTTATCAGTCAAATTGAAAAGCTATGAAATAACTTCGAAATGATTAAATTTGTTTGAATTATTTTACACAGAATAAAGAGAATGATAAATGTTGGTGAAGTTCTGCGAAGTATTATGGTATGAATGTATAATTAATTAATAAATATGTAATTATAAATACACATTCAGATGTTTACAAGCATTCACCACATAAAATATAGAACGCTCAAAATATTACACATTTAAACAAATGATCAAAATGTATTGGTAAGATCTCTATTGATATTTCTGTCAATCATTAATTCATTAATTACTTTATTAACTTACTTTATCAAAACATTATCCTATTAATTAAATCTTATACTTATATAAGTCACACATTGCAATAACTTATTAATAACAATACACATAGAATTACAAAAACAAACCCTTTTAACATAAATAAATTCAATTATACAATATATAAGTTGGATAACCCATAAAAGCATAACTCATTATAATAATAAACACATATTTCTAACCATTACAATTAAATAGACTTACTTCTCGGCTGAAAATACTCCAAGTTGTCAGAATCATAAACATACACCGTGTGGGAGAAAAAATATCACGCATGTATAAAATATCCCGTAACACGTACGAGGTCTTTTGTTTAGCCCTTTCATTGCAAAGCTCTAATTTCAATTGCCTGCAAGTCAAATCGCATGGCTAGTTAAATCACCATTATTGTGATATTCTAGTGTTTATAATCCTCACAAACAAGTATGTATAAATCATGCATTAAGTACCGTTACTTCAAAAGCACATGTTTGCAAACACGCATTTACTACATTTATTATATCATTTATAAATCCGTTGTTCCAGTGGTAGCAACCGTTCGTGAGCATTAATGACTCTGCCCAGATCGCTTGTTGTCACTACAATCGATTCTAAAGAAAGATTATTCCAGAAAATGTATTTAATTAAAACTTATTTCACGAGCGTTATACATTCTGCTCAAAGGGTTGAATTAATAATTAAAGCACGATTTATCGCATATAATCTTCTATGAGTGACATTTACAATAAGCTGGAAAAGCAGAAATCTAGAATAATGACCCTTTTAATATAAAAGTCTGTCAATTTAATCGTCATGGGACCGATTACCCAGAATATCGTATTACGTACATACTCGATCGTAAGGACGGAAGCAATATTAAATTAGCTGGGACACTTGCTATTGTACCGTCCTAATGTATAAATTTTCATTTTTGTCTCGAGGGATATCCAGCAAGTAAGACAGTGACTCCTTTGTGGAATTTAGATAAAAAAAACTTGTTATGCTATCCTCAAGAGATTCGTTTCTTTTGATTTGTTTTGTTACATTTGTATAGAATACTTCCCTTCAAAAAGCGTAGCTAGTAATTAGCTTACTACACACAATAATAATATTGTTCAAATATTCACATACTCAGCCAGAGTCCTTTGGTATTTTTTGCACAAAACTATGTACTTACAGACAATGAAGCAAATCAATGATGCCTTTGAGTTATTTATTACCCAATAACGTGAACTCGAGTTCAATTAAAGCCCACATAAGGACTGCTATTAAATTTGAATGTACCAATCAGTAACATACGGACATATTTATGTCAGAGGTTCTTTTTTATCTTTGTATTGTTATCATTAACCTAGCTTCAATATTCCATTTGGAGTCATGCAAAGGGCTTAACACGTCACGGTGGAAAACATCATCACGTGACATGTACTACCTAGATATATATGCCAGTCAATGACTGTGTACCTAGATGAAATAAAGTTGTCCCTATAAAAATGTTTTATGTCAAATATATTCAGTTCAACACCATCGATCAACCTAAAGAGCAACAGAATGAAGTGACAATAAGTAATCAACTATTAATTGTATGTTTTGTCATTTAAATTTAAAATATTTATGAAACCAGGAAACTATATTTTATCATGATCTCTAAGTTATACATCAACACAGATGTCCTAATTAAAGTAAGAAAATAAAACGTTTCAAAATCACACGTTTGGCTGAATGTTCGGATGAGAGTGCTGGTATTTGGAACTAATTAAAAGTTCATTTAAATAATTATTAAAATATGGAGACCAATCTTGTATCGCCAGATGTACAGGTAGCAGTTTATTTCTATGATGTATTACACAAGTATTACTTACGTTCGAAACGAACGATTTAAGATTTATTTCAAAGCAATAATCTCCGTTAAAATTAAGAACCTTTAGAAAACGTTGTTATTCGGTACCTAGTTACAAACGCTACCGAGATCATTAGAAACCTTCTGGTTGTAATTCCTGAACAATTTATACAACTCTTAATGTAGTTGAGCAGAATGATTACGATTTTTATTTATGATTATTATTGTAATCACTGTTATGAAATGACTATGTAGCATTAAGCTGTGTTACAGATGGTCGTTATTACAATGCTTCTGTTTTATATTAGATGAAGAATATTACAATATGTCAATGAAGTACATCCCCAATAGCTTAATTGTCTCAGAAAAAATGACGTCATAATCTCTAACCAATAACACATGAACACTACCATTTTTGCACAAATTTCGTTAACGTCACTGTTTTATAGTTGTCAATATCCGTATGGTTGTACCACATTGTAGCACAGACCTCAAAATAACACAAAACAAAGAAACAGCTAATGTACTTAAAACACCCACGTGCGTAAGTAAAAGACAGACATATTCCTGGATAAATGTTTCTACTTACTGTAATTGATGTTACAGTGTTCAGCTTTATGATTTAAATCCATTTACTTAGACATTTTAGTGTCTATATAGTGCAACAATTCGAAACATTCTCGAAAAATAACGTCATACGGCCAAAGTCGGCATTTAACATAAACTCTCGCAATGTCTTCCGAGACCCGGTTATCAATGACGTTTGACTAACACAGATGTCAAGAAAACCACGTGCTAGTCATAGATGGGTCTGTTATCTAAACTGTATTGACGTCCTTCTCGTATATACTTGACCTTCAACGATTTTTAAAAAAGGGCACATATATGTTTTTGAATTCTTTTTGGTTTTGTTTTATCTTTGATGCATGCATGTGTGTATTAATTAAGATATGCAGTATGTTGGTGTTGTTCATCCTGTTTCACGTGTATTGCTTGTGTGTGTTTTTGTGTTGTTTTTTCTTTTATGTGCTTGTCTTAATCCATATTCCACACTTGTTTCTGATTTACAATAAAGATAGTAGATGATTATATTGTAGATATTGTGTTAGTAGTTTATGGCGTCATTTGTGCCAGTAAAACGTTTGTTCTGTCTGCAAGAAAACCTTTCGCGGGCTTCTTAATTAGCGTCTCGAATGTGGCAATAAATAGCGTTCTTAAATTGGAAGCTTGAAGTCATATAATTAAGTTGTATATCACCAAATAGTAGTAAAGCATTGCTTAGAGAATAATCCCGCTTTAAAAGTGTCAATGTAATTACTCTTCTCTTATTTTATGAAATTATTTTCAATGAACTTCAGATGCGAAGTACAAGTTTTGACGTCTCCGGAGATGGAACGGTAAACAAGTGAACACTAATGAAGAATGTTCTTAAACTCGCTATAAGCTATAGTTGAAAGCAATCTATAGGTTGGAGTACACAGAATGTGTCAAATAGAACAGGTTTTACACTGTCTTTGAGGTCTATCTCCCTGAAAAGAATTTCATTTTTCATCATATCAGGAAAACTAATCAAGCAATAACTGACTGGCACGGAAAACGTCTTATACCAAAGTGGTAAAAACAATGCAATAATTTTCAGAACCAGTCCATCGTTGGTATAAATTGTAAGTTTTTTTGCAGATAAATCGTTGTAATAAAGTTAAATTACATATATGATGCTCATCGTCTGTCAAAACCACATATAAATTATCAGCAAAAATGCCTAAGGAGAGTCGGTAGAACGTCACATGTAACGTTGATATATATCTTTAGAACATCATTTACGTGAGTTCTGTATCGATTCAAATTCGTGTGGGAATTTGTTGAGGAAAGTTTGCAAAACAAATGGGCTTAAAATTCGCATAAACTTTCAATACAGCGTTTTATAGTTCTAGGCTCCATATCGATCGACCAAAAAACTACACAACTTTAGAAGAGCACCATTATTACAACGGAAATCGTATAAGAAAATAAATGCAATTTATAACATTACTTAAGAATGCATCCTGGAAACTTATCGTTGTCACGTAATTGACTCATTTATCAAGTTGCCATGACTTGTGCATGAAATATAAAAATACAAGCATTTGAACAAAATGATTGCACATACCAATTTGCAGAACAGAACAATTAAGGAAACTACTGGGTATAATCTAAAGACGTCAATACAGTCATAATTATGTGTTTGGAATAAAGTACACTGCTACGTCAATTGACAGTTCGCAAACTTCCTAGTGTTGACAAGATATCTAATAAAAAATGAAGTCTGCATGTTTCATAATACAAATGTACACACATACTCTTAACAACAATAATTGTGAACATGTAACCATAAATCTTTGTGTACTATCGTTAATCTGATCGTACTATAATTTTAATGATGGAGTGGAACAAAAAGAGACTGAAAATGACGGAAACAATAATTAGTTCTGTTTCACGCCACGGCTACCTTTGTTCGGTGCAACCACATTGCAGTTTATCAACAATATCTTACATATGACTGAACAAAACATGATTAAAACAGTATTGGCCAAGACTCTTACAGAACCATGGTTGTTGAGGAACAGTTGCTTGTTTCATCATGTATCGGACTATTGAGTAACTATAATGGATTATGTATTAGTGATGGATTGATCGGCAGAAACGACATTGTATTATATCCGGTATGCACCTCTTGTCAAAGAGTATTATTCCATGTTTCCGACATTGATCCTAAAGTAGTGGATACAAGTTGCATCGTAAACAGGAATACACGGTTATTCTCCTGTCCTTTATTCAATCCAAAATCGGACCTAATAACTGAACTGTTAAAACACAGAACGCTGTTTCATTTCGAACATCTAGACTAGTTGAAGCAGGAGATAAAATGCCTTTGGTAAGATATCAATAGAACATTGTCTCAGATAAATTGAATTCAAGATTTCCCCTGTATATGGTAATGTTTGAAATAAATCGCTTTCAAATAGCCTAAAATACTAAGGCTCTTCGATAATAACACGAATGCTATATTCAAATGGCAATTGATCAAATAGATGGTGTGGCAGCTTCTGAAAAGTTCATTCACATAGAAATTTATCAATGGCCTCGTTCTAAATTGAAAACGTATAATTTTTCAAATACAATAGACGTCTCAATACGTTAACAGCTAATCCTTCAAATTTGGAGTCGAATTTAGAAAGATTCTTATAGAATTCCTCATGTATTGAATTTAGAATGTCCAGTTACAGTTTCAGTGTATGCCATTTTCTCAGCATATTGGCTGTAAGGTAAAATTAAAGAAAAAAATGTACGTATGCATATTCACACAGCCTTTAACAGGTTCGCACACACACAAATGCACATACCAAATAATGAATTAATTATGACCATTCAAAATCTTGGTTGCGGCAGATCATACCCTGCCATGAAAATATGAAAAGATGTCGACTTTTCTCCACATATGGAGAAGTTGAACTCTCCACGTGAAAGGACAAGTTAGTATTTGTTAGAATATAGTTCAAGAAAACTGGTTAGGTTAACCGGTTGCCATATATAACTGAAATAGCATTTTTAAAAAGTTGTGAAACTCCATGCAACGGAAGAAAAGAAAACAAAAGCATGCGTGATTCGGTATGATTCTATACGAAAACTTCCATAAATATATCTTAATTGGAAATGTAAAACTTATTGTGTGTTTGTAATTTGTTAAAAGTTGGATATTTGTCTTATATTCAAATAAAAAATATTTATCAATCTACATCGATGTATCGAACATAAATATTGTGGTATTTAATGTTCATGCATGTGATACTGAGCCAATAGTATGTAATATGTAACGACCACTCAGTGATCGGTGGTTTTCAAATATGCTTCGTCATGCTTTAGAGAAATAACAGGCGTCAGGACATTAACACTGTTAGTTTTTGCTTGCCCATTTCTGTCGATGTTTTATAACCAAACTTTAAATCAAAACTTCTGTAGTTGCAAGGAATTCTGTGAGAAAATACATTGAATCGCCTACGCATTGTCAGAGAGGTTTGGTGAAAATCTTCCTTGAAGCAAACATGGGCATAATTTGTGTAATATGAAGCATACAATAATAATCTCTAAAACAAAACATCAATTTAGTTAAGTTCGCAGTCAGCATTGACAATAATATTACAAGTCGTAAATAAAACAGCAACGAAGGAATTAGATTGTACATAAATATAGAATTCAAAAATCGACCCATTTATGTATTGTACAAAAGAGACAATAATATTATCTTCCAGGGTAAAAGCATCCAGTAAGAAAGTGTCTATGATCAAACTAAATACGAAATGCTGACCATTGATATAGGCGTATTTCGCCCGGATATGATATAAAACGTACATTATCTACCCTGGAACAATTCAGGTCGGTATTGATGATGATATGTCAGTCTGTTTTCCCTTCTTTGTAGATGACATCATTAAATACAATGGGGGGGATATTTCCCAGTAAAAAAAATACATCTTGAAATGAGCTAACTTTGTCAGGATATTAAATGAAACGTGCATATCTATATACACTGGAACAATTTACGTAGATATTACTGGAGGTCGTTAGAAAAATATTGAAATATTGCCCGATCTAGTTAGTGGTCCTGTAATAAAAGATCTATTCTTATTTTAGTTCTTCATGTTATTCATCATGAGTTGTGACGTCCAGGAATCGAGTATGGCGAAACTGGATATTCCCTTCAAGTAACGGAAGAACTGATGGTTGAAAAAATGAGCGAATTCGACGACATAATTAGTACGTTAGAAAATCTCCAGAAGTGTGATGTTAACGGATTGAGAAGATTGCTATCTAGGTCAATAACTACCTGTGCTAGTATCACTACAATAGAGAGCACTGATTGTTCTGTAGCGAGTCTGAAAGATCCAGAATTTCAAGTTCCGATGACTATTGAAGATGTTAGAGATAATGTGAAAGAACTGATAAAAGACTTTGTTCCAGTGGCACTGGATGTGAAAGAGAATTTGAGTCTGGTACAGTATGACTACGTTATGTACGTTTCGCCAATCAGTAGTTTTCTTATGATTGGAAAACCTCATTAAGAGACTCATATTAAAACTAAAAGATAATTCTAAAATATCAAATGTACAGTCAAACCTGTGTTAGTGGTCACCTTCGGATAAGGCAATCTTGTGAATAAAGACCATACTTTAAAGTAAAAACATCAAAAAGACAAAAATACCCCCCGCAGAAAAGTCAAGTGTCAATGTCTTTCCCCAAGAGTGAACTTTGTTCACATGTTTGACTGTATATACCTCATTACGAAATGATGTTTTTCTTGATTTGAAAGTCATTAAACCGTACGATTCAAAATATACTTAAAGTTAACATTAAGAGATTTAGGAATATTATTTGATTGTTCATTCAAATAAATATAGATAATGACACACACACTGCTGAGATGAACACGATAAACTTTGTATTAAATTAATGTTTGCTACAAACTAGGTCAGACATTTGTATTCCCTGTTGTAAGTGAACACGTTTATAAATGTCTGTAAGAAATAATTTGGAATTTTGGGCCAGATCAACCATGATAAGTTTGTTATTGAGACCATAATCAATTAACCAACGTGGTTATTGAAAAAAAAATAGGTAACCAACTGTTCTACAAAATGTTTATATATCATATTATAACTATGCAAAATAAAGAAATGTAATAAATTTTGAACGCCCCTCGAGTATCTTCTCCTTTCACTGTTTCACATGCTCCAAGTGCTCAACGTATTTATACACTCACAAGCAATGACAAAGAGCACTGGTGGTGTGTGGGCGTCGTTCCTTTTTGCGATACTCTAAATGTTATGGTTTTACACGTTTGGGAATGACTTTCGTAGTCTTGTGTAAAAAGATGGGTATACTTGTCTAGAATATCATCATTTACGTACTTCCTATCCAGTTTGATGCGTTAAAACACCTTACATTGCCTTACAATGATTAGAGACTAGCTAACTAAAGGAAGAACATTTGCTACGATAATGTCGACCGAATTCGTGCATTTATAAATTTATTTGATATATAGTTTGTATTATATCTACTTCTAAGATCAACAAAACCATCATGTTTTAATTCAGGGCAGCCACTACAGCATATGCCCGTACGTCTATGGGGCTGATGCAGTTTTTTACCTGATAACGTCGAGGTATGCCATGGTACTGTCGCTAAAGCAAAGTAAACAGATTTCATGGTCAAGTTACAAAAGTTTGTTCGAGGTTGAGCGACCCAAACATTTAAAAGTTGATAGATAAGCATTATACGCTATGCATGAACAAAGAAAACACACATTTATGTAATAATCGTTGAACAATTTTTGGGGTCGGGGTATTTTCGAACTAGCATTTTTGAAGATGTGCTTATGAAACCGATGGTACACTTAATCAATTGAAGGGTCGCATTAACTTTATGAAAACAGAAAGTGAGGTTGACTTAATATTGAGAAAGCTGTAGACGCACGCGGATTACAACCGATTATACGGCAAGGTAAACCAAGAACCAATGGGAATGCCCCCTCAATGTAAAGAAATAGGTGTTAAAATAGTCCAATCAAGATTGTGCTTCCGATGATGTATTTCATTTTAACAAAAGTATCTGTGGAAAAAGATCAATGATTTTAAACACAGAAAACCGAATTATAAAGGATTTTTATGTGATAAGATTTGATAATATTGTACGTCTGGATAACATATAAAGACACTTAAAAATCACGCATCATTAAGATAATGCTTACGTTAGCATTAAATGTGGCAGACGACTCAGTATATAGTCGGCTTTTTGCTCACTGAACATTAGAACATCACTTAGTTTTATCAAGTTGAATGAGTAGACTATACTTATCTGCAACAAGTTAGATAGAAAGGAAGACCTGTAAAACCATTCAGAAGATTCATCGAAGGAGAAACGAAAAGAATTAAACAAGAGAAGACATTGTTTGAGCTGACATGGGTGGCACAAAGGCGAGATGGATGATTATGTTGTGTTAACGCCACACCAGTGACGGGCATGAGGATTAACCTAACTTACGGCTCAAAATAATGTTGTCAACTGATTTTATTGATTAAACTGGAGGAGCATTGGTGTAGGGGTAGGGCGTCAGACTCCTAACCTGGAGGTTGCGGGTTCGAATTCCGTCCGTGGCGGATTTTGACCGGATTCTTCACAATCCCTTTTTTCGGCGCGAGTACTGGTCAGAATCCAGGAAGCAGTCATCGAGAGTAGTTAATATAAGTTGTACGAACTTGCTCTTCAATCGACGCAAAATTGATAAGTTTAAACTAACTATTGATTAAACAACTGACGAAATAAATTATTAAAATGTATGAAGTTGAATTGCATTGAAACAGAATTGTTGATGCTTAATGTGTCAACTTGAATTCAAATAAAATTGATACGACATTTTATTGCCTGTAATCCGATATTTACTGACGGTGATTACATCTAAAATAATAACTATCTGCTATTAACATAGTTTATGTCCAGTACCATATGCCGATACTGATATTTAAATTACTGTCTGGGGATCATCTGTGTATTTGAGTTTTTCATCAAATGAACGCGGACGAACTTTGGTACAAAATCTACTGTCTGCATAAATCAACGACATCGATTCTGTAACTGTGCACCCAATAAAAATTACCGTAATGAAATTGGAAAACATAATTTGCATAATTTCTAAACAATGCAATAACGGTCGTAGTAAATTAAACAAATATGAATTTTAATGTTTCATGTTTTGACTACATGCACCTACTTGTTGGAATTCCATGCGAAAGTGTTGTGGCATAAATATTATAAGTCTAACATCGGGTAACACCTGCGTGAAGCAATAAAACTGCGCACGTAAATGTGAGGTAACATTTTATATTAATTTTAACTGCATTTATAATGGAAAGCTCTATAAAGCTTTTGGAATAAAACCAAAATAGTTCAAACTTTGCAGAATCGATTCACTAAAGCCTTTACGCACGTTTTGGTCTTACATCTGACGTTTTCTTGCAATAGGAAAAACTATGATTTAACTAAGAGTATTACATTTGGGATTATGCTTTCTAATTAAAGAAAAGAGAAAGTCTTGCAGAAATATCAACAAATATATCTGTTAAAGTGGAAAAGCTTGTAAAATCAATAGACAGTAAAAATATTAGATCCATAAACATATAAAAACATTATTTGAAAATGCTGACAAATTACCAAGTGACCCAGAATTCCAAATAGTACAATATTTGTCGAAAGGTTATGGGTGTATATATAGGTGCACATTCTCGGATATACATGTATATCATAAATTAATAACATGCTGATTTATCTAGATAAGCAGAAATGACATTTTTTCAAACAAAATATTGTTTTTACGGTTTTAAGAAAATTTACGCTATTTCGTTATTTATTTATCTAATCGGATTTAACGCCGTTTTCAACATTTTTTCGGTCATATCGTGGCGGGTATAATTATACTAGCCGGCTTCCATGGACTTCATTTAGGCCTTAACCGGTACTAATTACATTCTATCCACAAGCTACTGATAAGTTAGCCCACTCAATTCAGAGGTGGACGAAAATTTAACATAATATTCAGTCTTCAGTCAATTTTATCAAGGACAGTGTGAGACTCGCCGGGGTTCGAAATCAGACCCTTTTGTTCAGTGCATTATTTCTTACAAGGCATGTGATCGTCATTTTATTGAATGATTATACAATTAAAAGAAAACAATGCTGTGCACTTATTTGCCTGCTAGGCATCCTTACTGTCTCCTTTCAGCATTGTTTTATCATGGAAATTAATATATGCACAAGCTTTGCATACGCATTGAAATATTCTATTGATTTTTCGGGTTCGTAAAGTTTCTTTCTTTTCAAAATAACACCAACAAGATTTTTCGAGAATAATAAATAATTCAAAATCTGGTTAAACTCTGTGTTATGAGTTGTGCACCAAATTATGAACTTTCATGTGAAATTTTTTCTAGACTATCATTCGGTACTTGATTTATATGATTTATAGCGCATTTTAAATAGCTTTTTTTAAACCTAAGGCTCTTTCCTCGCCACCAGTGCATGTTTCTTTATATAGAGGGACATGAGTCATGAGTCATGAAAACACTTGGCTATAATAGTATCACTTGGTTTATGTCAAAATGCCATAAAAAATGTTCATTGAAGAAAATCTAGCAATGTGGTACACTTATTTCAACATATTTGACAAAGCTTGTGTTGGTAAAAAGCAGGTAACATAGAAATAAATGTGTAACAATAAAGATGCTATCAGTTTAAAAATCGACTTCTAACCACGTGTAGACATCCCGGATAGAAATATGTCTGATGATATCTAAGTGGTTGGTGTAATGTCTGAATAAAACTTCATAAGTATTTGATTGATATATTTATAATTTTTTTGGATATTAAAGTGAAGTTCTGTAATTTTATGGTTCTCTAACAATCGTATACAGTGTTTCGTTCTTCAGACCAGCGACAAATAAGACTTTAAACGTTTATTGATAATATGCCTAAACATTCAAGACACGTGTGACTGTTAAATGCCAATGGCATTAATTCTACAATTGTGATTAGTCCTGTATACATTTCAGCCTTAGAATCAATATTCATTATGCATTAAGTTTTAACAGCTCCTTGAATAATAGTATGGTATATTTAACACATATGTCATGACTACATAGAACCGAGTCAGAACATTTACTTAAGTGTACAGTAAATATCGAATTCAGCATTTTATATTTACAACATAGCAAGTAACTTTGGAACCTAAACAAAATACGTAGGTAACAGTAAATAGATAAACAGAATATAACTACATGTATAGTTAAAAATTCGACCCGTTTTTTTATAAATTTGAAATTCAATCCACATCGACTTAATACGAGTATGTTAAGATATTTTTTATCATTCAGACTAAAAGATTCAGGAATACAAAAATCAAGTAGTAACCTTATCATTATTAACACACCAAGTTCACAAAACTCTAGACTTGTAGATCAAATCAAGCATAAAATCGACTGAAATCATAAAATACTATACATTTGTCTGAACATGATACATACTTATACAGAGTTGAATATTGTGGAGAGAGAATCAATCCAAATAACGCTTACATAAGCTCGATTCTTGATCAAATGGTAATCAATCAGTAAAATATTAAACTTGATTTGGAAGTCAGTGTTTGATAAGCTACACAATTGCATTTGATATGTGGATTATATTACATAAATTACAAATTTACATCATGGATGATTAAAAGACAAATAAATGACTTGTGGGCAAGAAGACGACCGGACGGACGGACGGAGGGACGGACGGACGGACGAAATACACAGTGTCAGACAGATGTGCGGGATATGGCCGGACTATCAGAACAGTAGTAGGGCTATTAGTCAGCGTTGAAGTTTTCCATCACCATGATAAATCAAATCCTCATAACAGTAAATAAAATTGCAACAGAACATAACAAAACGATATTCAGAGAACATAAAGTATAACAAATGTGATCGCTGTGCCATAAAATATTAAACATTCACATGCCACAGTGCACAAATAGGGAACCTAGACAATGACTAATGTTATTTAACAAAAGATATCTGAATTCCAAAATGATTTATTCTCAACACACAATACATCGTATACGTCATTCCAGTCCTATCAACATTCAATAGAAATACATCGGTATACAGCAATCCGTGCCAACAGACATCATTTTCAATACCGGCATAACCTAGCTTTGCATTATTCGAAGGAAATTTTAGTCAAGTGAATAAACACTATGTAGGGCGATTAATTACCAAGTTACGCATTTTGAGCTTTAAACGAAATTTGGTAACACATTTATGGTTTCATTTTTACATTTACGTCGATATTCAGTTCGAAGCACTTTGAACGGATCATAAAAACAATTTCTGCAGATATATATCCATAAACCTATCAAAAACTGTATATTAATGTTATCAATATCGGATTCAAGCAAATGTTACTGCAATACATAGTTAAATATTACGTACAATATTGCAATTGGCAATGTGCACATGTTTTGTTTCCTTTTCTGGTCCATACAAATTAATGATAACATTTGCACAAAATATCCATCACTATTCCTATTCAAATTTGTTGGCAGACTGCTAAGATGGATGGACTGAAAAAAGACGTGATATTTCACGAGGTAACACTTCCTAACAGATGGTTTCCATGGAAGCGACTGTTCGAGCGACTGTTGTTATTTTTTGATAAACTTTCTATTGTCAATGTTCTAAGTTAGTTGATGCAGTATGACACCAGCATGTGACATTTACCATCGAACAAGAGCACTGGCTGAAAATGTCGAATTCTAAAAATAATCACAGAGTTCACATAGGTCCTCCATCACACAGAGAAAAGCACGAAGAGAAAACAAAACTGAAATCTTAACTGAATAGATGCTCACACCAGCCTGATTTCGTAGATCCGACTTAACCTACAGAATTAATGCAACCACGAAGAAAATAAACCAGAATACAGAAGTAATATTATCCACTTCTTAAGTGAATTATGATAATCACAATTATTACGATATAGTCGTAATATAATATTGTACCACTTCAACGAAATCTTACCCTTAAAACCCCATAAATAATAAGAACGGGTGTCATGTTTGGCCTCCCTTAAAATGTTAGTTTGTGGTTACGCAAATCTAACTTTCAAAAGCAGGTAGGTAGGTTAGCATTGTTTTGGTGGCATTATATTCTTGTATTGAAAGTAAAAAAACTGTAAACACTGATTTGTTGTGGAAATCGCTAAATAAGTCGGTTGCGTAACTGCAAAACAATTATTTTAATGTAAGCATAATGATCATTCATTTCTTTCACTAACGACAATCATGCTGAGGACCAAGGCTGGCGATACTATTTGGCACTTTCATCTAAAAATGTCCTAGTTAAAGCATAACGCAATTTTAGCGAAGGCGGACAAGGCCGCATTCAATTATTCTGAGTGAAAATGATTATTTCCATTAGTAGAAATGATTTTATAAAATCGTATAGCTCTATCTCAGGACATATGTCCATTACTCTTAACAGTATCATAAAGGATGTGCAAAAGGAGGTACAAAGAGCAAGAAGGCATGGTATGTAAAAGGCTGTATATAATGTATACAGTTACCGTACGTAAAAGACCGTTATTCCCGAACGGTCTTTATCGAATGGTAAACACCAAGTACCTTAGTGTTTTCCAAGTTCACTGTAAAAATATGAGTAAGAACTGACGTCACAGACCTAAATGTTTTCAAAGGACAATGCTCTAAAGCCAAGTTGTTATAGGGGTAAATAGCAAGAGACGATTTTCTAAAGAACGGTCTCAACACCCACCAACAGCGAAATAACTGGTTTACAAGCTATAATTAATAAAAAAGCTATTTGCTAGACCGACAGATATCTAACACCATTTCGTCTCTCATAAACTATTTATGACTACTCGCAGTATCATTTTCATCATGTTACGAGGTACAATAGTAATTACAAAAAGGACGATATAAAGAAAATGTCATAAGTCGACTATATGACAAAATAAACATTCCTTCGTATCGATTCCATTGCCCTCGAATACCAACAAAACTCACAAAGGGACTTATTTTGATATCATATTCGCTCAGTTTTTTTCAATAACCAGATATCACAGAACGCTAATGTTGTGATGTGTCTAAAACTGGGAGTTCTCTTGTTGTGAATTTAGGAAGCCTAGATCGATTCCATATTTTGTTCAAATATCATCGGATCCTGCACACTGTTTGCCTAGATATATCTTCCTGGCAATAACTCTATGTACAAGACAAGCGCCTTACGCCGTCAATATTTAATCAACCCTCAACACTACTATCCACATAGTAGAGAATTAACAACAGACTGGCTCAGATGTTGTAACTGTGTAAATGTTTCTAATAATTCCAAAACACACATTAACCAGCTAATGTTTGAACGCTGTGTTTCAGATACTCTAATAGGAAACAAGTTCCAAATTTGTCATACTAAGTAGATGAAAGACTGAACATGAGAAATGCATTTTCTCAGGATATATTAGATTAAAATGCATAATTATGGGATGTATAACCTCTCCTTAGGGTATTAGGATACAAACTTCAAAAATAAATATTCCAAAATTAGATTTTAGAATGCTTTTATTTTTTTATAGTTTTCCATAATGGAAATATATGATTTACTATGAGATTTAAAAAAACAATGACATTTGTTTGAGTTAATTTTTCCCTTTACAATTGAATTCTTTTGGAGTAACCAAATTTTCAAAGATTAAAAACAAAAGGACATCCATATCAATGACAACTCATGGTGAAAAGATGCAACTACGCAAAATTGATATAATTTTATAAAGAAGAAATGCAGGTCACCATGCAACATCTAAAGAAATCTATATTTTACAACAAGGGCAATATCTGTTATATCTAAACAAAATAATATGAGGAATCTAAGGTAACTGTTCAAGTAATAACGATAATTGGGCTAAACCATTTTTGTAACATCCACTTGTAAGAGTAGCACAGAACAGATACGTCTAAAACAATGGTATTTGGGATGAAATCAGTAAATTTAATGACTGAACATACCTAGATGACATTGTTTACATTCGCTGACAATCATGTATAATAGACATGTTAATACTTGTAATATTACGTTGCTCGACATAAGGAATAATTTGACAAATACATTGTATATTCTTTAAAATATTAAGAGTTGCAAAACTTCACCACAACATCGTAGTTTAATGCTACACCAAATGTGCAATTAAAAAGTTCGTATGAAATAATTTTTCAGTTGGAGAATTTCAATTTCACTTCAACATCTCAGTGAAGTGCTATACCAAATGTGCAATTGAAAAAGTTCAATTCATGATAGCCAAAATAATGCATAAACGAACATCATTGTCAAGCATTGTAGAATAAACTTCCCAAACATTTGAACTACAGAAAGATCACACATCTTCCTAGCGATCTTCAAGACTTTATTTACGACAAGAAATGCTCTTAATATCATCACCAGCATATTTATGATCCGTTGTCAAGCTAGCTGCCGCCATTTTGACCGGGAAAAAGCATTTTTCAGAGAAAGTATAAATGAAACTTTGCCTCAGCAACCCTAAATATTGATGTTTTGTCAGATTTCAAATGCCATTGTTAGAGTTCTTGGTGATGGAGATCGTTAAACGGAACTTTAAATGAAAATCATATATGATGGCTTGATATGTATCGCTGTGGTAGTACATTATTGAACTCAAACGATGAAATCAGTGTCTGGTTGAGTTGACCGATGAACAGTAAAACCTCATGTCGCTCTTCAGACTTAACGACTTCGTATTTTAAGAAAGTTTTCAACTTAATTGTAAATATGCTACCTCAATATGAGGACCTCTTTCAGTGCCAAACATTTTTCTGTATGTTAGAGAAGCGTGCATTTAATTATTCTTAAGGCAACCAACGTAGTTTCCTAGGCCTTTGACATGATAAGTAAACACATTCTGAACCCTGGAGATTTTAAATAAAGACAATTTGAAAATAAATGTTCAACGATTATCGTCATTTTGTAACAAACAACCCTGTTGTTAACATTGGACTGAAACACTTACAAGAAGAAATCAAAGAAACAATGTGTGATATGTGTGACCGATATTTCACTGATAAGGACTCAACTCACATAGCATACATAATCCTTCAGGTCTTTGTCTGAAGTTTTCCAGTTGGAATCGAGCCAACACGAATTTTAGCAGACGACAATAAGTTAACCAAACAATAAACGACTTCACTGAATTTGTTAAAAGCTTCACCATGGGCAGACACATTTTCTCGTTGATATACAACCCTGCATCTTCACATCTGCATTTGGAATGGAAACATAAATCTATTGTTTTTTTTCTAATTTTCGTGCATGTCCTTGAAAGTTCTATAAAAGGAATAACCTAGTCACCTTCAAAATATCAAACTTCATTTTCCAGATGACACAAACAGAAATGGCTGAGATATCTGGATATTTAAAAGAAATGATACGAGTTTGTTACAGAATAATTCCGAAAGTATTGCAGTAAATCTATTTACAGTGTAAAAATTGTGACCGCATGACGATTATCTATACATAATTTCTTTATTGAATCACATGATTATTTCACAATTAGATACTTACATTGTCATTTAGGCTATCCCACTACAAAGCAAAACACATCAATGAGCAGAATATCAAAACCGTTTTTAAAACCCCTGACGCTGTTAGTAAATCTATAGTTGAAACAATTATATAAAAAGCCATCAGATGAGCTAAAGAGGAAAGAATAAACTTGAGCCCCAAGGAACTCACACAATCTTCAATAATAAGACTTCAAATTTCGTCTGGAGAAAGAAAGAGATACGGGGAAATTAGAGAAATCAAGTCTCTCATTTTATCCTGGGGTCATTTTATTATGCATGAAGCACCATTGATCAAAATGATATAATAGTCTGACACCAGATAAATACTGACTGTGTGAATGTGCCTAGCATTGTCAACAAAATTATATCGTCGATTCTCTGTATCTAAATGTCCAATTTGATTATCCATCACAAAAAATGCTGAGATTTTGCCTGACTTACGTTTTCATATGTTTCCATGTTCAATTTATTTTGATTTAGTGACAAAAGATATCGTTACACACGAACACCAAAGACGGACGTCGACGTTCGTTTGGTTCACTTCATCACAACAAGATCCATAACCAGAATTTCAATGTCATAAATTCATGAATCCTCATAGAAACTGTATATATACCTTACTTATTTTGAACATAACAGAATGGAAATGACTAAACAAATAAATGCTGAATGAATTCTACATATGACACAAGCAGTAAGACAATACGAACAGCAGCAAGACTGCACAGACAACATAATACAATTATAGCAGCTTTCAACAACTCTTGCAATAACATATAATGAATGCATGGAACAGTATAAACAAAAAAGAACAACAGTTTTTACTAAAAAGAAGAACAGCATAGACTAAATATAGTAAGGGCATCCTGAAGATTCACATGCTTATGCTAGTTCAGAAATTTAAAAAAGACAGAATCGGTATGTGACAGCAGATACAAAACCAATGGTAAACCTTAAACACAGACTGAATTACTTAATATAATACTGATATAAGAGAACTGCTCTATATAGTGAGGTAAATCTACACAGACATCACTAAGCCCAAAAGGACCACAGAAACACACATTGAGTGAGCTTAGAACAGCACACAAGAAACATATGCATCTGTAGCAATAAAGAATACGATGTTTTGTTAATGTATGTTGGCATTTGTATCCATGTTGAGATATTGTTAAAATCAGAATCACTGCAGTCTTTTGTATCAGTCATAATCTTACCAAGTCGCCTTTTATATTTTTTTATGAAAATTTATCCTTTTCTGAACAAGAAAACATCTTTAAAGAGAAGTATATCGGTTGTTCTTCTTTTTACTTAGAACGTTATAAACATATAAATCGTATCGGGCCATGATACCGAAAGCGGTTACATTATTTATCTCACCAAGCTTCCAAACCAACGTTATGTACTTTCTAGTTTTTGGCAATTGATTTCGTATTTTGACATTTATATCAAATTGTTATTGCTGTTAAGGCACTCTTGAGTTGTTCTTAAGACAAACGTTGTAATGATTCCTTGAGAATGCTTAGCTTAAGGTTTTATTAGATTTAATGTCCATCTCTGACAGTGATAGAGTGTTGAACAGGTGGTAAACTGTCGAAACTGGTTATGGAATTATTTCAGTAACCATTTAGTATTTTTTTCGAAAATACCATAAATCCCAAGAAGCCATGGCTTTCGTACATCTTGTATACGTTGCAGAATTTGAATTTAAAATCATGATTGACTGTATTTTTTCATAGCCACAAGTTTTAGCACGAAAACTGCTTCTGCCCTACGTAACGCCTTAAAGTTACAGCACGATATTGAATCATATACATGACAATACGGTCGATTTTTTGTTCCATCCTCGACCTGTAAGTGGTAATTGCCCTTTAATGGTGTGGAATACTGAGGATGGGAACAGTCCATACATTTAATGCACTCAGGCAATCTTGTAACATTTAAACATAACCTCCCATGCATCGTCCAAATTTTATCTCCATGACCACTTTTCATGCGCTCTACGCTCTTATGTAAACAGGGCTGAATTGCTGCTTAACTATATTGTGTTACGGATATAATACGACATTTAAACAAATGCGATCTTTTCCAGTATCGCTGATTAAATGAAGAAGTTTCCGTAAGATATTGTCTATACTAGTTTATCTTATTCAGAAAATGATTTTAATTGGGTGTAACTGTGACCGAAAATAGAACTGTTCAAGTTGATACAATAAATGGTGTACTTAAGATAAGCACAGATTTCTGACTTAAGAGCACTTGAAGAGATCATTAATGCTATACTTCTCGAATTCATGATAGTTTATCAAGAATCACTTAGAGATGAGAGGTGGCTACGATATTCTGTTTGGAGAAATGATCGTTTTGCCATTCAGAAAACAAGAGATTTACACAAGTGTTCATATTAAGAGTTAGTCAGGTGTAGTAACGGATGTTGAGATAAGAGAACAACGTGATGAATGTTATAATGTTGTACAACATGAGCCATCAATCAATAGTGTGACAAAACAATGAGATGTTTATGAATATATAGTACTAAACACGTTCACGGGTGCGTTGAATTGCTAAAGATATTGTCTTATTTTAAGATACAAAGTACCCCACTACCGATAACGTCTCTTATCAATACGTTCATATTCATTATCATGCAAACTTAAATATAACTACAACTAGTTTGATAATGAGTTTCTATCAAACATTTGTTTTTTTAAAAGAGGAAATAAACATTTTGAAAAGTACATTTATTGCTTTTAACGTTGCGTTTATCGAGTGTGCGTTCATTTATACGAATACACCGCTTTGTCACAAATGATAACGGCAAATTAACTTCGCAAACGAAGTTTTATGTCCGTGAGATGCTTTTTGTAGGAAATCTAAGATGTGTGTCACCACTGTTAAGACATTTGCCGCCATGTAAAAGAAGAAAGTAATGTGTTTGAACCCTCCGAACACATCAACATTTATAGCAACAAAAGAATATTTTATTGTTATTCAAGATGACAGATTCGGTATGGGTGAAAACTAACTCCCGCCAGTAACCGCTTAATGAATTGAGTCATAGGAAAGCATAGAGTTGTTCAATGTGTTCGTTCATAAAATCACTTGATATAGAACTACTGAAATGTTTAGAATGAAAATAAGGCAAATTTATTAATCATCCAAAATATTTATTAAGTAGGCTTAACAATGCAGCAGCTATTGTCACAATGTATGTAACATGTCTTACTCTTACTGCCGGTAAAAGAAATCAAACTGAGGACAACGAAACAAAATTACCGAACAAGATTTTGTTGAACTGATTATTAATTATCGTAACACAAGAAGATGGCACAATAAGATCGTCGTATAAAACTTACAAGAGACATCCGAACGATGGAAAATAAGTAGTATCAGCTTGTGGCTTGTTGAATTGGTTTATTTCCATTGTAAATTCTATGTTTGTTTAGATAACAATTCTAGTTGAGATGAAGATAATGATTGTTTTTATGATTTGTCTTTTAACTTACTTCCTACAACAAAACAGTCCTTAATTGTAATTACAGTAATCATGACGTCAACAATTGTTGTATGCAGTATTTTCACACACAATTTTATAGTGTTCAATTTATTTAAATAAGGTTAGACAAACAAACTATTTAGACAGGGAACGTTTGAAATACAAAACAAAATAAATATATTTGTTAAATATTCGGTATTCTAAGCTGACTAGCTAAGCTTTGGGTAACATATTTTTTCTGATTTAGATAGAATGTAGGTGGTCTCCTTTGCTACATCCGTTCCAAGTCGGTACTCTCATGGAAACTGACATTTGTCCTTGTGTATGATTGTTTTCGGATTGTGGGATTAGGATGAAAGTAGTCATCTGGGGAAGGTAGAATATATCGCATGATTGTGTCTATGAATTTTTGTGTTATCTATTTACATATGATGCTCAAAATTCAATACAGTTGATATAGCACAGTATAATAATCTAAAATGACAAATTTATTCCAATAACTAGGTATGTAACTTTGCGAATAAAAATGGTTTGGGAAATTCAAGCTTTGTGTCGAGATATAAAGATACTTTGAACTAAGCCCAAATAGATAGATACTTGGTGTTAAAGGGTAACTATGTTATAGGAGTTTTGAACAAAACGTATTTCGTTTGTTAAACATAACTGCTCTTTGTCATTTATTTGCCTGAAAGCGTTTCATGAATACAGTACACCAATAAACATCAAGCAAACATATAGATGCAGTTAAGAACTTGTGAAGTGTTTAGTGTCAGGATCATAACTCAATAAATACGTCAACATTGTAATAACGAGCTTTTATCGAGGGTATGAATGCTTAATGCAATTTGGAAACCATATCATCATCAGACACGTGTCACAAAATCAATCAATTAACTAATATTATATTTACATTTTATAGCGTTAAAAGCAGGACTTTTAAACACAGAACATGTGATCAAAATAACTTGATTACATTAATGATATTAATATTGACTGTAGGGTATAATAAATATGTAAATGTTTTGTCGGGGGTGGCATATATACCAGTGATGCCATCGATTTTAGCTTCCAGGATATTGGTCTGGTTACCCGTTTATTGTACAAATAACGAGATGACGATGTCAATTACCCTGGAAACAAAGATAATAAATGGCGTAGTTACATTCCCTACATTACTCAGTATTTCTTAGTTTAATGCATTAAGGGAGACAATATTTACAGAACCTCAGCCAAGAAGTAGATCTTCCGTGTTTTAAATAAACTTCCAAATTTCTATAGGTCTTAAATTCTTGGCAGAAGAAACACATGGAAAACAAGTCAGTGGTAGAATAAAGAAATAATGTTTAGCTATAACACTGGATGTCTTTAAAATCAATAATGCTTGTCGTTTCAAGACAGATCATTACATAATAGTAAATCTGACTCTAAATAAACAAAATCTTGCTTATAGTGTAATACTTCGCTTGTTTAAGGCAGCCGACCTAGACAATTCTAAATTGAATTATCTATTTTGAATGACACGAGCAAGGAAAGTTCTATGTTTCTTAGATTCTTATTCTTAATATTAAATCTTATATTAAGTATTCCCATCCTTTGGAGGAAAACAAATATAAACGAGCTGCAAGATATTTCAAGCAGGTTGTTGCAAATCATATGAGGGCCAATACTAATACACATAGAGATATTGTGTGTCTTGCTTGTAAAACGGAGTAAACACGTCGCATGTAAAGATCTCATACAAAGGTAGGGCAGCAGATCTCTAACTTCTAAGCCAGTTCCAAATAACTCTATTTTGATACAAATTGGAAATATGTCTGGCAGCTAGAACGGAATAAATCTGAAAGGGATGTTACTTAAAATATGAGAGTGACATATTGCCAAATATAAGTAAATGTAGACAATGTTTTATCAAATTAATGTAAGCGAATTGCTTTATTCTAGTCTGGTATCGACAAAATATATGTTCTTAATCAAAGAAAGAAGTACCACGTATTTTTCCAACACATGATGAATATCATTATGAATGAATGAATTGTTCTTGCAAGTCCAATAAGGTAAAACTTACTAAATGTGCATTATATATTCCAGAGATTGCAATGGTCGTTAGTTTCCAATTCATACTTATACTTTATCTGTGGTTTTAGTTTATTGATATTGATTTATGAGAAGCAGCTTAGTTATCAGGAAAAACAACGTTTTCTTAAAGATGCTGTTATAAAAAGTTGCATTTGGGTATTTGGTCAAGTATTCGAGATTGACAATATTATATCCCCATTGTAATAACGGCAATGCAAATGTAGAAAATTTGATAATATCCTACCGTAAAAACTCCGGAGATGTAAAACGGAAATTTAAATATAGCGCAAAAAGGTCGTCGCTTCACATGACTGGTCACGTGACCAAGTAGGCAACACAAACATGGACGTTGACGAAAGCAGTAAGTGGTTTGTTGATTTCTTCGATAGGCTTCGTTATTTAGTCCAATTCACAAATTAATTTGATTAGGATTTCTTGTCCACAATGTTTGTTTAAGTACAGTTTAGTTATAAGACATCACCCGATACTATCTAATTAACGTATAGAGGATGCTACATTCAGCTAGTGATACCGTTGGTGTTTTTTTCCAACGATTTCTTAGAGCGGGAGTCGGTTTATACTGTTTGAAAAACTGGATCAGCACTTAACACACTCGGATTCAATTTTGGTCGGCTGAACCGTTATACCAATTAGTGATATTCAAGATCCTATTGTAAATATAAATGCCAACTTGGATACAAATGTTATGGATGAAGTCACCTGTCAAAACTGTCTCCGGACAGCATGTGTTTTTTCTTGCATTAGAAACTAGTGTTTATACATCAAGTTCACGGAACTATGTAATGACATTTTCCAATGGGATTGTTTAAGTCGTAAAAGAAATGCCTCCGGGTTGTAATTTTTAATTTAATCTAAAATCCTTAAAATGCTTCCTCCAATCTTAAAAAAATGGAAGGAATCTTTAAGAATGCACAATCCAGAGAAATGAGTCAAAGAAATTGTAGTATCTGATAACCTTAACATGAGATATTTCAACACTCCGTTAAGCATTGGTTCCACACACAGAAAGAAACACCGACACATAAGCCCAACAAAATGTCATGAATAGAAAACATGATCATTGTATCTGCATGACAGATAACGCTGAACAGATTCTTCGACGGCGGTATGGTGATTATCATTTTTTATCCCAATCAAGCGAAGGCCATTTTTCTTAATTTCTGCTTTTGGTGCCAATAAACTTAAAATGATAAAATGATAAAAAGCAACTGATATTTGATGCGAACCAGGGCTAAACCTTAATTTTCAGTACAGTATTATTTATTAAATGCAAGATAAATTTCTATACAGAGCTTGATAAGGGTTGTGTTTAAATTACATTACTATCTTCAAAGCCGTTTAGCCGGAATTATTTTCGTACCTCATTAAAACCCGTGAATACAGGAGTATGTGCGATATAGTAACAAATGGATGGCAATTAATGACTTTTGTAGCCCAACTCATCGCATCCACCGATAGTGATTGTAATTACTAACTGTCAAACAAGAGATACGCTCAATGCTTTACGAAAGAAATGGAACCGACTATCGACTTTCATGCCGAATTATATCAGAAAGAAATGGTTAGGATAGATATTAAGCCATTTATTTCCTTCTGGCGTTGAAGCATGCAATAATTGTAAAGTGGTTCTTGTTGTTCGCTTAAATACGAGTCATAATATGTTATCTTGTTTTTGTAATGATGAAAATTCAAGTTACTTGTAAGTGGTCTGCATGTAGTACGTATACCATTGCCAAAGTTTAGTAAGTTTTGTTATCGATTTCGCCTGTTATTAAATAAGTGACTTTCCTTTGACATACAAACGAATACAAACCCATAGGATATTAAGATCATGGCACTTCTAACAATTTATTGAAGAACTAGATCTTGCGATGCCCAGCATTGCTACTAACACAACTTTTACCTTACCAATTGGTCGTTTTTGTTTTGGCTTGCAACTACCGTTCGTACCAAGGAAATGTATGGCTTATAGTTTAAATCTATATTTTGTGAGTTGTTTATTTTCCCATTCAGCTCATTGGCCTTTCTACACACATTTACAGGACTCTTGCTCTTACAAACAAATACAAACACAAGACGAGTATGGCATTACAGAAGTATTCCCTATATAATTATTACGAAAATATTCTTATATATTCACTTGAGGTCATAGGTTATATCCGAGACCAGAAGTCTTAATATTCAGCTTTAATTAGACGCAAGAAGTCTCGTTTTAGGGAAATTATTTGCCTTCCTCGGCGGGATAACCTATAACTGAAAGTGTCACTGCCCAAAAACAGACAATCCGAATATATATTTGAATTACTGAACTTTAACTTAGATCATTTCGTTTTCAAAAATACAACAACTGAAAAAAATCGATTGTGATAAAGATGAGATTTGAGAAAGTGTTTCTTGTAAAATTTCAAATAATAAGACATCAGCAAAGTGATGATAGCAGTTGAACACGAACCCGAGTAAAAAATATATATTCGATTCTAATATTGCATTGCTTATCAGCATTATGTTAATCCAACGGTTTTCATCGTCAAACTTGAATCGGCCAAAATAAGCAACGGCCTCCCCACCACTGGGAGTTCGAATCACTCCCGAGACCAGACAAACTTCATATATGGGGAAGCGGTACATCTGGCTTACGGACGGTTGATGGTTCTCCTAAGGTGAACACTTGGGTCTACCTCAGGAATACTGGTTAGGTGAACCAGTCCCCGTAAATAACTCTGAAATATTGTTGAAAACGAAAACAAACAAAAGTAAACCTGGGTTTTCCTCCATCTTGAAAGCTGGAAAAGACGTTAATAGGCTACAGCTAACTGTTGGTAGAACGTTAATAGGCTACAGCTAACTGTTGGTAGAACGTTAATAGGCTACAGCTAACTGTTGGTACAACGTTAATAGGCTACAGTTAGCTGTTGGTAGAACGTTAATAGGCTACAGCTAGCTGTTGGTAGAACGTTAATAGGCTACAGCTAACTGTTGGTACAACGTTAATAGGCTACAGCTAACTGTTGGTAGAACGTTAATAGGCTACAGCTAACTGTTGGTAGAACGTTAATAGGCTACAGCTAACTGTTGGTACAACGTTAATAGGCTACAGCTAATTGTTGGTAGAACGTTAATAGGCTACAGCTAACTGTTGGTAGAACGTTAATAGGCTACAGCTAGCTGTTGGTACAACGTTAATAGGCTACAGCTAACTGTTGGTAGAACGTTAATAGGCTACAGCTAACTGTTGGTAGAACGTTAATAGGCTACAGCTAACTGTTGGTACAACGTTAATAGGCTACAGCTAACTGTTGGTACAACGTTAATAGGCTACAGCTAACTGTTGGTACAACGTTAATAGGCTACAGCTAACTGTTGGTACAACGTTAATAGGCTACAGCTAACTGTTGGTAGAACGTTAATAGGCTACAGCTAACTGTTGGTACAACGTTAATAGGCTACAGCTAGCTGTTGGTACAACGTTAATAGGCTACAGCTAGCTGTTGGTAGAACGTTAATAGGCTACAGCTAGCTGTTGGTAGAACGTTAATAGGCTACAGCTAACTGTTGGTACAACGTTAATAGGCTACAGCTAACTGTTGGTAGAACGTTAATAGGCTACAGCTAACTGTTGGTAGAACGTTAATAGGCTACAGCTAACTGTTGGTAGAACGTTAATAGGCTACAGCTAACTGTTGGTAGAACGTTAATAGGCTACAGCTAACTGTTGGTAGAACGTTAATAGGCTACAGCTAGCTGTTGGTACAACGTTAATAGGCTACAGCTAACTGTTGGTACAACGTTAATAGGCTACAGCTAACTGTTGGTACAACGTTAATAGGCTACAGCTAGCTGTTGGTACAACGTTAATAGGCTACAGCTAACTGTTGGTACAACGTTAATAGGCTACAGCTAACTGTTGGTAGAACGTTAATAGGCTACAGCTAACTGTTGGTACAACGTTAATAGGCTACAGCTAACTGTTGGTAGAACGTTAATAGGCTACAGCTAACTGTTGGTAGAACGTTAATAGGCTACAGCTAATTGTTGGTAGAACGTTAATAGGCTACAGCTAACTGTTGGTAGAACGTTAATAGGCTACAGCTAGCTGTTGGTAGACCGTTAAACCCTAGAGAGAGATAAAGCAAGGACTATATCCGCATGGGCCATTATGGTGATTCAAAAATGGATGTACATGTATATCAATATAATGGTATAAACTGTCATAACCTTGACGTTAATTGCTGTTACTAAATGTTTGAAAATGTTCCAAAAATAATATATACTGTAGTGTATACTGTCGTCTGGACAATTTGTTATTGCTAGATTATCATCCAACATTTTGCTGTTTGTCCAATAATCAATAAGTAAGTTACTTTACATAAGTCATTTCTTTGGTTTTTATTTGCTCCTAAGCAGACTGCATTGCACTAGAATACTTTTGTTTCGTTATAAATTGATTCTGTGAGAACATCTCTAGAAAACTTATAGCAAAACGAAATACAGAAGCACTCCTATGAAGTATATACATGAATATACTAATCATTTCGTTTTATAATTCGTTTGTGCTCTGTTCTCTCAATTCTAGATTGGCCTACGCCGGAATCAATTTGTCGAGATTGTTGTGAACGCTTGCCGAAAAAATCGGACACATAATAAAGGCGACATTTGATGGGATAAATCTTCTTTCCATTATATTCGCTTGTCTAAACTCAAGTCACATTAAGTGTATTTGAAGGACTTTTAACTAGAGATTTGGTTTTAACACCACCAGGCGCAATGCTGATTCGATACTCGTTATATAGTACAGTTTTATTCAAGAACATGATATTTTATTCTAATATTCTACATATTTACATTTTTCCACACATTCAAATGTCAATAGCAAACTAATATAACAATGTAAAGTTTAATATTTATGACATATTGAATTATATTTAAGAAACGAGCATCATGAAAAACAATTATAAACATTCTCTTGTATATTACTAATTAACGCTGATCCTCAACATAATACGAGGATAGTGTATAATGACGTTAGGATAATGACAGTGAGTTCTGTATTTGGTGTCTGAAATAACTAAGATTATTAAGTATATTGTTCAAACTGTATAATGCTTGGTAGACATTTCATGAACTTCGCATGTAAAATGAAGAAATGATGCAACAAACCTTTTAATCACCCCTCGTATTAATATGTAATATGAAGCTGTGACAAACTTGTTCCTTTCACAAATTGGTAATTATGTTATCTGATTCAAATCCGTCCGGACGTAACGTATGTCAGACTTTGTTGTTAAAATAGTAGAAGCCAGTAATGACATGACGTGACAATGGTATTTACTGAAAGAACCTCATGTCAAGTCAAGGATACATGTAAATAGTTTTATGTACAATGCAATGATTTTGAAAATATGACTGATTGTTGTGGACAACGGTAAGTGTTTAATATCTGAAACGTTTTCACGTTTGAGAAATAAATCCACTCTGTCAGTCAGATCACACGAAATCTATTAACACGAAAGTAGAAACGATTTCCCGAAAGCAAGCAACACACACATTTAAAAAGAAGTTTTGTCAATTTCTTGGAGCTTGATTTGTGAAAGTATTTGGCGCAGATATTTGCAAGAAGATCAATCACAATGTTTATTTTTGTAAGAATGACGAACGTCTAGGAAAATAGAACTCTAGTAGGATCGATTGTGCGTTCCTGTTGTCACGTGATACATCTGACTAAAGCAGAAGAATCTGTTAATATTTGGTTTTAAAAGTGTCAAACCTTGGTGTGGGTTGTGTAAATATAGCAGACTTCTTCACTAAATTTAACATTTAAGTATAAAGATGACAGGGCTGCTAATGATGTATCGGGAAGTTTGATTCTTGAAAATGTTGAAAATATTTTGTTAAAAATGACTATGTGATCGTTTTTGGAAACTGGTAACATTGTCAAAGTATTAGCTTTTAAGTTGTCGCTGCGTGGAATATATAATATAGAATCGGCTTCATCATCAATTATAGCTGCAGTTTCAAAACTTCAATATGTTCGTCTAATACAAATAGAAAACTTAGGACTCACGCACGATGCAAACTCCGAGTCTCTACACAATACAGTAACTATTCGCCTATTTGTTTTAACACGTCCAATGTCTGTATTAATAGAAACGCTCAACTATTTGTTCATACACACAACTCATGACTTGTCTGGAAGTAAATATTCATTATCAGCGATATATAACAATCTATACGAGGTACAGAATAATAACTAACTCCCATAATGCATTATACTGATGTGTAGGAACAATATTAACACATTTAACATCGGATTTTATACTATATTGCCGACAAGTTTTCCGTTATAAACAAATATTAGTGCCAAACTTTATATCAGTGTATAAAATCCAAGGAATATAAAGCAGTTGGTAGTCATGTTGTACGCAAAACGGACACTTAATTATAAAATAATACAATAAGGGGAAAACTACATACAGCTTTTAGCGTCCTGACGCCTAAATCGAATAATCATGGCTTTTTTACATACATCCAGCCTAGAACTTACATCAAAAGTTGAATGTCACAAAGGTTTATTGTAATCTGAGAAAATATTTACATTATTTATACACAATATCATCCACCAATTGAATTATGTTTTGATAATCATACCAGGATACTATTTTTGCCTAGTTTATCATCTAGATATGAGAAGCATTGATTTTACTCAGCAGTTGGTACCAAAGAACCGGATAAAAACGTTTATACAGCTGCATTCACAGACATCCCCTAAGGCTAGATGTCGCAGCGACTTCTGTAATCTTTCACTGAACGTTCAATCTTTGGCCACCTTTTTCAAGTTTGATTAAGATACGAACTTTACCAGCTTTCATTGTCCTTAATAAATCTCTACTATATCGTCATTTGTTTAATTAGCTAGACCACCTTTAACAAGTCGTATATTTACATTGTGAACTACATGTACATGTATGCCTAATATAAGTGCAAATTCTTGTTTTGTAATTTTGGCACCGAATTAGATTCCTTCTCGTTTCTATCTCCAGTATCGACATTACTAGATAGTGACATAGTGCTTTTTCGCACAGATAATTGATGACAGAACAAATATACAGATATGGATGTGAAAATAAGTATGTTCTTACTGGAACTTGACCTTAAGTAAATTGTGTATCAGAAACTATGTAGGAGGGTTACTGTGGATGGAGATGTATGACTTTAAGTATGAATTGTCGTTTGTGGATCCTGAGTTTTATTATCCCCAGTCTTGATATGATTGAGTATGAATAAAGGCAAATATCTTATGTATACATACTTTGTTATGTCACTAATATTGTAAAAGAATGTTATTGATTTTATTAATCATACGGCTTAGGTAAATTACAAAAATGGTAATAAATGCATACCCCCAAAACTGATTTATGTAAATACTTGAATAGATAGAAGATATGAATGAATGTATTATGTTCATTGCTAGTGACACTCACGCTAGGTAAATAGCCAAAATGGTGGCTAATGATTGTTACTGGTAGGACTAATTCACCATTGGCAAGCCGTACAGTTATCATTCAATTCCCGTTCATTTTCCTAAGTTTAGATAAGAAAAGTGATGACTAGAAAACATGACACAAACACTCCCCCAAAATACTGCTTTTCCCCAAGCAAACCACAATCAATACCTAGGACCATACATAAATAGAGGACAAAACACTGACTCCCTGGTGGTATCGTTTTGGAAAGGTTTGTATCAAAGCTAACAATTAAAACAGAAGTCATGATAATCAGGCAGCAAACATAACAAGTTGACTGTTTCAGTTCGCACTCATTTGCAATAAATCACACTATACCAGTTACAATCAAACCTACGACGGCTGAACTATTCTTCTGGTATTTTATTTCCGCCTTTCAATATTTCAGGTACGCCTTTTCAGAGTCTTAATCAAACTGTATGAATACAAATGCCCAAGTTCTCCCGTATCTTATCTCCCATATCTCTGGATCGGCTCAGAAATGACCACAGCTGTCGAATGGGTCGTTCAACAACAAATTAAATAAAATAAAAAGTATTTTATTTACTCACTTTAATCATTAAGAGCATGATATGAAAAGATCATAGTTTGTTTTTACTTTAGGAAGAAAAGGTGCTGCATTTTAAAAAGGTTTCTTATCTACAGAAACAATAAAATGATTAACCGATATAGGTAGCTAGAGAATGTTTAGGAACTTTATGCAACGTTTCCAGACAATATTGAAAGGCAGCAATATAGGTCTTACATGACAGACATATGTTTATATTCTTACTGACAAATACCATATTGAACCAGTGGCTTTACCAAATTAAGTTCCTCCAATATTCCTATATAAGTTTTTGGTGTGTAGTTGAATCGTACTTGACGGCTTGTCTAACATTCTAGGGGTAGGCAATTTTGTATGTAGCCTGAAATTTTCTGTGCAGAAAGAATGTGATGTTGCACATTATTGGCGATACTATTTGAAACACACCCATGCATAAAAAGGTTGTTGAACATTTATTGGTGGCTGATTGCCATTAAGATACACCATCGATCAGTGATAATGTTATACTCAATGTATTACCGGTGTTTAAAATATGAACTGTGGAGAGTGTGAACAAGTCTAAAAAATGCATGAACTGAGTAGGAACATCCCGTTTATCAAAAAAGAAATAAAGGAAAAAAAGAAAAATAACTATGGCATGGAGTAACAGGTGACAAAAGTAATTGAAAGTAGAAGGGAATAGTTCTAAGGAATAAACAGAGGGGTTTGGGTTTATGTCTGAGTCTGTATAAGGCAAGGAAAGGGGGATCCTAACAATCTATCATAACCAATGTTTTATAAACAAAACGAGCACCTAACCATTCCATGAATGGCATATCTTTAAGATGTTTTCAGAAACATTACATACATGTTAAACATTAAGGACACTTGCTATACTAAATTCAACACTTCATGTCATATATACACATATATGTACGGATGCTATTAAGACGTTTTCATGGGCATAAAATTGATAAAAAGACAATTAAAAAATACAATTATGCACAATTTGTGTGCAAAGTTCATAGACGATGAGAATATGTGGAGTCGTCTTTTAGAAAGGTTTTTACATGTAGAAAGATAAGGAATGATGATGTATAATTCATACCGTGCTACACGCACATTTCCCAAGATACTATTTTGGCAAAACGCAAAATCAAAATAAGAAAATATAACTAACATAAATGCTTATAAATTAGCATGAAATGCGGTTCTTTCAACAATCTCAGCAAGTGGTTATTTTGTGAATATTGGGAATTTAGAAGAATAATTTTATTAGTTTATATCTTGCTTGAAGAACATTCAGGAAAATTCAATTACAGGTTTTTGCACGAGCATTCAACTTGAAGGATAAATAAAATCTTACGTGAAGCATATGAAAACAGTTTAAATAATGCATTTTGGTAGAATGAATTATTTAAGATGACAACGCCTTGAACGTAAGTGCCGTGTTGATTTATGTTTAGCACGTAATAAACATAAAATATAATAGGAAACTGCATTTTGACCTATTTGTTGCTCTAGAGCACTCAGCCATAATCATTTTACAACATTAAATCGTCATTTTTTAAATATTTCAGAGAAATGAATAGGAACAACGAAGACGGCAATATATCCGCATGTGACACACTGTTCCCGTGTTATTCTGAGCAGCCCCATCATGAACAAAGTAAATTTCATACAGAATATGTTTCCCACACAAACCACATGTAACAGTCGCCATCAATCTTTGTCCCTGTGCTAATGCATCATTCCGAAATGATGAACATGTTAAAAATCTTGCTCTGGAAAGTTGTAGAGTCAATCCTTTTGAGATATTCACTAGGGAGTTCTTGAACCAAGCACATTATCAAACATACTTAATGTAGCAAAGATATATCCATCCATTCTGTTTCATGATAACATAATTTACAGAGAACAGATCGGATAATATTGCCTCATCTAAAGGGTATGTAAACGAATTATGCATTCATTATAACACATCAACATGAAACGAGCGCATTAATGGGTTAACACTTGACAAAAATGTTAAATACATTCTATCGGGTGGTCGTTATTCTCCCAATCTGATGTTAATGTAACAAACTGGATGGAAGAAGTTGAGAAGATAAAGACAAACGAAAACCATGACACTGGATGTTGGACTGAAGTGATTGTGCTTATCACAGCAATGATTGATTATCTAGATCCGACTGTTTTCCTGGATAATTACCCTTATATCTTCTGATTGTCCTTCATACAAGCTGTGCACTCGCTTTGGTTTTCATTAATTTCAGTCCAATCTACAGATTTTGTACCTCTAGGGTTTTCAAGACTGTCCATATTTTATGTGCCCACGTTAATTGCGGCTGTCTCTTTGTTTAAATCCGCCAATACATCACGATGTAGCATCAATGTTTCGCTAAAGGAATATCAATTATAACCAATTATCTATTTGATTTACTTAAGGCATCCGTTGATTCTATTATTCTTTTCTTATTCAAAGTACCGCACATATGTAGAGACAATTTATTTCTTCATTGTGCATGTATATTAAATGTATAGCAGCTTGTATTTGAGATTTAAATGTGAAGAATTTTATGAATACATTATAAAAGTTTCGTAGACTATCGATGTGTTTCACTAATTGTGGGAAGATGTGTAGACCTTCCGTTCTTCACCAAATATCTAACTGATCGAATGTCTGACAAAATAGAAAAGTCTAATACCCGAAGGACGACTTCAGAATATTCTTAAAATGTACAGAGGTTATCATACACACGGAAGTTGAATCAGAATCGGTTGTGAAACTCATGAATGGATTCATGATTTTAGAGGAAACAAACGAGGATCTGCTTTGTGTCAATGGAAAAATGTAATCTATCGGCGCCTATTGTAGCAACCGCGTTTCATGTTCTATGTCCACACTAGCAAAGTATGGTTCTTATCTTCCAACTCAAGTATTTTTGTTAGATAAGCAATACATATCGTTTTTTATCTGTATTCAGAACGTCTATGTACAGAAATAAACATTAAGACGTTTAAGAAGTCATTGAAAATTAGAGTGGCTTACTGGAGGTACGATGATGCTACAGCATCTAAGACAATATCGATTGGTGGTAAAATTAATACCATATCGTCATCAACTAAAAGTATTAAATGATTTAATTACGATGTATAATCATATAATTGCAAATAAAGAGGGACTGAGTCATTCTTAATACATGTACTTAGTATGCAATATATTTAATTATACCTTATACCAATAAAGACCAAACTGTATGACTAAGGAAGAGTGCATGGATATCTATTGCTTGATCTGAACGATTTATATAATACTCAGCATGTAATGATTTGGGAAACGTATGACTCATTTTAACTTACGTCAATAAGTGGACATAAAGTAAATTGTTTCTATAAAACATCGTGAGTCTCACTAACCGTAGAAAGCTTTATTTCGTAAGTTTAAAATACAAGCGGGTCAGACGATATCCAAAAATAACACGTTCGCCGATAGTCTGGGTGTACATTGTATCTCTGCAGCTGATCAAAACGACATTTCCTGGAACATATTCCACTTTTTGTGCCATCACGTGATCAACTTCATGTGAACGAGGATGAGATTTTGTTTAGTGAGCGCCAGCTTATGTATCACATTCAGCCTACAACTCATTGTCCGTGAAAGGATGTAATGGATTACATTAAACATTTATAGCACTTTCTTTGTTTCTGTTGTCTACATGTATATATTCCATGAGGCCGTAATTACGGAGTAGCTGCAAATTTACATCTATAATTTACCAGTGTGTATATTGTTTACTGTCAAGTGTGCTTTAGCATGCACACTTTACTATTGAAAACAATAAAACATGACGAGATTACGATCATAGAAGCTTTTCTGTTTGATGATATCAGAACACCGGAAGTGACTGAGACGGAGAAGCAACCTTGACAAGCATTGGATAGCGTAACTGCATTATAGTTACACATAGTTCAATTATGTTCTACTCAAGTTACGTTTCATGTCATTTCTTAGCATAATGGCTGCTATTAGTACACCCTTCATCTCTTGGTTCACCCATCATTATAACGGTATGGGTGATGAACATTTGTTGTAAGAGCAATAATAAAAATGTGAACGTTTGCCCTAACTTGACGAACCCGGTCAAATAATTGCGATCCTAAAGCCTTTTTTCAACTTTTAGATCTCAGTACGGAACTACAAAGTCATTCTTAACACGCATGCTAGTTCTATATGAACGTTTTAAATAATATACTGTGAACGTCTATCATCTAATAAATTGTGTCAAATGCGAAACAAATATGTTTTTAAATGTATGTATTTTTTACTCAGTCTTGGTTGAAAATGAATAAAAACATAAAAATAGAATTTCTCTACTTACGTACCTACCCAAAATTTCGAACTTGAATAATTAGGGGAAAAAAGAAGTTTTTCATTTAGGCTCAAGAAGCAAGGCAAACAGTACATACCTTAATGTATAAAATCTAGTTTTATTATTTCACTAAGTGATGTAGTATTTTTGTTGCTGGTTACAAAAAGGATTTGAAGACGTTTCCTGACACTCCGAGAAAAAACATCATGTAAGACGATGTAACGTATCTTAGACCAAGACTGACATATACAAGTAGAAATATAAGTGTATACAAAAGATCTTTCATGTAGAAAATTACATTCGGCAACAAAATATGGAGAAAACTGTCAAAATTCCTAATGATGATTTTCAGTAGTAATAGAAAAGTAAACATTCTTCTTTGCAAAGGCAAGCAAAGATAACAACATGATATATTTTGGCTGAATATATGCCATAAATTATCATGGTATGCCGATAGTGTGTACTATATTATTTTGGCTAATTGCACATAATTAGAGAAACACTGGTAAGACAATTCAATTACAATGTAGATACCAAGAAATTCGGAGATTATTTATGAAATCATATAATTGATTAAACACCCACGTTTGAAATTACGCACCAACAAGAACAGTTGCAAAAATAAATTTAAAAGTGTTGAAGGAAAGACATTATGTGTATAGACATAAAACACTGAAGAAGCGCTGTTAACTGTAAAAAATAAATTATTGAGGTATTTGAAAAACCTCATTTATATAAAACGAATGATTTCTTAACCCGCCACTTCACTAAATGTGTTTTTGTCAGAATAGATATACAAACGTGACTGGAAGTCTTACATTTCAAGAAAAAATAGCAGCAATATGATTATACAATCCCTAGTAAGTAGAAAGAAAATAATAAAACTGATGTCAAACTTTGGCAGTCAATTAACTTTATAATCCGAGATAAAAATCCGAACCGTGTTTCTAAATTGGAACGTTTCAGTACCGAGTTGGTTTTTGTTTGGCGTCAATCAAAATCTCTAACAGACTATGGTTTAGTTCGAGTAAAATCTTTATTGGGTCTACACCTAACTTTTATGTTAATGCTTGTGCCTGTAACGTCTATGTTAATGTTTGAGCCTCTTTACGAACATAATAAAACAAAGTGAAATGTTTATTTTTTTGGTACATATTGCTATGTAGTGTGTATAAATAGTGTAGTGAACTTAGACAAAGTGATTCAATAATTATAAGTGAATTCCATTCGTAATTGTTTAGATTCTAATTAACTAAACATTTAATTGGTGTTCAACCTCATAAACTACTATATCAAAACGAGACTTGTCTAATCTATTTAGCACATCCACATCAAAAATATATATTACATTTTAGGAATACTTTGCATAAAATTTTATAGGGTTTTGTAAAACTCAAATAATTTGATGTTTTGTCTGATACAAAGAAAGATAAATAATGGAAGGTATAAAAAAACGAACTTAATCCAAATAAACCCCATTTTACCATTTTATTTCTTCTCTGAATCATCTGAAAATATTTTGCATTTGTATAATAATGATTTTGAATATCAGCTCATATCTTGATTCTGACGTTTTATTGTGTAAATAATGAGATTTCCGAAAATAAAATCCATAGTGGAATGAAGAGTTACTTGAAAATCAATGCCAAATGAGGAATTACTCGGTCAATACAGCACAATGCATTCAATTTCATAATCATAACTGATTAGAGATATTCCGATCGACAAAACACCAGCAGCACATTGCATACAGTTTCATTCTTGCATAAAAATGTATGCGTGTGTATAAAACGTTGACATCCATTATATGCGAACTTTCGAGTCGAGCGAGACGACTCTTAACGAATCTGTTAACTTCAGCTTTCTTGCTTTCAAACTTGAAATGCTAAACCTCTTGCAACAAACTAATGTGAAATGTACGAGTTATCAACAAATTAGCCATCCGAATATATTCGGTGCATAATAAAACATGCCAATATCGAAAAGAATGCTTGACATCTTGACTGCCGAAATTATTATTTGTGATTAAAAACAAAATGATGATTGATAAAGCAATTATTAATGTTAGTAATGACAAAGGTTTTGTACAAACGTAATATATAGGATGAGGAGCCGAACGCGTTACACGTCATTATGTAGGTCGTTAACATAAAGTTATGATAAAGTTTGCGCTAATCTTGAACGTTGGCCAATCTGTATCGTTAACCAATCGATATTTATCATTCCCGAAGAAGGTTTATTTAAACCATACAATGTGTTAGAGCTTTTACTATCGAAGCAAAAGTTAGAAACTGTGAGAAAGTTCAAAAATATCTAAACACCTGCCAGAAACTAGTGATTTGATGATTGTTTCAAGATCCAGACAGTGATACAGATACAACGGTGTGTCCGCTTAGTATAACATCATGGTAATGCAACAATATATCGTATGTGTACCGCATTCCAAAACTAATACCAGAGAACACCGCGATACAACATCGGATCGACATTGAGAAGGGATGATAAAAACGACGACGAAGTTGACGGAATCGAACTGAATGAAGACCACAGCAAATCATCGGCACGTTTAAAGATAAGTATCAAGGCGTTCAAGAAATTAGTCGATGAAGAACATGACGGCAGTCAAATAGACACAAAAACAAACAGAGCAGAGATATAAACGTGCGAACAAACGGAGCAGACATAGAGACACACAAACAAATAGAGCAGACATAAAGACACACGAACACACAGAGCAGACATAAAGACACACGAACAAATAGAGCAGACATAAAGACACACGAACAAACAGAGCAGACATAAAGACACACGAACAAACAGAGCAGACATAAAGACACACGAACAAACAGAACAGACATAAAGACACACGAACAAACAGAACAGACATATAAACATACGAACAAACAGAACATATATATAAACACACGAACAAACAGAACAGACATAAAGACACACGAACGAATAGAGCAGACATATAAACATACGAACAAACAGAACATATATATAAACACACGAACAAATAGAGCAGACATATAAACATACGAACAAACAGAACATACATAAAGACACACGAACAAACAGAACAGACATATAAACATACGAAAAAACAGAACATATATATAAACACACGAACAAACAGAACAGACATAAAGACACACGAACAAACAGAACAGACATATAAACATACGAAAAAACAGAACATACATAAAGACACACGAACAAACAGAACAGACATATAAACATACAAAAAAACAGAACATACATAAAGACACACGAACAAACAGAGCAGACATATAAACATACGAACAAACAGAACAGAAACATAGCAGACATATAGGCAAACGAACGAACAGGGCAGACAAATTGACATACGAATACTATGAGCAGATATAGAGCCGAAAGTTCACTTGGTAAACGGACGTGTAGTAACATAATCATAATATACCAATGTGTCAGCATGTTTTTGAAGATCGTCATATCGGCACAATTCCAATTAATACACGTATTGAAACTGCATCTCCTTTCAGCAAAAAGCCGACTAGATACAGAGGGGAATACCAGTGTTTTACGAAATGTTTACAAAACATCGTAAACAATAATTAGGCATGTTTAATTCTGTGGAAATGTTTACATCGTAAGTTTTACCAAACCATTTACAAGTCTATTTTCAAAGGCTTAATATACACACATACTCCCACGTGACCCTACAAACGAAATATTGCACTTTCAAACGTGGACCAACAAAGCACAACTAAATAAAACACTGAACATACTTGCCAAATAACAACATACACGTCAAAGAAACACCAACAAATTAAATGAAATTTGATATTGCAATAAAATATGTAAGTGATGTTTTCATTACATTTGGTTGTTTTGATATCTGAAGGATTATATCGATGAGCTGTCGACAAGAAGGAGGGAATTTAATTATCAACATGACATGTGTGTGCAGTTTATATCAGAACTCCTGTTGGCACGAATCAGCCTATCTGTTGTTAACAGCGGTACTATTCTGAATGATTATCGATGTTCAATGGACCTTTTTCATTATCCATTTTTGACTTTTGTTATTAAATATATACGTGACACTATTCCGGTGACTACAGACCACATGTGGCAAAACTACCAAAGGAACCAATACTTTATATAGATACTCGACGATGAAAACAAATGTAGGACATTATGATTATCAACCTTCTTGAATGTACAACTCCTACTGTCTGTCTGTAACTTAATATCATAATGAAAAAAAACTACAATTCAATGAAATATTTATAAGTCTTCTATCATATTCTGATAACATTCCGCCCCCGTCACGCACATTGCAAATCAAACACTGCGTTTCTGGTTTGAAATGTGAAAACCCGGAACAAAAAAAATCGAGTCAATTCGGTGTTGAGTTTCTCTACAAATACGTTTTAACTCTTCTTAAAAAACATCATAACGTTATGCAGAAAAGTCCAAGCCGTTACAGGAGAGCAAGAAAAAATGGTTGTGAAAGATAGTTAGAATGTGTCATACATTACGACAATCTTATAACTGATCAATGGGATTAGGATAATGCATAGTTACATTGAAACAATTACAGAATGGTATGTTATAAAATACCAGTAATATATTATTTTATAGATTAGTACAGTAATAATCCGTAATTATTTTTTATTTATAGCGAATAAAGTACCATAATAAAGTAAATCATTGCTTAAATATTAGTAATAAATTAATTTCCAGCCCATTGTACGAGTATACCATATAATATAATAAGAAATAAACCCCGGTAAATAGATTATAAAATACACAACACATGTCGTAGACGTTAGAACTAATGTGTTTCTGACAAGGTTATGATGCAAATATTCTTTTGTCGCGTATTCTGAAGTAATTATGGTGTTCACGTAGTGAGCTATTAATTATGTATGAAAGAATGCTTGTTTTCATAATCTTTTACATGTCAGGAATTGGATGCACGCTGAGTCTCATAATTTCTACCTTGAAGGAAATAGACTCACCAATCCAAAGTATCTAAGCCGACGAGGATCTATAAGAATGCATTGATAATTATGTGATTGCTATACAATGATATAGTGATGCAAAAACTGAAGAATGCTTTGATATAGTCGCTAATTCATTTAAAAATTCAATTTCAGTATATCAAATCTAATATTTTTGGTATGATTCATTTCAATATTCGCGTTGTTTGACTTAACAATCTTATTTTAAAACAAGGGTTTTCTATCTACTGAGTAATTGATAGTCTAAGAATGTAGATGAAAGATTGGTATAGAATTATAAGAACACCATGCAATTCATCTGCTATAAGTCATACTGAATTGTGAAGTATTATTCCACTTGGAACAAAAGCAGTAGGGTAATCAGCATAGTTTATCTACACAACATTGCACTCCGGTTTGCCTTCCTTTACGCCACTAGCGTTTAAATACAGGTTGCTTATGACTGGTGTGGAACATACTTAAATCGTACTCTCATCATTTCCAAAGACTGAATTCTTCGAAAAAGATATCAAGGAAAGGTTGGGATTATGATAATCGTACGAAGTATTCACATTATGAATAGCCTAGAGCCATAGCCATGTACTGATTCAGACAGCTGTTACTATAATTTGTCAAACAGATACATATCAGCATTTCCTTGAAATCGTCATAATGTCTGCCAAAATCAGCGAAGGTGAAGCAATTTTAGCTGTTAAGATGCAGTGGGATATTGAGATGTATAGTTCCCGAAATACTCTCAATTCCAAGGAGAATTAGTGTTTATTATCAGCAACAAAATAACCGTTAATATATGCATCATATTCTGTTTAATGTTCAACTGAACATTTTATTATCTGAAACCGTACGATCTAATGCGAAACATTTTATGTTTATATCTTATGTTAAGTCATCTGTAAATATCGACGTCACTATATTACCCAATTCACGCAGCTTGAATCGTATAAACAGAATTTCAAGCGAGCCCAAGAAATAAAAATCACAAAATGTCACTTTCTTATCATGTTCGGGTGATGTATTGTCCCTATTAGAATGGTTGTGTGTCATTTTCTTGCCGTTCCTGTATGCTTTACACATTGATAACGAATGAAATGGTCTAACTAGATAAATTGGACGTCGTTCAACGAGAAACCTCGTTCCTTTGAAACGGATATTACAATAAACACTTTTGAGCACTTATAATAAAAATCTGGTTATTTAGAGAAGCATTCAATTGAGAGATCAAAACACTCTTAGTATTGTATTCTGTTATTGTGACAGAAGATGCGGGCATTAAACATAACATTAATTTTACACCCATAAAAGGTATGATTAGTGTGTATTTTGTCAGAGAAACTAAAACCTGCTATTTCTTTCGGTTCAGTGGGTTAACGTTTTTTTCAACAATGTTCACTTAACCAGTTTTCTTCTGTATTTTTTTTAGTTTCCAATTTCTTCTGTCTCTTAGGATCCTTTGTAACAACATACACACCAAAAGTGTCGACTATAATCATATCACAGACATGTGATAGAATGTTCGAATATTAACGCGTTTTATAACTAGACTAAACTGCCTCATGTTACATCAGACCAGTCATCTAAAAATAGAATCATTGACGAGGTTAATCTCGAGTGAGTGCACTAAAGCAAGTCTGTTATTGTCATAATGGGTCAATTTCCGGTATGCAATGGTACCCGGGGCTGTGTGTGGTAGACATTCCAAGATCGATGCATGCTGGGACTGTCGCTCGTGTTGTGACTAAAGATGGTATAGAATAAGCAGACGGTAGGTGGTGTCCTTCTGTAATTTGATTTCAACGTAGGGTAGGAAATATCAAATGAATAAATCGTCATTGGTAATATGAGCGCAGTATGTCGATTCTTTGCTATCTACTAGAATGATTGGGATGTCATGACGGATCGGATAACAAACTTTTGAACTTGATATACATATTTTCAAATCAGAAAACCTTTCAAACAACGCTTGACAGAATTTAAAAAGCTTCTGTTGAAAGAGATTAGACTTTTCAACATTATACGAACAAACATCACGCAAAAAAAGGTGAAAACCAGACATTATTTCAAGAGATATAACATTCAAACGTATGAACGAAGAATAAATGTTGCCTTTACGGACAAATGGCCTATATTGGTTAGTTTATTTCAAACAGTCAATGACGATTTTTTAAAAAAATGATTACGTTTATTTACAGGTTGTCTTTATTTGGATGATACTGCAGTCACGGGTTTAAATGTATATTGAGTATTATATAAGAATATTTAGCAAGGTCTGCTGTCTGTCTGTTGTCCTTTTTTCTGGCAACGCCAAACAATTACTGCCTGCAAACTTGGCATAAAATAATGCAAATATGATACTAAAATACTAATTTGTTGCACAGTTAACCAGGGATAAAAGATTTAATTCAGAATTTTTATAATAAAATGCAGATCACCCTTGATATGCATTTTATTGGCATCAGCTTGCTGCATTAACTCTTCTTCTTTAGACTTTAATAGCACAGCATTTGGCGTCATTTTCAATGCACATGTATTTAAGGATGCATTCATGACTTTCAAATCGCATTACATGTCGGCATGCTACTATTTTTGTTCTGAATCAATATTATCACCGCAAATTACACAGGACATTCTAAACACAAAGTAAGTATTATATAGTATATCTACATCATTAATCTTTGGAAATAATGTGAACAATGTCAAATATATAGATCATAATTAGCGTTCAGAGAGTCAAAGTGTGGTGGTTGCCATATAGATCAACATTGGACAATTATACTATTTTCAATATTCCAGAACATCGAACAAATCAAGCAGGCCAAATGATCTGTGCCAAAGACTTCGGAGGTGTTTCTTCCAACATTCATTTGTAAAGTAAGATCAAGTATTAAAGGCGTGTGAATTAATCAGGAATACAAGCCACTTATAATTCTCCACAATGTAAAGTTAGATAATGTATGAATGCATGCTGCAACCTAATCTAGTCATTTATCTGTAGGATGAAATAGAATTTTCAATGTGTTAATACTACTAATACTACAGTATGTGTAAACTGAATGGTAGTGTGTACAATATGTATACGGTTTTATAGCACCTAGACTACAGAAAGGCAGATCAATTATTATTTCCTTCCATGCCTTTTCTTCAAAATAACTCATATTGACCTAGCAATCAGTAAGCGAAATTAGACCTATGTATCGAGAATTATGTTCGTTCAGGAGAAAGAATCACGAACAATTTTTAGATATACATCAGATCGAGTACATAAATCATAAAAAAAAGGTTTGAACAAAACTTGTGAATCGTATGCACATTCAATGTACTGACATTCAATGACTTTTCCTAATTTCTTACTCGGTGATGAATATAAAATGCCACCACAACTAAACAATAAAATAATGTGGTCTGAACATAAAAGCTTTTGTTACGACTCGCTTTGACTAAATATGGACAAAAGTTGATTTCCTCAGAGTCCTAGCTTGCGTGTCGCTCCTATTATCATTGCGTTATATTTCGTGGCATTTTATTAACGACCGAACATTTTTGGTCACTAACTCTGTTGGAGGTGTCACTTTCATTAGCAGCTTATGTCTAGAGATTGATGATGATGGCGCATAATTAAAGACGGTTTATGGGCATATTGCACGAATTGGTAGCATATAAACTATATAGATAAACTGGCTAGTGTCCTTCAATGTAACTAAACGGTTATACAAAGTCAACAAAAATAAGCTGGTTGTTTATACAGCACTATTGCCAATAAAGAAGTTTGCAAAAGAAGTTTTTTGTTGCACTTACTTCATACTATGTATGAATCATTGTACGTTTGTCGCATTGACGAGACGTCACTGTGGGTTTAAAAGAAGTTTAGTATACAGCGTCACGACCTATGTGTGTACACGCGTTTTTGTTTGCTGTAACATACTATAGATTATAAGATCTGATGCTGTACGGTCCACTTGGCTATATTTTACATGGTCTACTCGTCATTAGAATATATACTATCCCAAAGGGAAATGCTTGCATTTTGTTTGTTGATACAGGTAACCTTATATTGCGGATTTGTTCTATGGTCGATGTTACGTTTTATTTAATATGGTCGGCTTGCTCTTAGGTAGGTGAAACACAGCATTTTACATTGTCTACATGTACTGTTATAGGTGATACATAATTGGTGGTGGTGTTATCATACAGCCTTTGTGTACTCATAATTTGGTTGTACATCTTAACTTTACTTACTTGTATTGACATATCTTTTACAGAACACTATGAATGTTTATATTTTCATCTCACATTCAGAGCTTAACACATAAATACTATGCATACTATTGTTTTAGGCCATAAGCCCTAAAAACCGTCATTGAAATATTTGACAGTTCGGCAAAAGCCTTAGTTAACATCAAAATAGTTTTTTTATCACAATGTGCTGCTAATTACTGCATTCCCTGTTTTGTAATAAACCTTGACATTATTATCTCCCTTTAATGAATATAGCAGGAAGGGGCGTAATCGCAGCGATTAGAAAATCTCATTATGCACGACTGGTCAGATTTTCTGTGTCATATAATGATATTTAACAACACTGACATCGGACAAACATCTTGTCACTAAGCCTTTTCAGTTTTCTCAACTATCTCTTCCAGAACAATCAAGTTACCATCGTCACAAACTGAGAACCGATTTGCAAATTGTCCGACTTTCTTTCATACAAATCTAGTTTCTGGTAATGCAATAAAATCCCGCATTAACCGTATTAGGTCCATGCATACCATTAAACTAATGCCAGTATTAGATTGGACACACACTTGCTGGAGAAAAAAAACATTTAAACAAAGTGTTGTCTCCTTACGTAAAACGTACAAATCACGTTCAATAAAGACAATGTCATACAAAATTAGTTTTACATTCAACATTATGTAACTGAAGTTTAAATTTTCCATAATCCTTAATTTTACTAAGATCTGTATTGTACAGTATTTGATTAAAAGTAATAATAAAATTAAAAAGACTTTACAAAAATTGTATGCACTTATTAATACAACTTTTGACATGTTCAAATCTTAAAATGCCTACGATATTATTCAAATGCGTGAAAAAAACACAATTTACACGTTAACAAACTGCAAGGTAAGACGAACAAGAAAAAATGGCAGTAATAATAATAGATGAAACGAACATAATTTACACCGCTGAAACAGGTACTTGATATAATTACACAAAATCAGCTAGAATACTCGAAAAGTTCCAATTCAATTATAATTTCAATATACCATTTAACAAATAATTACCTATTACTCTTAGAAAGACAAAGTATCGTGAATACCTTAGCATCCATGCTGGTACACATTTAACACCTTCAAAACACTGGGAAAATGTTCTGTGCTTAAAACTATCTTATAATTACGTGTAAGAAAGACCTTATCTGTAGGAATCTGTCTGCGCGCACTACTTCTTAGTCGTCATGTTACAAAAGCTCTATATTATTAATAGGTATTAATACGTTTTTCTCGGGCTTATCATAAAATGCATGGTATTTAGTGAGAACAGTGAATTAGTGTACGTTTAAGTCATATTTAGTGCTTTACTAAGTAGTTTAGTATTAATCTTGTACACAGGTGAAAAAAAAGATGAATACTATAACTAGAGATTATATTTCGTATTTGTCTGGTCTCGATATATTATTATCAAGCTGAATATATCTTCGTTATTAGGTTGATAAGGAAATGTATCTGCTCTCAGAAAATACTGTCTGGTAGTTCATTATAACTTCTGTCCAAATTCAGAGTAAAAACGCTACAAAATGTATTACCAGGAACCGAGTCACTAGACTTAAATCTAACAATACGTTATCCATAAATTCCACAACACAAATTTAGCTTCTGGTGGAATGTTTGTTCTCGCTGACATACACTCGTAGAACAGTGGCTAGCATAATACAGAAGATTGATTATGCAATAAAAGATCAGGTGAAAGTCTAGGGCTATTCCTCTTCTGTGTTTCATCAAAACCTTACCGAAGATATCATATGTTACCCATACAGACATCATATCGACGATTTCGGCACAAAAATAGCATCATCCATAATTTATCAACTTAAACGTAGACCATAAATACGTCTACGTAAATTGTCTTCAATTCTAAATTTAAAAATATAACGCGCGCAGTTCACGTGACCAGCAGTACATAAAGACTATGTTGCGATCTTTGAGTAGTCAAATAACTTAAGTAGTGTCTCATCGAATTAAAAAAAAAACAATTGTACAGTTCCATCTTATAGTTTTAAATAATATCGATCAAAGTATATTGAAAATGGTCACGTGATCGAATCCCTTGTCTACATCATATGATACAGCGTTTATACATTCCAGAAGGAATAATTCGTAAATCAGAAAAAAACATGTTTATGGCTATTCTCTGTAAGCTTCAATTATTTATACAAATACTTCATTTGAGAAAAGTTCGTCCGTCTCGACATTATTTACGGAAGGAAAAAACATAAATTTTCATAATCCAATGGGAAACCAGTGGTTACAATTTCACGTCTGACTACGTTTTTAGCGGAGAATTGTTTATTGAAATAAATATATTTTTTGGATTAAAAAAGTCCTTGTTAACATGTGTATACAATGATGATTAACAATAAACATGGACTGACACATACTTAAATAAATATTGTTTTGAAATGTTGCAGTAGCTAATGTAGCTTAAACATTGAGACTCCACGTGGTATGGCGATCTTTTTGCATTTGGCCAATGGACTAATGGAACAAATTGAGGAATGGTCGTTGACGTGACGATGACGATGCTCCCATTTCGTGAACGGATAATTGATTCTGCAGAATTGTCGTTCTTGACTATAGTACTGCAGGCCTTACACTTTGCTGACTGTGGTTTCACTTTAAATACATAACTGATTGTCGATGTGATTAGCTAGTGATTAGTTAAATAAAACTGCTGTTCAAACTGTATCTGTAAATACAATGTACAGCATAATTCTGGTCTAGTGTGGTTCGTTTAATAGTATATTTTGATGTGATATTAACTCATTTAATTTTTTTTTATTGATTTTGTGCTATTCAATTGGTGTAAGGGATGTTAAATTTATGAAATACTAACATTTTGGACATTTCTTATTTTAATCAGTTTTAATCGATTAATCACTGTAATTTAATGGACTGATTACAATCACTAAGTAATAGCTCATGCTCATATTTTTTGTTTGATTTGATTTATTTCGGTAGTGATATACGAGTTCGTACATATACAAGAATATAAAACATGGTAGCAACTACAGAATTCACATACATAAAATTAGGTCAATCTGAATCTGTTATTATATGTAATCATCATAGTTTAAGCTTTTGTTATAATTATATTACGTATATAGTCTACATCTACAATAAAAAAAGAAAGGATAGGTAGTTTATATTTAATAGCAAACGTATATTAAGCTCGTCTACCAGTTATGTTTCTTGATTTCAAAGAAATTTGATTAAAGTATTAATACATGTATACGTAATTAGTTGTCTATATCCGGGGCTTATAATATCTAAATAAAAGTCAAAACCACGAAAACATAATCAACTTGCTATTATAACCAATCGATTATTTCTTAATTATGAAATTCAAGCATATAAATGTTCAGAAGAAAATATTAAGATTCGTTTTTTTTCAGATTCAATCGACATCCCAGTTAATATGAACATTGTTATCAGCCATTAACATCCAACGCACTGAATCGATCTCACCGAATCCCTCACCAGCTAAAATTTTGATTTTCTCAGGACTAAGCGTTCGCTTTTATTCTTAAGTCCACGGATTGCTGTATAATTAGGTTCAAGAATATGGAACATTATTTAAACGAACTGACTAAGCCGCCAAAGGTGTTTAGTGCTTTTTCACAATTTAGTAATAAGTTATGTGGGTACAAACGCATTAAAGTGTAATCATTCAAACATACAATCCTGACTACAACCTGTGCATAGCATTATGTAGCTAAAAACAAATCCAACTTTATTTGTTTACCAGAACAGAAGTCGTTTGGTCACCGGAAATGAAAACAGTAATAATCACCGGGACGCTTTCTCGTAATTATCCTTAAATAGCAAACAGAGAAGTTGTACAGTAACAACCACTATCCGGAATCGTCAAAATTAACAACAAGATCAGAAAACGGTTGGTATTTGTTGGTGACTTTTCAAAGCAGACGAGAAACAATCAGCGCACGCACATTTCTCATTTTTGTCCATTTCTTTACCTGTTTTAAGACTAATATCGCCTATTTATTCCAGTATATTTGTTTAAGTTATACAAGAAGATTGTCTGCTAAATCGTTTATAGTTCCAAAACCGCTTGTAACATTGAATAACCCAAAAGCATCGATGCTTGAAATTACTCGGCACTTACCTAGAAAGAATGTACACGAAATTCAAGTTTATTTGTAGGAGATATTTGTATACATTATACATGTATTACCTTCATAGTGTTGTGAGATCGGAGCCAAAAATATGATTACAGGTAAGATTTAAACACAATAAGTTCTTAGATATAGTTCCGGTTAATTAAACACATCAATGGTTTAATGGGCAAACAATTGCCCGTAACCGTCAGAGTAACACATTAACGTCCGAGATCCATTTTTTAAATACGTATAACAGAAGAAAACATCTCAGATATATTGACAACGTCTTCCGTCAGCCAAGTTTCAACTTACACTGACTTTCAGTATTAAATAGTGATTAAATGAAATGCTACTGTGAAAAGATACATACAAAACGAACGTATTTGGCTGTTTCAAAATTTAATATGATTTTAAACGTTTAGTGATGCTACGTGAAGGACTTGTACAGATTACTTGGCGTGATAACAGTCTTCATATTATTTAACATAGAGCTCGGAGAAAATGCCATTCGTATGCAAGGAAGTATTACAACGATTATGATTAGTCTTACAATATACTATAGCTATCACATTGCGTCGTCTTTTGAAAATACGAAAATATTAGACTTCACTTATTCTATGACGCATCAACAATTGTGAAATTATACAAAAAAATGAACTTTTGATCAGTATAATTATCTGTCCTGTAAGACTAGTAACTACAACACTCCTTAAAACATAGTTGCTATGTATGTTACATGCAGTATATGACTCATTTGTGATTCTGTTGAAACGGCCCAAGTAATCACATTAGCAACATATAGCAAAGGTTCAGATAAATCACTAGCGTGAAACCTGCACGTCGTGAAAATATCTTTACAAGAATGAAATTAAATGTACTTTATCAAGTCACATGAATAATGTCTATAGATTAAACATGTAGTTCAATATAACAGTCTGGCAGAAGCTGTCTTTCAAACGTGTAAATAAGTCAGTATCTAGCTTTAATTTACATTTGTCGATAAAACTAATCAAATATCACTATTAGAACAGAACAGAACAGCGTATTACAAACACACATTTGCATAAATATAATGTTCTTTTTAGCACAAGCATTAAGTTATCATGAGCCTTTATCGGTCTTGACAAATAAAGGTTTATTCTGAACGCCTCCAAGGTTGCCTTATAATTAAATATCCACAGGATTGATACAAATATGTTGTGGGATGTGTTCGCACGCAATAAAAATCTTCTTTTAACCGATATGAATATTGAGAAATAAAAGAAACAATTAGTACATTACGTGTTCTGATGAATAAAATAATGATATTGTCTTCCGACACAGAGCAAATTAAATAATTTCAAAGATATGAAGCATTTGATTATACCCGTTTCAGGAAGTTCTGTTGTCCAATTTGCACATCACACACATACATAATGAACCATCACAATAAGTTATTATGGGCTTTTAAGTGCGTATATTAAACCTTGATTAGGCCTTAGTGCTGTATGTAATATTCCGCAGGATATGTTGTTTTGTCAAACTACAGGTAACTATGAAAGTGGATACAGACCACTGTGTTAAACCACAAACAATCTTTAGTAGACATTCATCGATATAAAAAAAAAAACGTCAGAAGAAATACTAAATATTAATAAAACAAACACTCCTTTTCGTCATTTTGTGGTCTTTGTTTTGATATGTTTTGCAGTGTAACGTGGTCACCAAATCGTTGCTAGACAATGTCATGTATCTTAAAACACGCACTCAAAAAAAACAAATCATTCCGCATGATTGTTTGTGATTACGACAACACCGTCAGATAATTACTGATCGCGCATACTGGTTTCCAACTGTTGAGAGAGACAGACACGTAGTGACATATACATACTAGGCTACCTATTATTCTGTGAAAATAGCACATGATTGGAGAAATTCACTCTGATGACATGCAAATAATCAAGAAGGACAATTACGGTATTTACACGTCATTAAGTATTTCTTGATATGACAGCGTGTGTCTAGTAATCTTATAGATAAGTCGTGTATATGATTGAAGACAATGAGCTCATGTTTAGACTAACTGTGAATGTGTTCATTTAGAATGCTGTATTGCATAGATAGACACAACTGTTCGTACATTCATTGATATATTGCTGCACACTTTACATAAAACAATGCTTGATCCAAATGTTAGCCTGCCAATCCAACGGTTGTTTGTTATCTATTATTGTATTGTTACTTAATTTGTTTTCTATGCTTTCTTCTTATATCAATCGTCGTCAACAACGACTACCAGCTGACATAGACTTATAAGCGGTGATATCTTGACATTATTCCGGCATAGATAACGAATAACTGGCTATTTGGTACCATCTCAAGAAAACAGCTTAAGTTACATTACTCCAACAATACGTAACAGGTAAGATACACCACATAAAATATTAACATCCGATTTGGCACATTTAAACAGACTATTGATTGAATTTACATAATAATGTATAAATCTCTAAAAGTCTGGTTTCTATAAATTTACATTTTGATCGTCAAATAAAAAACCAGCAAGATGATTTAAATGAACATTAATGTTATACAGCAGTTTATGATTAATGTAGTCTTACAGATATTGATCACATCTGACATTTTATCAGCATGTTACCGTGAAAAAATGATACTAAAAGTTGGAAACGAGCCTACGTTTGTGTCGGATAAGCTAAAAATAACAACAGACATAAATTGTAGGTGATCTGAAGGAAATTAATCAAATAAGATACATGATGGTGTCCAAACATAAACGAGAACAAAGCACCAAATATAAATTATGACGCCGTGACCTCTAATAGTTCTTGTCCAAATCATATGCTCCACATACTACCATTTTGTGATGGGCTTGCTACTCACAAAAAGGTCATACACTGATAATGAGGTCCTGGTATCTATCTTATGTACGGATCTGTTCGATAAATCATAAAAGTTCCTGCAGCAATATGTATGCAAAAGAGTTTACGTTACTTGTTTTCTAAGACGTTGATTGTATTAGATAACTTCTGTACGGTGTAATGGTAAGCCTACTTAAGTATTAATCCACTAGTCGGGATTCTTCATCAATAGAATGTCATTCGTTAAGTATTATCTAATGAGCAATTAGCGAATAATTCGAGCATCTCTTTATGTCTACAACTTCAACGAGTTCTTAGCTGATTTTATGAAGAACAGAACAACCTCCCTTCAACAGCTGCATGATTTTTCCCACTGCATGATTTAACTATTAATTTAACTTCTCTAGAGCTACAACCTCTCAAGAACAACATAGAAGAAAATACACTGTATTTGCAAGTTTTATATGTATAAAACTCACGTGTGCATATGTACATGGTAATCAAAGCAGCATTCAATATATATGCTTCTACTAAGACAATATACATTGAATCTAAATGTATTGAATGAAGATATCAACTTGAAAATGTACAAAATATGTTTATAATGCAAAGAAACAACACATGGAATATGCAATACAGGAAACGATCATATTCACTTACCCGTAATTGTTAATTTTTCAGTAACATGATTTTTGTAACCTTTTCGAATTCATGTTCTTCCCATAGGAATACAATTTACGGTCTCACATCACTAAATTACAGTTACGTTGCTCATTTTCTTACAGTATCTATCATTCTTTTAACAAAGATATGTTTTTTTATCCGCCTTCCGTTTGACACAAATAGTTTCTCTTTAGCATTGGAGTGGTTAAGAACCCCTATTTACATGCATATAAAGCAATAGAACGTGAATTTCTTTATGTCATAGTGATACTGGATTAAGCCAGTTATATGAATAATTAATCATTAAGATTCATGATTATTTTAACACTAGATGAGCTGGTATTTTACCATTGTCTGATTTTAACATTGATTTGGACCAAATAAGCGGGAATCAGAAAACGGCATAAATTATTCAGCCTGTATTCTGTAATACATTAATTGTGTAGCAAGGATCGGGTGAGTGAAATATATAAACAACGAAGGTACATGTAGGGTAGAAACTAAGCCAAACATTTGACGGAACGTTTAATGGCGACATTTACCGCTGTGTGAATGTTTAAACAACGGATTCAAATCATGAATATACGGACTCGCGTGAGTCCTGTTCAAACCATTACAGGTATACTAACTGTAAGTCTTAGTTCAAAGCCTGACTAACTTTGTAGTTTACTGAGTTTTGTATCTCATCGTCAATGATGATATTCACCTGTTTAGAGAATGTAGCATAAACTACATTTTTATCACTGTTTTCTGGTTTCGATTGCAAAAAAGATCATTACTGTGTATATGTTCTGATACGATCTTTTTTCCAGTGGAGAATCGCGGTACATCGATCATAGAAGACGTGTATACAAGAATGCCGTGCAATATTTTTTTTCCAACACAAACAAGTGCCTCTACGTTCATTGCTTCATTTTCTGATTTATTTTCAAGAAAATTTGGACCAGTTACTATTTTGAAGGCTGGCATAATCACGGAGACAAACCATTTCGAGTTTCTCGTATTGGAAACTATAAGTTATAGCTTACATATTAGACGATATTAGATAAGAAATAACCACTTTTATTGTTCTTATTGTTTTGTGTTCCAAAATTGTGCGCTATCATTTTATTACACAATTAAGTATTTAACATAAATAAATACAAAACTTGAATGCATGCGAAAATGCCACTTATTTGTCTAAAGATGCGGAAAGCTTTTTTGGTCAAAATACGAAAGAAGAATCGTGTATTCTGTAAAATATTCTGATGACGCAAATATATTTTTCGACAGTGCGCAATGAACTCCTCGTCGTAATCTCTGTACGCATGTAGTCTGACTCTGTCATCCGATGCAGCAACAATGACGACACATATGGTGTTATGAGAACTACGTAATGTGGTTACTGGTAACTATTTTACGCCATTATTAAGCATTGCAAGACAATGGAAGAACAAACCGACAATGCCAAATCGATTGGCGGGCTGTTTACGAACGACTGAATAATTTATACGAAGAATTGTAATCAAAATTCTCAACTTAGGTCCTATTTGCTACCATGAAAATATATATCGGAACGTAATTTCAGGCATGTGTGCCTTAAATTGCATTGCTTTTATGGCAACCTTTCCCGTAGTTCCAGGACCTTTAAAGGCATGCCGCTCCGACGTAACACGCGGGGCTTACGCTATAACGCTAAACTGTCTGTACAATGCAGTGAAATAATTTAATTTATGATCCATTATTAATAACGTATTATGTATTCATTTTGAATATTTCTTTACGATTGCACAATAAGGCATCGAAGCATTCAGTCGAAAATTTGCACTTAAACGTATAATTTTCAATTAAATTATTAATTCGATTCGCTGAAACAACTGACGCTCTTATTCATTTTATTCTATAACTAATTACGGTCATAAATTACATTTGGTTTAAATAGAATTAATACGTTTTCAGTATTTTAAGCTTTTTAAAATAAACTAATATTGAAATGTTATACAAAGTCTAAAACCAACGACTGGCAATTCAAAGATGCATATTGTTCCAATAGAATTGAGCCCGCTAAATATGTACAAATTGCGTATGACATTTTCCATACAAATATTTAAAAACATACAATCACTGATATAATATGAATTAAGGTCATAATACAAAAATAGAAATAAAAAAAAACTTACCATATTGACAAGAAAATAGACGTCATGTTCACATCATATTTCCTTACTATCAATGGTTCATGAAATCTTTAAGGGTGAAGATTGTGTGCGTGATATTTTCAATTTATATTCCAACAACATATCTGCAAAGGAAATGATCACAATTTAGATAAACACTCGTTATATTATCTTTCAATTTTAATTGTCATTAATTAATTACGCCGTTCTGAGTAAAAATCCATCTTTTGAAACAATTCATTTAATTAACACTTCTCCGTATTACATATTATTTTAATAAAAAAAAACTATTTTATTATTTTATAAGATAATCCCACACGTTCATAAACATTTCTTTATACTTGAAAATGGTCCGAGTAATGTCTCTACATAATAAATGCTAGAACGGTTTACGAAACCGACCTACAGATAAGTCAATATTTTCCTAATAAAGGAACACTATGGAAATTTTCAAGCCTACTCCAAAATCACCTCTCTATATCCTATGGTACGGCAGGTTGTTTCCAATCAATGGGTACCAGAATCGCGTACAGAGCGCGATGTCGCTATCTTAGTTCGCTTTTCTCCCAATAGCGAGAACGCATCAAATACATTTAATGCATTCTAGTTTGAATACGATGTTTTAAATACATTTTCGGTGTTGCGTGTCAGAGGCAGTCCCGAGAGAAATGGATCTTCAAAGCTCCGAACAATATACATTATCCGGCATGATGTATAAAACAGTGACTGTGGGTCTTGTATCAGACGTTGTTTGCCAAACCGAATGCAGTTTTCATTAATATTTCATTGTGATATATGTGCAGAAATTCGTGTTAGGCGCGAATGAACAACAGCAGATAAGACTTGAGTTGGTTCCTTTTCTTCCTTGTTAATGACGCTTTAATTAAATGAATTTTTCAAATTAATTTGCAACAATTCGCACCACGCAATAATTTTTTACCATGGCTGGGTTGCATCAACGTGTAATTATTCTAAAGACTGTTATCGTTGTTCAGTTGTCAGTAGAAAGATTCCAATTTATTTTCACGCTATCAACGGTGTTTATCATTAAACGATTTGGAAGAAATACACCACCCTGTTTGTAGATACAACATCTATTAATACACGTATCTTAAACAGTAAATATTTTCCCCGAATTTCTGACATTTAGAATTCAAAGATGAGTAATAGCAGGATAATATCTAATGTAATTTTCAGGCTCCTGCAACGTGCAGGTTGTAAATAACCCGAAAAAAACCCTGGGTACTTGTTTCTTTCTTACCTGAAAGTGAGACTTAATCGTCGAGTTTTTTGGGTAATAACAGGGCAGTGATAATTGCCAAGCTGTACAAATTATATGGAGAGAAGATAATGCTGACAGTCTAAGACTAACAGCATTGATAAACACGATCTGACTAATCTTTTAAATTATAAACAATTAACATACAACAAAAACATTAATTTTCTTAATGATACACATACTAAAAGCAAAACAACAATAAAACAGAAGTTATCAGCGTAGGTGTGGTTTTATGTATCATAACATCTATGCTTTCATGTGAAGAGAGGAGAGTCCTGTAATAGTTTGACACTTATACCAGATAACATGCAAAGTGGTAGAATAAGGCAATCATTATAGAAAATAGGAACATTAATATATTATTCTTATTTGAGATCTACTGGCCATGGACTTTCAATGGTAGGTTATACTAAAATAAACGTGATTAAGAATGCTAATACACAGTCACTACAAATAATATAAAATAGATTACAAGGGCGATAAAATTGATACTTATCTATGAAGAGTGTATCTTCTTTTGATAATATTCGGTTCGTCAAATTTGATCTTTTTAACACCATTTATTTCATGGTCATAACGCATTAATATTGATCTGCCTGTACTGGATAAACCAGGTTTAACTGCTCTGAATAAAGATTTATCCCAGCGCCCAGTGGTACAACTAAACGAAAACAATATGATGTAGAAAATGTAGCAAAAAAGCCTATTCAAAAACCCAGACTTAAAACACGTGGTTTTTGGCACTCCTTCGCGCTACGGGTAATTGGAACCTGTAGATATTTTTGTATTCATCCGCGGAAAACGGAAAGAAATAAATGCCGAAGTTAATGGTAAAATAATGATTATATATAAATAAAATCAAACATTTTATGTTACATTAATTCGGAGAAATTCTAAATGTGCAAATCATTTGAAAAGCTTACATCGGTATTAAACATAGCAATGAATTGTACAAAACAATAAACAACTAGAAGAGAAACACCGGCAAGAGGTTTAGTTATGTATTTGTTACGTCTTTGCGGTAATTCTTTTTTATTTATTTCTTATTATATTTCAAACAAACCAAACGAATAAAAATAAACTATTGAGGGAGTAGAAGTTATAATAAATACAATTCAGGAATTTGGAGATGTGCCTCCCAATATGCACGTTTAAATACCATACCACCTTCCATTGTCTGCGTTTTTTCTCATTTGTCTAGGTATGTGTGATGCATTAAACATAAAATTATACAGTTATACCGAGAAACCATTAAAAATATTATATTATAGGACAAAAAGTGCAAAAAGCCACTTAAATAATATAACTTTATTTTCACACATATCTGTCTGTATGTTTGTACATAGATTTTATAGCGGTGTCATCGTGTTTTTTTCGTATATTTTACGTGTACTACTCCGAATGATAAATTAACAGCCGTTCATGCAGGCTGTATACATAACATAAAAAAATTATTTTTATATCAGACAAAGTATGAATGTCTGATTCAGCACACTTTATTGTGTTACAGTATGACGTAATACTAAGACTATACGTGTCCCCATATACAATTACAGCTATTCTTAATATTGCCGTGCTATCATTATTAAGTAATGAAGAAAAAAATGATCAGTAAATGGCGTATTTCTGTAATTAGAAATTGTTGTAAGCCATGTTGAATATCATATTATCATTGATGGGCAGTATGTGATGTCATGTTTACAAAACATACTACAAAGATGTGTATTACAATACAAGCTGCTGAAGATCTAAGTTGCAGATATCACCAATTAGAGATGAAATTATATTATACAGGTAGCATCACGCTAATTTTGGATGTGTACACATTGAATGTAACAGTCGTAATTAAAGAACTGTATATTTTTATTAACATACTCTGAAGAATCGCTACGGGAGGTTAGATATAGAATTATTAAACCTTTTATCATATAACCAGCAATTCTAGGCAGGTATCATCTATAAGTAGATAAGTAATGATTTAACGGACGAAAATACATCTAGATAACGCTTACCATATGCGACGTGATAATTCAAAATTGATACCAACTACTCATTCAATTCTGAGCTGCAGACGTCACGAATTCGTATGCATCAACTCCTTCGTTTGTGAGAGGTTCATATAACTTGGAATGAACTTTATTTTCAAATATTTTTACACGCTGGTCCGTTATATGCACGTGACCGAGTCTATTATTGAAAGAAGCTAGACCTGTCCACTTTAAGAATTCATCTTTTGTATAGATCGTGTATGTTTTTATTACTGCAGGTCTCTCTACCTTAAAGGCAGTTCATCCATTGTTACTTTGTATGATTTTGGTCATTTTCGTAAAAATTGATTTCAGAAAGCATATTTTTCCTTAGAAAGAGTCAGCACTCTTGATGTTTACATGTATAAAATAATACATGTATGAAAAGTCACGAAAATATGACAAACACATTTTGGGTCGGGTAGAAAACGTCAAAGTTATACCTGTGTATCGTGTCGGATGTTACCATATTGTCCCTGGATTACCAATACTATCGCAATCAGACATGTAGGTATAGTGCGATTTTATTAAACTGTCAAAGCTGCATAATTATACGGTCAATGATTGCATTTATGTTTAGCTTCGTTTTGGTTGATTACTTTCGTAAGTTATACGATAAGTGTCGTTTTACAGTTATATCAACACATTGATTGGAACATTCCATAACGGTAAAATAAACGAAAACTATCGACTGTGAAACGCAACAACCTAACAACATAATCGCATCCAGCAACCGTGTAATTATTCAACTTTGGCAGGTTAATAAAATCCGCTATAACTATAATGCAATCAACATCGTACATGGGTCTATCCGTGCTGTAAAGGACGTGATCACGGGATTCTCGAAACACCTCGAGCGCTACATGCTCACGGCGTTCACGTGAATTCCGTGACCAGGTATTCCAACGCAGCTAGATCTCGTGCTCTAAATTGTACGTATCACTGAAATTTATTTGAATCTACTTAATACCGTAAATACTGTAACAACTACAACTAAATACTTATCTAGGATAAGTGTCCTATTACAAAAGTCAAACTGAACTACCATTTTGTATAATAATGCGGTGATGAACAGCACCGGAATGTTCTATTTTTATCGAGATACAAACAATCAAAGTTAACCACTGAATATCAATTTCTTTGTACAGATGTACTTGTTTTATTACGATCATTCCCAAACACTTACTAATAAAACACACTAAACATACCAACAACGTTTTATGAAAAAAAAATGCATCCAAAATTATTTACTTGGTAGTGACAAAAATAATTCGCTACTAGTAAACATAAAGGACAGAAAACATATTAGATAAAGCTTTTGTCTAAATATCGCGTAAACTGAAAAGCCCGTGAAATATATCACATTATTCACGTGATTTCGCAAATATCATGCTCCCAGGGGAGGTGACTCTGGTAAATTAATGGAACTGGCGATAAGCAAGTAGCAAAAACGTAGGAATAATGTTTGCCACGTTGATTGCCACTGTGGATTTTTCTAACGCCTAATAAAACAAGATAAAGCAATAAGAGAGAGTCCTATATGAAGCGCACGGATATCAATAAAACTATTATTGGAAAGCAAACTTGTAAAAGGCCAGAAACATTGACTTTTATGTTTTGTAAGCAATAGATCTTGACATTGTCTATGTGTATATTTGTTATTGTCTTACGATTTTTTCCGAGTCTATGTTATAATACAAATCAAATTACATGTATTGATAAAATATAAATCATCGAAATACATGCCATTTCCATTTTCATTGTTGGATTTAGAATTCATGTCAATGTTGTTTTTTTCTTTTCCATTATGACCCGCCTCTGTGATCGAGTGGTTAAGGACGCTTACTTCAAATCACTGTATAAAATCTCTCACTGAATGAGGGTCGTGGGTTGGAGCCCAGCTTACGACCATGTCTCGTTATGTGAGAAAGTAGGCAGTTGCTTACGGGGGATTGAAGTCTAGTTCTGGTTCTTCCAAGGAACGATGATTAGGTGAACTATCCGCCTCGTATGACTCTGATTTTTGAAAATGGGCGTAAGACTCAAACAAACAGATAATTCTACCATTACGACGTTTGTGTGCTCTGAATCTAGTTTTGTCCATCTATCTAATCTAATGTTTTAACCAGCTCAACATGCAACAAGATACCCTGAACTACACACGGAACTTGTAAACCTACTTTAATACCAACTCTGACAAGCACAATTATAAATCTAGTTTAGAATTCAATCATTACAATTAGAAATAGTTACGGTTTTGTAAAAGACCGACCTCTCTTATGTGACGTTCTCTATTAATCAAATACTCGTGTGTAATTAAGAATGATAACAGCCGTGTATAGATACAATTTGGACCAGAGGCTAATTGCACTACTTTAAGCTAACCTTGTTCCTTGTCTATATACTTAACCACAAATATTCAGTTTATGTTTTTTGTAGGATTATGTTAGCTTATCTTACGCCATCTGCATTATTTTATTACTTGTTAACGATATAAAACGATAAGTGCAAACACATACGTTTTCTGCAAGGTACGAATACTTGTCTACCCGATGGATGTCATAAAGTAAATAATTTAAAAGCTTCGATTTATTTCCCCCACCAAACAGACTTAACTCGAAGTATAGCAATCCGGTTTGTATGGTCGCATAAATGTATTATATTTATACAGTAATATTTGGTTGGATGTTGAAAACGTATGCATTACATTCCAGGAAACAGATAGATTCTGCCGATGGTGCCATCCGCATGCCTTTTGGAAGAAATGGAAGCGCTTTGGAAGAGAAATGAATGTTTTTGGTTTGATGGTGTGGTAATGATAATGTTGTGCAATGAAATATATAAAGTCAATTGAAAACAGATTTTTTGTTGATATACACTCTTGCATAACGAGTCTGTAGCAATTTTAGATTGTCTGACACATACAGTGTTTAATCAATGATAAAACGTGTATTTGTGATACCTAATAGTATAAACTAATATTATAACTTACCAATTAATAATACAATTATTATAATAATGATAGGAGAACCGTACATAATAAGATAAAAAACACACACACACATTCAAATTACATTTCTTCTTTCCTCAAAACCTCTGAACACAGGAACACAGAACTGTTTACGGTCATAAAAGCATTCAATTTCCATTAAGGGAACAACGCGGAACCTACATTAATTCCTTGTAGCGAAAACACAAACAGTAAATATGGACGAACTAAGTGTAGAAATAGTGGCGTGCAAGAGTATTACGTAAGATGGGGAATAAAATAATTCATTTAGATGAGATTAATCCTAAATGAATAATATATGACAGCATATTACAATAAAAAATCGAAATTCCCGTGCGTTTTTGTTTATTTACAAGCACAATCCGATTGATCTACTGTTTGATAAATTATTCGACCGATACTCACGAATTGCAGCGATTTAGAGTTAATAGATCAGACTACCTAACACCGAATCAATTTTTAAAATCAATTACAAAGTTAAACCCGGTTAATTGTATCTGACCCGGGACCGTAGTCCAGTGATTAATGCGATGGCGGTCCGGGTTCGAATTCGGTTCACAGCAGGTAATTCATGTAATGAAAATTTGAAAAAAAATGTAGATTTTCCCAAATATGTGGAGAAATTGTCTTTTCCTTGTGGAAGGGAAACTTAGCATCGGTTTATGTGATCTAATCGCCGTTTATAACTGTAATATCGCTGAAGTCTCTGAAACAAATCATTTTTGAGTTAGATTTGTCGAAATAAAACAACTGAAATTTAAGATGTTATGTACATATAATTATCATCCAAGGTTATTTATAAATACGCAGATGATATAACGTTGGTCTTTTTCAGATAATTTTGAAATCAGGCTGGAGGTGTTCATACTGATGATTTGTACTGTGAATCTGGCCCATTCAGAGATATTCAGCTGTAAGAATCAGCATTGATGTTACACATCATTAGAAAATAATTGAAAGCATGTACATGTTATGAACAGAAGTTGTCATACTTGTTTCATAAGGTCCATTGATAAAACTATTGGAATGCAGCTGCAGGACCGACTCATTCAATCCCCACCAAATCAGCGATTGTGGACATATTTACCGTTGTTCCATATTCTAGCTTTACATTTTCGGCACAAACATAATAATGTTGGTAAAAAGGATTGTTAAAAGTTTGGATGGCATAACCACAAATAGCGATCTAAAAGGATGGCCTAACATTGCAGTTTTGATTAACCACATTAAAATGTTCTTGAATATCGATTTCCTAGTAATCCTATTCAAAGTGAATATTGTTCATCATATTTTGAACTTTCTAGATACACAATCATAAACTTACATTGGCTTAAAGACATTTCGATAGTTCGCTACATTTTTCACATAGACATATAGGAAAAATTAAAACTGATCAATGAATGACCCCCGATTTTTTTCCGCTTAAAATGTTTCTGTGATCATATGCTACGATTATGCAAAGTTTAAAAGAAAAATCATTGATCAATTTAAATTTTTCCTATATGTCTTGTAGCGAACTACCGAAAACGTCTTTAAGAGAAATGTCCATCTTCAAAACTTTACGTTGAGATACGCGATCATGCCTATGAACAAAACGATGAACTAATTGAAAATTGCTTTCGAGACATCGAAGAGGATGGGTGAAATGTAGGAATGTTTTCTTAGCAACATCATTTTCTTAGTAAATATAAAAAATCATGCACAAAAAAATCAAAGGAAAATGAGGTAGTATTAAGGAAATGTTCTAACAGAGGTCGTATTGACTTTGAACGCGTGATTCCGACAGATTTAATTCAACATGAGATTTTTACTTTCTTAAATTTCATTTATGTACATAATTGAGAGTTTCTGACAATAATGAGTAAAGAAACAATATTTCTTCCGAGGTGTGCTGGGTGATTAAAATTTTGGGTGGTGTTTAAAGTGAAAATGAAAAAATGTATTAGAAAGTTCGTAGCTTTAAAGATGTGAAATTAATCAATTACGGAATGAACCCGGGCGACTTTACATCCCACTGGGTATTCAATTAATGGTGTTCAAATCTGTAGCAGTTGCCACCCAATCAATTAACAGTAGCATGTTTTTGATATGTAAAATGGCGTAATAGAATGAAAGATTTACTTAGGCTCGTATTACACGTTCATACGTTCCGGTTATATCCGGGAAACTAAACATACACATTTCTGTTCAATATCACATTTTTTATGCTATGCATCACTTGCCATTTATATTCTTAGTATTTTATCTCAATATTGCCTCGTTATTAACAGCAACTGTGTTTGTGGTACTTTGTATTACTATGAACTCTGTCATTTCGGTCTATAACCAATCTGTGAGGGATATTAAGTAGATCTGGGCATCCTAATGGATTGTACGGGTCACGACTTATCATCTTTTCTCCGAATGATGAAATATAGAATAAAAAAGTAATTAAATAAATGATAGCCGTAGCGCAATCTAAAACATTATACCTCATGCATAATTCAGCCTTAATTTTATGTGACGTAATCCGATCCTAATAACAGTATATTGCCCCGGTGCGTAATTTTCACGACTTTGAGGTAATTACGCCGCCATTTAGAAGCTTTTATTTTAGAAATCGGTCATTTTCGGTATAATTTAACAAATAATATATGACTGCCGGTCGATATGGACTGGTCTTATCAAATCGTAAATGCCAATTTGATCGGAACGGAGTATATAGGCAGTTAAGTCATGCATTAATTGTTTTGATATATTCGCTAGAATATGTTCAAGGGATGATCGGTGGTCTAGTTGTTACGTGCCGAACTATTGAATGGAGGTAGTGAGTTCAAATCTCGACTCCGCCTTTCAATATTTAAGGGATACTTTCTCAGTGTCCCCATCCAAACTACCGAGCTAAACACTGTGCCTAAAATCACAGGAAAAAGGGCGAGACAGGTATCGGTACTTTGCACTGGGCACGAGAAAGAACCAGGGGAAAATGAAATATAAATAGGGATATAAATGATCTTATCTCCCCTCACTTTGGGGCGGCTCTGATATCACCATAGATGTAGTTGAACAAGAGATAAATAAATAAAGAAATAAATAAAGAAAGAAAGATAGATAGAAAGAAAGGAAGAAAAAAAGAAAGAAAGAAAGAAAGAAATAGATAAAGAAAAGAAATAGATAAATAAATAAATAAATAAATTACTAAATCATAATTATGCGTGTGAATATAATTGTTCATTTCTCTGTTTAGGGTTAAACGTCGCAGCTATGGCCATTCGGTAATTTAATTCCTGTTGTAGCAGTGGAGGAAGACACTTGGAGAATGCACACATTAAGTAGAAACATCGACCATCTATAATCTAGCTGGTCAGCTTCATCAAATGAGAAATCTGTCTAGAATTTGAACCAACAGCATTAAGCGGCCATGATATCTAGTTAGAGACATTAACTATTACACCACGGATGTCCTCTTAAACAGACTATTGAACATGTTTGTAAACAATAAAATTGGCAGAATTCTTCATTACGTGTGGTTATTACCATTGTGTGCCAATGACAACATAACATTATTTCAAATAAGCCGACAGAAACATTCAACATTTAGCACAATACTGAATCCTCCGAACGAAAGACGAGAATACCAGTTTGACAATATCTCTGTATTAAACATTAAAGGTACAATTTATGATTTCAATTATAAAAGCTGCAAAATCAGTAAAACTCAATAGATTAAAGGTAATTTTAAAATGTGAAATTTGTCAAATGTTCAAGAACATGACCATTTTTTCATAGGGGGCAAATGTCCGGAGGGCAAATGTCCGTATCCCTAAATTTAAACTATTTATCTAAATATCTGGAAATAAATGCGTTAATATAATCCATTATAGTATATAGCCTAAATATTTCTATATTGATTTAAATCAAATGAAAAAAGTCTAGATTTCGATAATAAATCACATATCTTGAGTCTAGCCTTTTTGTACTAAAAGGCATATATTACAATTCAATGTGTAAGTATATTAATGCCTTGTCTGATAAAAGTTTTCTGTCGGCTGACTCACTGAGGACTGGCTCATAGATATATACATCCGCAACGCCTCATGATATCATTATTCAAAGAAGTTTTAAGTAAACTTTATTTTATAAACTTATCTTATCATTATAACAAAAGCTTAACTTATCATTTTATTGCGTTTGCATCGGAATATATCTAATAAACGAACATTAAAATACTATTACCCAGGCCCTCCATATTCTGAACTCATTGTTGTAAATACGTTGTGGATGAAATGTTAATAAAAAAGTCTGACAGAAATGTATAGTTTATTTCTATCAGTGCAGTAGTTTTAGGAGGTTTTACGTAGATGAAAGAATGGGGATCAGATTGAAATGCATTAATGTAACTAGGAATATATCATGGGAAATATAAATAAAGAAAACTCACTATTTAACGATTTATCACGACATTTGATTAAACATTAAGAATAATATAAATAACAAATGGTTGTTAATTGCATTTTATGATAAGGAGGAAAACATGTGCATGAAATGATCAATTTGAAAGCATCTGTAGGTGAGCTAAGTGTTGTAAATACGTAGACTACTCGACTTTATAGAGATATTATGAACAATAAAATCATCGCCTAAGGTATGGATGATGATATCTGTAAGCTAGAAACAATGTCTATCACAAGATATTGTTGACACAGGAGAGTGAAAATATAAACAAGGGAGTGCTAAATTCAGAGATACAGATTTTTAAAAAGGATATAGAACAGGGATTTTGCCTTAATTTAATTACTAATAGAAGGCCAGATACAGGATTGGGCTTCAGTTTTAGGAATTATTTTTGTAATACTGTATTAACATTTGCAACAAAAAATGATTTTAGGCCTTCGATGTATGGGAAAAGAACTTAAATGTTTGTAAATTGTGGTAAGCTACATAAGGGCGAATTTGTCTTTTCCAGATAGAATGTAAATCCGTACAGTGGCAGTGAATATTTAAAAAAAGTATGAAAATCTGGAACGAAACGTTAGAAAGAGGAAATAAGAGAACTGAAATGGTTGCTTTCACCACTAGAACTCATGAAGTAAACAAAAACATCAACACAAAACAACAGAGAACAAGGTCTAACGGTTGTACTTTTAAGTAAGCTCCAAAGTCATAGTTCCGGAACTGTATAGAAGATGAAGCAACTTGTACATGAACGCATCATTTATAAGAACTGTGAGCTGAATCAATATCTAAGTGACGACTATATATTTACGGTCTGTCCTTCTTAAGAATAATATCAATGTACTCGTACATATTTAAATAAGACCTCGATAGTAAGGTCACAATTGGGACCTGAAAAGTAGTCTTGTTAATGAGATGGGCTCAAAATCCATGTAAAGTACTTGTAAACAGGGTATTTGGTTAAACGGTCTGAAAATGAAATGGTCGTTATAATGAAGTGGTTCCAAGGTGAAGGATTAGTACAAATTAGGAGTTTTAGCCAAAGTGCTAGACAGGGATGCAGCCGTGGTCGAGTGACTTGTAACCCAGCAAGTAGGGTTCAATAAAAGTCACAGAAGGACATATCCATCTACGAAAATTTGACAATAACGGTGTTTTCTCCATATGTTCAAAGGTTGCAGGCTCCATGTTGAAAGGTTAGATAGTACTGGTTAGAATGTAGTCTTGGATAACTGGTTAGTTGAAGCGACACAACATCGTTTAGGTACACATTAAGTCACACTAAGGTATATTACGTGAATATAAAGACACTATGATAGAAAATACCATGACTTTGGACGAACAAAGGTTACTTAGTAAATATTTCGTATTTATTTCACGTTGAACAACACAACAACGAATTCCTCATAATTTCATTAGATTTCTAGCTGGGTTTTTTGTTCATTACCTCAACTCATATCAAGAATTCTTAGTCACATTGCATCGTATCATATTCCTTTCTAGCTTGACGAACGCATCTCAAGGCCAACACTTTGCTTTCAGACATCACTTTGTTTTTCATTGTCATAATATTCTCAGTTAAGTGTAAGTCCGAACTTAAGTCAGTTTTATCACACGCCACAAAACAAGGCAATACGAGTGTGCTTATAAACAAAAAGTTTTAATTATCTAAGTGTTACTTAACAAGGCGAAGAAGCCACACCTAAACACGTTGAATTACTTCATGTCTAACGTTTTCCCCAATAATTTTATGGCAGAACATTCTGAGATCCTTAACATGGATTCCTATTTTTTTTATTTAAACCCAATGCAGAAATGTATGATTTACGAATCCTGGGCTATATTGTCATTAATTCTAGCATTGAATGAAGGATGCATTAGCCGAACAAATTAGAGTCAGAATGAAGAATATTTGGCAGATAATTTATGCAATCTTTCAACATGAAGAATTAAGCTACTTGGATTATTCGTTTGTTTAAGTTCAACACCGGGTACATAAACTTGAATTGTAATAAATTAAAGCAATAAGAGACAGAATGGGGTTTACAAAAATTGATGAGTTTTTCATTTGGTGCACCTCACCGTTTATTGTTACACACTAGTGATAAATGTTTAGCAATTACAAAACACTTACTAGAGAACGCAAACAATCAGCATTATTGCACATCCTTAATCGATCTAAGCTCATGTGGGTATCAGAAACAAGTGAGCGAAGCAAAAAAATGAAGTGTATGGATATAATTAAGCTGTCTAGTAAGGATCTTCGGGAAAGAATTGAATTTGAAACATTATTGTGAAGAACAATATTTGTCTGGTGGTTCAACCAGACGTATTTAATAATTTATTTAAAATATTTCTATGGTAACAGAAATAGAGAACCGATTGTCTGGAAGTAAGGAATCCGACTCGTCTGTCGACTTCAAAAGCTATGATAAGTTAAGAACATAGCCGAATGAATTCTTAATGTTCGTTCTGTATGCTCTTGTTTTCTCTATAACGTTGTTAAAGTACCATCACTTATTTTTAATTACAGAATGGGTAATTAGCTGACACTGATTTATTCGTTTGAAACTTTTCTAACGTTTTTTCCAAATTTATCTAATCGAGCTTACTGGTGGCATCTGCAAAAAAAGAAAACGTAGTGTATGTTATTCACTCGCACCGAACGAGTGACTATATGGACAAATAAACGGTAGTTCAGCTTCCAATAGCGTTAAAAGTATAGCATCAGTGAGAATAATTAATTATTTATCATCTTAGAGCACGATCAATGTTCCAAAGTGTTATCTATGTTTGTATAAGGTTATAACCATTTAAGCTATATAAAACGTATTAGATTCAAATAGTTCAAAGTGTTTTACCACTGTGTGGTTCTTCGTGAAAAGTGCTTCTGCAAGATACACTCTTGATATTGTGTATGAACAACTAGCACCTGTTACTATTGATACAATCAAACAGAACACGAATGAGGCGGTCTATTCAAGTGTCAAAATGATATTTTTATCCAGTTTGTCTATGAGCATCTACAATCAGTGTGAAATCTGAAAAAACTATCTGTCTGAAGTAACCAACTTCTATGTTAAAGTATTTTATCACTGATCAGAATAGTACAAATAATCCTCAGTCATTCTACACATGTTTGCGAACATCATACCGGTAATAAAAATATAAACCACTGAACATCTGCAAAATAACTTCAGATTACCGAATTTTACCTATCAAAACCGTAAATCACAAACCCAGAAAAGTGCCACCAAACACAAAATTAAAATGGCGAGAAGACAAGTATGTTCACGCCAAAAACAAGATATGAAATTTGATACATGTAAGTAAACATAAGTGCTCATATAATTTATGGCCGTCCAGTGAATAACTGTAGGTATTCAATGCTTTAACGTAACATTCATATTGACATTTTATAACTCAACTCTACTTATTGACATAGTTTAACAGCAAAATTCACAAATTCGGCAGCGAATGCATTCATGAACATATATTCTTATAATTTAGTTCCGGCAAGGTTTATTCTTGTTTAATTACCACATGTGTAAAACCATTGGCACGAACCCGTACATAACCGTGTCTGTTTAAGGATAAAAAATCCACATTAAATAATCCACGCTACTAGCTGTATAAATAGACCTATCAAATATTAGGCTATTGATTCTGTTAAAATACTGTATGTTTCAATATAAACATCGATATACACGCTCAGTGGTAATTAATTGTCCAGTTAATGAGTTCTAACATGCTAATTCAACTTAGGTAAATAAACAGACCCCGGTAATAAAACAACGCACGAACAGTATCTTCAAGATACGCTCATAACGTTTGATGTGAAATGGTGTCAAGAATGAAAAATGTAATCTGATACTAAACCATAGATTGGTAATGAAATATTCACACAGAAAACCTGTTCCTAGTGATTAATGAATTTTGTAAGTGCCATGAAGCCGTCTTCGTTGAATTCATGAAGAAAACATCTAATTATATAAAAAGAAAGTGATATACATTAACTGACAATGGTGAATTGGCTTAGTAACGCACATGTCTCATAATTGATACAGTACATGTATCGCTGATTAGTGGTCAACAGCTATACATTTGCAAAGAACGTATAAAATTCACGGGTACACGCATACACACCAAGATTCTGTGCGCACGAAGC